>OY856414.1:444962600-446162600 GCA_963693085.1 Alisma plantago-aquatica
GGGGTAAAGTCCCTCAGTTCCTATATTTTGCAAGGTATAACAAAATAATTTTTTTTATTCCATTTAAAGCTTAGTTGTTGTTGAATTTATTAATTATTGTTGATTATTTGCAAAACCACTGATCCTGTTTTGGGATAACGCCTCTGACTTCTTGGTCTTCCTTAATTGGGGGTTATCGGGAGGTGGGGTCGTTACATTTGGTATCAAAGCCATGGTTTTCCATTTAATCTCTAATAATTATTAAATTTTACAAACTCTTTAGATCCCAAGGGAGTTATTAGACGATTTTATGATGATGGAGGTGTCTAGAAAAGGATTACGATCTGGGGGGTGGCAAAATTTTACTCTGCCCAGCTAGTCGGTCTACGAGGACTCTCAGATTATGTGTGACTGCTTGGCCAAAATCAAAGGATTTGACTTGGAATAAGATACCTCTAGGACTTCTCATCTAATTTCATCCCTTCTTTACCTCTTATTTCTGGAAAAAATATTAATAGATTAGGGTTTCTCTCTCTCTACCACCCTCCTGAGTTTTTGGGTTAAGAATGATAAGTATTAAGAAATCCTCCACCAAATAATAAAAGGCATGTAAGAAAGATGTCATTGACATAAGTTTTGATAATTAAAAATCCAGACTGAGTTTAGTAACATGCTTTGGTTGCATGGCTTATGTTGCTATGCTCTTGGTTACCCCTCAAGAGAATGTTGAGGTTAAACCATCTTGTAGGAAGAGGAGGAGAGAGTTAGTCTTGGAGGAAGAAGCCTCCAGGAAGAGGAAGAGACCTGACACATCCTCTGAGGACGTTGCTAACCCTAAACCTAAGTGGTAGTTAGAGAAAGAGAAGACATGATGAGTTGGATATAATAGTTGACCATGCATGCACCTACGTGGGTTAGACATGCATGTTGTACATAGGTTTTGAGTATCCATGAGAAATGTGAACCATGTGCGGTTGTTTGACCATGTGCTTTTTGGTGACCCAACCTTGGGTGGACGTGCTTGTTGAGGGTGAGGGATTGTTCCCTCATTAAGAAGGTTAGTGTTAACTATATAGGAACCCTAACAACTATATATGAGTAGAAAAGAGGCATGCATTTACATAGAAGAGAATAGAAGCAAGGATGATAGTAGGTTTTAGACTTAGACTCGAAGGTTATGCCTGATGTTCATGAGATGAACATGCATAGCTTTGGATAATATTGGTAGGACATAGGTTTTAGATCATACTTTTCACTAAGGTAGGGGTAGACATGTAACCTTTAGAGCTTAAACCATTTTCAGAGAGAGAACCTCTAGTGGTAGGACCCGTTGTAGGGTTAGCTCTAGAGAAAGGGAGAGAGCCGATGAAGGAGGTTGGAGACCTTGACTCTGAGACATGAGGAACCATGTGAAGTTGGATATGATATGACTTGGGTTAGATGACCTTGAGTAGATAGATGTGGTTGCCTCATGCATGATCCATGGAGGCTTGTTGTACCTTAGATGTTTTTGGAGGAACAAAACCCTAGAAAGGGAATAGAATGAACGTACAGAAGATATGAGTACCTACCTTTTAGGAGTGTGAAGAAGAGTTCCTTAGACCCTAAAAAGGTATGGTAACAAGTTGTGAGGCATCATACCCAGTTGACTCTAAAGGTTCTTCACGTGGAAGAGTGTTATGATGTGTATGCTATACCTGGAATAGGTATGGTTCATGTTGGAACAACTAAGCATGCAGCTACATAGACGATGCATAAGAGGTGAACCTAGGTTCCTAGACTAAAGAAGGGAAGAAGTAGTACCAGTGCACATGATGCTCACAAAGATGTTTGAGTTCTTAAAGATTTAAGTATGACGCCCCTCATGTGTTACAGCAAAAGGAAACCCACTCAAGCTGAGATATATGTTTGATGAACCACTCACACAAGTGGTGACGTATGTTTGTATGATATTGGTCCAACCTTGAGGAATGATGAATATGTATGTCATACCAAGGAACTTAGCATGGTTTAGTAGGTCGTCTCCTTGCTAGATACGTGCATAAGTATCATGTTAGGAGCTTAGAATGTACATGATAATGGAAACCTTAGAGGTAAGGACATTTTTGACCTTTGTTACTGTCAAGAGATGGTTTTGTCCCATCCTGAGAAGGAACCCTCTGTGTAGGGTGAGCAACAACTCTTATTTAGGTTTGAAATAACCTTAAGAGGACACTTATAAGAGCTTGATGAGCTAAGTGTAAGAGAACGTAGTATGATAATGAATCCAAAGACCCATGTGTGACCGTCTCTAAGGGGCATGGTGATATGTTGTCAGGGAGGTAACTTGTATGAGGCCAGACCAAGATAGGCAGGTCTCCATGATTCATATGAAGAGATGTAAGAATTCCCAGAAAGAGGATGGAGTTTCGGGTGAGGATTCAAGAATGAGATGTGCTATGATGGAATCCTAAGTCAATACTAAGGTCAAGTAGGAATAAGACTGATAGGAGTAGGAGTTGTTTGTTCCCTAAATGCACAAGACCATAGGGTCAGGAGGTAACAACTACCTTTGCCCGAGGCCCATGGGTTATGAGGTTGGCCACCTTCATGAGTTCATGAGGCCTAAGGGGTAAAAGTGAGAGGCACTCCTTAGATGTGTAAGGGTTAGATCACCCCAAAAGTATCGATACCCTAAAGACCTTGAGGTCTTGACTAAGGATTGTACTGAAGAGCGATGTGAAGACCCAAGAGTGTTTAGGAATAGCCTTTCCAGGGATGTAAACATAGATAGGAGATGTTTATGATGTAGAGATGAGATGTATGTTTCAACTTAGTTTCGAAAGTGTAATGGCATTGTGTGATGCACCATCTCTACTTTGGGAACAAGATGAACTAGGTATTTGGACTGCAACCAAATGCTTATTTCATCTTGTTATGGGGGTGAGAGACAGGGCAAAATGCATGCCATATACTAAGGATGAAAGTGATATGAGTTGAAACCCTCCTATGATGACTAAGGATAGAGGAAGTACCACACCTTATGAGAGTACTTTGGAAATATGGCTTCAAAATATAAAGAGAGAAAAAAGTGATATGAAGAACATACCTCCCTGGAAGTAGTTGGAATCTATGAGTCATAAGTTTGGGTTTGATAAATGAGGTGATGAGCTCAAAGCTTTCTTGACTCAGTTATACCTAAACCCGAGATGAGGATGATGAGTGAAGTATATGAGGGTTTGTGTCTTCACCATCACCTAGCATCTAAGGATGCTTATGTGGTAACAATATGTTCTCAAAAAATATGACTCAGGTATACATTTGTCTTGCATACCCAGTAGAGGGACTAGAAAAGGTTTCTAAGTGGACCTTGCAACCATTAGAGGACTAGACTTATGTGGCTAACACTCAGATATAACCTGACCCATTAGTCAAGTTAGTGGTTACTCAGTTAGCCAACCCAGACCTTGATGAGATAAAAGGATACTGGTGAGAACCTCAGATACACTCCTCAGGAAAGAAAGGTGGTGAAATCCACTACAAGTGTGTTTTAGGGTTTTTGAGGAGTCACCCTTGAGGAATCGTGTCATGCCATAATATCATGGTTTTAAGTACATCGTACACCGTGGTACTACCAAGATGGTTAAGGTTTATATGTGGTCCTTGGGGACCTGGGTTGAAGAAGGATATAATGTTACATGTGCCCAGTTGCCATACATGCCAGAGGGTGAAGGCCGAACACTAGTAACCCAGTGAGTTGATATAGATATGAGAAGTCCCTACGAGGGAATGTGACTGGATCACCATGGACAGTGTGGTGGGTCTCCCCTGGATCAAGAGAGGTCATGATGTAATATGGGTTATGGTAGATCACCTTACTAAGTTGACCTAATCCCTTCCTTATAAGAGAGCACTATCAGTGTGACAGATCCAGTTGAACTACATGAGAGAAAGATAGTTCAACTACACTGTGATTTGAGTTCAATATCTTGAGCATGATCTCAAGTTCACTCCCATGTTGTGGAAATAGGTGTAAGAAGAACTCAATGCAAATACATCATATCACCCCTGACTGGTGGATAGTCAAGAGAGTTTGAGCCAGACTCTAGATGGTCTGATGGGAGCATGTGTGCTCGTTCAGGGTGATACATGGGAGCAGTTCCTACCCCTAGCAGAGTTTGCTTGTTACGATAGCCACCATAGCCAGTATCAGGATGTATGAAGCTTTGTAAGGGAGGATGTGTCGCTCACCACTTCACCTAGATGATGTCGGTGAGAGGACCTAGTGAAGGTCAGAGAGACCATAATGTATGTAGATGAAGATGCTTTGATCGAGAAATGGTTGAGAAAGCCCATGATCCACAGGAGTCGTCAGCCGATGCAAAGCAGACTGACATGTAGTTCACTATGGATAAACATGTGTTATGAAATCCCGACTCCTATGAACTATAGCTGAGAAAGATGAGTCCTCGATACATGGGTCCATTTGAGATTGATTGGTGGAGTTGCTTATGTTTAGCCCTACTCCTCATGATAAACCGATGTATGACATATTTTATATGTCTGATCTAGAGTACTATGTGATGTACCCAAGCCATGTGCTGAGCAATGAACCTAGTGAGCTCTCGACGGAGGATGAAATGTCCAGAGTCACCTGTGAGGATTCTAGATACCAAGGTGAAAGAACTTATATGTAAGAATATAAGATGATAAAGGTTCTTTGGAAGCACCATGGAGAGGATGAAGCCATGTGGGAGCCAATGATGGACAAGGGAAATTCTTATCCTGGTTGTTTGTATGTTTGATGGAATTTTGAGGGAAAAATTCTTATAAGAGGGGAAGGATGTTACAACCCCAATTGTTGGGTTCATATGGTTGGAAATGTGATTTCCCCAATAAATGTATAATTATGGGAATTGTATGAATTATATGTACTGAATGGATTCTCTTTGCAATAGTTCCTTTGTGAATGTAATTTTTTGGATCATAATATGATAATGAGTCCAATATGATTAAAAGAAAAAGAAGAAATCAAATAATGCATTATTAAGAAGGAAATTTGAGATAATGAGGAGAATATGAGAAATATGTGGAAATATGTGTGTTTGACTCATCATGGATGAGATTTCGAATCCACAAGGTTTATAATGGTAAAAGGAATCCAAATAAATGATATAAAAGGATAAGAGAGAGAAAAGATGTATAAAATATGGTTTATTAAGAGATAAATTTCATATGAAGAAAAGTCTCTCACACTTTCGAATTTGAGTCCCAAACTTAGCACACAAGTATTTTAAGTCATTGTGTACTTTCCCTTAAAATTTAGGATAAAATGGATAAACGGTTTAGGAGATACGATTTTTGTAGTATTTCCTAAAGTGAGGAGGAATAGAAAATATGCATTGAATGTCACGATTGGAAAGAAAGGCATAGCTCCCTATTTATTTTTGAACATCCTGAGGGCCATTCTATCAGGAATCGATGGCTCCTATCTCATCTTCTTACTTCAACCAAAAGAGGAAACCAGGAGAACAATAACTCCTTTCTCGATCGACCTTTCTCTCTATCATCACATTGGAGCTTCCCGTGGGACCTACCCCAAGGTTTTTAGGAGCCAAAGGAGAACCAAAAGATACACTGTTGTTCGTCTTTTTGGTGAGGAAAGGGGTTTTCCCCTTGTTGATGTTGGCTCTGGTTTATGTTGAACACACACACACACACACACACACACACACACATATATATATATATATATATATATATATATATATATATATATATATATATATATATATATATATATATATATATATATATATATATATATATATATATATATATATATATATATATATATATATATATATATATATATATAGACTCGGGCCTGTGGTTTTGAGGCCTGGAATCCTCTAGCGATGTCGTAGGAAGTCCACAAAACTCCAGTGTAGATAATTCCTCCCCTCTCATAATGACAATGGCCGTCAGGATTACTAGTTCAACGCTGTTGAACCCAACTTATCTCTCTACCTCCCAGCTCTCTCTGGCAAAGGCAATTGTACCTATGAGTTCGGGGACACCCATCAGAGAGGATCATGCATCTTCCCTACTACCAAGAGACCTAAAGTCGGGTGTCAATGGTGGAGTTGACTCTCCCATGGCCTGATTGCGAACAAGGAGGAGTCGAGGGTTGAAGAAGAGGATGTGCAAAATTACGCCAAGGTCCTTAGCAGTGAAGCACAAAAGGAGGGGTAAAGTTGTCCTTTTATCCCAATTTCTGACTCAGCCGTGCTGGAGCGAGTCGATGAGATGGCCATAGGCCATTGGCTACATACACACGTGGAAAAGGACAAGGAGCCCGTATTAGCTGATGTGGCCCTCTATCATTGGCCCAAAAGGTAATTATCTCATGAAATTCATAACTAATGATTGGTAACTCTAATTAAGACGAATTGTATATGAAACTTGATCAGGAGAATGCAAGGAGTGCAATAAAATATAATTGATGCCTAAATATGCTTGAAATTTAAAAGTGTGTAAAGATGTCATCTTTAATGGTTTTATTAATGAAAAACCCTAAGAATTGATGATAATTAGAGCTAATAATGTTCTTTGGATAATCTAAGCCAATATTAACCTATTTTTAATAAAAGGAAGATTTAGATCTAAAAAGATGATGTTTATGCATAATTGTCTTAATTTAGGGTTCTATGTACTTGAATATGTATTAATGGGCCTAGAACCCCTAATTTTAATAATGATGACTTTTATTGGTTTTAATTGGTCAAATCCATGAATAAAATAGAGATATGATGGTTCTAAGTCAATTTGAGTATGACAGATCCTTAATGTGGATAGTTTGAGCAATTAGGATTTTTATGAGTAGAAAAGTTGTTTTAGGGTTTGTTGACCTAAAAAGGATAAACTTTGAGAAACTGATCTAAGAAACACTAACGAATACTAATGACATATAGAAACCTTAGAAAGGTGTCCCAAGTGAATAAAGAGTTGTTTGAATGTCATGGTAACAACAAGGTGTTATACATGTTTTTAGGAGAATATTTGCTTGCTTGATTGATTGGCTAGCTTGAATGGACATCTAGTTGGATTAGGATATATTGCTTCTTTGAGACTTCAAATCAGGTATGTGGTTACACTTATGGATAAATCACTGTATTCATACGAAGATTCCTGAGGTTTTTATCAGTTTCTTGGAAATGATTTCTTAGTTGACTTTTATTTCATGCAACTATAAAGTGACTATTGCTATCACCATAAGTATATATGCATGACTAGCTCAGATCCTGGTCCCCCTCTGTAGCTTTGATGATGATGAGATAGATGACCTAGTACATGGTCTACCCATGAGGTAGGATCATCAGGTTATCATTAGTCGATGTGTTGGTCTACCATTGGGTAGGACCATATGACTCTACGACCCTATGTATTTATCTATCTGTAAGATAGGATCATGGGGGTTAGTTGAGATCTTCCATATGAGAGAGGTAGTATCCATGTCCACTACAGGGACAACATAGAGGCACAAATATGTAAGGATTGAGTAGTTATGTTTAAAATGTAAAGTTTGTTTTGTTAAATCATATTTGCTTGCAATATGTTGTTACAATTAAATGCAAGATTATAATTTCTCTCACATACCAGTATAATTCATTATACTGACAATCATTTTGTTTGTCGGTGTTTTAGGTATATCAAGAAACAAGATATTCCTTCAAAGTGACAATGATGGAATAAAGATTAATAATATATTGGAGGATTGTAGATAGATATATCTTATTTGGGGTAAAGTCCCTCAGTTCCTATATTTTGCAAGGTATAAAAAAGAAAAATTTTTATTCCATTTGAAGCTTAGTTTTTGTAGAATTTATTAATTATTGTAACCACTGATCATGTTTTGGGATGACACCTACGACTTCTTGGTCTTCCTTAATTAGGGGTTATCGGGAGGTGGGGTCATTATAGTAGTGCTAAACCTCAAATGTTTCCCCATCATTGTATGCAAATACTCCCAAAAGTGACTAGTGAAATGAGGACCTCTATATGACACTATTGTAGCTAGAATACCATGTAGACGTACTATCTCATAGACATATACCTATGCAAGCTTCTCAGATGTATATGTTATCTTTACTGGTGGAAAGTGTGATGACTTAGTCAACCTATCCACTATCACCCAAATGGAATCACAACCTTTGGATGTCCTTAGAAGTCCAACCAGAAAGTCCGTTGTGCATTGATCCCATGTCCATTCAGCTATAGGCATTTGTTGCATAGTCCCTGTAGGTTTTTGATGTTCAACTTTAACCTGCTAGCATACTACATACTTAGACACAAACTTAGATACATAACAATTTGATCCTAGCCACAAATACAGATCGTTCAAATTATGATACATCTTAGTGCTTCCTGAATGCATATCATACATAGAAGAGAGAGCTACATCTAGAACTAATCTCCTGAGATTATCTATATTTGGCACAATTGATCTACCATGATAACGCATTGTCCCATTATCAGATTCATGAAAACCATCAATCTTCTCACTGCCCAATTTTGCCCTAATCTATCATGTAACAATATCATTTTTTTGTGCATCTCTGATTTGCTGACTCAACGTCAGCTTTACTTGTAATTGTTCTGACAAACTTGCTAACAAGTATAGTTCTAATTGTACATACATTTGTTGAAGAGATACCAACATATCTCTCTTATGGCACATCAAATCATTCAACCGTGCCTTCTTAGAGGATGATGATGATGAAAATTTCCTACTTAGAGCATATGCCACTACATTCACCTTTCATGGATGATAATCTATAGTGCAATCATAATATTTAATAAATTCCATCCAACATCATTGTCGCATGTTCAACTCCTACTTCGAAAAGATATACTGTAGGTTCTTGTGGTCGGTGAAAATCTGGCACTTATCCCCATACAAGTAGTGTATCCATATCTTCAAAGCATGGACCACAAAGGGTAACTCCAGATCATGCGTTGGATAGTTCTCCTCATGTTTCTTAAGTTGTCGTGAAGCTAAAGAAACCATGTTCTTATCCTGCATAAATACACAACCCGGACAATTCTTAGATGCATCATAAAAGACTATATAACCCTTTCCCTACTCAGGAAACACTAACATCGGTGCATTGGTCAACTTCTCCTTTAGAAGTTGAATGGAACGTTGATATCTGTCATCCCAAACAAATGGCACATCCATCATTGTTAACTTGATTAGGGGTAATGCCACTGCACTAAAGTTCTTAATGAGCCTCATGTAATATCCTACCAAGCCTAGAAAGCTGTGAACTTTCATAGGTGTCCTCATCTGATCCCACTCCAACACTGATTCCACCTTCTTTGGGTCTACACGAACTCCTTTGGCAGATATTACATGTCCTAGGAAAGCCACTTCCTTTAACCAGAATTTGCACTTACTTAACTTTGCATATAACTAGTGTTGCCTCAATAATGATAAAGCTTAACGTAAATGTTTCTCATGTTGTTGACAATCTTTGGAGTAGATAAGGATATCATCTATAAACAAAAACTACAAACTGATCCAGATGAGGTATGAACACTCTGTTCATTAGATCTACATATGTTGTTGGTGCATTGGTTAGCCCGAACGGCTTAACCACAAACTCATATTGACCATACCTCATCCCAAAGGCTAACTTAGGTATGTCATCTACCTTAATCCTCAACTGATGATAACCCAACCTCAGATCCATCTTAGAGAAGATTGTGGAACCTCATAGCTGATCAAACAAATCATCTATACATGGCAACAAATACTTATTCTTAGTCATCATTTTTATCAAAAGTCGATAGTCAATACACAACCTCATTGATCCATCTTTCTTCTTTACAAACAAAATGGGAGCATCTCGAGGAGATGTGCTAGGTCATATGAAACCTTTCTCTGGTTGTTCTTGTAACTGCTTCTTAAGATCTTTCATCTTTGTTGGTTCCATCCTATGGGGTGTTTGTGCTATGGGTTAGGTACCTGGAACTAGATTGATTTCAAAGTCAATATCTCTAGGAGGAGGTACACCTAGAAACTCATCAAGAAACATATCCTTGAACTCTCGTAGAACTAGAACCTCCTAAACATGAGGACCCTTTGCCTTTGTATCCACCACATGTGCCAAAAATGCATCGTAACCCTATCTCATCCACTTCTCTGAAGTCATAGAAGAAACTAGACATGTCGGAATGATTTTCCTATCACCCTGGAAAATCCATGAGGCATCATCTTCTACAAACATTGCCATCTTGGCACTATAGTCCAAGGCACCTGATACTTTTCCAAAGTATCCATCCCAAGTATTACGTCTAGTCCATGCATATCAAGTGGTAAGAGATCCACATGTATATTTTGTCCTAAAAAGGAAATAATATTGGATAAATAGACTTCCTGCAACCCTACAGAACCAACTAACAAAGTCTTTAGATGAAGACTATCATGTCTATGACTAATCGAAAAGTAATTGTTAATATCACTTATCTAGTGATGAAATAATGTGTCACTCCTGAGTCAATTAAAATAGATATAAAACATGAAGAAGACAAATCCAAATGATATAATTCCATCTGACATGTTACGGACCTTGAGTTGATGACTCCCTTTGGCTAACTCATCCCATAGAATAGAGAAGTCTCCTATTGTTTCCCTCTACCTCTGCTAACATGTCTTGATGAAATAGCTTGTGATGCCTGTCTGTGTCCTCTACCACTATTTTGTTGTCACATTTGCAAACTCTACTGACTCGGCCTAAGCTTCTAAATCACTTCTTCATCCTTCACAGGATAATACCACTTAGTATGAACCATCTATTTGTTGGGTTATGTGGGACAGAACATGTAGTGGAAACAAATTTTTTATCTAACCACAAACCCATCACCACCAGATCTCATCAACAACTATGCAATAGGAAAAATAGTTTAGCAAGTTATACCTAGTCTTGAGGCTTGCTCAGTGACAATACCTCACAAATAGTGTGGCGTTCAACCACCTAGTCTTTGACGGTGCCTGTTCAACTCCTAGTTTTGACCTGTACTGCAGTTGATACTCGTCCTCCTGAGCGGCAGAAATATCCCCCCTCTATAGATAGTCCACACGGACCACCATGAACTCTAGTCGTCCTGATGGACAGACTAGAAGGATTTGTTCCTTTTATCAGCATACTAGTCACCGACACACTCTCCCACCACTAGTTGTTTTTCTATAGTTGTCTTTCACTCTCTATTCCTCCCTGTACGGGTAGAACTTTCTTGGGTTCTCTCAGTTACCACAACTAGAGAGGAAGACAAATTTATAAAGCAACTAATATTCTGAGTTGTGTGTTTTGAGAATCCCCCTATACCCCTCTATTTATAGTAGAGGGTAGGGTCAGGGTTCCCAGTCTGTGCGGGAGTAGAAGGGCCTAAATTTTTCCACAAACTTATTACATTATGGAAGGTGAACCGATCATTTCATAATTGAACTAGTCATTTGGGTAGGTCAACTGATCAGTTCATAACTGAACCGATCATTTGGGTAGGTGATTCGATCGATTCACCCAGTGAACTGGTCGTTTCACTTCCCAAACTTTCCCACTATTGACTTTCCTTATTCGTTTCTAATTAATGCAAAGATTAATTCCTGTCCCAATCAAATTGAACAAGTAAAACGAGGATCTTTTCTCACGAACTGGGAAACCCAACACATGCTCGTTTGGTCCAAGTGAATCGATCGGTTCACCAGTGTGAACCAATCCTCTCACTGACCATGAGCCAATCGGTTCACCCAGTGAACCAGTCAGTTGGTGGTCCAGGTTGTGTAGAACTCAGTAAATGTGGTTCTTAATCAATCTGACACTCTAATAAGTTGGTTCAACACTTGAACTTCATGATTCTGAGTCAAGTCCATTGACTGAATGTTTAATTGAGTACCTAAACACTTTAGTAATCAATGTAAGAAATATTCATAAATAAACTCCTCTTCCAGGTTAATCCTATGTGTGCGACCCTATAGGTTCCATTTCATGTTGGCAGTGAATGTCCATACCTAACTTATGACATCACAAGCAAAGAGTGTTGCCTAGTCACACATCAGTGCTACCCAAGTGAAGAGGAAAGTTGGAGAACAACTTTCAACCTACAATCTATTATTGGTGTTATAGTGAATGTATAGTTCCTTTGTCGCTGATATCGAGATTGAACTTGAGGCATGGACTTATCATCCTCTACACATGTTCAATCCATGTTTCTTGATTTAGAGTAGAATGTCTAAGATATATGTAAGCTCGCTATCATATATTGACTTTACATGTGCATGGACATGCATTTCTCAGTCTCACTCCTCAAATGGCTAGGATATCACACTCCCTTAGGAGGGACAAATTCCATATCTATCACTCACAGTTAAGTCCCCATGTGTCAAAGTCACCCAATCATCACCGTTATAACAACCCATGTTTTAGGACTGGATTTGATGATGTCAAAGTGTACCCAACCACATGTGATGAGAGTAGTGATTTCATGTCTAAGAACCACAGTCACCACTAATACTATAAGAGATGATCCTGACTAACCATGTGTGGTTTACATGCATCACTCTTACGGTGGGTCTATCAGATACACCATTCTCTAACATGTATCTATGTTCTTGGTTTGATATCATATATCATGACTGATGAGATTCTATTATCAACCAACACACACTCTAATCCTTTGTGTTATTGATGTCTATGGTTATTTCCCCGATAACAACTGCTTAGGGACTTAACAAGAATGTATACCCTTAACATATGTATGATCTAATTGTTCAGGTCCTTAACCTAAAGACATACATCATTGAGTATTGTCATCCTGTAGACATCTAACATGTTATACTATTATGTCAAAAAAGTTAAAACATATTGACAAAAATTGCCTGTATTATTATCAAATCAATTATCCAATGACTCATTTCAAATCATCGTATGATTGGCTCTCTGGGCATACTATACCAATAGACTCCCACTTACACTTAGAGACAATCACCCATGCATCATATTCTAAGTGATCTTAACATGTCCATCATGTGTATGCTGCACAAATGCTTGTATAGTAGGTAAGCAACATTTTCTTCAAGTCGGTATATTGCATGTTTCACATCCCCTCACTGTATGACAGCTCGTATGAGATGGAAGTGCCATAGTATGCTTTTTGAAATTCCTTTTCCTAACTAGTAGCTCTGTTGTTGTCACAATATTACTACTGAGTCACAAATGGTCGGAACCACCCATAAGTTCATCCATATGAACTTCTAGATCCATACAATATCCTTTACAATGTTCGTAACACTAAGGTACTCAACTTCTTATTGTAGAATTAATTAATTGTCTTATGTTTGGAACATTTCCAACTAAGAATTCTTATTCCAAGGTCAAACACAATTTTTTCATTTCAAAAGCTTGCATCATTGTAAATCTTTACAGCCAACTCTTCCTTATTACCATAATTAAAGAACTAATCCTTTTAGTACTTCACAAGTACATAGAGATGTCCTTCATGGTATTCTAGTAACTCCTACTGGAGTTTGACAGATATACATTCATCATGTCCAATACATATGAAATAATTGTATTCCATATCTTCTTGTCATGTCCAATTCATACAAGATGACAAGTTTGTATATTCTTGTCATTTTCAATACATATAAGATAATTAGTTCATGTTTTCTTGTCATGTCCAATACTGTAACGACCCCGCCTCCCGATAACCCCCAATTAAAGGAGACCAAGAGGTCAGAGCTGTTATCCAAATTTCCGGATCAAAGTTTCGACAAATAATCTATAATAAATATCAAATTCTACTAAACTAAAATGAAAGGCTATAATAGAATTAAATTTTGCATACCTTTTTCAAAAAGTTGGTTAACTATTTCTATCCACATCTGGAGTCCATTCTAACTAATCCTCCTTTGCACTTAAATTCTCATTTAATTCCACATATGCCACTTTACTATTTGTTCTTTCCACTTGTACCTAAAATGCCGACAAACAAAACGTCAGTCAGCATAATGCTAGTATGTGGTGGAAACAATAATCGTGCAACTATGATAACAATGTAACCAGCCAATTATCATTTAACAGCCATGATTACATCTTAAGAAATACTACTCAATCCTTACCTATCCCCTATCTTTATGTTGTCCATGCAGTGGACTTGGATACTACCTCTCTCACATGGTAGATCCTTACCCGCATGGCCCTACCTCATAGGTAGCCATTACTTAGGGTTATGGAGTCGCATGGCCCTACCCAAAGGTAGCCCAATCCCTGACTCAAGGTGACTTGATGGAACTACCCGATTGGTAGCCATGTACTAAGTCATTCAATGACCTGATGGACCTACCCCATAGGTAGCCATGTACTAGGTCAAACTATTAAGCCACAGAGCGGACTAGAATCTGAGCTAGTAGGCACATATCTTAAGTGATAGTCATATCCACATTATAGTTTACATGAATTAAATTCATCCAACATTTTAATTCAAATCATCGAGGAAAACTTCGGAAAACCTCAAAAAACTAATTCGAGATATTCATAAGAATAACCACATACCTGTCAGGTAAATTTGAGATAGAATCAACCAAGAAGGGAAATCTAATCAAGCAAATACAAGAATCTTAGACTAATGGGACGCTGACACGTCAACTGTCCCATGCACTGCGCTTGCTGCGTAACTCGGCCGGTTTAAAATCAAAACCAAATACCAATTTTACCCTCGTGCAGCTCCTTGGTCTTGCAAAGCCTGGAGGGGCAAAATCGTCCAACGCCACCCGCCTTTCTTCTTCCTCGTGCCATCCGTTTGCTGTTGCCCTAGCCGCCAAGGGCACATCTCCTTCTTGCCTCTCTTGTTCTCGACGACCACCGGGGAGGGTGCTATTGCCCCTGTCGTACCCTGGCGTACGCAATGCACCTCCAAGATGTGGCTAATACGGCCGTGAGCAAGCCCAGAAGGTCCACAGCTCACAACTATGATGTAGCCATGCTATAGTTGATTGTGGGATCTTCTCCCACCTCTCCAAGGCATGAACCTCCTCAGAACTCATTGCCCTACCTCTGCTGCAACCCCATGCATCCAAGGGTGCCCTCCACTCGTGGCCAGCACTGCTGGTTCAGGTTGGTTCGGTCTACAACCCGCGGTTGGCATTGCAACCGTGCAACGGCCTTCGTGCATGCCTTGGAGTCTAAGGATGATGGTCGTTCTTCCTTTTTGACAATGTCCAACATCCCCTAATCATTGTTATGACTCCAAGGTTCCTCACTGCCCTAGGGTTAGTGTTGTACCCTTTGGTTAGGATTTGCATGAAATGAAGAAGGAGAAGAGAAAGGTGCATGTGGGATCTCCCTTGAACTTGAGCCAGAGGCTCTACCCATTATATCGGGGAGGGTATCCATGCCCTAAGGTGTGCATCCAAGAGTCAAAGAGTTATTTTCCCAATAGGAACCCAAGCTCCTTCATTAGGAAGCAAGCATCTATCTCCTAGTCATCTCTTTAATATTCCTTATTCTTTAGACATTAGGAATTCGAAAACCCTCTCACTTATTCTCTTTTATGCTTGACTTTTGTTCTATTGGCTCGAAATTCTATTTTCCTTTAGTAGAAAATACTTCCTTTTTAGCAATGCCACCAAAAACATTAATAATGTATCACATTATCCTCTTATTTTACATTTTTGGTATTTTCTCTTTATTTCTTCTCCATTGGGGCTCCTTGGACCCCAAGAAACTTTAATATTTCGAAATTCTATTTTAAGGATACTTATTATCCTTCTAGATGCATCTATTTCCATTATTTCCCATTATCTTGTTTATTTCTTAATAAAATATCTCTTTTTGAGGATTTCTCTTTATCCTTCTTTTTATTTTCCTCATTGGCATTCCATTTAACATTAGGAATCCTTTGGATACAAAAATCTATCAAGGATAACTCAATTATACCTATTTTCACTTATTCCCCACATTTTATCATTATTTTCAATTTCTTTCTTAATAAAGAAATATTTAATTGATCTTTTCTTTTCTTATTGCATTCTCATTGCAACTTTGGACTCCTTGGAACCCAAGGCACCCAAGAGGCACGAAATCTAACTTTGGATTACATTCTTTTGCCTTCTAGAGGTTTCTACTAAAAAACCACTAGAGGGGGCTGAATAGGGTTTTAAAATTAATTTAACAATTATTTAAATCAAACAACCACAAATGAAAAAGTAAGAAGGAGACATGGGATTTAGAGTGGTTCCTACCTTAGCAAATACTAAGGCAGTCAGTCCACTACCCGGTTGCTTACCCAACTGGGATTTTGAAAGTATTAATTTTATTACCTTCACAAGGAATTACACAAAATACAATACTTTCTTACACCGCTTTGAACAGCCTTCACTTTGAAGTAGATGCACCAACTCGAGGTAGCCTTCTTGAAGTAACTCCAAGCTCCCCCTTGAAGTAGCCTTCCTCTTAGAAGTAACCTCCCATTGCACCAGCCTTCTTGAAGTAGTTCAAAGTCTCCTTCTTCACCAAGAAGATCACAACCCTCTCCATTCCGCAGCCTCCAACCTAGGAGTAGCAAAGAGAGTACAAGCAATGAAAGTGAACAAGAAAGGAAAATGGAAATTACAACTTATCCTTTGAAGCACAAGGCTTGATTTGCCTATATCAAGCGTGTAGATCTCCTAACCAATGTATATGGAAGTGTGATTGCTGTGGATAGGAGATACTAGCCTATAGGACACGAATTTGGAGCAAGGTGAAGAATAGCCAATTGCAAGTATTGCTCAATTACTCAAAAACAGGTTGCCAATGCAAGAGTATGCTCAAAGATTTCTCAAGTGTAGAATTAGTAAGTTTAGGTGTCCTAAGGCATGTCCTATTTATAGGAATGACCTACAAGTGCTTAAGGACGTTCTAGAAACTTTCTAGAGGTTTCTAAGTGCTTAACTATCCGTTAGGTATAAGTTAGTTGCATTAGCAACGACTAGTTAATTAATTCTGCAGTTGCTGTCAGAGTCTATCTCGGTCGAGCAATTGTCGACCGAGATACCTACTCGGTCGAGGTTTTGTCGACCGACAGGCTCTCTGGATCAAGTGTTTGCAATGTTCATCTCCAACTGCCAACTACCTTGTCAGCTGTGTCTAACGGCTACCTTGATCTTTCTCGGTCGAGGAGTTTGTCGGCCGAGAGTTTCTTGGTCGAGGATTTTGTCGATCGAGATTGACCCTATTTCAATGTTTCAAATAAAGACATTAAGTGTGTATATGAGTGTGCATATATGACACTATTGAAGGGTATGACCTATCTAAGTTTGGTGTTTAGCTAAGGAAGATCTAACGCTTGATTTACATGAAGTCTAAGTACTTGTACATTATATACTTGTACAAGTTTTACAATTGATTACATTTATGAAATTAAAACAATTTAGCATATATATCTTCCATGATATTTGTCATCCACCTTATTCCTGCAACACTCAAGTAGCACGTTAGATCACAAGAATGAAATGTTTGTCATTTATCAAAACAAAGGGTTTTACTGATGTCCATTTAGCCAACAATCTCCCCCTTTTTGAAGATGACAAACATTTCTAAAATATAAATTAAGGAAATATAAAACATGTGAGTTTCATACCTGAATATTACCTTTGTGAATTTCTTCTCTTGTTTAAAAAAAATGTGTGCTTATTATTCCCTATGAATTATAGAACATGAAATCCAATTCTTGAGGGAATATAACAACTTTCAATTGTAAAGCCAAGAGTTTATGAAACTCATTGATTGAGTTTTTCACAATTACTAAGTTGTAAGATTTATTGTTATTTCTACCCCTTTGTCATTTAAAAAAGGTATCCTTTACAAACAAGAAAAACTCCCCTTTAATTAGATGTCCCATCAAATCTAATGAAAAAGATGTCCATTTAAAAGCCAAAAATGATGCAAATAAGAATATTTTTAAGAAGCACAAATATCGAGGAAAACATTTTCTAAAGGAGTGATAAGCAGTTGCTTCCTTATTTTGTTGAATTGGTCTAGTGGAAGCGGTTTTGTAAAAATATCAGCCAATTGATCTTCCGTATCAACATGATGAAGGGAAACATGATTCTTAGAGATATGATCCCTTAAAAAGTGATGACGGATTTCAATATGTTTAGCTCGGCTGTGTAAAATAGGATTGTGTGCTAAGTTTATAGCACTTGTGTTGTCACAAAAGATAGGCGTAGTGAAAGAGTAAAACCATAATCGTTTAACACTTGTTGCATATAAAGCACTTGAGCACAACAAGATCCGGTTGCCATATATTCAGCTTCAGTTGTAGAGAGAGCAACCGTGTTTTGTTTCTTGCTAAACCAAGATACTAAAGTTCTTCATAACAAGAAACAACCACCACTAGTGCTCTTGTAGTCAAGTCGACAACCAGCATAATCAACATCAGTATAAGCTTTAAAATCCAAGGATTGTCCTTTTGGGTACCATAGGCCAAAACATGTGGTGCCGGCTAAATATCGAAGAATTTGTTTAACAGTTTGAAAATGAGAGTGCATGGGTTGGGATTGAAATCGAGAACAAATACCAACAGAAAACATGATGTCCGGTCTAGAAGCGGTTAAGTAAAGCAAACTACCAATCATGGCTCTATATATGGAATCATCAATAGGTTCCCCATTTTCATCCTTATCAATTTTAATAGAGGTAGCCATAGGAGTAGTAGCATGTTTGCACTGATCCATCCCAAAACATATTAAGAGTTCTTTAGTATACTTTTCTTGGCTTATAAAAATCCCGGCAGGCGTTTGTTTAATTTGAAAACCACGAAAGAAAGTTAGTTCACCCATGAGGCTCATTTCAAATTCTTTTTGCATAATGTCACTGAATTGTGTGCACAATGAATCATTTGAAGCTCCAAAAATAATTGTTGGGTTTTAGGGGAGACAGAGAAGGCAGCGGAAACAAAAAAAATCTCCCCAAACCCATACCGAGGAAAAGCGTCAATGTCTATATAATAGGAAAGGATGGTTTGTGGAATCATACCTTGTCCCGAGGCTTGCTCGATGACAATACCTCGCGCAATGCGCGGTCTTCAACTCCGGACTTCGACGGTGTCTGTGCAGCTCCTGGTCGTACCGGGACTGACAACTCCTACTCGAACCGGACTGTCGGATGACAGTTGTCCTCCTAAGCGGCAGTGTCCTCCTGCCTCTGTAGTAGTCCACACGGACCACCTGGAACTCCACACTCCTTGTCCCATAAGGAAGTGGAAGGAGTCGCACCCTCCTGTTGACGTACTAGTCGCCAACACGCTCTCCTGCCTCTTGTTGCAACTGCAGTTGTCCTTCCCTTGCTGCACCTCCCTTTTGAGGGAAGCACTTGCTCGGGCTCTCTCACAGTTACCAAAACCAGAGATAACAACAACATGCAGAGCAACTGGTTGCACTGAGCTGTACTTTGAGAAGCCCCCAATACCCCTATATATATAGGAGAGTCATGGGACAGGGTTCTCCATCCGAGGCAATGCGGGACTAAAGCAGGAGTAGAAGGGTTCGAGAATTTTCCACAAAAAGCAACCGGTTCACAACTTGAAATGATCGGTTCACAACTGAACCGATCGGTTCGGCCATTGAGCCGATCGGTTGGACCTGAGCCGATCGTTTGGGGCACTCCAACCGAACGGTTGGTGCCCTGAACCGATCGGTTCATGGTCCTAATCCGGCTAAAAAAGACTTTCCTTGTTTCTTTCCCAATTGGTATCGAATACCAATATTATTCCCAATCGAATTGGGCAATTTGAAACCAAAGGAAAATTCTTGCCGACATGACTTTTCCCAACTGGTCGGTTGCACCAGTTGACCCGATCGGTTCTACCCTTGAACCGATCGCTTCAACCTGGGCATGAGCCGATCGGCCTGGACACTCCAGCGGACCGGTTCAGCAACCTCAGCCGACCGGTTCATCACATGAACCGATCGGTTGGGAGCACGGGTTGGGTAAAATCAGTCAATTGCGATTTTAATCAATCTGATACTCTAATCAATGCGTCCAACACCTTGAACCATACGATATTGAGCTATTAACTGATTGAGTGTTTAATTAAACTACTAAACTCCTTTTGTAATCAATCTAAACATTGCTTTGTGGACAAAACTCCTCTTCCAGGTTAAATCCTATGTGTGTGACCCTGCAGGTCTATTTCACGTTGGCAGTGAAAGTCCATAACACTTATGACTTCACAAGCAAAGAGCGGTGCCTAGTCACACATCAGTGCTACCCAAGTGAAAGTAGAAAGTTGGAGAACAACTTTCATCCTACAATCCGTGAATGGTGTTACAGCGAATGTATAATTCCTTTGTCACTGATATCCCGAATGAACTTGAGGCATGGAACAGTCATCCTGTCAACGTTCATTCACTTCCTTGATCTCAGAGTAGACTGGAAGAGATATGTATGACATCAGTATCATATACTGATTCACACATGCGTGCACGCCTTTCTCAATCCTACTCATCAAGTGGCCATGGATATTAAATTCCCTCAGGAGGGACAAATCCCATATCTTCACTCACCCCTCAAAATCCCCATGTGTCAAAGTCACCCAATCATCACCTTTATAACAACCCATGTTTCAGGACTACATTTGATGATGTCAAAGTGTGCCCAACGACATGTGTTGAGTACAGTGATTTTAGGTCTAAGAATCACACTCACCACCATCACTGTGAGTACTGACTGTGACTACCATGTCATGGTTCCATGTGTCAAACTCACGGTGGGTCTGTCCGGTACACTTGTTCTCTAACAAGTACCTATGTGTTTGGTTTGATATCTCTATATCATGACTAATGAGATTCTGTCATCAACCAACACCACAATCTAGTCTTGTGTGTCATTGCTGTCTATCTACCTTCCACAATGACATCCGACTAGGGACATAACAAGAATGTACAAACTCTTAGCATCTGTATGATCTCATCGTTCAGGTCATGAACCTGAAGGCATACGTCATTGAGTACTGTCATTCTCTAGACATTCAATCTGTTCTATCACTATCTCATATGACTGAACCAGAAAGAATTGGACGCTCGCCTTTGATGTTTATCAAATCAATCTCAATGTATCCCACCAATCATCCCATGATTGGCTCTCAGGGCATACATACCAACAGACTCCCACTTGCACTGCGAGCCAATCACCCATGAATCATATTCATAGTGATCTTCAAACATGTCCCACATGTTACTGTGCTCTTAGTGCAAACATGGTGAGTAATGGCAACACCTTGCCAAAGTCTTTACAAATTGCATGTCTCACATCTGTTCGCTGTACGTCACACGTATGAGATGGAGTTGCCGTAATATGCGATCTAGTATTCCATTGCTAACCTTTAGCCACATTGCACGATCAAGGATTCCAGACTTATCATCAATGAGTGGAATATAAGCTCATCCTATGAACTTTCAGATCCATATAGTATCCACTGCTGTTTACTAATACATAGATACTCGGCATTTCCCTTTTTCAAATGGTTTTATTGGAACATTTCCAATTATCAACAAACTTTCACTTTTATACATCTTATGTATATATATTGCGATTAATTTTCTGTCCTTTCAGAAGTTCGCATCAATGTAACCCTTTACATCGAACTCTTCCTTATCTCCATAGAACTAGTACTTCACAAGCACTTATCAAGTTCTCATGGTATTCCAGTAACCCTTACTGGAAATAGACAGACATCCACTCGTCATGTCACACATACGAGTTATCAGGATGAGCACATCATATTGCCATGTCCTACATACAAGATGATGAATGTATTTTATTCTTGCCATGTCATACATGCAAGATAATGGGATGATTACATACATGATAGATCCATATCTATTCTTAGTGTTCCCATTCTTCATAAGAATTGGACACTTGGCCTTGGGATACTAACTCCATGTAACATGGACAAGTTTTATCCCACTGAATCTGTGCATACTGAACACTTTAGTACAGATTGCTAATATATGCTTTCTCTTTCCAGGTCAAGAGATTTTCGAGAACTATCTCTATAGATCTCTATTCCTATCACATAGGAAACATCTCTATCTTCCTTAAAGATAATTTCCACTTTTGGATTTCCATTCTAGAACAATTCCATTTCACATCAATATGTGGAATGTGAATACACTCCCACTAAATCACAGATCCCTTCTTTATCTTTGACATACCAGTAAAAATCTTTGACTATATCATCAAAGTAAAGATCCAATTTTGAGTTGCTTATACTCAATCAATCACATTGATTAGTCCATTGTAACTTATAGACTTCATTTGCATTAGTGGATTCATCAACCTTATAGGTTGTGTCACATACACATCCTGGTTTTATTCCTCATAGGAATGCGGTTTTAGTATCCATATGCCAAATGTCTTAGTCATTAAGTTGCAATCAACAAGCATCATCCTTCTCAAAATGTTATCCATGTGTCTTAACACTTAAGACTCATTTGCACTTATGGATATGATCCAATGAGTGCTACCATCAAGGTCATACCTTATGGTTCACATGGACGTCATTTAGGATGTAACGGTCATAAACCATAACTCAAGATTCGGTTCCTCATATTCATCTTGATAGTTGACTCATCACATGAACAACTGATCACATAGATAATTGAGGTGTATCTGTTAAAGATATAAGAACTCACAACCCTTGTGATTCTTAATTTCTTTTATTAGTGTGGGGTATTCATTTATTGAGAAGAATTCAGTTATTTGATAATCATTCTCTAACTCCTTAGAGTATGATTCCTTCTTGATTCAGACATCACCATGCCTTAATCATGAGTTTACTATGATACACTATCATAATCACTCATAAGGATCTCAAACATTTGGTCCAAGTATTTCATTCATTGATCTCATCAAGAATTAATACTTTACCAAATTTGTACTTCATTTATGATAATCTTGAACACTTCAAGATATTCATATTGGTATTTCTCTAAACACCATTTGAAGTATTAGCATTTATTCCAATAGGTATGCAAATACATCACATGTATTATACCTAATAGGATAATCATTCTCCCACTACATTAGTGAAGATTGATTAATCATGTCCAAGATATTCATGTCCCTTACTGGTTCTCTAACCAAAAGAGTGTAGTTTTATCCATCACATGGAAACTAGAAATGAATTTCTCATGATTAATGCTAATTAAAAAATGTTTGAGTTATCTATAACTTTTAGGTATCGTCTTATCTTATGCATATCAAATATCACAAGATAAATAAGGCATTGCCACAAAGATCACATCTTTATAAATTGAAACATCTCTTTATTAATTGCCATCATTGTCATACAATATGCAAAAATAAAGTGTTTCTATCTATTGGCAAGTATGAAATAGCAGTTCATAACTGTATTACATGCCTTATTGGCTGAAAATAAACTAAAGTATTCCTATCTATAAAGGCAACACTTGCCCCAAGTAAGAATGCTTTACACTTTACATCTTGATATCATATATCTCAAAAGTGTTACAAGTTTATTTACATGACACCTTCAAGTAGAGGCTTTAGTCGCCTCCTTCTTCTTTTGTTCTTCCAGGTAGAGAGGACAATTCCTTTTCCAATGTCCTGGTTTTTGACAATGGTGGCAATTTCCTTTCTTGGTCACGCCTCCCTTGGCCTTGAGAGCTGAAGATGGCTTGGACTCCTGGCTAGCTTCAGAACCTTTCTTAGATTTGCCCTTGCCCTTGCGCTTGGACTTGCCTTTCTTGCTCGTGATCACCATCATGGACTTAGGCTTGTCCTTCTTCATCTGTAACTCGGCTGTCCTCAACATGCCCAACAACTCTGACAGTGGCCTATCAAAGTTGTTCATGTTGTAGTTCATCACAAACTGACTGTAAGATTCTGGCAACGATTGCAGTATCACGTCAGTAGCCAACTCTTGGCTCAGTGGAAATCCCAGTCTCTGCAGGTTCTCCACATACCCAATCATCTTGAGTGTGTGAGGACCAACTGGATCTCCTTCTGTCATGACGCACTTGAACAGTGCCCTAGAAACATTGTACCTCTCTTGCCGTGCCTGATCTTCATACATGTTCCTGAGATGCAGAATCATCTCTATGACACCCATGTTCTCATGTTGCCTCTGCAACTCATGGTTCATTGAACATAGCATCAAGCACTTTGCATCAATGGCATCATCATAATGCTTCTTGTAAGCATCCCTTTCTGTCTTTGGTGCATTAGGAGCGGGTTCCTCTGGAATTGGAGTATCCAGGACATAGAGCTTGCGCTCTTGAGTGAGAACAATTCTCAATGTCCGATACCAGTCGTGGAAGTTTGTCCCATTTAGCTTGTCCTTGTCAAGGACCGATCGTAAAGAAAAGTTGTTGTTGTTTTTTGCCATTTGAACTACAAAAGGAAAATATGCAATTTTAGTCCAAAACTCATTTTTGACTTATTTGATTGATTTGAAAGTTTGACGATAAAATTAGGCCTTTAATTAATTATCGCTCCCACTATTTTACTTCAAATTGATAGCCCTCACCATCAATTCGGAAGATTGCAGCGTACAACCTTCTAGTGGGCAAGATCCTGAAATCCTCTAAGTCATGGACTAGCTAGGGCTGTCACCCACAACATAGATCTCTCAGGTAGGCAACTTTTGCCAATTGCATCATATGCAACTCTTGATAAGATGTCATATAAAACTCCTTGCAATGATCATCTCCATGCCTCAAGGTACTAGATCCCATCTAGATCACCTTGTTAAGTCTGACCCAAAGCAAACACGATGAATATGCACCCTGCTAGGGCAGACCCACACATTCATCCTTCACGCTTCCACGAGATAGACGGTGCACCACGCTAGGGCGTGCCCACACTTGGTCGATCAAGCTTTTCACGTGTGTCGCATTTGGAAGGCATCTAAAACTTAATATTTTAATGAGGGATTTGGTTTATATATACATATACATATCCAATCACCACAATATATAGTATGTATCATATACATGCTATATCCCACAAAAAACATGCACAAACGATAAAAAGGCGATGATTATGGCCATCCTAATGTGATTCCTCGAGCCAAGAGGAATCACGGTCATCTAGGTCTACATTACATGCAACCTGTACAAGATGAACTCTGTGCCTTGCCATCTGAGTTGATCAACTCATCACATGAATGATCTGTACTCTCCAGCCGGTCGTCTGGGTGCCACCAGCCGATCGGTTGGCTCCTCCAACTGATCGGTTTGCCTGGTCGTCATGCATCTCGTCATGTCCGCCACCCGCTCGTCTCACTCCTCGAACCGGTCATCTACCGATCGGTTCACTCCTTGAACCGACCGTTTGGAAGGTCAACTGATCGGTTCACTCCTTGAACCGACCGTCTGAGCAGTCGTCTTGATGTCTGCCGATCTTTGACATAATAGGAAATAAAATTATATCCTATTTATTACATTGTTTAAAAAGGAAAACCCCGAGTTACATTCGGGGGGAGCAAAGGTAGGAAAGAATCTCGAATTATTTCGAGTTACATCGAGAATAAGAGAGGGAAGATCGGTGCGCAGACCGAGATGCAAGCAACCACAAACAACCAATCACAGATAGGGGTTTATAGGCCATAATCACGCTACACACATCCACCACAAAACTCATTTAAGGGTGACGCGTATCGAGTGCATTAATAATACATATCATATATGTAATTTGGGATTTGTGGATTTAGGATTGGACATGCATAAAGCCAATATTATTCGCATCGCATGCAATAAATAAAGGCGAAAAACCAAAATCGATCATATCGATATTCCTAAAATATAGAGCAGTTGACGTGGCTCTGATACCACTGTTGGGTTTTAGGGGAGACAGAGAAGGCAGCGGAAACAAAGAAAATCTCCCCAAACCCATACCGAGGAAAAGGGTCAACGTCTATATAATAGGAAAGGATGGTTTGTGGAATCATACCTTGTCCCGAGGCTTGCTCGGCGACAATACCTCGCGCAATGCGCAGTCTTCAACTCCGGACTTCGACGGTGTCTGTGCAGCTCCTGGTCGCACCGGGACTGACAACTCCTACTCGAACTGGACTGTCGGATGACAGTTGTCCTCCTAAGCGGCAGTGTCCTCCCGCCTCTGTAGTAGTCTACACGGACCACCTAGAACTCCACACTCCTTGTCCCACAAGGAAGTGGAAGGAGTCGCACCCTCCTGTTGACGTACTAGTCACCAACACGCTCTCCTGCCTCCTGTTGCAACTGCAGTTGTCCTTCCCTTGCTGCACCTCCCTTTTGAGGGAAGCACTTGCTCGGGCTCTCTCACGGTTACCAAAACCAGAGAGAACGACAACTTGCAGAGCAACTGGTTGCACTGAGCTGTACTTTGAGAAGCCCCCAATACCCCTATATATAGGAGAGTCATGGGATAGGGTTCTCCATCCCGGGCAATGCGGGACTAAAGCAGGAGTAGAAGGGTTCGAGAATTTTGCACAAAAAGCAACCGGTTCGCAACTTGAAATGATCGGTTCACAACTGAACCGATCGGTTCGGCCATTGAGCCGATCGGTTGGACCTGAGCCGATCGTTTGGGGCACTCCAACCGAACGGTTGGTGCCCTGAACCGATCGGTTCATGGTCCTAATCCGGCTCAAAAAGACATTCCTTGTTTCTTTCCCAATTGGTATCGAATACCAATATTATTCCCAATCGAATTGGGCAATTTGAAACCAAAGGAAAATTCTTGCCGACATGACTTTTCCCAACTGGTCGGTTGCACCAGTTGACCCGATCGGTTCAACCCTTGAACCGGTCATTTCAACCTGGGCATGAGACGATCGGCCTAGACACTCCAGCCAACCGGTTCAGCAACCTCAGCCGACCGGTTCATCACATGAACCGATCGGTTGGGAGCACATGTTGGGCAAAATCAGTCAATTGCGATTTTAATCAATCCGATACTCCAATCAATGCGTCCAACACCTTGAACCATATGATATTGAGCTATCGACTGATTGAGTGTTTAATTGAACTACTAAACTCCTTTAGTAATCAATCTAAACATTGCTTTGTGGACAAAACTCCTCTTCCAGGTTAAATCCTATGTGTGTGACCCTGCAGGTCTATTTCACGTTGGCAGTGAAATTCCATAACACTTATGACTTCACAAGCAAAGAGCGGTGCCTAGTCACACATCAGTGCTACCCAAGTGAAAGTAGAAAGTTGGAGAACAACTTTCATCCTACAATCCGTGAATGGTGTTACAACGAATGTATAATTCCTTTGTCACTGATATCCCGAATGAACTCGAGGCATGGAACAATCATCCTGTCAATGTTCATTCACTTCCTTGATCTCAGAGTAGACTGGAAGAGATATGTATGACATCAGTATCATATACTGATTCACACATGCGTGCACGCCTTTCTCAATCCTACTCATCAAGTGGCCATGGATATCAAACTCCCTCTGGAGGGACAAATCCCATATCTATCACTCACCCCTCAAAAGCCCCATGTGTCAAACTCACCCAATCATCACCTTTTTAACAACCCATGTTTCAGGACTGCGTTTGATGATGTCAAAGTGTGCCCAACGACATGTGTTGAGTGCAGTGATTTTAGGTCTAAGAATCAAACTCACCACCATCACTGTGAGTACTGACTGTGACTACCATGTCATGGTTCCATGTGTCAAACTCACGGTGGGTCTGTCCGGTACACTTGTTCTCTAACAAGTACCTATGTGTTTGGTTTGATATCTCTATATCATGACTAATGAGATTTTGTCATCAACCAACACCACAATATAGTCTTGAGTGTCATTGCTGTCTATCTACCTTCCACAAAGACATCTGACTAGGGACATAATAAGAATGTACAAACTCTTAGCATCTGTATGATCTCATCGTTCAGGTCATGAACCTGAAGGCATACGTCATTGAGTACTGTCATTCTCTAGACATTCAATCTGTTCTATCACTATCTCATATGACTGAACCAGAAAGAATTGGAAGCTCTCCTTTGATGTTTATCAAATCAATCTCAATGTATCCCACCAATCATCCCATGATTGGCTCTCAGGGCATACATACCAACAATAATATCATCAAAATATATTTGAACAACTAGAAAATCAGATGTATATGTTTTGAAAAATAAAGTAGAATCTGAATTTCCAATAGAAAAACCATTATCAAAAAGATATGTCTTGAGCCTTTCATACCAGTTCCTAGATGCTTGTTTTAAGCCATAAAGTGCTTTCTTAAGTTTATAAACATAGTCACCTTTTTCCAGTATTTCAAAACTAGGTGGTTGGGCAACATACACTTCTTTTTGAATGATTCCGTTTAGAAATGCACTTTTTACATCCATTTGGTAGAGTTTGATGTTTTTATGTGCAGAAATAGCTAGTAACATTCTTATAGCTTCGAGTCTTGCTACTGGTGCATACGTTTCATCAAAGTCTATTCCCTCTTGTTGATTATATCCTTGTGCTACTAGCATAGCTTTATTCCTTATTACTTCCCCTGCCTCATTTAGCTTATTCCTAAAAACCCATTTAGTTCCAATGATAGTTTTATCTTGTGGTTTAGGAATGAAATCTTATACATCATTTTTAGTGAATTGATTTAATTCTTCTTGCATTGCTATTATCCAATAATCATCTTTAAGAGCTTCAGATACCTTCGTAGGTTCAATAATAGAAACAAAGGCCATGTTTGCAACATCATTAAAAGAAGATCGAGTTTTGACTTTATCATTGGGATTTCCAATAATTAATTCTTGAGGATGATCCTTAATGAGTCTAGGTATAGGTTGTGTTTCCGCTTTGTCATTGCTTGTAGTATTTTTCTCACTATCATTGGGTATGGATAAGTTTTCGAATTGATGAGTGAGATCAATTATTTCAGGATTTTCTGATTTTGGTTCTTCATAAAAAGAAATATGAATAGATTCCTCAACTTTTCTAGAAATAGTGTTGTAGACTCTAAATGCCTTGCTAGAGGTAGAATATCCCAAAAAGAATGCTTTATGTGATTTAGAATCAAACTTATCTCTATCCTCTTTAGTTTTTAAGATATAGCATGTGGATCCAAAGGTATGAAAATAGTCAACTCTAGGTTTCTTAGTATGTATTATTTCATATGGTGTTTTCTTCAAATAGGAATGAACAGTTACTCTATTTAACACATATCATGCAGTGTTTACAGCTTCAGCCCAAAATGTTTTAGGCGTGTTATGTTCGAGCATCATAGTCCTAGTGATTTCTTGTAGTGATCGATTTTTCCTTTCAACTATACCATTTTGTTGTGGAGTGCGTGGAGCAGAAAAGTTGTGAGTGTATCCTTGATATGTGCAAAATTCTTCAAATAAATGATTCTCAAATTCTCCACCATGATCACTTCTAATGGTACATATTTTGTTTTGGAATAGATTTTCAATCTTTGAACAAAATTTTATAAAGACATGAATAGTATCATCTTTGGTTGCAAGAAAATGTACCCATGTATATCTACTATAATCATCAACAATAACAAAACAATATCTTTTGCCACCAATAGATTGTGTTCTCATAGGTCCAAATAAATCCATATGAATCAATTCTAAAGATCTACAGGTGCTAAGTATATGTTTGGGTTTAAAAGAGGTTTTTGTTTGCTTACCCAAGGTACATGGTTCACAATGTTCAACTTGATCAAAAGATAAATTAGGCAAACCACGAACAAGATCATATTTAACTAACTTTTTGATGACATGTCAACTAGCATGTCCTAACTTTTTATGCCATAGTTGGAAAGTATTTTCATTTGCAAGTAAGCATTTTCCTACTACATATTTCATAGAGTTAGGTCTAAGAAGATAAAGATTTCCAACTCGTTTTCCTTCATAAACAACATTTGTAGTGTTTTCTATTAACAACTTGCAGCAATTTTTGTTAAATAAAACATCATATCCACTATCACATAATTGACTAACACTTATTAAATTATGGTACAAACCATCAACGAGTAAAACATTCTTTATTTCAAGGTTTGTACCAATGTTACCTATTCCAATGATTTTACCTTTACCATTATCTCCAAAGGTGACTGTTCCACTCTTCTTTTCTTCAAAAGTTTGAAACGCATCCTTGTTTCCGGTCATGTGTTTGGAACATCCACTGTCAACCACCCAATCCTGCATAAAAATGTAGGTTTTGATACCCATGTGATGGTCCGGTATGGTTAGATTATAGACTAGATAAAAAATCTACCTCAGAACTTCAGTCAGTCGACAAAAGTTCGACCGACACCTCTTTCGGTCGACCAATCTTCGACCAAAATGGTTGTTGTTTTACTCAGGTTGTTGCTGTAGATTTTAGTTTGTTACAGGCATCAGGTCGGTCGACAACAGTTCGACCGATTTTATTTTCGGTCGACAATTCTTCGACCAAATATGTTTCTGTTTCAGTACAGCAGTTCAGAAAATTTCCATAATGCATGAGACTTTTTATTAAGTTGAGATAAGACGATATAATTTGCAGAAAATGAGCATTGAATCATATCTCAACTGAATTTCTTACATTTCTACTAAGTTTGGGGTTTTGGGACCCAAACTACGTCGGAATCCTTGGTCTTATAAGGGCATGAAAATGAATAATGTCCAAGAGGTAGACAGAAATGACAAGTAATAGAGTCAACTTCATTTCTCGTTCTAGGAATTGTGTTCTTAGGTACAAACATATTTTGAGTCTTGGATGCTTTAGTTCTTTTGGGTTGATTTTTCTTTGGAGCATATCCCAAACCTCTTCTTCCATTGAAACTAGAGGAAATTTTCAAAATGTTATTAAGGATGTCTTTTCCTCTTAAGTCATTTAGGTTTCTTTGTAGCTTAGCAATGTCATCCATCTTCGTGAGTAGATCTTTGCTTGCTTGATCTAAATCAGATAATAGAGAGTCTCTTTATTTTACAACATTGTCATAGTCTAGATGGTTACATAAAATTGGTTGGGTCTGAAAATCATTTAGTTTAGCTAACAATTCAGTCTTTTCTTGAGAAAGAAGATCAATATTTGTTTCTAGAGTAAGTAACTTTCTATTGCAGTCATTTAAAGATGTTTTTAAAGATAGATTCTCAAGATCAATGTTGTTCTTTTCATAAGAGAGATCATTTAATCTAGCATATAACTCATCATTTGTTTTGGTAACCTTCTTTAGTTTCTTTTTGCAATCAACATACTTATCATGAGTTTCTTGCAGACTAGTAATTAACTCTTCTTTAGGAAGGTCAATAAGGCTTACCTCTTGAGAGTCTTCCTTATCTTCTCTTTCCATTAGACATTCCACCTTTTCTTCTCCACCTTCACTCTCACTTGACTCGTCCCATGCAGCTTTATAAGCTTTTTCTCCCTTCTTTTTGTGTGAGATTTTCTTTCCTTTCTTTGCTTTAGGACATTCATTTTTGATATGTCCTTTCTTTCCACACTCAAAACACCTAGGAGGAGATGAAGAAGAACTAGAAATTTTTTTAGGTCTAAATCTTTCATATTTCTTACCATTGACAATCAAGGCTTCTTCTTCTTCTTCTTCTTCACTTGACTCATCACTTTCCGGTGTAATGATTTTTGAAGCTTTTAGAGCCACATCCTTCTTTTTCCCTTGTTGTAGTTCACGTTCTCTTCTTTCTTCTTCTTCTAGGGTTTCTTCATGAGCTTCTAGGCTGCCAATGAGTTGTTCCATCCTCAGCCGAGTGAGGTCATTTGCTTCTTCAATGGCTGTTACCTTGGGCTTGTATTTTGGAGGAAGTGATCTAAGGATCTTTGACACCTGATCTTCCTCACTAATAACTTTACCTAAAGCATTCAAACCATTTATAATAGAAGAGAATTTTGCATACATATCACTAATAGATTCATTCGGATCCATACGGAACTGTTCAAACTTTTGTTTAAGCATTCTAATTTTAGAGTTCTTAACTTGAACAGTTCCTTCAAAAGTTATGGAAAGTCTATGCCAGATTTCATAGGCTGTTTCACAATTTGACATCCTATTAAATTCTCCTACTGAAATTGAACAATAGAGAATACTTACGGCCTTTGCATTCATTTGAGCCGACTTTACCGTATTGGTGTCCCAAGCTGCATATTCCACTTGAGGTAGCTCATAGGGGGTTGACACCATCCTCCATAGATCCCAACTAATCCCTTGGAAATAAAATTGCATTCTTCTTTTCCAGTAGGTGTAGTTAGTTCCATCGAATGCCGGAGGTCTAGTCACGAGTGTCCCTTCAAGGTTTAGGTTGTTGAGCAACCCGTCATCCATTCTTCAAGACTTGGTTAGAGTTCCTTGAAGCCCGCTCTGATACCAATTGAAAAACCACTAGAGGAGGGTGAATAGGGTTTTAAAATTAATTTAACAATTATTTGAATCAAACAACCACAAATGAAAAAGTAAGAAGGAGACAGGGGATTTAGAGTGGTTCCTACCTTAGCAAATACTAAGGCAGTCAGTCCACTACCCGGTTGCTTACCCAACCGGGATTTTGAAAGTATTAATTTTATTACCTTCACAAGGAATTACACAAAATACAATACTTTCTTACACCCCTTTGAACAACCTTCACTTTGAAGTAGATGCACCAACTCGAGGTAGCCTTCTTGAAGTAACTCCAAGCTCCCCCTTGAAGCAACCTTCCTCTTAGAAGTAACCTCCCGTTGCACCAGCCTTCTTGAAGTAGTTCAAAGTCTCCTTCTTCACCAAAAAGATCACAACCCTCTCCAGTCCGCAGCCTCCAACCTAGGAGTAGCAAGGAGAGTACAAGCAATGAAAGTGAACAAGAAAGGAAAATGGAAATTACAACTTATCCTTTGAAGCACAAGGCTTGATTTGCCTATATCAAGCGTGTAGATCTCCTAACCAATGTATATGGAAGTGTGATTGCTGTGGATAGGAGATACTAGCCTATAGGACACGAATTTGGAGCAAGGTGAAGAATAGCCAATTGCAAGTATTGCTCAATTGCTCAAAAACAGGTTGCCAATGCAAGAGTATGCTCAAAGATTGCTCAAGTGTATAATTAGTAAGTTTAGGTGTCCTAAGGCATGTCCTATTTATAGGAATGACCTACATGTGCTTAAGGACGTTCTAGACTCTTTCTAGAGGTTTCTAAGTGCTTAACTAGCCGTTAGGTATAAGTTAGTTGCATTAGCAATGGCTAGTTAATTAATTCTATAGTTGTTGTCAGAGTCTATCTCGGTCGAGCAATTGTTGACCGAGATACCTACTCGGTCGAGGTTTTGTCGACCGACAGGCTCTCTGGATCAAGTGTTTGCAACGTTCATCTCCAACTGCCAACTACCTTGTCAGCTGTGTCTAATGGCTACCTTGATCTTTCTCGGTCGAGGAGTTTGTCGACCGAGAGTTTCTCGGTCGAGGATTTTGTCGACCGAGATTGACCCTTTTTCAATGTTTCAAATAGAGACATTAAGTGTGTGCATGAGTGTGCATATATGACACTATTGAAGGGGATGACCTCTCTAAGTTTGGTGTTTAGCTAGGGAAGATCTAACGCTTGATTTACATGAAGTCTAAGTACTTGTACATTATATACTTGTACATGTTTTACAATTGATTACATTTATGAAATTAAAACAATTTAGCATATAGATCTTCCATGATATTTGTCATCCACCTTATTCCTGCAACACTCAAGTAGCACGTTAGATCGCAAGAATGAAATGTTTGTCATTTATCAAAACAAAGGGTTTTACTGATGTCCATTTAGCCAACATCTACATTTTTCCTTTCTCCATTTCTTATTAATGATGGAATTCCTTTTGTCTTTTCCTTGTTATTGGGACCAATAGCCAATAAAGCCTACAAAACAATCATCACGACTATTGTAAATGAAATTCATTTATTCAAAACAAATTATATCTTTATTTGTTCAAATATCTTTAATATGAGAAATCACATTTCTCACCAAATGAACCCAAAAGTTGGGGTTGTAACATCCTTCCCCTCTTATATGAATTTTTTCCTCAAAATTCCATCAAGCAAACAAAAAATTCAGGATAAGACTTTTACATGTCCATCATTGGCCCCTATGTGGATTTACCTTATCCATGGAACTTCTAAAGAACCTTTATCATCACATATTCTTTTCTCTGAGTTCTTTCACCTTGGCATCTATAGACCTCACAGATGACTCAGGTCATTTCAGCCTCCCTTTGGGCTCACTAGGTTCATTGTTCCACACATGGTCCGGGTACCTCACATAGTGCTCTAAATTGGACACATGGAACTCATCACACATCACATTATCCTGAGGGGCAAGGGAAAACTTAACCTTCTCCACCAAACCATGTAAAAAGAACCCATGCATCGAGAACTCAACTCTCTTAGCTATTACTTAGAGGGGTCAGATTTCCATGTCACATATTCCCCCACAGTGAACTGCATGTCAGTCTACTTTGCATCAGCTTACAACTGATGTCGTCTCTGGGCTCCTTTCATCCATTGCATGATCAAACCGACTTCATCTGCACACACTATGGTCCCTTCTTGACCTTCACGAGGTCCCTTCGCCAACATCATCTCAATGAAGTGGTGACCGACACAACCTCCTTTGCAGAGCTCCTTTACATCCTGACACTGGCTATGGTGGTTATCATCACATCTTACAAAGGACAAAAACTATCTCTATGTATCACCCTGAATGAGCACACATGCCCTCATCAGACCCTCTAGTTTGGATTATACTAACATCAAGTTCTATGTCTACTTCCACCTCCTAGAAGTGAATCTTTAGGTTAAACACAAGAACATTTGAACTCACATCATGGTGTAGTTGAACCATCTCCCTCATATGTAGTTCAACCAGAGCTATCCCATGACAATACTCGTTCTTTCTCATGTTATATAGGTAAGGCGATCGACCGTAACCCATATTGCATCCTAACCTTCCTGGGTCCAGGAAGACTCACCACAACATCTATAGTGATGAACTCCCCTCCCTCTCGGGGATTCTCTATATCCTCTATATCGATACACTGGGTTACCAGTGTTCGTCCTTCACCTCGTGGCTTGCATGGCAACATACCTCATGCAACTTCATCTTAGGCATCCAAAGTACTACTGTCACTTATTATTTTGGTAGTACCATGGTATACGGTGATCTTAAATCACGTCACTACTACAGAAATGTCTTATAACGTCACTTTTCAATGTGTTGGTTGTATACATACACCGACGTCTAAATCATCCAGCGTCGGTTAAATAAAACAACCAACATCTATCTGTGAAGGGAAATCAGACACGGGTATCACTTTTATTTAGTGTTGGTTCCTTAATAAGAACCGGACGCCTAAAATTAACCTCCAAATCCAAATTTTCAAGTGAAAAAAATTACCTCCAAAAATTAACATACAACGTCAGTTTTTAAAAAAGAAATCGACGACTAAAGGTTTTCCGTGAGACAGAAATTTGACCAATTTTTATCGTCAACAGTGTTACAATAACCGACACCATTGTGTTTTCACGCACTTAACCGCGAAAATTTTCACCTCCCTTTAGCGTTGGTTTTTATAAGGAAACCGACGACTATGGTCTTAATTCAAGAACATTTATTTTTGTCAGCATATAAATATAGATGTTGGTTTTTATGTTTGGAACCGACGACTATAATTGAACAATAGTGTCGGTTTTTTGTTGGTAACCGATACTTATAGTTTTCCTGGTCGGTTGTTGTTAATAACCGACTCCTATTGTTAACTTAACAGCACCCACACAAGCCAGACTCTTCCCCTTCTATTTCATTCATTTCCACGATTGAGGGTTTGCTGGTCCGGTGATTCCTCTGCTCCACCGCCGCTCGCTATTCCTCTGCCTCCGCCTCCGCCTCCACCACCGTTTGTTAGTGCTTTGGTCTCCAACACCGCCGCCACTTGCCACCGCCAGTCACCACACCTCTACTTCCACCTCCTCCACCTCTGCTTCTGCCAGTCGCCGCCAGTTCTCCGACTGTTGCTCTCCAGGACGGTCGCGGATCCTAGGGCTCTGCTCCTTGCTCTCCAGGTTGCTGCTCTGCTCGGACCACACCTCCTGCGTGCCCAACGCCGCCATGAAGGTACCCTACTCCTTCTCTTCTTCCTCCTCTTTTTCCTCTGCCCTCAAGCAGGTACCCTGCTCCTGCTCGAATAATGTACGAAATGCAAAGATTGTGAATAAAAAATGCTCTGATTCACATTAATATTACCAATAATGTAGGAAATGGATGCTAGCTCTAATTATAGACATGTTGTATATGGTAATGATTAGAAAAATGCATAGATTTTGAATAAAATATACTTAAAGCTCTATTGTTCTTCTTGTTACAAAGGTATAGTTAGTACACGAATATTAGATGATATTCAAGAAAACCCTAGTTTGATGAGCATGTTGTTAATCATGTTAATTATGATTCTTTTATTTATTCTGATGTCAGTATATAATTATGTGATCCCAACATCTTAAATTGAATTAGAATGATTTCAATGAATTATAGGGTTTTAAAGTCGATAATCATGTACATGCGGAAATAGGGTTATTAAACCAATAGTTATAACATAGTATGATCTTAATCTGATCTGGATGTTAATAATAATGTAGTATGTTAAATATGATGATTAGGGCTATACATATAATGTCTAGTAAAGATTCCTAGACCTTTTGTCATTAGGGTAATTTTTATACATGTTTGAGTAAATTAGGGTTCTAATCTACCCTTTTGTCCTATATTTGATGCTAATTGTACATATATGTTGAGTTTCATCTTACTCTTACCTAAGAATTTCTTTTCTTAATCTCTTGTACATCACTATATTTAAGGTTAGTCTGTCTACTAGAGTGTGGGGATTAACCATGTTGCATGTAGTTTATAACATTGCATTGTGAATTATTGCATGTTTGAAACTATTAATTTCTTGATTTATTATTTAATAATGCTCTATAGATTAGGATTAACCATGTTTCCTGTAGTTTATACACATTTATTATATATAAGAATGAAAGAACATGTATTTGTTGGCCTAGTAACATGTCCAAGATTTACTCATTAGGAGTAAATCTTGGATAGTCCCCAGTTTGGGACTGTTCTTGAACACCTAATCTCACTTAGGATGTAAGTGTATAATGTGTATTGGGTTTTCAAGAAATTTTAATAGCATTTCTCCGTTTGTTCTCTAAGTACATATGTACTTAGAGAATAGTGGGGAAATACTACCAAAATTTTCTTGAAAACCCAATACACATTATACACTTACTATTGAGATTAGGTGTTCAAGAATGGGATATGTGGTACACATTTATTATATATAAGAATGACAACACATGTATTTGTTGGCCTAAAGTTTCAACCATGCATAAACTCTAATATGTTAACCCTAGACCCTAATCTTATTGTAATATATAGCTTGTTTTCTCTTTGATCATAGAATGGATAGATCATGGATGTCCATTCGCAATCGCTGTACCCCAGAGTTTATATCTGGTCTTGACCAATTTATTAGATTTTCCGAGGAACATAGGAAACAACCTGAAGATAGGTTCTACTGTCCATGTAGGCATTGCGGTAACAACTTGAAAGTCAGCACTGGTGATGAAATAAGAAGTCATGTCATGTGCAATGGGATTGTACAAGGCTATACAAAATGGATCTGGTATGGAGAGATTTCAAACCTGAAATCAGTGGATATCGATATCAGTGCTTGTGTGGAAGAAGAAATTGCCTTCAATGACGTAGATGTGAACGAATCAGTTCCAGTAGACATCGTTGATGTGATGTTGGATAGTTGTGGGGTAGAGCATACCAAAACTGATCCACCTCCAATGTTTAGAAACATTGTGCATGATGTTGAAATACCGTTATACACGGGTTGCAAGTTTACGAAGCTTAGTGTTGTGTTGACATTGTATAAACTGAAAGCTAACAATCGATGGAGTGACAAAAGCTTCACGCCATTGTTGTTTTTGTTGAAAGAAATTCTTCCTGAAGGAAATGAGCTGCCGATCTCAACATACCGGTTAAAGAAATTGTTGTGACCAATGGGAATGGAGGCCAAGAAGATACATGCATGCAAGAATGATTGTTTATTATTTCAAAAGGACTATGTGGATTTGAAATATTGTCTGAAATGTGGTGCGTCAAGGTATAAATTGACGACTTCGGGGGAGTCCAAAATTGGTTCTCCCACCAAGGTGATGTGGTATCTACCTAAAATACCACTGTTTCCACGCTTGTTTTCCAATCCTATAGATGCGAAGAATTTGAGGTGGCATGCAGATGTTAAGAAAAATAATGATGGGATCGTACGACATGCGTCAGATTCCCCACAGTGGAAGAAGATTGATTTATTGTACTCTGAATTCAGTAAAGAGGATAGGAATCTATGACTTGGGCTTTGTACAGATGGGATGAATCCTACGGGACATTGAGCAGCCAACATAGCACTTGGCCAGTTATGCTTGTTATATACAATCTTTCTCCCTGGTTGTGTATGAAAAATAAGTATGTTATGTTGTCATCTTTGATATCGGGCCCTAAACAACCTGGAAATGATATCAACGTTTATCTTGAACCTATGATTGATGACTTGAAGAAGCTCTGGGGTGAAGGAGTGATGACCTATGATGCTTCACGAATAGAGACATTTTGTTTGCATGCTATGTTGTTTTGCACTGTGAATGACTTTCCAACATATGGGAATTTGTCTGGATATAGTGTCAAAGGATCTAAAGTGTGTCCTATATGTGAAGAGAACATTGATTCAATACGACTAAAACACAAAGGCAAGACTTTATATCTTTCTCATCGAAGGTTTCTTCCAAAATTTCATCTATATCGTAGGTTGCGCAAAGCATGCAATGGACGGAATGAGGAACATAGTGCACCTAAACCTATATCAGGGGAGGATGTTTATGAAAGAGTGAAAGACATCACCAATGATTTTGGTAAGAGATCACAATGTATGATGGCCACAAGGAGTGACAAGTCTTTATTCAAGAAGAATTTGATATTTTGGGATCTTCCTTATTGGAGTTCTTTGACAGTTAGGCATTGTATTGATGTCATGTACGTTGAAAAAAATGTATGTGATAGCATCAGCGGTACTCTGTTGAATATACCAGGTAAGACTAAAGATGGGATAAAAACCAGAATGGACCTACGTGAAATGGGAATAAGGACAGAATTAACAGAAGTAGTTAGTAGCGATCAGAGAACATACTTACCTCCCGCTTGTCACACGTTGTCTAGAAAGGAGAAGAAAGCATTTTGTGAATGCTTGGTAAATGTTAAGGTGCCACAGGGTTACTCGTCCAACATCCATACATTGGTATCAATGAAAGATATGAAGTTGATAGGTCTTAAATCTCATGATTGTCACACTCTAATGCAACAAATATTTCCTGCGGCCAATTCGATCTATATTGCCGAAGCATGTAAGGTTTGCAATCACCAGACTTTGTTTCTTCTTCAACAGTCTGTGCAGCAAAGTTATTGATCCCGATATTCTCGATAATTTGTAAAGAGAAGTGGTTTTTACCCTATGTCAGCTTGAGATGTATTTTCCTCTGTCGTTCTTTGATATCATGGTACATCTTGTTGTCCACTTGACTAGGGAAGTGAAAATGTGGGGACCAGTTTTCTTGCATTGGATGTATCCCTTTGAACGATACATGATCGTTTTTAAAGGTGATGTTTGAAACTGTTTTCGACCTGAAGATAGTATTATTGAGGGTTATGTGGCGAGAGAGGTTATGGATTTTTTCATTGACTTTCTGAGTGGTAATGACGCTCCCGTGAATGACAAGAATATTGAGGAGCATTTTGGCAAAGGAGTTTTGGGATCACGGGTGAAAGTAATCAGCCGTGAGCTGTTGGAGCAAGATCACTTGTATATTTTACACAACATCGATGAAGTGAGTGTTTATATCAGGGAACATACCAATTTCATCAAGAGACAATATCCTCGATCCAATTCAATGTGGCTTACTAGAGAGTATAACAAGACATTTATTATGTGGTTTTAAGAGAAAGTCTTACATCAATTATCTCAAACACCAGATAATCTTACTGAAACCATCAAATGCCTCACCTTTAAACTAAAATTGAATGTTATGTCTTATGAAGGGTTTGACATAAATGGTTTCTCATATTACACAAAGCGTCAAGATGATAAGAGTGTCGTCCAAAACAATGGGGTCACCCTTCAAGCATCTTCATTGTTTTTTGCAAGTACAAAGGATAAAAGTCCATGTGAAGCTAAAATGTCATATTACGGTGTCATTGAAGACATATGGGAGTTTGACTATGTAGATTTCAGAATTCCACTCTTTAAATGTAATTTTGTTGACAACAACAAAGGAGTTATAGTGGATGAATTGGGTTTCACGTTAGTGAACTTTGAAAAGATTGGCGATAAGGGTGAATCATTCATATTGAAATCACATGCGAAACAAGTATTTTATATCAATGATCCTACAAATTATAAATGGTCAGTTGTTCTTCATGGTAAAATATAGTTCATTGAAGATCCTATAGATGAAGAAGAGTACTATGATAAGTATGATGACTCCAGTCCATTCTCAGTTGGGTTGCCAACACCACCAAACATTGAAGTTGGGGATCACAATGACTTGTATGTTCGCGGGGATCATAATGAAGGGTTGTTAATTGATAAAAGATCACAATATTAGAGGCATGGATGTTTATATTTTTATTATGTTTTATTTTTTTGAATGTGAACTTTACAATGTGAATGTGGACTTTACAATGCGAATTACTTTACAATGTGAATGTGAACTTTACAATGTGAATGTGAACTTTACAATGTGAATGTGAACTTTACAATGTGAATGTGAACTTTACAATGTGAATTACTTAAAAAATGTGAATGTGTACTTTACAATGTGAACTTTACAATTAGTGTTACTTTACAATGTGGAATTTATAATTTGAATGTGAACTTTCAGATGGCTGAGCATTCCCATGATGACCGTGTTGATGATCACCGTGAGGGTGAGGACGTGGTTGCACCGCCTGACAATGTAAGTTTTAAGAATATATCCCTGAGGTTTCTGTCTATATGTTCATTTATAATTATATTATGTAAGTGTGTTTTTATCAAATTTTAGGTTGGTGATGTACCCCCTGAAGAAATTACAACACCTGATGAGCAGCAAAAGAAAATTGAGAAAGTGAGGGGCATCACAATGATGAACAAGTTAATACATCAAAGGGGCAATGGACCCAAATTGGCTGTGGATTTTGATCAGGCAGGAAATCCATATGGAGTGAACCACAACTCATTTTTTTCATATCTTGGGGTTCTTACTCGCATCCATTGCAGTCCTATCCTAGAATCATGGCATAAAGTTCCTAAGGGGAAGAAAGACCACATATGGAAGGAACTATGCATGAGTTATTATTATTTGTAATTCTATTTGTGTAGATTACTAATTTTTAGGATACTAGTTAATATGAATTCTATTTAATTTGCAGAGCATATTTGATCTGGATGAAAAGCTACATCGTAAATGTGTGATGCAACGTTGTGGGAGGGTCCTAAGGAACTATAGGACCAATCTCACCTGAGATTACATACGTGATGCTGAGAATAGGTTCTTGATTGATTCCAATTCTAGACATTGATCAGTATTTCACTAACTCTACACTAATAATTTTTGTTTGTATTCTCTTTGAAAAATAAATATAGGAAGAAGGAAGCCACACTGCAATGGAACTACTTGCACCCCAAAGAATGGGAGGAGTTTGTTACCCAAAGAAAAACAGATGAATTCAAGGTATTAAGTGCCACTCCCAATTTAATTAATATTAGTTTTTATGTATTCACCTATTCAAGATTAACCTTTAGTGTTACTAACCAAATCAATGTGCTAACTAACAAGGCTATCAGCGATGCTCAACGAGCAAGGCATGCACTGAATGTGCACGACCACACAATAAGTCCAAGAGGATATGCAGGCGTTCGCCAAAGACTACAGGCTGAGTCTACTCAGCCTACTGCTACTTAGGAGACTACAGAGTCCTCTACTGTTGCTCCCGCACCTCTGCCTCGTCATGTTATGTGGATAGCTGGGAGGCAAAACAAGAAGAGAGAGATACCGAAGCCCGCAACCACTGAGGCAGCTACAAAAATGGTAAAAATCAACTCTTAGAGCAATCTATCGATATTGATTATTGTTATGTTTACTTACGAATTTTTGTTGATGGTGATTAGCAGGAGCTGCACAAGTAGAGGAAGGAAGGAAAGTTCATCCCTCAGGGCACAAGGGATGAACTGACAGTTGCTCTGGGTAACCCATAGCATCCTAGACGTGTAAGGGGTGCAGGCGCTGGTGTGGACATCAAAGCGTTCTTTGGGCCATCCTTGTGCAAACCTATCCCAAAAGTAGGACTTTCACAAGCTGAGGTAACTTATTGTTATTTTAGAATGTTATTGCGAAAGGAAATTTAATAATCAGAAACTATCATTTCTTTTATCCATGTATAGGTAGATTCCTTAATTGATAGGAGAGTCGAGGAAGTACTTGATAAAAGACTCCATGAAGCAATTAACAAATGGCAGGCGTCTCAGACTGCCACTCAGACAGTGCCTATGGTGGACCTCTCTTCTCCTACTGTTCGTACTGTAGCGGTAGGGAGTAATCCTATAGACCCACAACCTAGCACGTCCTCTGTAAATATTTTTATGGCATATATAATAGCTAGTCTGTTCAAGATGATATGTTTGTGTATATATGCATATAACATTCTTTACGTAAATTTGTAGGGGTTGAAGCCATGTCGACTAAAAAGTGAAGGATATATCGTTGTAGAGGCATCGGCTTATCCACCCCTTAAAGGGTACATGTTTCATGGGAGTCCAGTACCAGATGGCATGGTACGTGTGAGCCCGATACATATACTCCCTGGCTGTACAAATCTTGCACTTCCTCATACACACCCAGATGCTGAACACTTGGCAGTAGGTGGAGTGATATTGTGGCTCGAAGCAGATGTCCTCTATACTGATATTGTATGATATATTTTCATTACTTTAATTTGTTAGTGTATATATATATATATATATATATGAGTCAATTGATATGAAATTATATATACAGGTAAAAAAGACGAGACCCGCTACATCTCAGCCTCCACCTCCTCGACTACCAAGTTGGCTTCCAGGGGACCTACACGCCTCGATAGGTCCTAATTGTAGGAGTGTGGAAGTATGGATCGGTGAACATAATCCAAATTGCCCTATAAATGTTACTATTCCATATAATGCTGCAGGTAAATCATATGATAACAATCTATTTATACAAGTTTAACATATGTATTAATGCATACGTAATAGAAGTTCTGGATACGTATTAATGCAGGCCAAACTTTCAGAAACAACATATTTATACAAGTATGAATGGCTGAACAAATCTATGATAGAGTTGTCGATATGGTGAGATTAATGCATACGGAAATCTGGTTTATACATCCATATACCTTGATTTATATACGACAATTTGGTTTCTTATATATTAATGCATACATAATACATGTTTTGCAGCCACTTACACAAGACATGTACAGATTTTGGGTTTTCCCATATGGGATTTTTGGTTCCATATTTGATTAGTCTTATAGATACAGACCTGTATTCAGTTACTTCATACTGCTGTGATGCTTTTGAATGTTTTGGTAAAAATAACAAGACGGTGATAATAGCTTCATTCAATGTCGAGTAAGTTTACTTTGCTTGCAATTTGGACTTAAGCAAATTACATTTTTATTGCGGATATTGAGTTGTTAATTTTCTACTTTCTTACCTGTAGTGCTAAGCATTGGGAGTTATTAGTTATTATCCCCAAGACATTCACCATCTATTATCTAGATCCTGCGGGGAGTGAGTTGGATGTATTATATGGACATGCAATTAAAAGGTCATTATTCTCGTGAGAAATATTTTATGTTTTTATATTTGTTAACATCTGTTACTGCATTACTATTTAATTATGCAATTTAATGTGTTACATTAACATATATAGGGATTTACAAGAGTACAAAAAAGCTGGAGGAAAGGTCCCCAGGAAAAAAAATCTGACACTCATTTGGGAGAATGTGAAAGTAATTTCCTGACTCCAATGTATATATTATTTATGTGAATTGTGCTTATTTGTATTTTTGAATATTTTGTATGTTTCAATTTATAGTGTGCTACACAAGACAACAATTGGGCATGTGCCTACTATGTGATGCGATTTATAGACCTAATAATCAAAATGTCATATTGGAAATTGATAACATACAACAGGTATTATACATAGTCTCGTTAGATAATATGAAATATATGAATCTTATTATATACTATTATAATTATGTATATACGTCATTATCTTTGTAGGTCTTTAAAACTGAGGACTTCAACATAGGTGCAAAGCATTTCGATGTACGTGCTCCCTATACGAGAGATGAATTAGATGTTGTAAGAGAAGATTGGGAAAAAACCCTATAAAGAGTGGGAATTTTTCAATATGGTTTTGTTGACAATGATGACAATGATGAATAAAGAATAACTTTGTTCTCATAATTAATTTTGTGTGAATGTGAATGAATTTTTATGAATTGTCATATGTGTGTGAAAATCATCAATACATGAATGTTTCTACATGTGTCTGAATGTGAAAAGAGATGAAATAAATGGAACTACAGGTTGCTACTAGTTTCTACATGCATGTGATGAAAAAATTATATGAATTAAATGTTCTTATACATGAGTGTGAATCACATATATATAATATTGTCCATCATGTTAATTTTGCAGGTTTGTGGCCTGTTGTTGGCTGATATCAATGGATGTCGTAAAACATGTAGTTCATAATTGAACTACAGGTTTCTCATCCTGCGACTAGCCACAGCAGGTCTGCAGACTGACAGAAAAAAAAATCAAAACATAGGTGTCGGTTATTTGAACAAAACTGACACCTATGTTATACTGCGGTGGTTTTTCACCTAAAACCGATGCCTATGTGACCAGGTACCACGGCTGTGCTGGGAAGCACAACCGTGGTGGCAGGTAGGGGATATGGCATTGGTTATTATCACAAAACTGATGTCAGTTCAGATGATGTGGCATCAGTTTCTTTTATCAAACTGACGCCTATAATCCCTTTGCTGGCGTGTTTTTGGTGGTGGGAAGAGTTTTGGCGGCAGTTGTTTAGTAAACAACTGACGCCTATAGTCCCTTTGCTGGCACGTTTTCAGTGGCGGGAAGAGTTTGGGCGTCAGTTGTTACTAAACAACCGACACATATAGTCCCTTTGCTGGCATGTTTTCGGTGGCAAAAAATGTTTTGGCATCGGTTGGGATCTGACGCCGAAGGTGTCCCCCTTTAGCGGCGCCCACTTGGGTGTCATTTTGAAATCGACACTAAATAGCTTAAATAATTGACGCTAAAAGGCTTTTATGTAGTAGTGCGTTCTCCCATATTGTCATGATTCCTTAAGATGGATTCCTCGGAAACCCTAAACCACTCCAATCAGGGTTTCATCATTTTCTTTTTCAGAGAAATGCATCTGAGGTTCTACAACCATCCCTTTTATCATGATAAGCCCTAGGCTGGCTAACCAAATAGCCATTAACTAGATCAACCAATATTGTTAGATCTGAGTGTTAGCCAAACTTATCTATTTTTTCAACTAAGGGTTAACCTAACAACCTCTTCTAGCCTCCATCTAAACTAGGAAGTTGTATCCCATCCAGAGCATCCATTACCACTTCACATCCTTAGGTGTTAGGTAAAGTTGAAGACATACACCTCCATGTATTCCACTTATTATCTCATATCATCTCTAAACATGAGGAGTACCATGCTCGAATCTATAGAAACTCAAACCTTGTCATGAGTATCAGGTACATCACTTACCCTCTTAGGCCTAGGAACCCTAGGTTCACTTCTCTAATGTCCAACTCTCTGCTCAACCTCTTAACCATGATCCAAACATGTACAAGGTGTGACATGCACCTCCTGTCCTCCTTATACTTGAGCAACACTTCAGAGTTGAGTCCTCAACAAGGACAGGAAACAAGGTATAAGGCCTCACAACCTGTTACTAAACCTCTTCATGGTTTAAGGAACTCTTCTTCCTATCTCAGAAGGTAAACACCTATACCATAGGCACATAGGTACCAGAAGCCTCATCCTCCCTCTAGGGTTTGGTTCCACTATGGCAACCAAGATATCATCAGCCTCCAGGGATCAAGCATGAGGCAACCACTATCATCCACTTAGGTCGCATCATCCTCAACTCCCCACTATTCCTCATATATCAGAGTCTAGATACCAACCTTCTTGCTTGGGTCCCACACTCTTTTTCTAGAGCTAACCCTTCAAACAACCTTACTACTAGAGGTCCTCTCTTCACGAAGGTGGATCGAGCTCACAAGCATAACTCTCCATGGGTGACACCTATGTTCGGGCTTATGTTTTCTCAAGGATATCTATAACCTTTATGCTTATCTCATAAGCTATCCATCATAATTCCTTGGCCCGAGTTTTAGCACGAATGACGTACAATGGGTGCCTACTATGCCATGCTCATATAAGCTCATGGGGTTTCCATGGTTTCTTCTGTATCCTCATCATAGAAGGAGCTATCCTTCATTCTATCCTACACGACCCTTCCCAGGGTAGGGTCGCCAAAGGCACTAGGTCGTCCAACCTCTCATGGATCCTATGGCATCCAAGGCATGTCCATCCAAACACCTGGTCTACCATGACATCTAACTCATCATGCCATTTATCTCTCTAACCTTCACTTATGGTTAGGGTTAACATCATCCTTAGAGGATGTGCCAGGTCTCTACTTTTAATGGAGGTCTCTACCTCCAAGACTAACTATCTTTGCTTATCCTCCTGACAAGAAGGTATAGCCTCAAGTCTCTCCTGAGGGCATGAACACTTATGTCATATGACCTAAGCATGCATCTATTCTTCAGTTTATGCTTAATCTATTAAGCTTATGTCCATGACATCTTATTTGCATGCTTTTCATTAATTTGGTGGAGGATTCCTTACCCCTTATCACCCTTACCCATACCACAAGGGGGTCAAGAAAAGAGAGAAAACACTAATCCTTAAGGCCCTTAACAAAATTTGAGTTGAGAAGGGATGAACAAGATGAGAGAGTCCTAAAGGTATCTTATTTCGAGTCAAATCCTGAGACATTGGCCAGGCAGTCATACTAATCCAGGAGTGCTCATATTCTGACTAGCAGTGTAGAGGAAAATCTTGCTAGCCCCCAGACGTGATCCTTTTCTATACACCTCTGTCTTTTGGAAATTCCTCTAATAACTCCCTTGGGTTCTACAGAGTTTGTAAAATTTAATAATGACTACATATTAAATGAGTAACCTAGGCTTTGATACCAAATGTAATGACCCCGCCTCCTAGTAACCCCCAATTAAGGGAGACCAAGAGGTCAGAGCTGTTATCCCCATTTCCGGATCAAAAGTTCGACAAATAATCTATAATAAATATCAAATTTTGCTAAACTAAACTGAAAGGGTGTAATAAAATTAAATTCTGCATACCTTTTTCAAAAATTTGGTTAACTATTTCTATCCATATCTGGAGTCTATTCTAACTAATCCTCCTTTGCACTTAAATTCTCATTTAATTCCACATATGCCACTTTATTATTTGTTCTTTCCACTTGTACCTAAAATGCTGACAAACAAAATGTCAGTCAGCATAAAGCTGGTATGTGGGGGAAACAATAATTGTACAACTATGATAACAATGTAATCAGTCAATTATCATTTAACAACCAAGATTACATCTTAAGAAATACTACTCAATCCTTACCTATCCCCTATCTCTGTGTTGTCCCTGCAGTGGACTTGGATACTACCTCTCTCACATGGTAGATCCTTACCCCCATGGCCCTACCTCATAGGTAGCCAATACTTAGGGTTATGGAGTCGCATGGCCCTACCCAAAGGTAGCCCAATCCCTGACTCAAGGTGACTTGATGGAACTACCCCATTGGTAGCCATGTACTAAGTCATTCAATGACCTGATGGACCTACCCCATAGGTAGACATGTACTGGGTCAAACTATTAAGCCACAGAGGGGACTAGGATCTGAGCTAGTAGGCACATATCTTGAGTGATAGTCATATCCACATTATAGTTTGCATGAATTAAATTCATCCAACAGTTTAATTCAAGTCATTGAGGAAACTTCAAAAAACTACAAAATACTAATTCGAGATATTCATAAGCATAACCACATACCTGTCAAGCAGATTTGAGACAGAATCAACCAAGAAGGGAAATCCAATCAAGCAAGTACAAGAATCTTGGACTAATGGGATGCTGACACGTTAGCGGTCCCATGCATTGCACTTGCTGCGTAACTCGGCTGGTTTAAAATCATAACCAAATATCTATTTTTCCATCGCACGACTCCTTGGTCTTGCAAAGCCCGGAGGGGCAAAATCATCCAATGCCACCCACCTTTCTTCTTCCTCATGCCATCCGTTTGTTTTTGCCCTAGCTACCAAGGGTGCGACTCCTCCTTACCTCTCTTGGCCTCGACGGACACCAGGGATGGTGATATTACCCCTGTCGTACCCTGGCGTACGTGAAGCACCTCCAAGACGTGGCTAATACGGCCGTGAGCAAGCCCAGAAAGTCCACAACTCAGAGCTATGATGCATCTATGTTGTAGTTGATTGCGGGATATTGTCCCACCTCTCCAAGGCATGGACCTCCTCGGAACTCATTGTCGTGCCTATGATGCAACCCCACGCATCCAAGGGTGCCCTCCACTTGTGGCCATCACTGTTGGTTCAGGTTGGTCAGGTCTGCAACCCGCGGCCGGCATTATAGTCGTACAGTGGCCTTTGTACATGCCTTGGAGTCTAAGGATGATGGCCGTGCTTCCTTCTGATAATGTGTGACATCCCCTATCCATTGTGATGACTCTAAGGTTCCGTGCTTCCCCATGGTTAGTGCTATACCCTTTGGTTAAGATTTGCATAAAATGAAGAAGGAGAAGAGAAAGGTGCATGTGGGATCTCCCTTGAACTCGAGCCAGAGGATTTACCCCTTAAATAGGGGAGGGTATCCACACCCTAAGGTGTGCATCCAAGAGTCAAAGAGTTATTTTCCCAATAGGAACCCAAGTTCCTTCATTAAGAAGCAATCATCTCTCTCCTAATCATCTCTTTAATATTCCTTATTCTTTAGACATTAGGAATTCAATACTCATCTCACTTATTCTCTTTTATGCTTGAGTTTTTTCCTATTGGCACGGAATTCTATTTTCCTTTAGTAGAAAATACTTCCTTTTTAGCAATGCCCCCAAAAACATTAATAATGTATCACATTATCCTCTTATTTTGCATTTTTGGTATTTTCTCTTTCTTTCTTCTCCATTGTGGCTCCTTGGACCCCAAGAAACTTTAATATTTCGAAATTCCTTTTTAAGGATACTTATTATCATTCTAGATGCATCTATTTCCATTATTTCCCATTATCTTGTTTATTTCTTAATAAAATATCTCTTTTTGAGGATTTCACTTTATCTTTCTTTTTATTTTCCACATTGGCATTATATTTAACATTAGGAATCCTTTGGATACGAAAATCTATCAAGGATAACTCAATTATACCTCTTTTCACTTATTCCCCACATTTTATCATTGTTTTCAATTTCTTTCTTAATAAAGAAATATTTAATTGATCTTTTCTTTTCTTATTACATTCTCTTTGCAACTTCAGACTCCTTGGAACCCAAGGAACCCAAGAGGCATGAAATACAACTTTGGATTACATTCGTTTGCCTTCTAGATGTTTCTACATTTTTCCTTTCTCCATTTCTTATTAATGATGGAATTCGTTTTGTCTTTTCCTTGTTATTGGGCCCAATAGCCAATAAAACCCGCAAAACAATCATTAAGGCTATTGTAAATGAAATCCATTTATTCAAAACAAATTATATCTTTATTTGTTCAAATATCTTTAATATGAAAAATCACATTTCTCACTAAATGAACCCAAAAGTTGGGGTTGTAACAAATACATACAAGATAACAAGATGAGTTCGTACGTGATAGATCCAATTATGAATACATATGACCTCTATCCATGTGTTCCTTATTTTTCATAAGAATTGGGACACTCGTCTCTTGAGAGACTAACTCCATGGAATATGGACAAGTTTTCTCTCATCATGCTGAACGCTTACAACATCTTGTCGATGTATGTTCTCTTTCTTAGGTCAAGAAGGTCTCTTGATTTATCTCTATAGATCTTGATTCATATTAGATAGGATGCTTCTTTAAAACTTTATAATGCACTTTGTTTCCAGGTTTTAATATTTGCAGTATAGGGATTTATTCCCCATAAATATGTTGAATATACATATGCTCCCACTAAATTATTGTAATCACACATTACTTCTTTATTTTGACTCATGTCAAACTCTTTGACTATCTTGTCAAATAGAAGACCCCAGTTCTGAGGTGTCCACTTCAATCCAATGATTGATCTATGTAGATTCATGGACTTTATTTCCATTAAGCTACAATAGCAAGTATTATCCTGATGGATTTATCCTTGGTAACTGTAGAAAAGATTTCATCATGTTCAACACCTTGAACTTATTACAAACTCTTTGCAACCAAATTACCCTCCATGACCGTCTTTTTCTAGAAGACCCAAAAGTACCCTATGGGTTTTGCCCTTTCAGGTGGATCAACCAAGGTCATAATTTATTGATGTACATGGTGTCCATATTAGATTTCATGGATTCAATCCATTACTTAGTTTTTGGCTTTCATTAGCTTCTATGTAGACTGTTGACTCATCTTATGATCAATTCACGACCTTCTTGTCCATAAGATATCATATATCATTCAAGCTCTAGGCATGTTCTACCAGAACCATGAGTTCTGCGTGTTACTTAAGGAACTTTGAGATTCCACAACATTTTTTGATTTTCTTTATTCCCATTGTACCTCTTTAAGTTCAATGTTTTCTTTTTTGTCTCAAACAATTTGAGTTTTGCTTTTCTCTCCCATTGATTCCTTTAGAAATAGGTTCTCCTCTAGAAATGTAGCCATCCAAAACACCTTTGTTTTTGGATTTGGATGTCAAAGTAGTATTCAACAAATTAACATTTATGAGATTTGTTGACAAACCCTTTTAAGAAACATTTTCTTATTTATGTTTTCAATCCTAATCTTTATAAAGACATATCAGGAAACTTCCCATTCCATATCTCATATGGTGTCTTTTGAACTAATGGTACATTGTTTTAGTGTTAAGCATGTACCCAAAAGGAAATTTTAAGTTTAGCTAGTATTCACACTCGGACTTAACAAGGTGTGATTCCTTCTTTCTGATACACTTCTCATGATACACTATGATTGTGTTTCAGGTGGAGTGCATCATGATACATTGTCATGATCTTCCCGAAGGTTCTCCAAATCTTCGTTCAAAGTATTTTCATATTGATCATATAGAAATTTAATACTTATACCAAGTTTGTTATGTACTTCATTTATGATATCCTTGAACACTTAAAGAGATTTATGTTTGTATTTATTAAATACAAACTACCATATCTACTGAGGTCATCAATAAATATATATTGAAGTACTATCGATTGCTTTTTACATTTATTGTAACAACCCCGCCTCTTGGTAACACTCAATTAAGGGAGACCGAAAGGTCAGAGCCGTTATCCAATAACCTGGATCAAAGGTTTGACAAATAATCAATAATAATTATGAAATTCTACTAACTAAACTAAAATCTGGTAGAAAATTTAAAATTTGAGAATCTATCTATCCAAGCTTGAATCTACTCTATATAATCCTCCTTGCACTTTATGTTTTACTTTCACAATGTGTCACTTTACTGTTTGTTCATTTTAGGGTTGTACCTAAAATGCCAACAAACAAAACGTCAGTCAGCATATCGAAATATACTGGTATGTGGGGACAACCAAAAGTTTGCACGTATGGATAACAATCTAATTATCACAATCAAGTTAATTAACATGCCAATTTACTCTTTTCAGTATGACATTCTCCACAACTTTTGCCCTAACCCTAGCATACCCACCTTAGGGTTTCTTTTGCCAATGACTTAAGGCCACCTTCTCAATCCCGAGCTTGGTGCCTGGGGGTCACCACTCATGGTGCCCACTAGTCAAGCAATATCATAGACCACCTTCTCATTCCCGAGCTTGGTGCCTGGGGTCACCACTCATGGTGCCCATTGGTCTACCCATCTAGGTCTGACCTTTGGCATCATCCATCAGGGTGGCATGTAGGTGCGAGAATACATACTTTTATTATTAATGTGATAATCATAGTGACTTTATGATTTGCAAGTATGAACATCCAAACTGATAATTTGCATTCAATGCGATTAACCATTCGGAAAATCCTCAGCAAACTAAGGAGGTTATTCATAATTAACCATATACCTGATCCAGAGCAACTTGATTGTCCAAGCAATAAGGATAAAGAACAAGCAACAAGCAATCAACAATATCCTGAAATTAATGCATGGGATCCAAGTGTTATAGTTTATCCAGAACATTCTAAAGCTAGACTTAGATTCCACCTTAGGCTTTCTAGACCACATTAGGGTTTTATTAGGGTTTTTTCCTCCATAATTCTTTTATCATATTAAATGCTCTCTTAGTTCATAAACCCTAATTTCAACATCATAAGCCCAATTAAAGTCGATTATTTCTCTTTTATACCAAAACTACCTTCTTTATCCTTTTAAGTTATTTCAAGGTCATTAGACTCAATTATCACCTTTAGTTTCTTTCGGATTAACAACTCATAATTCATTATGGCCTAATTCTCATATGAACTCTATTTATTATTAATTCTACCTTGATTAAACCGAAAACCCTAATTTCTATATAAAGATTATTTATCCACAAATTAGGGACTTTAATGCTCAAAATAGCTTAGATTCAACATATTCCAACTTTAATCATGAAATTAATCAATTAAAACCATTAAGAGTCGAATTTACCAACATTAGGGTTTCAAGGCCCATTAAAGTATTATTCATGCACATTAAACTCGAAATTAAACTAATTACATGCAAATTTCATCCTTTTTGTTCCTAATGTGCCCTTTCATTATTAACAGGTTAATACCAACTCGAATCATCCATTAAACCCTTATAAATATATTATTCATCTCAAAATAGGGTTCTTTAAACATTAACACATTAAAGTTGATATCTTCCATTGCTTTTGGAATTGTAGGAGGAATTATCTTTTAAAAATATTTTTATTGGATGCCTCTTGTTTTTCTGAGCATTTTTCATATTTTATGCATGCTAATCCGAGCTACGAATAATTAGTTATGAATTTAGCAAAATTGACTTACTTCGGGCCAATGGGGGGCTGCCACGTGGCCATTCCCATGCAACGTTGGTGCGGCTCGGTTTGGGAAACATTTTGAAAAGACACATTTTTCGTTACATTAGTCATCGATCCTTCACACGCTAGAGGGGCATTTCTATCCATCGTGACCCTAGGTTGTCTACAACCTTTGGCTCCCGCCCTGGCCGCTGACGACCGCCGATCTACACACAACCTGGGTGCGCCCTCTACTCCTTAGGGCTCGGGGGTTGCCGCCAAGGGCAGCCCCAACTCCGCCGCACCTGGGAGCACGTGTAGCTCCCCCAAACTGCGGCTAACATGGCTGGTTCTCCACTCATCAACCATGTGTTTACAACCGTCACTGCAGCCTGACGTCTTGCCGTTGCACACACCATAGGGCACAACCTCGATGGATGTGCTTCTCCTGGGCATCATGGCACTTCAAGTTCTCATCCAAACCTAGCTTTGCCTCTGTCTAACCTTGTGCTCATGCCGCTCCTCCCAGCTAGGGTTTTGATCATAAGGAAGCAAGAAGAAGATGAGGAAGAGGGTGGGAGACGTGGGATCTCTCTGGAACTTGACCCAGAGGGTCTACCCCTTAAATAGGGGAGGTTATACACGCCCTAACGTGCCCCTCTAAGAGGGAATAAGTCCCACTCCCATTAGGACTCCTATTCCTTCAATGAGAAGCAATATTCTCTCTCCTGCTAATGTCTTGATATTCTTTATTGCATGGATAATTAGAAATAGGAAAATTCTCTCTCTTATTCTCTTCATTCATGCCTTTTAATTCATGGGCCTCGAAGTTATATTTTCCTTATGTAGGAAATATTTTCTTCTTAACAAAACCACATAATTCATTAATTATGTATTCCCATTATCATTTTATTTTGCAATTTTGGTATTTTCTCTTTCTTTCCTCTTCATTGGGACTCCTTGGATCCCAAGAAACTCTATTATTTCAAAATCCTTTTTATTGGATACTCATTATCCTTGTAGATGCATCTAAATGCATTATTCTTCATTATCATGTGTATTTCTTATTAAAATATTTCTTTTTGAGGATTTCTCTTTATTTATCTTTTATTTTCCTCATTGGTATTCCTTTTATCATTTGGAATCCTTGGGATACGAAAATCCACCAAGGATAACTCCATTATACCTCTTTTCACTTATTTCCCACATTTTATCATTATTTTCAATTTCTTTCTTAATAAAGAAATACTTAATTGATCTTTTCTTTTCTTATTGCATTCTCTATGCAACTTTGGACTCCTTGGAACCCAAGAGGCATGAAATCCCTCTTTGGATTTTCCTTCTAGAGGTTTCCACATTTTTCCTTTTCTCTATTTTCTTATTTCCTCGATAATAGTGGAATTTCTTTTGTCTTTTCCCTTATTGGGCCCAATAGCCGATAAAGCCCACAAAACAACCATCAAGGCTATTGTAAATGAAATTCATTTATTTAAAAAAAATATATCATTATTTGTTCCAATATCTTTAATATGAGAAATTACATTTCTCACCAATGAACCCAAAAGTTGGGGTTGTAACATCCTTCCCCTCTTATAAGAATTTTGTCCTCAAAATTCCATCAAGAAAATAAATCAGGATAAGTCTTTCCTATGTCCATTAGGGCTCCCATGTGGCTTCACCCTTTCCATGGTGCTTCCCAAGAACCTTCATCATCTCATATTCTTTCATCTGAGTTCTTTCTTACCTTGGTATATCATACCCTCATAGGTGACTTAGGACATTTCAGCCTCTCAAAAGTTGAATAAGTTCAGGGTTCACACATGGCTTGGGTACCTCACATAGTGCTCTAGATTGGACCCATGGAACACATTACACATCATGTTATCCTGAGGGCAAGGCTAAACACAACCATCTCCACCAATCCATCTGAATGGACCCATATATCGGGGACTCATATATCTCAGTTGTAGCTTAGAGGGGTCGGATTTTCACATCACATATTCTCCCACAGTGAACTGCATGTTTTTCTACTTTGCATCAGCTCATGACTCATGTCACAACTGGGCCCTCTCTCAGCCATTGCATGATCAAAGCGACTTCATCTGCACACATTGTGGTTCTTTTCTGACCTTCACGAGGCATCGTTCACCAACATCATCTCAATGAAGCAGTGACCGACACAACCTCTCTATAAAACTTCTTGCATCCCGATAAGGCTATGGCGGATAACGTCACATCACAAGAACTGCCTCTCTGTATCACCCTGAATGAGCACACATGCTCTCATCAGACCCTCTAGTCTGGATCATACTAACCATTAGTATGGGGTGCTAAAATGTTCTAACATCGAGTTCTTTAGGTATTTTCTTCCACCTCACGGGAGTGAACCTTTAGGTTATTCTCAAAAACTTTACACTCGTATCATGGTGTAGTTGAACCATCTCTCTCTTATAAGAAGTTGAACCGGATCCGTCCCGTGACAATACTCTTTCTTTCTCATGTCATCTCGGTAAGGTGATCTACCATAACCCATATTGCATCTTGACCTTCCTTGGTCTAGGGGAGACTCACGACATCCATAGTGATGAATTCCCATTCCCTCTCAAGAACTCTTTCTACTTTATATCCATGCATAGGGTTACTGGTGTTCGTCCTTCACCTCCTGGTTTGCATGTTACATGCAACATCATATCAATCAGCCAAAGAGCTACTATCACTTACTATCTTTGTAGTATCACGGTGTTTGGTGATCTTAAAACCATGATTTCCGGCATGTCAAGATTTCTCAAGATCGATACCTCAGAAACCCTAAACCACTTTCATCAGGGTTTCATCGATTTCCTTTCCAAACAAGTACATATGAGGTTTGACAACCATCCTTTCATTATATTACAGACTAGGTTGGCTAACCTACAACTACTAAATTGTTCAATAGATCTCGTTACATCTGAGTGTTAGCCCAAACATATCTCTTTTCTCAACTTAAGGTTAGCCTAGAAACCTCAACTTCTTCTAGCTTCCATCTAAACTAGGAAACTATATCTCAACCAGAGCATTCATTATCACTTCTTATCCTTAGGTGTAAGGTATCGTTAAGGACATACACCTCCATGTATTATACTTATCATCTCATCTCAAAGTCTAAGTTTGTTTTCATCACGAAACCCTAATCTCATTCTCATGGTGATCAAACTCGACCTTGTTTAACTTGCAAATTCCACATAGCTCATGCAAAAAACATCCTTATAAGATGACTACCTTATTTCTCTTAGTGTTGGTAAACCATCCTTGTATCGTTCACTCTACCAGGGTATGTTATCCTCTCTATAGAAATGTCTCAACTCACACTATCTTTATCCTTGGTGTATGACATGCATACTGTCCTATCTCTCACTCCCATAACAAGAGGAAATAAGCATTTGGCTGCAGTCCAAATACAGAGTTCTTCCTGTTCCAAGAGTAGAGATGGTACATCCCACCTTGCCAGTACACCTTTAAATCTGAGTTAGAACGTGCAACTTATGTCTATACATCACAAACATCATGATATCAAAATTACTTCCATGGAAAACTGGTCTTGAACTTACTTGGTCCAAGCACAATCCTTAGTCATCTCCTCTAGGTCTATAGGGTGTCGACACTTTTGGGGTCAACTCTTTTCCCTTATGCATCCAGAGAGTGCCCTACTCATCTGCCCTTTGGGTCCCATGAGTTCATGAAGGTGATCAATCTCCTAACCCATGGCCCTTAGACAATGATAGATGTTACCTCCCGACCCTATGGTCATGTGCAACTAGGGAATTAGGCAACTCCTTCTTCCATCAGTCGTATCCCTACCAGACCCTAGGATAGGCTTAGGATTCTATTATAGTACATGTCCAACTTAGAACCTTACCCAGGCATTCATCATCTCTCTTCATGCATTCATGGGCTGACTTTCATCCTTTCATAAGGGTCATGGCGACCTGCCTACCTTGGTCAGGCCCCATACCGGTTACCTCCATGGTAACACATCCACATGAACTTAGAGATGGTACTATGGGTCTACAGGTTCATTCTCATTCCGTGTACTCTTCACTTGGCTTCTCAAGATCTTGTGAAACCTCCTTAGGTTTCCTCAAACCCACAAAACTAGTAAACACCCAACCAAAGGGCCCTTCTCCCAGGATGGGAGGAAACTACAACTCTTGACAATAAGGTCACAATCATCCATATGTTTAGGGTCTGCATCCACATGAGCATGCTTAGCCGTAGCAAGCTACTAAGGCACAAGCAGACACCTACAAAACCATGCTAGGTCACGCTTGTTCTCATCCTCAACATTAGACCAACTTAGTTGTGAGGGGTTCATTAAACATACCTTTAACTAAGGGGTTTCCTTTCCTCTAAACATGAGGAGTACCATGCTCAAAACTATAGAGACTCAAATCACATTATGAGCATCAGATACACTACTTCCCCTCTTAGGCCTAGGAACCCTAGGTCCACCTTAGGGTGTCCAACTGCATGCTCAACCTCTTAACTATGAATCAAGAATGTCCAAGGTATGTCATCCTTTCATTCGAGAAACACCTCAGAGTTGAGTCCTCTTCCAGGACAACCAACTAGGTACAAGGCTTCACAACTTGCTACTAAGCTTCTTCAGGGTCTAAAGAACTCTTCGTCTCATCTCAGTAGGTAAACTATAGACACATAGGTTCCAGAAGCATCATCCTCCCTTTAGGGTTTGGTTCCTCTAAAGGCAACCAAGATATCATCATCCTCCAGGGATCATGCATGAGGCAACCACTATCATCCACTTAGGTCACATCATCCTCGACTCCCCATTGTTCCTCATATTTCGGGGTTTAGGCTTCCAATCTTCTTGCTGAGGTCCTGCTTTCTCTCTAGAGCTACATCCAACCTTACTACTAGAGGTCCTCTCTCCATCAAGCTCACAAGCATACCTCTACATGGGTGAAGCCTATGCTCGAACTTATGTTTGCTCAAGATCATCCATATCCCTTTATGCTTACTTCATAGGCCTTCCATCATGATCTCTTGACCAGGGTTTCATCCTACTATCATCACTACTGACGCACTCTGGGTGCAAGCTATATCCTACTTGCAAAAACCCATATGGTTTCTATAGGTTATTCTCTAACTTTATCCATGAAGGAGCTATCCTTCACTCAAACATGCACGACCCTTCCCAGGGTTGGGTCGCCAAAGATAGTCATCAACTTCTCATGGCTCATATGGCATCCAAGGCATGTCTGTCCAAACACTTGGTCTACCATGACGTCTGACCCATCATGTCATCTCTCTCTAACCTCCACTTAGGGTTAGGGTTAACTTCATCCTCACAGGATGTGCTAGGTCTCTACTTTTAATGGAGGTATCTACCTCCAAGACTAACTCTCTCTCTACTCATCCTCCTGACAAGGAGGTCTATCCTCAGGTCTCTTCTGAGGGCAATGACAACTTGTATCATACGACCTAAGCATGTATCTATTCCTTTACGCTTACTCTATTAAGCTTATGTCCATGACGTCTTATTTACATTCTTTTTATTAATTTGGTGGAGGATTCCTTAATCCTTGTCAACCTTACCCATATCTCAAAAGAGTGAGGAGAAGAGAGGAAACCCTAATACTGAAGGTCCTTAACAGAATTTGAGTTGAGAAAGGATGAATAAGATGAGAAAGTCCTAAAGGTATTTTATTTCGAGTCATATCCTAAGACATCGGCCAGGCAGTCACACAATCCGGGAGTCCTCGTATTCCGACTAGCGGTGCAGAGGAAAATATTGCCAGCCCCCAGACGAGATCCTTTTCTAGACACCTCAGGCTTTCTAATAATCCTCTAATAACTCCCTTGGGTTCTACAGAATTTGTAAAATTTAATAATTATTAAAGATTAATTGAGGAACCTATGCTCTAATACCAATTGCAATGACCCTACCTCTCGGTAACCCCAAATTAAGGGAGACTGAAAGGTCAGAGCCGTTATCTAATAACCCGAATCAAAGGTTCGAAAAATAATCAATAATAATTATGAAGTTCTACTAACTAAATTGAAATCTAGTAGAAAATTTAAAACTTTGCATACCTTTTAAAACTTTTAGAATCTATCTATCCAAGCTTGAATCTACTCTATCTAATCCTCCTTTCACTTTATGTTTTACTTTCACAATGTGTCACTTTACTGTTTGTTCATTTCAGGGTTGTACCTAAAACGCCGACAAACAAAACATTAGTCAACCTATCAAAATATACTGGTATGTGGGGACAACCAAAAGTTTACACGTATGGATAAAAATCTAATTATCACAATCAAGTAAATTAACAAGCCAATTTACTCTTTTCAGTATGACATTCTCCACCACTTTTGCCCTAACCTAGGCATACCTACCTTAGGGTTTCTTTTTCCAATGACTTAAGGCCACCTTCTCAATCCCGAGCTCGGTGCCTGGGGGTCACCACTCGTGGTGCCCACTAGTCATTCAATATCATAGGCCACCTTTTCATTCCCGAGCTTGGTGCCTGGGGTCACCACTCATGGTGCCCATTGGTCTACCCATCTGGGTCTGACCTTTAGCATCATCCATCAGTGTGGCATGTAGGTGTGAGAATACATACTTCTATTATTAATGTGAAAATCATAGTGACTTTATGATTTGCAAGTATGAACATCCAAACTGATAATTTGCATTCAATGTGATTAACCATATGGAAAATCCTCGGGAAACTAAGGTGGTTATTCATAATTAACCACATACCTGATCCAGAGCAACTTGATTGTCCAAGCAATAAGGATAAAGAACAAGAAACAAACAATCAACAATATCCTGAAATTAATGCATGGGATCCAAGTGTTATAGTTTATCCAGAACATTATAAAGCTAGACTTGGATTCCACCTTAGGCTTTCTAGACCACATTAGGGTTTTATTAGGGTTTTTGCCTCCATAATGCTTTTATCATATTAAATGCTCTCTTAGTTCATAAACCCTAATTTCAACATCATAAGCCCAATTAAAGTCGATTATTTCTCTTTTATACCAAAACTACCTTCTTTATTCTTTAGAGTTATTTCAAGGTCATTAGACTCAACTATCACCTTTAGTTTCTTTCGGATTAACAACTCATAATTTAATATGTTCTAATTCCCATATGAACTCTATTTATTATTAATCCTACCTTGATTCAGTCGAAAACCCTAATTTCTATATTAAGGTTATTTATCCACAAATTAGGGACTTTAATTCTCTAAATAGGTTAGATTCAACATATTCCAAATTTAATCATGAAATTAATCAATTAAAGCCATTAAGAGTCGAATTTACAAACATTAGGGTTTCAAGGCCCATTAAAGTATTATTCATGCACATTAAACTCAAAATTAAACTAATTACATGCAAATTTCATCCTTTTTGTTACTAATGTGCCCTTTCATCATTAACAGGTTAATACTAACTCTAATCATCCATTAAACCCTTATAAATATATTATTCATCCCAAAATAGGGTTCTTTAAACATTAACACATTAACGTTGATATCTTCCATTACTTCTCGAATTGCAGGCGGAAGTAGATTTTAAAAATATCTTTATTGGATTCCTCTCGTTTTTCTGAGTAATTTTCATATTTTATGCATGCTAATCAGAGCTACAAATAATTATTTATGAATTTAGAAAAATTGATTTACTTCGGGCCAATGGGAGGCTGCCACGTGGCCATTCCCATGCAATATTGGTGCGGCTTGGTTTGGGAAACATTTCGAAAAGACACATTTGCCCTTACTTAAGTCTTCGATCCTTCACACGCCAGAGGGACATTTTTGTCCATCGTGACCCTAGGTTGTCTTCAACCTTTGGCTCCCACCCTGGCCGCTGATGGCTGTCGTTCTGCACACAACCTGGGTGCGCCCTCTCCTCCTCAGGGCTCGGGGGTTGCCGCCAAGTGCCACCCCAACTCCACCGCACCTGGGCGCATGTGAAGCGCCCCCAAACCGCGGCTAACATGGCTGGTTCTCCACTCATCATCCATGTGTTTATGACCGTCACTGCAGCCTGACGTCTTACCGTTGCGCACACCATAGGGTACAACCTCGATGGCTATGCTTCTCCTCGGCACTGGGGCACTTCAGGTTCTCATCCAAACCTAGCTTTGCCTCTGTCTAACCTCGTTCTCATGCCGCTCCTCCCAGCTAGGGTTTTGATCATAAGGAAGCAACAAGAAGATGAGGAAGAGGGTGGGAGACGTGGGATCTCTCTGGAACTCGACCCAGAGGGTCTACCCCTTAAATAGGGGAGGTTATACATGCCCTAACGCGCCCCTCTAAGAGGGAACAAGTCCCACTCCCATTAGGACTCCTATTCCTTCAATGAGAAGTAAGATTCTCTCTCCTACTTACCTCTTGATATTCTTTATTGCATGGATAATTAGAAATACGGAAATTCTCTCTCTTATTCTCTTCATTCATGCCTTTTAATTCATGGGCCTCGAAATTATATTTTCCCTATGTAGGAAATATTTTCTTCTTAACAAAACCACATAATTCATTAATTATGTATTCCCATTATCCTTTTATTTTGCAATTTTGGTATTTTCTCTTTCTTTCCTCTTCATTGGGACTCCTTGGATCCCAAGAAACTCTATTATTTCAAAATCCTTTTTATTGGATACTCATTATCCTTGTAGATGCATCTAAATGCATTATTCTTCATTATCATGTGTATTTCTTATTAAAATATTTATTTTTGAGGATTTCTCTTTATTTCTCTTTTATTTTCCTCATTGGTATTCCTTTTATCATTAGGAATCCTTGGGATACGAAAATCCACCAAGGATAACTCCATTATACCTCTTTTCACTTATTTTCCACATTTTATCATTATTTTCAATTTCTTTCTTAATAAAGAAATACTTAATTGATCTTTTCTTTTCTTATTGCATTCTCTATGCAACTTTGGACTCCTTGGAACCCAAGGAACCCAAGAGGCACGAAATCCTTCTTTGGATTTGCCTTCTAGAGGTTTCCACACTTTTCTTTATCTCTATTTTCTTATTTACTCGATAATAGTGGAATTTCTTTTGTCTTTTCCCTTATTGGGCCCAATAGCCGATAAAGCCCACAAAACAACCATCAAGGCTATAGTAAATGAAATTCATTTATTCAAAACAACTTATATCATTATTTGTTCCAATATCTTTAATATGAGAAATTACATTTCTCCCCAATGAACCCAAAAGATGGGGTTGTAACATTTATTCTAAAAGGTCTATATACATAAATATGTATAATCCTTAATAGAATAATCATTCTCACACTACATCTAGTTAAGAACCTTTGTAATATTGCACAATGAATGAAATTTGCATGTCTCTATTGGTTCAATAACCAAAATGAGTCTACATAATCATCATATGATTTCAAGAAATGCAATTCTCATTTATGCACTATAGATGACTACGCTATAGGAATTCAAGTTTGAGTTATCATGTCATTCATTGCATGTGTCACACAAATTTTTCTCTTTAACTATCAAGTATAGTTGATGAGACATTACCCGACCAGTGTAGTTCAGGTGGTTCGGTCCGACTTGTCCTCCCTGGGGGACCTGGGTTCGAATCCCCCTGAGCACACTGTAATTACCAACTTCTTGGGTCATCCGAGCTCTGGCACCTATTTGATGAGGAGGGGGAGTGGAGTCTCCCTAATACTAAAAACAAATAGTTGATGAGACATAGGCATTGCCATCAAAGATAATTTCCTTGAAATGAAACATCAGTTCATTACACTCTTGTCCATACAAGATGTATGCCGATTTCATTGATGGCAGATGTATAATAGAAATTCACTAATTCTATTATATGTCCATGAATGTCATATTGTAACTGTAATGGTAGAAACTCTTGCTCCACATAGTTTCTATCTTACTTCTTCTTAGGTCCTGAAGTAGAGATCTCTATCTCTCTTTCACATTCTTGAAATCCTTTATGAAGAGGTTATTTCCCTTTCCTTCTTACTCCTCCCCATATATTGAGTGATGAAGACTTCGACTTAAGCTGGTCTTTAGAACATTTCTTGACCTTGCTTTAGTCTATGGATATCACTCTACTCATCATTATCACATGTTTTGTCCTTTCATCATTTATGCTTTGACAAGCATGGCAAGCACTTTAGACAATTATTTGGCCAAGTTTCTCAATATTTGATAAACTAGTTATATGATTCACACAATAATTTGTAGAATAATATGTTTGGTCAACTCTTGACCTATAAAAAATCACAGTTAATCTATATACACAATCATATTGAGTGTATCAGATTATACTTGATCTCCATCTATCTAATTATACTCAGTCATCACTTTGAAGACAGTATACCTTTCATGCTTTACATGATTCTTAAGATGTATAACCATCTCAAGAATGTCCATGCTTCAATCTATTTATGAAACTCATGGCTCATAAAGCTTAGCATATGGTTCTTGATGTCATAGGCATCATTGGCATACTTCAAGTAAGCATCCAATTTTAGCCTTAGGCACATTTGGAGTGGTTCTACTGGCTCTGGTCTTTCAAGGACTTTAGAGTTTACACTCACTATTGAGAACATTTCTCAAACATCCCAAACCAGATTTAATGTTTATCCCATTTATGAACTTATAACAATGATAATGGATTTGTGTTTGTCATTTGGATTCTACAAAATAATTTTGCAACATTTCAAAACCTTTTTGATTTTCTTGAATTGATAAAGTTGACAATATTAATAAGGTCTTTAATTAATTATCGCTCCCACTATTTTGATCAAATTGATAGCCCTCACCATAAATTTGGAAGATTGCAAGGTACAACCTTCTAGTCAGCCAAGATCCAAAATAACTGAGTTATTACCCGGCCAACGCCAGCGTCCATAATCAATTATTAACGTAGGTAATATTTACCAATTGCATATTATGAAATTCTTCGATAGATGATATGCACAACTCTTTTCCATAGTCATCTGCATGCCTCTATGTGCTTAATCTCATTAAGACCACTTAGTTAAGCCTGACCCAAAAGCTAACACGATAGGAGTGCACCCCGCTTGGCGGGCTCACACAACTACCATCACACTTCTAAGAGATAGAAAATGCACCACCCTTGAGATGCCCACACTTATTGATCAAGATTTTCATGTGTTCTACTTATGGAAAGCATCTAAGACTTAATATTATATTGAGGGGTTTGGTATTTATATACATATACATACCCAATCACCATATATATAGTATGTTTCATATACATGTTGTTCCCCCACAAGAAAACATGTGAAGTGATAAAGCAATGATTATGGCCATCCTATTTGTACTTCCTTGAGCCACAAGGAATTATGGTCATCTAGGTCTACATCATATGCAACAACTTGTTGTTGATGAAGATTTATTCTTGGGTCGTTCCGGGTTGATCAGTTCATCCTATGATGGATCAGCTAGCCACCTGGTCGGTCAGTTGGTTGTCACCAACTGATCGTCTGACAGCTCCAGACGATTAATTCGTCAGGTCATCGTTCTCCTTGTTAGGCTACCAACTGCTCGTCTCGCACCATTAGCCGGTCGTCTCAGTCCCTTAACCTCTCTTCTGGGTGCCCACCGCTCTTCGACATAATAGGAAATAAAACTATCCTACTTTTACATATCTCTTTGGGAAATCCCGAGTTACATTTGGGGGGAGCAAAGGTAGAACAGAAGGCTCGACTTATCTCGAGTTACATCTAGAATAGGAAAAAGGATTCGGTACACAGATTGAGATGCAAACAACCACAAACAACCAAGCACACACATAGGGGTTTATAGGCCATAACCACACTACATATCCACCATCAAAATAATTTTAGGGAGATGCGTATCGATTGCATATATATACCATATCATATATGTATATATGGATTTGTAGTGTTTAATTAGATATGCACATTATCCAGTTAAAGTATTCATATCTCATGCAATAAATAAAAGGTGAAAACCCAAAATTTGATCAAATCAATTAATCCTAAAACATTGTATGTTGATGTGGCTATGATACCACTATTGGGTTTTGTGGGACAGAACAGGCAGCGGAAACAAAAAATTCATCCAACCACAAACCCATCACCAGTAGATTGCATCAACAACTATGCAATATGAGAGATGGTTTAGAGAGTTAAAGCTGGTTCAGAGGCTTGCTCATTGACAATACCTCACAACTAGTATAGCCTTCAACCACCTAGTCTTCGACGACGTCTGTCTAGGTCCAGGTCTTGACACGGACTGCAGTTGACAATCGTCCTCCTGAGTGGCAGAAATCTCTCGCCTATATAGATAGTCCACACAGACCACCGAGAACTCTATTCATCTTTATAGATGGACTAGTAGGACTTTTCCCCTTCTGTTGGCATACTAGTCACCAAGACACTCTCCCACCACTAGTTGCTTTTATACAGTTGTCTTTCCCTCGTTGTTCCTCCCTGGACAGATAGAACTTACTTGGGCTCTTTCAGTTACCACAACTAGAGAGGACAACAACTTTGTAGAGTAAATGTTGTTTTGAGTTGTGTTCTGATAATCCCCATATACCCCTATATTTATAGCTGAGGGTAGGGTCAGGGTTCCCAATCTGTGTAGGAGTAGAAGAGTCCAGATTTTCCAGGAACTGATTGCACTGCGGCAGGCGAACTGATCATTTCATAATTGAAGTAGTCATTTGGGAAGGTGAGACGATCGGTTAATAACTGAATTGGCCATTTGGGAAAGTGAGCCGATCATTTCACCCAGTGAACCAGTCGTTTCACTTCACATACTTTCCCACAATTGACTTTTGTTATTCATTTTTAATTAATACAATGATTAATTCTTGTCCCAATTGAATTGAACAAGTGAAATGAGGATCTTTTCTCATGAATCGGGAAACCCAACACATGCTTGTTTGGTCCAAGTGAACCAATCGGTTCACCAGTGTGAACTGGTCATCTCACTCACCATGAGCCGATCAGTTCACCTAATGAACTGGTCGGTTGGTGGTCCAGGTTGTGCAAAACTCAGTCAATGCAGTTCTCAATCAATTTGACACTCTAATCAGTTGGTTCAACACTTGAACTTGATGATTCTGAATCAAGTCTATTGATTGAATGTTTAATTGAGTACCTAAATACTTTAGTAATCAATCTAAACAACATTCATGGATAAAATCCTATTCCAGGTTAAACCTATGTGTATGGCCCTATAGATTCCATTTCACATTGGCAGTGAATGTCCATAACTAACTTATGACATCACAAGCAAAGAGTTGTGCCTAGTCGCACATCAGTGCTACCCATGTGAAGAGGAAAGTTGGAGAACAACTTTCAAACTACAATCTATTATTGGTGTTACAGTGAATGTATAGTCATTTTGTCGCTGATATCCAGATTGAACTTCAGGCATGGGATTGTCATCCTCTACAAATGTTCAATCCATGTTTCTTGATTCAGAGTAGATTCTCTGAGATATATGTAATCTCAATATCATATATTGACTTTACATGTGCATGGCCATGCATTTCTTAGTCTCACTCCTCAAGTGGCCATGATATCACATTCCCTTAGGAGGGACAAATTCCATATCTATCACTTACAGTCAAGTCTCCATGTGTCAAAGTCACCTAATCATCACCGTTATAACAACCCATGTTTCAGGACTGCATTTGATGATGTCAAAGTGTACCCAACCACATGTGACGAGTGTAGTGATTTCAAGTCTAAGAACCACAATCACCACCAATACTATAAGAGATGACCTTGACTAACCATGTGTGGTTTCCATGCATCACTCTTACGGTGGGTCTGTCTAAAAACTATTCTCTAACAGGTATCTATGTTCTTGGTTTGATATCATATATGATGACTGATGAGATTATGTCATCAGCCAACACACACTCCAGTCTTTTGTGTTATTGATATATGTGGTTATTTTCACAATAACATCTGATTAGGAACTTAACAAGAATGTAAACTCTTAACATCCATATGATCTCATTGTTTAGGCCCTTAACCTGAAGACATACATCATTGAGTATTGTCATTCTCTAGACATCTAACATGTTATACAATTATCTCAAAATAGTTAAAACATATAGATAGAAATTATCTTTATTATTATCAAATCAAGTATCACATGCCTCATTGCAATCATCATATGATTGGCTCTCTGGGCATACTATACCCACACTATCCACACTTGAAGCATGTTTTTCTCTCATACCACAACCTAGATGGCCCTGTCACAAATACTGACATCATACTCTAAGCTCAAGCAGGTGGAAAACTACAACCACCACCTCTGCTCTGTGTCCACCGTGACTGAATTACTGACCTTTTCTGAGACTATGGTGATGAGTATATGGGCTTCTTGAAGCCTCTAGAATATTTTCCTTTGTACTACAAAGGCCTCTTCTTGGCCTTTGATTTACGTTTATCTATCATGGGTCTTTCAACTCTCCTAATTGACTTCACAAAAGTTTCAAACCTTTCTCTATTCTCTAAGTATGACATTGGGGTTGATATCTCAGTACTCAATCCCATCTAAAGGCGTCTAATCCTCTCTTTGTCTAGTGTTTCCATATGCAGACAAAACCTAAGAAGCTCCATAGACTTAGTTTCATAAGCACTAATTGACATGGTTCTTTGTCTAATGTTCTCAAACTGTAAAATATTTTCATCTATGTACGTTTTAGGGAAATACTGACTTACAAACTCCCACCTAAATTACTCCCATGTAATCACAACTCTCGACCTTTTTTCTTTTTCAATGGCCCACCAGTGGCCAACACTCCCTTTCAACAAGTATGTTTCATACTTTACCTTGTCATCCTCAGGGATGCTGGGGATTTTAAAAGCCTTCTCCAACAATGTGAGCCACATATCTACATCAGTTAGATCAGATGTACATACATATTCCAATGCACCTACATGTTAGAGTCTCTCAATAGTCTTTCTAGACCAATGAGTTTCAGCACTGGGACCCTCTGCCCTAGGTTGAATTATAGGAATCATGTCCATCATATGGTTCATTGTTGTCATAAACTATCCAACCACAGACACTAAAGCATGGTTTGCTACATTAGATGGATTGACTTGAGGCATCTCGGGCACAACTTCTGCCCTCTCTTTCCTCCTAGCATCATCTCCTAGTACATCAATGTTGCTTTCTACAACATGTTTATCACGCTCTCTAGACATCTATTCTATATTCTTTTACTTCTACAACAGCAGAAGATATTATAAGATATACTTTACAATACTAGAATAGACTGAAACCCTAGTCCTATGACCATGTAGACTTAGCAAACATATAGCTCTAATACCACTAAATTGTGATGACCATCGACACAATAAATAATATTATTCAAATACAAACTGCAGAATTATCACTAACCACAAAATCACCACAAACCATAGTAAATTAAAACCAATTGCAACTTAATATCTCAACTGGAAGTATTTTGTAAACAAGCCTTCAGCATAGGCCATCTGTATTTCACATATATCAAAAGATGTTACATATGAGTTTAAAGGCTATCAAGCATATGTGATACATATTGCAACATGTTTATATGTACAAGCCCTTCCTATACAATCATGGCATAAAACCAAAATTTTCGTGTCGATAAAACAAAATACTAAAATCTCTCCCCAAGACCTGAGAGTACATAGACGACACATAAGACTCCTCTCAGACACTACATAGTAGCATGTCTAACCTTTAGACAACTACTTCTCTCTTTCCTTCTTAGCTCATGCACTACAAAATTGAACTCCTCATCCATGACCACCTAAAAAGTTGTGCAACCCACAGAGTGAGACCAAACATCCCAGTGAGAGTTATAGCTCATCACAAACATCTATTATAAGAATATCACTATAAAGAGTAGTAAATAAAGTAGGTAGTTCTTCTTAAGTAGTTTAGTTGTTACAATTGTGCAGTAGAGCATTTTATACAATTAAAAGGAATATGAAGAAAATGTGTAACTCTTATAAACTAAAAAGTACAAGAAAATAAGGCATGGGGTCATATAATGCAATTCATATTTGGCCCTAAACATTATACTACATGACTGTTTAGCCATTTTTATGCCCTAAAGATTTTGAGGGGTACCACTCAAATCAATTGACTACTGCTAAGTCGAAACCGGTACAATATAAGTTCAATGGAAGAGTCGGAATCCATGATCATCACCAACACTACTTCTTCAGTTCAAGTTTGCAATGCAGTGACATATAGTCATACGGCTAAAACACAACAACTTCTAGTCTTAGGTACAATATTGTAGAAATTGTAACAACCCTGACCTGGGTTATGAGGTAACCCTATTTATTTTGGCTAATAAAGTTACTTAGAACTTTAATATAATCCTCTAAGGTGTTTTTTTATCATGTGACACACTCATGTTTCATATTTGGTCCTGATTGAATGTTGTTTGAGCAATTTTCCTTTGTTTTGGACCTAAGTGCAATTTACCCAAATTGAGGGGATATAATGCAAAATGTCACATTTTGAACATGCCTTATGTGTTGTAGCATCATTATTGAGAGAATGATGCAAGGTGGTGGCTTCTGGAAAGCCTAAATTCCAAGTTTGAACTTGTTTGAACAATGTTGGTACCTTGTATACCAATTTTGGTACAAATTGTAATTTACATAAAAAGTGGGGTTGATATGCAAATTACCACCTATAGAGTGTTCCTATTTCCTATATGTATCATTTATAGGAGAGAGAATGAATGATAAACCATGTTTGATTCCATTATGAATGATGGTAATCTTGGTGATGAAATGACCAAGAAAAAGGGTTGAATTTGGAAGCTTAACTTGAGTTGTATCAAGTTGAAAAGCTTATATATGAGTTTCCTATCGGCCATGGAGCCCAAGGAGGTGTTCCATATCTTTTTGTGAACTCTTGGAAAAGTCCATATCATTCAAAGCACCTCAAGGAGATGAGGTATGATGGCCAACAAATTTCCTTAGAAAAAGTGTATCGGCTTGACATAAAATAGTGATTAAACCTAGATGACTTATCCAAATGAATAAGAAATGGACGAATTTGCATCTTTAGATGATCCTAAACCTTTTTGCATGTCAATATAAGTGTCGATGCATTCATGTAAACGTGTCACCCATGCATGACATGTGGCACCTACTAGCTCAAAATGTTGACACCTCATTTTTGCCTTTCTTCATGATCATCAAGTATATATACCCCTAGTTTCACCCCTTGGTGCAATTTTGTGACCCTTACCACCCTAATACCCTAAAGTATCATGCACAGAGCTCCCATATCGTGAAGGGATGTTGTGGTATCGTGCATGGGCCTTGGGGTATTTCCCATGGCAAGACCATATCGCCCAAGTAGGTGATATTGACTATATAGAGTGATATCGGCCATAGAGTGAAGTGTTTTGACTCCAAGTGAGTGCCATATCATGAAAGTGAGTATAATATAATGCAATAGGGGTGGCATGTCATGCAAGAGAACAAGGGTATCGTGCATAGGCCTTGTATATTGTCCATAGCAAGTATATCGGCCATACCATGTTGATATTGCCCATAGCAAGTCGATATCAGCCAATTGAAGTGATTTTGGCCACAAGTGAGTGGGTATAAGCCACAAGCAAAGTTGTGTCGGCCAAGAGGAAGTTCATATCGCCCAAGAGTGGTAGGGTGTTGGCCAAGGAGCTAAGGAACTCAAAACTTAACCCTAAGGTAAGATATAGTTGTCTTCAAGCTTGAATTGAAGCATGGAATTAGGGTTATGATCTACCTTTCTTTTCTTCTTCACCAATTGCTTATCCATGGTGATTCCTTGTATATGAAGGAGTTGTGAACGAGCCTTGGACCTTTGATAAAGTCATCTTAAACCTTAGGAACATGGAGCTTTGGACCTTGAAGCATTGAAGTGGTTCTTAAGGCGGGTTATATAACTTGACACTACTACAGAAACATCATTCAGTGTCGCTTTTCTGGGTGTCGGTTATTTAGTAAAACAGACGCCTATAATATTAGACGTCAGTTATTTATGTAAACCGATGTCTATATTCGAAGACCAGCCAAACACGGGTACCACTTTGTATTCAGCATCGGCTGGTTATAACAGACCGACGCCTAAAATCACCCGCAAAATCCAATTTTTGAGCAAAAACATTTTAGGTCACCAATAGCGTCGGTTTTTTAACTATTCACCGACGCCTATTTAAAATGAAAATTTGTGTGAAATGTCCCACTTTCAATGTCGGTTATCCTTCGATAACCGACGTTGATAATGGTTCCCGCCAAAGAATTTAGGGTAAAGGTTATCTAGTTGGGCGTCGGTGTTTTACTATCAACTGACGCTAAAGCATAATATGCATCGATTTTATAGATAACTGACGTCGTTGACCAACTTAATAGACCCAATTACCCGAATCTTCCCCCTTTCTTCTTGTTTCATCGCGATATTCTCCTGTGCTGCTACTCGCCGCCGCTCTCCCAAAATCATGACGTCAGTTGCTGCCCCTCTGCTTCTTCGGTGCTGGTGCGCTTCGGCTCGCCGGCGCCGCTACCCGCCGCATGCCGCTGCTGCTTCTTCACCGGCTGCTTCTCCGGCCGGTGCCTGCTGCTTCTCCAGCCGTCGGTTTCTTCTACCCGCCGCCCACCCCTCTGCTTCTTCGCCTGCTCGCCACCACTGTTGTCGCTTCTCTTCTCCACGCTAGCTCCAGGTAGGCTAGCCTCTTTGCTTCCTTCTCCCTAGCTCCTTACCAACAACAAGCACGGCCATGGCTGTATTGGCCTACCACAGTCGTGGTTGTGTTGGCCTACCACGACCGTGCTATCCAACACGGCCGTGGTAGGCCAACACAGCCATGACCGTTACCATGTCCGTGCTTTCCAACATGACCGTGGTAGGCCAACACAGCCACGACCGTGCATATATTTTTATGTAATGCTTTATGTAAATCCTAGGATATGAACAAATATTTTGCTTGCATATATTTGTCATATATTTGTGCTTCTAATCGTAATGTTTGGCCTAATTCAGTAAATTTTGATGCATGTTGAAATAATATTTAAACTTGTCAATTGTAGCATCCTAATTTGATTTGATTAAACCCTAACATCAATTGTAATGAAACCCTAACATTAACTGTGATGAAACCCTAACATGTACATATCTATTATTGTGTTTGTTGGCCTAGAAACCCGTCCAAGATTTACTCATTAGGAGTAAATCTTGGATAATCCCCAGTTTGGGACTGTTTTTGAACACCTAATCTCACTTAGGATGTAAGTGTATAATGTGTATTGGGTTTTCGAGAAAATTTCGGTAGCATTTCCCCATTTGTTCTCTAAGTACATATGTACTTAGAGAACAACGGGGAAATGCTGCCGAAATTTTCTTGATAACCCAATACACATTATACACTTACTAGTGAGATTAGGTGTTCAAGGATGGGATAGGTGGTACACATTTATTATATATAAGAATGACATCACATGTATTTGTTGGCCTAGAAACTCGTCCAAGATTTACTCATTAGGAGTAAACCTTGGATAGTCCCCAGTTTGGGACTGTTCTTGAACACCTAATCTCACTTAGGATGTAAGTGTATAATGTGTATTGGGTTTTCGAGAAAATTTTGGTAGCATTTCCCCGTTTGTTCTCTAAGTACATATGTACTTAGAGAACAACGGGGAAATGCTGCCGAAATTTTCTTGAAAACCCAATACACATTATACACTTACTAGTGATATTAGGTGTTCGAGGATAGGATAGGTGGTACACATTTATTATATATAAGAATGACATCACATGTGTTTGTTGGCCTAGAAACCTGACCAAGATTTACTCATTAGGAGTAAATCTTGGATAGTCCCCAGTTTGGGACTGTTCTTGAACACCTAATCTCACTTAGGATGTAAGTGTATAATGTGTATTGGGTTTTCGAGAAAATTTTGGTAGCATTTCCCCGTTTGTACATTGGTATAAATTAGAATGAACAATCACTAAATTATATACTGTTTGTATGGAGTCTGGCTTCATTGTAGATAATAAGAGTAAATCTTGGATAGGATGTAAGTGTATACCCTAATCTTGTCCTAATATATACTTGTTTTCTCTTTGATCATAGAATGGATAGATCATGGATGTCCATTCGCAATCGCTGCACCCCAAAGTTTATATATGGTCTTGATCAGTTTATTAGATTTTCTGAGGAACATAGGAAAAACCTATAGATAGGTTCTACTGTCCATGTAGGCATTGCGGTAACTACTTGAAAGTCAACACTGGTGAGGAAATCAAAAGTCATGTCATGTGCAACGGGATTGTACAAGGCTATACAGAATGTCACTGGCATGGAGAGATTTCAAACTCGAAACCAGTATATGTCGATAGCAGTGCTTGGGTGGAAGAAGAAATTGCCTCCGATGACGTAGATGTGAACGAACCAGTTCCAATAGACATAGTTGATGTGATGTTGGATAGTTGTAGGGTAGAGCACGCCGATCCACCTCCTATCTTTAGAAACATTGTGCATGATGTTGAGATACCGTTATACACAGGTTGTGCTAAGTTTACGAAGCTTAGCACTGTGTTGAGATTGTATAAGTTGAAAGCTAACAATAGATGGAGCGACAAAAGCTTCACTTCATTGTTGACTTTGTTGAAAGAAATGCTTCCTGAAGGAAACGAGCTGCCAATCTCAACATACCGGGTAAAGAAAATGTTGTGCCCAATGGGAATGGAGGCCAAGAAGATACACGCATGCCCGAATGATTGTGTATTATTTCAAAAGGACTATGTAGATTTGAAAGATTGTCCAAAATGTGGTGCGTCACGGTATAAATTGACGACTTCGGGGGAGTCCAAAACTAGTTCTCCTGCCAAGGTGTTGTGGTATCTACCTATAATATCACAGTTTCAACGCTTGTTTGCAAATATGAAAGATGCGAAGAATTTGAGGTGGCATGCAGGTGTTGTGGTATCTACTTATAATATCAATGATCCTGCAAATGATAAATGGTCAGTTGTTCTTCATGGTAAAAGATAGTTCATTGAAGATCCTATAGATGAAGAAGAGTACTATGATAAGTATGATGACTCTTGTCCATTCTCAGTTGGGTTGCCAACTCCACAAAATATTGAAGCTAATGATGACGTATATGTGCGCGGAGATCACAATGAAGGATTGTTAATTGATAAAAGATCACAATTTTAGAGGCATGTATGTTTATAAAAGATTACATTATCTTCTAGTTAATACAAATGCTATATGTTTGTCTTTTTCCAGTTAATACAAATGCTAAATGTTTGCCTTTTTAATGACATTTTCAGATGGCTGACCATGATGAGCATGATGTCCATGATGAGCATGAAGTCCATGATGAGCATTATGTACATGACGAGCATGGTGAGGATACCAATGTAAGTTCTAAAAACATATCCTATATTTCTATAAAATTCATTATATTCTAGTTATGTCATATATCCCATATTTCTATATTGCGCTAATTCAGTGGGTTTATTTTTGTCAAATTTTAGGTTGATGATGCACATGTACCCACTGAAGCACTGGAGCAACTTGATGCGCAACACCAAACACTTAACAAGAAAAGCGGCATCACTCTGTTGAAGAAGTTAATAACGTTAAGTGGTAGTGGATCCAAATTGGTTGTGAAGTTTGATAATGGAGGAAATGCAATTGGAGTGAACCACAATAATTTTGTAAACTATCTTGGGTGTGTCACTCGAAGACATTGTGGTGTTAAGTATGATAATTGGCATAAAGTTCCTCAGGGGAAGAAAGACTTGATATGGAAGGATTTATGCGTGAGTTATTATTATTTGCAATTCTCTTTTGTAGATTACAAATTATATTATTTGCAATTCTATTTTTGGATACTAGTTAATAAGAATTCTATTTAACAAAATCTATTTGCATTGGATGAGAAGCTGCATCGTAAAAGTGTGATGCAACACCCTGGAAAGATGCTTAGGAACTATAGGACAAATCTAAACAGAGAATACATAAAAGATGGTGATAAGAAGAAGAAGTCAGCCCTTGAACAGTGGAACTTCTTGGACAAAGAAGATTGGGACAATTTTGTTGCTTCAAGAAAATCTGAAGAATTCAAGGTATTAGGCGTCACTCCCAATTTAATTAATATATGTTGTAGTCACCTATTCAAGATTAACATTTAGTGCTACTAACCAAATCATTAATGTGCATACTAACTAGGCCCTCAGTGACGCGCAAAAAGCAAGGCGTGCACTGAATGTGCATGACCACACTATGGGTCTAAAGGGCTATGCAAGCATTCGCCAAAGACTATAGGCAGAGTCTGCGGCTACTCAGGAGTCTGCTGCTACTCAGGAGTCTGCCACACCCATGCCTCGCCATGATATCTGGATAACTGGGAGGCAAAATAAGAAGGGTAAAATCAAGAAGCCCATAACTGCTGAGGCAATTGCGAAAATGGTAAAATACAACTCTTAGAGAAATCGTTTGAATATTGATTATTTATGGTGTTAACTTACCAGTTTCTGTTGATGGTGATTAGTGGGAGCTGCACGATCAGAGGAAACAAGGCACGTTAATCCCTCAGGGCACAAGGGATGAATTGACAGTTGCTCTGGGTAACCCAGAGCATCCCAGACGTGTTAGGGGTGCATGCGCTGGTGTGGGCATCAAAGCCTTCTTTGGGCCATCCCAGCGCAAACCCAGAGCGGGACTTTCAGAAGAAGAGGTAACCTATTCTTTTTATAGAATGTTACTGCAAAAGGGAATTCAATAATAAGAAGCTAATGTTTCATTTATCCATGTATAGGAGAATAAGAGATTCGAGGATATAGTTGCTAAGAAGGTCAATGATATAGTTGGTGAGAAAGTCAAGGAAGAAATAGTGCGGTGGTAGGCATCTCAGGCTTCCAATCAGCCTATGGAGACCCACTCTTCTCCTGATGCACATACTGCGAGTAATCTTGGAGACCCATCGCCTAACACGTCTGCTATAAGTATTGTTTATGACATTGTAGCTAGTCTTTTCAAGATGATATGTTTTCAAGATGATATGTATATATGTATAACATTATTTACGTAAATTTGTAGGCATTGAAGCCATGCCACTTAAGAATGCAAGACTATGTTATTGCAGAGGCGCAGGCTTACCAGTCCCTTCCTGGGGCAACGTTTCATGGGACTCCAACGTCGTTGGGCTACGTTCGTGTGAGCCTGATATGTGTATTACCCGATTGGAGGGAAGCTGCATTGCCATATGCCCACCCAGATATTGATACACTTGGTGAGGTAGAAGGTGGGGTGATATTGTGGCCCAAAGCAGATGTCGTCTACACTACTGAAATTGTAAGATAAATTTACATTACTTTAGATTGTTAATGTGTATATATGATGTCAACTGATCTGAAATTATATATACAAGTTAAAAAGAAGACACCCGGAGTACCTAGGCCTCCACCTCCACTTCCTGCATTACCAAGTTGGGTTCCAAATGACCTAAAATACCCATTAGGTCCTTCTTGTAGGGGAATGGCATGTTGGCTACAGGCACATAATATACATTTCCCTATAATTGTTTCTTTAGAAGCAGATTATACAGGTTAATCATACGATAACTCTTTATTTATACAAGATATTAATGAGCTATTTATGTATGATTGGATGAATACATCAATGATAGAGACATGGATAAGGTGAGATCTTGTTTAGACATCCATATACCTTGTGTAAGATCCGGTGATCTGGTTTCTTATATATTAATGCATACGTAATACATGTTTTGTAGCTACTTAGTCGAAGATCAATGCAAACAATTTGCATTTGATCATGTGGGTTTTTTGATTCCATCATTGATTAGTATGGTAGCTAAAGACCCTGATAGTGTTCAACAATACTGTATAGATGCTTTTACAATTTTTGGTCAGCAAAATAAGACGATAATAATAGCTCCATTCCATGTCAAGTAAGTTTATTTTATATATAATTTGGACTTAAGAAAATTCCATTTTTATTGTGCATTTTGAGTTATTAATTTTTAACTTTTTTACCTCTAGCGGTAGACATTGGGAGTTACTAGTTATTGTCCCCGGGACGTTCACTGTTTATTATCTAGATCCTGCGGTAAGTACATTGAACACTAAAATTGGACACATATTGAGAATTCCATTATTCTGGTGAGAAATATTTCATTTTTATATCTGTTAACATATGTTATTACATTACTATTTAATTATGCAATTTATTGTGTTACATTAACATGTAGGGGTTTAGATGCATTCAAAAATGCTGGAGGAAATGTCCCAAGGAGAAAGAACCAGCCAATAATTTGGGAGAACGTAAAAGTAAGTTCCCAACTCCAATGTATATATTATTTATGTGAACTGTGCTTAGTTGTATTTTTTAATATTTTCTATGTTTCAATTTATAGTGCGCTACACAAGACAACGGCTGGGCATGCCCATACAATGTGATGCGATTTATGCAGATGATTATCCGACATGCCGCATTAGATATTAAAACCATACATGAGGTATTATATATAGTCTCATTAGTTAGTATGAAATATATCAATCTTATTTTTATATTATTACTTATATATATATACATCATTCTCTTTGCAGGTGTTTAAAACTAACCACACTATAGGTAAACGCTTAAAAAATGTACATGCTTCATATACGATGGAAGCATTAAATGAAGTAAGAGAAGAATGGGAAAAAGCCATACAAGCCGTGGCGATTGTAAGATATAATTGGGATACTGATAGCGATGCTGAATGATATTTTGTAAATGAATATTTCTGAATGTTTATACATGTCTGAATGTTTCTACATGTATTTGAATGTTTCTACATGTGTGAATATGAGAATTTATATTGATGTTTGAATGTATCTACTTGTGTGAAAAAATATTTTTGATTTTGCAGGTTTGTGGCCTGTTTGTAGGCTGATATCAATGGATGTCGTAAACCTACAGTTCAGAAAACTGAACTGCAGGTTCTCATCCTGCTGACCAGCCACAACAGGCCTACAAACTGATAAGAAAAAAAAAATTAAAGTATAGGTTTATTTATAGAACACCGTCATCAAAAGCCTACAACGTCGGTTATTAGATAAAAACTGACGCCTAATATGACAAACAACCCGACTGTGCAGGAAAGCACGACCGTGGTGGAAAAGGCGTCGCTTATTCGTATAAAACCGATGCCTATAGTACTAAACACGGCCATGCAGTGAAGCACGGCCGTGTCATCTGGGAGTATGGCGTCAGTTGTTCAGTTGTTAACCGACGCAGAAAGTGTCCTAGGTGGTGCCCTTTTTTGTGGCGCGAACCCTATAGACGTCGGTCAACTATATATAACCGATGCCTATAGATCATATAGGCATCGGTTAGAAAATTGACGCCAAAGAGTTCGACCTTTAGCGGCTCCCACATAGGCTTCGCTTGAAAACTGTCGCCAAAGGGGGTTAAACAACTGACGCCAAAGGCGTATTCTGTAGTAGTGTGAACTCAATCATGTTATTATTCATCACCTAAATTGTTGTATTTAATGATCTACTTTTAATTCCAAAATTTCCTGAAATAGTTGATGAAATTATGAGTTCTAGTAGTTGCTTAGACCTGTTGACTTGAACTATAATAGTTAGAATAAAGGTCTAGAGCTTGAAGATTGTGATATCACCTTATAAAAGTGATACCGAGTGCATTCACATAAGCAAGCACCTCTAACCCGATATGATGATGCACCTATCTCACTAAAATGATATATATAGGTTTTTAAACCTTATTGAATGATATGGGGGTGTAGTATACACCTCTTTCACAATAGGAAGCCTATTATAGACTCCATGCACGATACAAGGTCAATTGTATACTTGTAAGTTGACAAGAAACCCTAAATTGGGTAACCCGATATAAGTGAAGAGTAACAAGTTCTATTGCATGATATGATCATATGATACATCATTGATACTTAGTATCATGAGGCCTACATGACCTTGTATGACATGGTTGCATGATAGGGTTGCACGATACACAACCCTAAACAATATGGTAACCCTAACCCATCATGGCTAACCCTAGATGGTGACTAGCCTGATAGGGTGATTGAATGTACTTCTAGCCCGACATGGTGACGGGTTGATACCTCATAAGTATCATGGGCAACACATACATATATCTTTTGCCCGATATGAGGTCAAGAAGGTACCTCATGCCTGATATGGAGACAAGTGCAAATCCTATCCCGATATGGTGAGTGTCTATATACCTACAACCCGATATTGTGAACATATGCACACTTTTAACCCTATACACCTTGTAAAGGTAAGGGCAAGACACTCTTAGGAGTGATGAGTGTAACACCAAGTAATGGTGTGGATAATATCTTGATAGGTGAAACACCTAGAGTGGTTGATAATGGTTAATCCTATATCAATAATGCCTTAACCCGAGATGAGTTCATATCATTAATGATGGTTGAATAATTCAATTATGTGACTTATGACCAATACATTACATGATAAATGTGATGAGAGTTCATAAAGTATTAGGATGGGACATACCCTAATTCAAGATAAGTTGATGAACTTAAGTATGTTAAAAGTGATGAGGGAAGTGATACATCAAGACATGATAGATATCACATCCAACACTTCAAGGTTGATGTACCTTGATGCACCTTAAATCCAATATACTTGGATGAGTAACACATGAAGTGTGTTATGTCAATTGTTACATTGATATGTAATAAGTTTAATGCACTTTGATAAGTGTGGGCTAATATACTTTGAGAAAGGGTTAAGCCAAGTTAATAAAGTCTGATGTAATCATACCCTGGTAAGGATGAGAGAGGAACTCATACCTTGTGTTGATGATTCATTTAATGATAAATGATGATAATGAATAAGTATGATTGAATACTTACAATATCAATGTTTGCTCCTAGATGTGTGGAGCAATGAATTAAGGTTTGAATTAATAATATGAACTTGAAACCCTATTTGGAAATAAAGGGAAACCCTAACCCTAATAGTTGTTGCCTAGTGAAAGGTGACAAGATGTTTAATGGCCTTGTGAGTCATGTGAATAATTTGTTGCCTAGTGAGAGGTGACAAGATGTGCAATGGCCTTGTGAGCCATGTTAATAAGTTGTTGCCTAGTGAGAGGTGATAAGATGTGCAATGGCCTTGTGATCCATGTGAATAAGTTGTTGCCTAGTAAGAGGTGACAAGATGTGTGATGGACTTGTGAGCCATGTGAATACTTGCACAACAAGTGAAATGAATACCTTGGTCTGAGGACCTAGAGGTAATGGTTACCTGTTATAGAATTAACAATGTTATGTGATGATCTAAGGGTTTGAATAACCATATCCATCAATCATGATAATGATTATGTGAAGGGATGAGAATTCCCAGTAATGTGATAAGGGACTGAGATCCCAAGTATCATGTGTTTTAAAGATTTGAAAAGTACGTGATAGATGTATTATACCTTTCCGTGTAGCATTTGTCATAATAATTGATGTGTGAAAGCTTGACTGATGCTAAAAGAATATGGTAATGCACTTAATTAATCAAGTGGAATTTTATCATGTTGTTCCCTGGCCATAGATCCATCATCGTCAGTAGTTGGTGATGGTGAAACAGGTTCTCCTACGGGTTAATCCAGAGAGCATATTTTTGAATATGCGGGGTTGCTCCTAGCAACAAATAGGAAGGTCAGAGTACAACTTCGGTTGTAGACTCCAGAGCACGGTTTCAGGCCCGTGGCTCAGTGTGATAAGAGCATGGTGAATAGGCCCATGGCTCAGTGTGATAGAGCATGAATGCGTTCATGGCTTAGGGAGCACGGTGAACTGGCCCGTGGCTCGATTCACTAGCACCGACACTTGTACCAAGGTGGGCTAGGCAGAGGGTAGCCTGACCCTATGTGACTAAGGTCACTTAAGCAAGAGACTACGGTCCTTCTTGTGGTCTCGCACTGACTGAGACGTGGGAGGTCATGGAGTCCGGCTCTTCCATGGACCTTGTATGGTACCGATTTTGACTTCACAATGGTTGGTTGGATTTGAGCGGTACGTCTCACTTCCTCAGGGCATAAGTGTGATTGTAAAATGTAATCATCCGTATAGCATGTTTTCTTAAGGATTGAATACAAAAATCATTGGATGATGTTACATTTCTTTTATGCATCCTTAGTGGATTGATGTTATTTATGTTTCTTTACATTCCCTGCAAGGCATATAGATGATTGATAACTCTACCATGGGTAGATGCAATGTTCTCCTTGAGAAGGGAGATTACTACATTTTGTTCATATAGTTAATTATCCTGCTTGTTAATATAAAAAGAACCTCTGCTCAGTTTATAAATGCTTAATCTGTGATAATAATATGGTCGACGGAGAGTTATATCTCTCGCTGGGACAATTACAATTGTCTTACCCCCGTGGGACCCAAATTTTTAGGTGGACGTGTATGAGGAGGTGAAGACCTTTTTGCAAAGGAAGAACAACAACTGAGGCAGCAGTGACAACTCAGGTTGAGTGTATTGTCTGTCATGTCTTGTAGATATGAGTCCTATGTGTCGTCTCTGTACTCATAGGTCCTTGGAGTTGGTTCGTACTGGTTTTATGATCAATAAGAGATTTTGGCTTACGCACCTCGAGGTTTTATGTTGCTCATGTATAGTTTGGTAAAGCAACTATTATATGTTATTCTCAAGATGAGATGTACTAGATATGTACAATGTGAATAATGATGTGTATAAGGTTTTGGACTTTTCAGTAAGAGTTTTTTTGGAATGGATCTCTTTGAAAAATGCTTTTAATTTTTAGTGATTATTGTTAATATTATGTTTATGTTTAATTCCGCTTAATTAGTAATGATTTGATTGTCGGTCGTTACAGAAATAGTAACTCATAGTCAAGGCTATGGTCCTGTAAGGAACTAGTCTGCCTTTGTACATGGCACAACACTAGAGACCTGGATCTCACATGGTCATTCAATAATAAACAATATATCATTATTTCCACAATTTAAGGACGTGAGGAAATATGTCACTATGTGCTCTGAGTTTTCCTATAGGAGTTACTCATTTCACCACCCATCTAGATATTGACGCAAGAGATGAATATATGGTACAAGGAAACTACATGATTAGGGTTTCACTTGATTAGATATGCTAGTTTGGCATCTTCTAATGTGTCAATCCAGTAAAAAAATATTAAACCTAAACAAACTCTACATGATTAAGGTAGGATGAAACTTCAAAAGATATAAAACATATTAGGTGAGAACTTGTCTAATCAATACATGGCAGTTGTAATACTGTAATTCTCAATGTTATAATCAATATGACATCACCATGGGATATAAATCACTCAATTAATGCACAAGGCACTTGCTAGGTCATTAGACCAATTCATATACTCTTGCACATTTTGGAATATAATATGCCTCAACATCATTCATAATCACCACTCTGTATTGCATAGGCTCACAATAGTATTCACTTATCTTTGCCATTCATCTCACCTGCAAGATAGTGTTACACATGTACGAGAGAGAAACATCATTATAGAGTAACAACCTTCAAATAAAGTGAACTCAATTATCATGTTGTTATTGGATTAGTATTAGGGTTTATGTATACCCAATTAGGGTTGGATAACATGATACCACCTCTAAACCCTAATTCTATCACTATCCATATTGTTGGAGATTTTTATGTATTATCGTTGATGGTTAGCCATTCATAATTGCACCTTCTTAAGTAGTCATGTTCTTTCACATATATAATCCACTCGACTACTCATCACACCTATGATTCAACCTCTTATAACACCATTATCTCGACCTCCCAACACATGAGTGTCGATTGACTAGTAATGGGATGTCACCACTATGAAACAACCCATGTGTCTCGACCACTCCCATAGGTGTTGTGATCAAAACACCTCAACCTAGACTCAACTAGCTAGATGGTTGACCATAGAAAGACCTAACATAGCGGCACACTTAACACTATCTCAGAGTTCCTTCGATCCCTTAGCAGAAACAACATAGCACCCATGACACCAGAGTACACTGTGACTGTGACATGGCATCGTCATGACCCCATCAAATAAGAAACATCGTGACGTCATCTCTCTCAGCAACATCGTGACCTCATCTCTCTCAGCAACATTGCAACCGTCTTCTTGGCCATCTTGACCACAACATCATCTAGCAACTAAGTCTATATCTCCAATAACGATGCGTCATGACCTAGATAATAGGTAACCACCATACTTGGATCGGTGAAGTGTTGCGACCAAAACTACCCCCATACAAGGTGTCGACCGTGCCAGAAATCTAAGAGATGTCTTGACCATCTGCTCTACTCCCATTACTATTCTGAACCAATATCAAAATAGAAGGATAACATCAAGGAATAACCAGGCGTCAATAGAGTGAATAACATCCTAGACCATGGTGTTTGGCAACCTAAACGTGATGTCAGAAGATCATAAAAAGATATAAATTTAGAGAGAGTGAAATCGATATTCTTGTGCTTATATATCAGACCATAACTTCCTATTTGTTCAAGTATAATGGATCATGTAAGAAGGTAGTATAAGAACAAGTTTAAAGATGTACATAATAGGATTGAAAAGTTATAAAACGTGCATGATATTGTTGAGGATAAACCTCCCAAGATAAGCTCCAAGACCTTCAACTAATATCCAACTCTTTGACCATGGGATCACCTGCAATAAGAAGAAAAGTCCATGATGAGAAGGAGGGTCCGACAAAAGGGGGAAAACGTATCTTTGACTGAACCAACAAGAAAATGGAAAAGAGTAATAGATGGGATCATATTCTCCCTAGTTGCCACCATGTCAAAACATAGTCAAAGGTCTTTTTTAAGAGGATAGCTCTCTCTCTCTATCTATTTCAAGGAAAACCACCATGAGTGATCCATGACCAATAAGGAAGGACAAGGTGGAGGTTGTCAAAAAATAAAATGTAATCTATAGAAGAATATTACTTACAAAGAGACGATTCTCCAAGAATCACCACCAAAAATCAATCCTAGAACAAGATCTTCTACATGCACCAAGGATTGACCACCCAAAAACCTAGATCTGACCTTTCTTGCTCTTTAAGCTCCAAGGCGATCTCAAGGTAGAAGAAAGAGTTATGGGTTGAAAAAGATTACTTGATAGTGAAGAGGATGGGTTTTATAGCCAAAGAGGAGAGAGTTAGAGGTGTTTGAGATGTCAACATATTAAATCATCTTAAGGACACATGCCCTTTAAGGAGGTAATCTTTCCTCAACTCACATGCAAAGATCCACGATCATGCTTATCTAGTAAGGTGTCATGACCAACTAAGGTCGGTTGGCCCCCTTGTCTCAGTTGAGACATTCTCATACACACCCTTGTCTTGACCTAACCCTAATGACCAAAGCATGATCGAGAGACCTACACTAAATGGGAACTGTTGCGACCATCCCATTGTTGGTATGTATGCCCTGACAACCAATCATATGATGATTGGATTGACATATGTCATGATTGATTTGATAAATATCAAAGGAAAGCATCCAATTTATTCAAGTTCAATCAATTATGAGATAAATGATTGAGCAAAATGAATGTCTAAAGAATGACAATACTCAATAACGTATGTATTCGGGTTAAGGACCTGAACAATGAGATCATATGTGTGACATCCCCAAATTTTCTGAAACTTAATCTGATGTGTGACATCCAAATTGAAACCCTCACCTCAACGAGAATCCCAATTCGAGCACCACACACTAGACTAAGAAGAAGAAAATCAAGGGAGTCAGAAGGAAAACAATCAGTAGCACATGTACATGAACAATAATAAAACCATACACACACGTTCACCATTCAACATATAATTACAACATGAATTGTTACAACATTTGATATTACATATTGAACAAAAAACTTCTACATATACATGTACTACCACTAAACAATAGGATCTTAAGACAACAAGTCGACCCTATTATATAACTGATCTCAAATGTATATCTTAAGACAAAATTTCTTTAAAGATTAGTTATATACACAAAATTCATGTTATATGAAGAGCACCCTTGATACATGTGATGTAACCCTAATATGGTTAATGAAAGTGACATCATGTTAAATATGTTTACATAATAATGTGACACATGAATATATCCAGTTGATGAACTATAATCTGGAATATGACCTCAGTAAGATAATTCTAAGACAAGAATACAAGTAAAAGTGGGAATATCCTACTGAGTTAAGTAAACCCTAAAATGGATATAAGTAGGGTTAAGATGATGAGAACCTGATGGTGATATATGATCTTATCTTAATCAGGGTTGACCAGGACATATTTGACATGAGGAATATGTGATTAGAATGTCTCTTTGGAAGGTACGCCATTACCTCTTGCTTGGCTTATTATACATTATGCTTGTGTTATATGGTAGTAAAGACTTGGCATATGGTATTGATTCTAAATGATTGTCTTGTATGATATGTTGCTTGAATTTCCATACTTATGGCTATGAACACCTGCAAACATAATATATATGTTCCATCATAAGATAGCTCAAAAACCACTTGGTGGTAGAGCGCATGCATAATGATCACAAACCACTTGGTGGTATATCATATTATGTTTGTATAATGATCACAAACCACTTGGTGGTAGATCATAAGGCCTAAAGATGTCAAAGACACTTGGTGGTAGACACACAAGATGTATGATGGAAATGTGCTTAAAATATGTGTTCTCTTTTGTTAATGGATATCTTTGAGCAAGTATACACTTTTCTTATATTGTTTTTTTATTGCCAAGTATTAGTTTTATCTTATTGCCAAGATATGATGAGAGGTATATAAAAGACACATAGGCATACTCAGTACAATATTCTTGAATATTGTGCTGACGTGTACCGCATGTAATCTTTTTTTTAGGTTGTGGTTATGCTCTTGAAGATCCAGGATAGTGAGAGTTGTATGGCGAGCTGATGTACAGGTGGACCTGCTGTCTTAAGATCCTGTTGTTTAGTGGTAGTACATGTATATGTATAAGTTTGTTGTTCAATATGTAATATCAAATGTTTTAACAATTCATGTTGTAATTATATGTTGAATGGTGAACATGTGTTGTGGTTTTATTATTGTTCATGTGCATGTGCTTCTGATTGTTTCCTTCAGACTCCCTTGATTTTCTTCTTCTTAGCCTAGTGTGGGGTGTTTAAAATTGGGATTCTCACAGAGGTGAGGGTTTCAATTTGAACGTCACACATCAGATTAAGTTTTAGAAAATTCGGGGATGTCACAATATGGATACCAAGAGTATGTAAATTATTGTTATGTCCCTAGTTGGATGTCATTATGGATGGTTAGTAGACAACAATGACACATAAAGACTAGAGTGTCTATTGGTTGATGATAGTGTCTAATTAGTCAAGATATATGATATCAAACCAAGCACATAGATACATGTTGGAAAATAGTGTATCAGACAGACCCACCATGAGAGTGACACATGGAACCATGACATGGTAGTCAAAATCATCTCTCATAGTGATGGGGGTGACTGTGATTCTTAGACCTGAGATCACTACACTCGTAGAATGTGATTGGGTACACTTTCATATCATCAAACTTAGTCCTAAAACATGGGTTGTTATAAAGGTGATGATTGGGTAGATTTAACACATGAGATAAACTATGACTGATAGAAATGGGATTTATCCCTCCTAAGGGAGTATGACTTCCATGCCACTTGATAAGAAAGACTAAGAATAGCATGTGCATGCACATGTGAATCAATATATGATATTGAGATCACATATATCTCAGACAACCTTCTCTAGTTCAAGAAACAAGAATGAAAATTGAAAGGATGACAACTCCATGCCTTGATTTCATTCAGGATATCAGAGACAAAGGAATTATACGTTCATTGGAACACCAATCACAGACTGTAGGTTGAAGGTTGTTATACAACTTTCCATTCAATTGGGGAGCATTGAAGTGTGACCAAGCACCTATCTTTGCTTGTGATGTCATAAACTAGTTATGGACATTAACTACCAACATGATATGGGACCTATAGGGTCACATACATAGGATTAACCTGGAAGAGGAGTTTATCCATGAATGATGTTTGGATTGATTACTAAAGTGTTTAGGTACTCAATCAAGCATTCAATCAATAGACTTGACTCATAATCATCAAGTTCAAGTGTTGAATCTACTAATTAGAGTGTCAGATTGATTTAAAATTGAATTGACTAAGTTCTGCCCAATCTAGACCACCAACCGACCAGTTCACTAGGTGAACTGATCCGCTCATGGTCAGTGGGATGATCAGTTCACTCTAGTGAACCGATCGGTTCAGTTGGACCAAACGAGCATGTGTTGGGTTACCCAATTCATGAGAAAAGTTTCTAATTTCACTTTTTCAATTCGATTGGGACAAGAATTAATCTTTATATTATTTAGAAACAAATTAGGAAAGTAAATTGCAAGTAGGTCTGGCTTGTGAACCACCCAGTTCACTATGCCAACCGACCGATTCACTAGTGAACCGATCAGTTTGCCTACCGCAGTGCAAATTATTCATGGAAAATTCGGACCCTTCTACTCCCGCACAGACTGGGAACCTTAACCCTTCCCTCTACTATAAATAGAGGGGTTTATGGTGCTTCTCCAGACACACAACATAGACACAACTTAGAACATTAATTTCTCTACAAAGTTGTTGTCCTCTTCGGTTTTGGTAACTGAGAGAGCCCAAGAAAGTTCTACCTGTCTAGGGAGGAGCAGTGAGGGAAAGGCAACAGTAGAAAAGCAATTGGTTGTGAGAGAGTGTGTTGGTGACTAGTTCACCAATAGAAGGGGAAAAATCCTTCTAGTTCATTCTTTAGGTCAACTAGAGTTCCCAGTAGTCCGTGTGGACTATCTATAGAGGCAGGAGACTTATGCCACTCAGGAGGATGACAGTGAACCACAGTCTGGGTCAAGACTAGGAGCTACACACATGCCATCGAAGATAGGTGGTTGAAGACCACACTTGATGTGAGGTATAGTCGCTGAGAAAGCCTCAAGACCAGGTATAACTCCCTAAAACCATCCTTCCCATTACATAGATGTTGATGTGATCTACTGGTTACGGATTTATGGTCAAGTAAAATTTTTGTTTCCTATGCCTACTCCGACCATATATAACCCAACAGTGGTATCATATCCACGTCAATACTCTATGTTTGGGATAATCGATATGATCAGATTTTGGTTTTACCATCTTTTATTTATTTCATATGATGTGAATATTTAAATGACTAATGTGAATATCCAATTAATACCACAAGATCTCAAACTAATATATACATATATGATATGGTATATATGCAATTGATACACGTTGCCCTAAAATGGTTTTGATGGTGGATGAGTAGCATGGTTATCGCCTATAAACCATTTGTGCATGTGTGTGGTTGGTTATGGTTGTTTGTATCTTGGTCTTCACACTGAGCCCTCTTCTTCTATTCTAAATATAACTTGAGATAACTCGAAATTCTCTTCTACCTTTTCTCCCCTCGAATGTATTCGAGGTTTCAGAAAGATTATGTAAAATAGGATTAGCTTTCTTTCTTGTTATGACTAAGACTGAAGATGACCACTTGATGGACAGAGATGATTGACTAAGGAACAGTTGGTGGACCGATGATAAGCCCAGATGATCGGACGAGCCAACCATCTAGAGGAGCCAGACGACTGGTTGGAGAAGACCAACCGACCGACCAAGATGTGAGTCCACTGGTTCAAAGGTTGAACCAGTCAATCAGGATTGGCAAGCACATATCTTCATCAATAACAGGTTGCATGTGATGGAGACCTTCGATGACCGTAGTTCCTTGTGGATCCAAGTAACTATAATAGGATGGCCATAATCATCACTTAATCGTTATTGCATGTTTTCATTTGTTGGATATAGCATGTATATGATATGTATTATATATGTGGTGATTGGATACATATATGCATTGTAAGCATATTAAAACCCCTCAACAAACATATTAAGTTGAAGATGCCTTCCAAAAGTAACACACATGAAAATCTTGACCGACAAAGTGTGGGCATTCCTTGACGTGGTGCATTGTCTATCTCGTGGAAGTATGATGGTGAGTATATGGGTCTGCCATAGCAAGGTGCATATTCATTGTGTTGGATTTTGGGTTGGACTTAACATGGTGACCTTGATCGAATCAAGCACCTTGAGGCATAAAGATTAACATGGAAAGGAGTTGCACATGACATCTATCAAGAGTTACACATGATGCAATTGGCAAAGGTTGCCTACCTGAAAGACTCTAGTTGTGGATGACAACACCAGTTGGTTCATGGCTTAGATGAAATCATGATCTTGCTCACTAGAAGGTTGTACACTGTAATATTCTGAATTGATAATGAGGGTTATCAATTTGAGATAAAATAGTGAGAAGCGAACATTAATTAAAGTCCTAATAAAATATCATTAATTTTCAAATCAAATAAAATTAAAAGAGTTTTGGACTAAAATAGAAAAATTCCTTTTTGTAGAATAAATGGCTAACGACAACAATCACTTTTCATTGCGATCGGTCCTTGAGACAAACAAGATAAAAGGGAACAAGTTACATGACTGATTTAGGACATTGAGAATTGTTCTCACTCAAGAGCGAAAGCTCTATGTCCTAGATACACCAGAGCAAGAAGAATCTACTCCCACCTCACCAAAGGCTGAAAGGGATGCTTCTAAGAACCATATTGAGGATGTCATTGATGTGAAGTGCTTGATGTTGTTCTCAATGAACTATGAGTTATAGAGAAAACATGAGAACATGGACGTCATTGACATGGTTCAACATCTCAAGAACATGTATCAAGATCAGGCACGACAAGAGACATATGATGTCTGTTACAACCCCAATTTTGGGTTCATTTGGGTGAGAAATGTAATTTCTCACATAAAAGATATTTTAACAAATAAATATATAATTTGTTTTGAATAAATGGATTTTGTTTACAATAGCCTTGATGATTGTGTTGTGGGCTTTATTGGCTATTGGGCCCAATAACAAGGAAATCTAATTAATAAATGAATAGTTGAGTTTTTGAGAAAAGAAAGGTGTGGAAACCTCTAGAAGGCAAAAGAACTTAATCCAAAGGTGTATTTCGTGCCACATGGGTTCCAAGGAATCCAAAGTTGCAAAGAAAATCAATAAGAAAAGAAAAGATTAATTAAGTGATTCTTTAATTAGAAAGAAATTGAAAACAATGGTAAAATGTGGAAAACAAGTGAAAAGAGGTATAATTGAATTATCCTTAGTGGAATTTCGTATCCCAAGGATTCCTAATAATAAAAGGAATACCAATGAAGAAAATAAAAGAGAAATAAAGAGAAATCCTCAAAAGGAAATATTTTAATAAGAATAAAACAAGATAATGAAGAATAATGCATTTAGATGCATCTAGAAGGATAATGAATATCCAATAAAAAGGATTTCAAAATCATAGAGTTTCTTGAGATCCAAGGAGTCCCAATGAAGAAAGAGGAAAGAGAAAATACCAATAAAGTCAAATAAGAAGGTAATATGATGTATAATGAATAATTATGAGGTATTGTTAAAAAGAAGTAGTGTTCCAAAAAAAGGAAATATAATTTCGTTGTTAATGGATTAAAATGCAAGAATAATGATAAAAAGAGAAAGGATCTTCGTTTATCCAATAATCCATGAAATAAAGCTTAAAAAAGATAATGAGGAGAGAGAAGAATACTTCTCCTAGAAGGAATATGAATCCTTTGGTAAGGGCCTCTTTGAATTGTGTGTAAGCCTACCTAGGGCTTCGTTTCTCACCCCTATATAAGGGGTAGAGCTCTGGTTCGAAGCGAAGGAGAACTCCACATTTCTCCAACCTATTTTCCTTCTTCTTTACGTTCTAACCATAACGATGAGGGTTTAACCCTATCCCTGGAGATGAGGAGTCGTGGAAGAGGTACAACAGGGTCGTGCTGCTCCCACGATATCAAGTAGATGCTCAGTGGTCGTCCTCCTCCTAGCTACGTGCAGCAGTAGCAGTTAGGCTGCTATGATGGTTGATGGAGTTTGGCCTGATCAGCGAAGAAGTGGCTGCCTTGGTGGAGATCAAGAGGTGCCCCGCGTGCACCAGATTAGGGCAGAGGCAGAGAGGGAGCTCCCGACAGAGATTGTGGCCCAAGGAGGAAGGGACAGCCCACACTTGGCTGCAGTATCGCGGCTGCGCAGGGTTCCTGAGGAAGAAGATGACCAAATGAGCTCTGGACGTTTATACCCCCCCGTGGGTTAAGGAGCATGCTATTTAGTCATGGGAAAAACTGACTTTGCGTTATGTTTCCTGATAAGCAATGTTGCATGGAGTCGAGCGACGTGGCGCGCTCCGATTGGCCCAAGTTAGGTTTTCTTGCAAAAATCATAATTAAATATCGGTAGCTCAGACGGACACGCATAAAATATGAAAATTGCTCAGAAAAATGAGGGCAATCTAATAAAAATAATATTGAAGCTTGATTCTGGTTGTAATTCAAAAAGTATATAAAGATGCTATCTTTAATAGTTTAATCAATAAAAACCCTAACCTTTGATGATTAACAAATTATAAAGGGTTAAACGAGTATATAAAGTTGATATTAACCTGTTAATGATGAAAAGGATAATTAAGATCGAAAAAGATGAACTTTGCATATAATTAGTTTAATTTAGAGCTTATATGCATAAATAGGCTTTAATGGGCCTTGAAACCCTAATGTGGGTAATTAGTATTACTAATGGCTTTAATTAATCGATTTCCTATATAGAACTGAGTTTTCATTATTATAAGCTATTTCGAGCATTAAAATTCCTAATTTGTGGATAAATACCCTAAATGTAGTAATTAGGGTTTTCTTATGAATAAAAGGTGGAACTAATGACAAATCGAGTTCATATGTGAATTGGACCATAATGAACTATGAATTGATGATAAATGTGTATAATGATCTTGTCATGGATTAAAGGGATAAAAATAATAACTTTATTGTAAAAGAGGCTTAATGAACTTAATTAATGGTTAATTATGCCTTTAATATGAATTTGAGAGTTAGATGTGGAAATAATTAGGGTTGGTGATCAATTGCATTAAATTAGGGTTTAAAATAGTAAAAGATGAAGGAAAACCCTAATTACAATAGAAACCCTAAAAGTGAATTAGAAACCCTAGGAAGTGAGCTAGGTTTAATGGATCTTGATGACATGAATAATAAAAAGGGGATTACATGATTATTTTAGGATCTTGTGGAAAATGCTTGCTTGCTTGGATTCTTATTTGCATGGATATTTCTGTTCGAATCGTCAGATCAGGTATGTGGTTAAATATGAGTAACCACCTTAGTTTCTCGAGGATTTTTCGGATAGTTATTCACATTGAATGAAAATTATCATTTTGGATGTTCATACTTGAAAACTATAAAGTCACTATGATTATCACATTAATAATAGAAGTATGGATTCTCACACTTACATGTCACCCTGATGGATGATGCCAAAGGTCATGCCCAGATGGGTAGACCAATGGACACCTTGAGTGGTGACCCCAGACACCAAGCTCGGGAATGAGAAGGTGGCCTATGATATTGCATGACTAGTGGGCACCATGAGTGGTGACCCCCAGGCAACAAGCTCGGGATTGAGAAGGTGGCCTTAAGTCATTGGCAAAGGAAACCCTAAGGTGGGTATGCCAGGGTTAGGGCAAAAGCGGTGGAGAATGCCATACTGAAAAGTGTAAATTGGCTTGTTAAATAATTTGATTGTGATTATTAAATTGTTAGCCATATTTGCAAGATTTTGGTTGTTCCCACATACCAGTATATTTCGATATACTGACCGACGTTTTGTTTGTCGGCGTTTTAGGAACAACAATTTAAAGAACAAAAAGTAAAGTGACACATTGTGGAAATAAGAAATAAAGTGCAAGGAGGATTAGATAGAATAATTCAAGCTTTGGATAGATAGATTTCCAAAGTTTTCAAAGGTAAGCAAAGTTTTAATTTTATACCAAATTCCAGTTAGTTAGTAGAATTTCATAATTATATTGATTATTTGTTGAACCTTTAATCCTATTAATTGAATAACAACTCTGACCTTCGGGTCTCCCTTAATTGGGGGTTATCGGGAGGCGGGGTTGTTACAATTGGTATCAGAGCATAGGTTCCTCAATTAATCTTTAATAATTATTAAATTTTACAAATTATGTAGAACCCATGGGAGTTATTAGAGGATTATCCGAAAGACAGAGGTGTCTAGAAAAGGATCACGACCGGGGGCTGGCAATATTTTCCTCCGCACCGCTAGTTGGAATATGAGGACTCCCGGATCTGTGTGACTGCCTGGCCAAAGTCTTAGGGTATGAATCAAAATAAGATACCTTTAGGACTCTCTCATCTTGGTCATCCCTTCTCAACTCAAATTCTGATAAGGACCTTAAGGATTAGGGTTTTCCTCTCTTCTCCTCACCCTCTTGAGGTATGAGTAAGGTTGATAAGGATTAAGGGATCCTCCATCCAATTAATGAAAAGAATGTAATTAAGATGTCATGGACATAAGCTTAATAGAGTACGTGTAAAGGAATAGATGCATGCTTAGGTCGTATGACACAAGTTGTCATTGCCCTCAGTGGAGACCTGCGGATAGACCTCCTTGGCAGGAGGATGAGTAGAGAGAGTTAGTCTTGGAGGTAGAGACCTCCATTAAAAGTAGAGACCTAGCACATCCTCTGAGGAAGATGTTAACCGTAACCCTAAGTGGAGGTTAGAGAGAGAGATGACATGGTAAGTTAGATGCCATGGTTGACTGGTATTTGGATGGACACACCTTGGGATGCCATACGAGCCATGAGAGGTTGTATGACCTAGCACTTTTGGCAACCCAACCCGGGAAATGGGTCGTGCATGTTAGAGCAAAGGGTAGCCCCTTCATGGATGTAGTTAGAGAAGAACCTATAGAACCTATAGGCTTATGCAGGTAGGGTATAGCTTGTACCTAGAGTACGTCAGTGGACGGTAGTAGGTTGAAACCCTAGCTAGTATGCATGGTGGATAGCTTATGGGATGAGCATAAAGGGCTAGGTATAATCTTGAGCCAAACATGAGTTGAGCATAGGCTTCACCCACATAGGGGTATGTTGGTGAGCTTGAGCCTTCATGGAGAGAGGACCTCTAGTACTATGGTTGGATGTGGAGTTATATCTAGAGAGAGAAAGCAAGAACCCAGCAAGGAGGTTGGAAGCCTAAAACCCCGAGATATGAGGAACAATGGGGAGTTGAGGATGATGCGACCTAAGTGGATGATAGTGGTTGCCTTATGCGTGACCCTGGAGGCTGATGATATCTTGGTAATCTTCAGAGGAAACAAACCGTGGAGAGAGGATGATGCTTCTGGTATCTATGGTATAGGTAACTACCTACTGGATGAGATAAAGAGTGCCTTAGACCCTGAAGAGGTTTAAGTAACCAACTATGAGGTTTTATACCTAGTTTAATGTCCTTGAGGAGGACTTGACTCTGAGGTATTGCTCATATAAAAGGATCATGGGAGTACATGACATACCTTGGACATGCTTGATTCATGGTTAAGAGATTGAGCATGCAGCTGGATATCCAAAGGAGAACCTAGGGTTCCTAGGCCTAAGAGGGGAAGTAGTGCACTCAATGATCATGATGAGATTTGAGTCTCTATAGTTTCGAGCATGGTACTCCTCATGTGTAAAGGAATAGGAAACCCTTAAGTTAAGGGTATGTTTGATGAACCCCTCACAGCTAGGTTGGTCTAATGTTGAGGATGAGAACAAGTGTGAACAAGCATGATTTAGTAGGAATGCTTGTGCCTTAGTAGTTGTTGGATTAAGCATGCCCATGTGAATGTAAACCCTAAGGACGGTTGTGACCTTGTTGTCAGGGTGTAGTTTCCTTTCATCCTGGGAGAGGGACCCTTTTGTAGGGTGTATACCAGTTTTGTTGAGGTTTCAGAGGATCTTGAGAAAGCTAAGTGAAAAGTACATGGTATAAGACTAAACTTGTAGATCCATAGTTAACCATGTCTAAGTGTATGTGGATGTGTTACCATGGAGGTAACCGGTATGGGGCCTCACCAAGGCAGGAAGGTTGCCATGATCCCTAAGAAAGGAGGAAAGACAACCCATGAATGCAGAGAGAGATGATGAAGGCTTGGGTAAGGTTCTAAATCAGACATGTACTATAATAGAATCCCAAGTTTGTCCTAGGGTCAGGTAGGGATAAGACCGATGGAAGAAGGAGTTGCCTAATTCCCTAGTTGCACGTGACCATAGGGTCGACAGGTAACAACTATCATTGTATGAGGGCCATGGGTTAGGAGATTGATCACCTTCATGAACTCATGGGACCCAAAGGGCAGATGAGTATGGCACTCTCTAGATGCATAAGGGAAAAGGGATGACCCCAAAAGTGTCGGCACCCTATAGACCTAGAGGAGATGACCAAGGATTGTGTGGTAACCCATGTAGGTTCCACATCAGTTTTCCATGGAAGTAATTTTTTGTTGATATCGTGATGTTGTGGAGACATATGTGGCATGTTACAACTTAGATTTGAAAGTGTACTGGTAAGGTGGGATGTACCATCTCTACTCTTGGAACAGGAAGAACTCTGTATTTGGACTACAGCCAAATGTTTATTTCCTCTTGTTATGGGAGGTAGAGATGGGACAGTACGCATGCCATACACCAAGGATAAAAGATGATGCGAGTTGGAACGTTGCTATGAGGTATGAGGATAGAGATGATAACATACCCTTGTGGAATGAATGGTACATGGATGGTTTACAAATAGTAAGAGGAATAAGGACACTCTTAGAAGAAGCTAGGTGGAACTTGCAAGTTATGCAAGGTCGAGTTTGATCATCATGGGGATGAGCTCCGAGTTTCTTGATGAAGACAAACTTAGAGTTTGAGATGAGATGATAAGTAGAATACATGGAGGTGTATGTCTTCAAGAAGTACCTAACACCTAATGACAACAAGTGGTAATGAATGCTCTGGTTGAGGTATAGCTGCCTAGTTTAGCTGGAAACTAGAAGAAGTTGAGGATGTTAGGCTAACCTTAAGTTGAGAAAAAGAGATAAGTTTGGCTAACACTCAGATATAACGAGATATGTTGAACAAGATTAGTTGTTGTTTGGATATCTAGCCTAGTCTGTGATATAATGAAAGGATGGTTTTTGAACCTCAGATGTACTTCTTTGGAAAGGAAAGTGATAAAACCCTATTGAGAGTGGTTTAGTGTTTTCGAGGAATCAGTCTTGAGGAATCATGACATATAGGAGATCATGGTTTTAAGATCACCAAACACAATGAAACTACAAAGATGGTAAGTGATAGTGGCACTTTGGATGCTTAAAACAAAGTTACATGTAGCATGTGTTCATGCAAGATAGGAGGTGAAGGACGAACACCAGTAACCCAGTACATGGATATAAAGTATAAAGAGTTCCCAAGAGGGAATGGAGGTTAGTCACTATGGATGTTGTGAGTCTCCCCTAGACCAAGGAAGGTCAAGATCCAATATGGATTATGGTAGATCGCCATACCTAGATGACATGAGAAAGGAAGACTACTGTCACAAGACAGATTCAGTTTAACTACTCAAGAGAGAAAGATGGTTCAACTACACCATGATGGGAGTTCAAAAGTTCTTGGGTATGGCCAAGGTTCACTTCCATGAGGTGGAAGTGGATACATGAAGAACTCGATGATAGTACAGTTTATCACCCCATATTAATGGACAGTATGATCTAGACTAGAGGGTCTGATGAGTGCACGTGTGCTCATTCAGGGTAATACATAGAGACAGTTCTTAAGATGTGATGTTAACCACCATAGCCTTTATCGGGATGCAAGAAGTCTTATAGAGAGGTTGTGTCGGTCACCACTTCATTAAGATGATGTTGGTGAAGGAGGCCTCATGAAGGCCAGAAAAGAACCTCAGTGCGTGCAGATGAAGTTGCTTGATCGTGCAATGGCTGAGAGAGAGCCAAGTGGTGACATGAGTCACAAGCAATGCAAAGCAGACTTACATGCAGTTCACTGTGGGAGAATATGTGATGTGAAAATCCGACCACTCTAAGCTACAACTGAGAAAGTTGAGTCCCCGATATAGGGGTCCATTTAAGATGGATCGGTGGAGATGGTTGTGTTTAGCATTACCCCTCAGGATAACATGATGTATAATGTGTTACATAAGTTTTATCTAGAGCACTATGTGATGTACTCAAGCCATGTGTTGAGCCCTGAACCTATTCATCTTTTGAGAGGCTGAATTGTTCTGAGTCACCTATGAGGGTATGATATACCAAGGTAAGATAGAACTCAGATGGAAGAATATGAGATGATGAAGGTTCTTGGGAAGCACCATGGAAAGGGTGAAGCCACATGGGAGCCATGATGGATACATGAAAGGCTTATCATGTTTGTTTGCTTGCTTGATGGAATTTTGAGGGGAAAATTCTTATAAGAGGGGAAGGATGTTACAACCCCAATTTTAGGTTCATTTGGGTGAGAAATGTAATTTCTCACATAAAATATATTTGAAAAAATAAAGATATAATTTATTTTGAATAAATGGATTTTGTTTACAATAGCCTTGATGATTGTGTTGTGGGATTTATTGGCTATTGGGCCCAATAACAAGGAAATCCAATTAATAAATGAATAATTGAGTTTTTGAGAAAAGAAAGGTGTGGAAAACTCTAGAAGGCAAAAGAACTTAATCCAAAGGTGGATTTCGTGCCACATGGGTTCCAAGGAGTCCAAAGTTGCAAAGAAAAGCAATAAGAAAAGAAAAGATTTATTAAGTATTTCTTTAATTAGAAAGAAATTGAAAACAACGGTAAAATGTGGAAAACAAGTGAAAAGAGGTATAATTGGATTATCCTTAGTGGAATTTCGTATCCCAAGGATTCCTAATGATAAAAGGAACACCAATGAGGAAAATAAAAGAGAAATAAAGAGAAATCCTAAAAAGGAAATATTTTAATAAGAATAAAACATGATAATGAAGAATAATGCATTTAGATGCATCTAGAAGGATAATGAATATACAATAAAAAGGATTTCGAAATCATAGACATTCTTGGGATCCAAGGAGTCCCAATGAAGAAAAAGGAAAGAGAAAATACCAATAAAGTCAAATAAGAAGGTAATATGACGCATAATGAATAATTATGAGGTATTGTTAAAAAGAAGTAGTGTTCCAACAAAAGGAAATATAATTTCGTTGTTAATGGATTAAAATGCAAGAATAATGATAAAACAAGAAAGGATTTTCATTTATCCAATTATACATTAAATAAAGCTTTAAAAAAAGGATAATGAGGAGAGAGAAGAATACTTCTCCTAGAAGGAACATGAATCCTTTTGGTAAGGGACTCTTTGAGTTGTGTATAAGCCTACCTATGGCTTTGTTTCTCACCCCTATATAACAGGTAGATCTCTAGTTCGATGGGAAGGAGAACTCCACGTTTCTCCAACATATTCTCCTTCTTCTTTCTGTTCTAACCCTAACGATGAGGGTTTAACCCTATCCCTGGAGATGAGAAGTCATGGAAGAGGTACAATAGGGTCTTGCTGCTCCCACGATATCAAGTAGATGCTCAGTGGTCGTCCTCCTCGTCCTAGCTACGTGCAGCAGTAGAAGTTAGGCTTCTATGATGGCCGATGGAGTTTGGCCTTATCAGCGACGAAGTGGCCGCCTTGGCAGAGATCAAGAGGTGCCCCGCATGCGCTAGATCAGGGCAGAGGCAGAGAGGGTGCTCCCGGTGGAGATCGAGGCCCAAGGAGGAAGGGACAGCCCACGCTTGGCTGCAGGATCGCAGTTGTGCAGGGTTCCAGAGGAAGAAGATGACCAAACGAGCTCTGGACATTTATACCCCTCCACGGGTTAAAGATCCTACCGCTTAGTCAGGGGAAAAAATGACTTTGTGTTATGTTTCCTGATAAGCAATGTTGCATGGAGTCGAGCAACGTGGCATGCTCTGATTGGCCCAAGTAAGGTTTTCTTGCAAAAATCATAATTAAATATCGGTAGCTCGGATGGACAGGCATAAAATATGAAAATTGCTCATCAAAATGAGGGGAATCTAATAAAAATAAAATTGAAGCTTGATTCTGGTTGAAATTCAAAAAGTATATAAAGATTCTATCTTTAATAGTTTAATTAATGAAAAACCCTAACCTTTGATGATTAACAAATTAGAAAGGGTTAAATGAGTATATAAAGTTTATATTTACCTGTTAATGATGAAAAATATCATTAAGATCGGAAAAGATGAACTTTGCATATAATTAGTTTAACTTAGAGTTTATATGCATAAATAGGCTTTAATGGGCCTTGAAACCCTAATGTGGGTAATTAGTATTACTAATGGCTTTAATTATTCGATTTCATGTATAGAACTGAGTTTTCATGATTATAAGCTACTTCAAGCATTAAAGTTCCTAATTTGTGGATAAATACCCTAAATGTAGTAATTAGGGTTTTCTTATGAATAAAAGGTGGAATTAATGACAAATCGAGTTCATATGTGAATTGGACCATAATGAACTATGAATTGATGATAAATGCATATAATGATCTTGTCATGGATTAAAGGGATAAAAATAATAGCTTTATTGTAAAAGAAGCGTAATGAACTTAATTAATGGTTAATTATGCCTTTAATACGAATTTGAGGGTTAGATGTGGAAATAATTAGGGTTGGTGATCAATTGCATTAAATTAGGGTTTAAAATAGTAAAAGATGAAGGAAAACCCTAATTGCAATAGAAACCCTAAAAGTGAATTAGAAACCCTAGGAAGTGAGCTATGTTTAATGGATCTTGATGACATGAATAATAAAAAGGGGATTACGTGATTATTTCTTGATCTTGTTGAAAATGCTTGCTTGTTTGGATTCTTATTTGCATGGATATTTCTGTTCGAATCGTCAGATCAGGTATGTGGTTAATTATGAATAACCGCCTTAGTTTCTCAAGGATTTTCTGGTTGGTTAATCACATTGAATGCAAATTATCATTTCGGATGTTCATAATTGCAAACTATAAAGTCACTATGATTATCACATTAATAATAGAAGTATGGATTCTCGCACTTACATGCCACCCTGATGGATGATGCCAAAGGTCATGCCCAGATGGGTAAACCAATGGACACCTTGAGTGGTGACCCTAGGCACCAAGCTCGGGAATGAGAAGGTGGCCTATGATATTGCATGACTAGTGGGCACCATGAGTGGTGACCCCCAGGCACCAAGCTCGGGATTGAGAAGGTGGCCTTAAGTCATTGGCAAAGGAAACCCTAAGGTAGGTATGCCAGGGTTAGGACAAAAGCGGTGGAGAATGTCATACTGAAAAGTGTAAATTGGCTTGTTAAATAATTTGATTGTGATTATTAAACTATTAGCCATATTTGGAAGATTTTGGTTGTTCCCACATACCAGTATATTTCGATATACTGACCGACGTTTTGTTTGTCAGCGTTTTAGGAACAACAATTGAAAGAACAAACAGTAAGGTGACACATTGTGGAAATAAGAAATAAAGTGCAAGGAGGATTAGATAGAATAATTCAAGCTCTGGATAGATAGATTTCCAAAGTTTTCAAAGGTAAGCAAAGTTTTAATTTTATACCAAATTCCAGTTAGTTAGTAGAATTTCATAATTATTATTGATTATTTGTTGAACCTTTGATCCTATTAATTGAATAACAGCTCTGACCTTCGGGTCTCCCTTAATTGGGGGTTACCAGGAGGTGGGGTCATTACAATGTCTCCAAGGAACTGTTCAAGTGTGTTAAGATAGGAGATTCAGTAGGCCCTCACAGACTCAAGTTGATTGGGTATGTGGAGAACCTAACTTGACTGGGATTCCCTCTGAGCCAAGAGTTGGCTATAGATGTGATATTGCAACTGTTTCTAGAATCCTACATTCAGTTTGTGATGAACAACAACATGAACAACTTTGACAGGTCACTGACAAAGTTGCTGGGCATGTTGAGGATAGCTGAGGCATAGATGAAGAAAGACAAACCCAAATCTATAATGAGGATCAATAGAAAGAAGGGAAATTCTAAAGGCAAGGGCAAGGGCAAAGCAAAGAAAGGTTCTAATGCTAGCCAGCATCCCAAGTCATCTTCAACACTCCAAGCCAAGGGAGGAAAATGTCACCATTGTCATGAGCCAGGACATTGGAAGAGAAATTGCCCTTTATACATAGATGAACTAAAGAAGAAGAAGAAGAAGGAGGCGATGGAAGTCTCCACCTCAGGCATTATGAAATAAACTTAAAATACCTCTTTATCTTAGGTATGTGATACCAAGAGATAGATCTGACATATTTGATGTACAAAATCTGAAAAGAAGTGAAGTCCTTTATTAAAGGACCAAGTAGGAACACTCATCAACATTGGAGCAAGTGTTGTTGCCATAGATAGCAGTATCTTTAGTTTATTTCAGCCTAAGAGGCATGTAATAGAGTTATGAACTACTACTTCAGTTTTCCAATAGAAACATTTTTTATTTCTATATCTTGTAGTAACAAGGATGTCTATCAATAAAGTTCACGTTTCAATTTCAAAGATATGATCTTTTATGGTGATGCCTTATTTATCTTGTGGTACTTGGTTTGCATGAGATAAAATAACAATACCTAAATCTGATTGATGACTCAAACATTAAATTATCATTATCATCTAAATAAATGAATGAGAAATTCACCTCTAGGTTCCATATTAATGGATAAACTAGACTCTCTTGGTTAATGAACCGTTAAGAGATATGAATGTCTAGTTTATTGAACATGATGACAAGTGAATCTTCACTAGATGTAGTGGGAGAATGACTACTCTATTAGGTATAATACATATTGATGTATATACATACCTATGGAAATAAATGCAAACACTTCATATATGGTATTTGATGAAATACAAATATGAATATCTGGAAGTGTTCAAGAATATCACAAATGAAGAACAAACTTGGTAAAAGAATTAATTCTTTGATATGATCAATGTATGAGATACTTAAACCAAATGTTTGAGGACGTTGTGAGTAATAATGATAGTGTATCATAGTAAACTCATGATTAAGGCATAATAATGTATAAATAAAAAAAAGAATCATACACTAAATAGTAAGACCATGATCATCAAACAAATAACTAATCTTCTAGAATTCTTCTATAGAACATGATTTTCACTAAATAAATGTACCATTCAAAAGGTATAAAACACACCATATGAGATATGGTATTGGAAATGTTCCAATATGTCTTTTAGTGATTGAATGCTCATATAAGAAAACTAGTTTCTTAGAAAGAGCTTCAATCATAAATCACATAATTTTAGTTGAATACTGATCTCAATCCAATAACAAAGTGTTCGTTATAAGGATATCAAAATTACAAAAGAATTAGTGGGAGAGAAGTAGAACATGAAATGTTTGAGATCAACATAATAACATTGAAACCTAATAAGGTACAAAAGGAGATTAAGAATCACAAGTGTTGTGGAATCTAAAATTCCTTATGTAATAGATACACCTCATATATCTAGTAGAAAACACCTTAAGATTGATATCCTACAAACTCAAAGGTGATGAATTGGTCATATGGTGATGAGCCAATAATCTATCTAGATAATGTTGACGAACAAGATTTTGAGTTATGGCTTGAATCCATAAGATCCAAAATAACTTCCATGTGAACCAAATAAGGTTTGACCTTAATGCTAGCACTTATAGGGATAAAACCCATAAGTGCAATTGGGTCTTAAGAGTTAAGACTGACATGGATGACATTTGAAGAGCGGATTGGTTGACATGAATTCAAGTTAGTTCAAGGTGTTGAACTTGAGGAATTTAGTTAACCAATTGCAGTGGCTATAGGCCATAAAGGATCATGCTTGATATTGGAACTTGAAGACTATGAAATTTGGCATATGAATATGAAAACCACATTCGTAGAAGGAATAACATGAGGCTGTGTATGTTACACAACCTGAAGGGTTTTATAATTCCATTAATGCAAATGCAGTCTATAAGTTATAAGAGATTAATCTATATGATTGATTAAATACAAGAACCTCAGAACTGGAGTCTTTACTTTGATTATATAGTCAAAAGGTTTGACTGATATATCAAAATAAAGAAGGGATCTATGATTACAAATATTTAGTGGGAGCATATTTATATTAAAAAATGATGATGAGGAATGAAATGTTCTTAGAATAGAAACTGGTGTGGAAATACCTTCTTTAAGGGAATAAAGAGAAATGTCCTATGTGATAGGAATAAAGACCTATAGAGATAATTCTCAAAAACCTCTTAACTTGATAAAAGAGAACATACATTGGGAGTCTTCACTGAAAGTTTCGGTAGGCAAAGATTCAGTGGGAGAAAACTTGTCCATGTTGCATGCAGTTAGTATCTCAGATGCCTAGTGTCCCAAATTCTTATGAAGAATAGGAACACATAGACAAATGCCTTTTGCATTTGCAATTTCATCTATCATGTATGTAATCATCCCATTATCTTGTATGTATGAGACATGACAAGAAAATATATATGCATTTATCATCCTTTATGTATTGGACATGACAGTATGATATGCTCATCTAGTTATCTCATATGTAATGGACATGACGAGTGGATGTATGTCTACTTCTAGAGAGAGTCATTGGAATTCCATATAGAACTTATTAATTACTTATGAAGTATGAAAGGATTAATCCTATGGTAATAAAAGGAAGAGTTGAGTGTAAATTAGTTACACTGATACAAGCTTTTGAAATGATAGAAATTGATTGCAAAATACAAAATATAAAAGTGAATATGTGTTGTTAAGTGGAAATGTTCTGAGTAAAATTAATAGGCTATTTAATTCTACAAGGAATGCCAAGTATCTTGTGTTTTGAACACTATAGGATACTATATGGATCTAGAAGTTCATACATATTAACTTATAGATATTCCAACCATTGATGACAAAGTAGAAATACTAAGTCAAACAATGGAGCTAATTGTTAGGCAAGGAATATTAGATAGGATATTATGTCAACTCCATCTCATATGAAATGTCATATAGAGAGGAGATGTGAAACATGCAATACACCAACTAAAACAAAATGTTGCTAACTCACAGGATTAGCACTAGCACAATAGAAACATGTTTGACATGTTTAGAGATCACTAAGAATATGATTCAAAGGTGATTGGCTCTAAGAGAAAGTGGGAGTCTGTTGGTATGTATGCCCTGAGATCTAATCATATGATGATTGGATTGGCATACATCATGATTGATTTGATAAGTATCAAAGGCAAGCTTTCAATCTATTCTAGTTCAATCAATTATGAGATAAATGATGGAGCAGAATGAATGTCTAAATAATGACAATACTCAATAACGTATGTCTTCAGGTTATGGACCTGAACAATGAGATCATACTGATGCTAAGAGGATGTACATTCTTGTTATGTCCCTAGTAGGATGTCAATGTGGAAGGTTGATAGACAATAATGAAACAAAAAGACTAGAGTGTGTGTTGGTTGATGACAATGTCTCATTAGTCATGATATATGATATCAAACCAATCACACAGATACATGTTGGAGAACAATGTATCAGATAGACCCACCATGAGAGTGACTCATGGAACCATGACATGGTAGTCAGAATTATCTCTCATAGTGATGGTAGTGATTGTGATTCTTAGACCTGAGATCACCACACTCATCAAATGTGATTGGGTACACAATGACATCATCAAACACATTCCTGAAATATGGGTTGTTATAAAGGTGATGATTGGGTGGATTTGACACATGAGATAGACTATGAGTGATAGAAATGGGATTTTTCCCTCCTAAGGGAGTATGATGTCCAAGCCACTTGATAAGAGAGACTGAGAATAGCATGTACATGCACATGTCAATCAATATATGATATTGAGTTCACATATATCTCAGATAATCTGCTCTATTTCAAGAAACATGAATGAACATTGAAAGGATGACAACTCCATGCCTTGAGTTCATTCAGGATATTAGAGACAAAGGAATTATACATGCATTGGAACACCAATCATAGATATTAGGTTGAAGGTTGTTCTCCAACTTTCCATTCATATGAGTAGCACTGACGTGTGACTAGGCACCTATCTTTGCTTGTGATGTCATAAGCTAGTTATGGAAATTCACTACCAACGTGATATGGGACCTATAGGGTCACACATATAGGATTAACTTGGAAGAGGAGTTTATCCATGAATGATATTTGGATTGATTATTAAGGTATTTAGGTACTCAATTAAACATTGAATCAATAGAATTGACTAAGAATCATCAAGTTCAAGGGTTGAACCAAATGATTAGAGTGTCAGATTGATTGAGAACTGAATTGACTAAGTTCTGCACAATCTGGACCACCAACCGACCAGTTCATTGTGTGAACCGATCGGCTCATGTTAAGTGGGACTACCGGTTCACTTGGCCCAAATGAACATGTGTTGGGTTTCTCGATTCATGAGAAAACTTTCCTATTTCACTTGTTCAATTTGATTAGGAGAAGAATTAATCTTTGCATTAATTAGAAACGAACTAGGAAAGTCAATTGCAAGAAGGTCTAGCTTGTGAATCGTCTGGTTCACTATGCCAATCGACCGGTTCACTAGTGAACTGATCGATTCTCCTGTCGCAGTGTAAATTATTAATGGAAAATCTAGACCCTTCTACTCCCGCACAGACTGGGAACCTTGACCCTGCCCTCTACTATAGATAGAGGGGTATAGGGGGGCTTCTCCAAACACGCAATAGAGACACAACTCAGAACATTAGTTGCTCTACAAAGTTTTTTTTTCTCTAGTTTTGGTAACCAAGAGAGCCCAAGCAAGTTCTACCCGTCCAGGGAGGAACAACGAGAGAAAGACAACTGTAGAAAGGCAACTGGTTGTGGGAGAGTGTGTTGGTGACTAGTACGCCAACAGAAGGGGACAACTCCTAGTCCGTTCTTTAGGATGACTAGAGTTCCCGATAGTGCATTTGGACTATCTATAGAGGCGAGAGACTTCTGCCGCTGTAGAGGATGACAGTCAACCGCAGTCCATGTCAAGACTAGGAGCTGTAGAGACACCATCAAAGACAAGTGGTTGAAGACCACACTTTCTGCTAGGTATAGTCAATGAGAAAGCCTTAGGACCTGGTATAACTCGTTAAAACCATCCTTCCCATTGCATAGATGTTGATGCAATCTGTTGGTTATGGGTTTATGGTCAAGTGAAATTTTTGCTTCCGCCGCCTACTCCAACCATGTAAAACCCAAAACCTATCTCTAGGGTGTCTCAGTCACAACCATGCATCCAAGAATGTGTCTTGGTCATTTCCCTCACCACAAGGGTTGTAGTGGTCATAACATGAAACCCTAGGTCAAACATTAAGTCACTATGAAAATCATAGAAGCCCTAGAAACCCTAATTTCACATGATGATACCATTATTCAAGATTGAAACAAATCATCCTTTGACACCATTTTCTCTCGCATGATGTTAGTAGCATAAGATGTACTCTCTTCATGTGTAATTTTGCAAGATAACCCTCGGTTATGGATAAATTGCAAAGTAGTTGAAAACAAACACATAAATAACAAGGATAACTCAAATATTAATCAAATTGGACCAGGATGAAAATGTAAGCCTGCTACATGATACTGGAACATCTCAAGATTTTAACATTTTGTTTTATAAAGTAAACACACTTAAGAATTAAGCTACGTCAGGTATCTTACAAATATGATTGGCCTTTAGGACTAGGAGGATAGACAACATGAGGAGACAAATTGTTGGTTGGATATTGACTTAATTGTTTTGGATCTTGACTCACTAGAAGATTGTACGCTGTAATCTTCCCAATTGATAGTGAGGGAAGCAAATTTGAAGAAAATCGTGGGAGTGATAATAAATTAAATGTATAATTAAACATCATTGAATTATTTATTAATCAAATCAAATCAAAATGGTTTTGACAAATTGTAAAATTTTCTTATAGAATCAAATGGAAAACACACTATCATTATGATCACTCCTTACAAAGGACAAACTAAATAGGATTTACTTCCATAACTGGTTGGGGACTCTAAGAAGCATTCTCTATGTCCCTAAAACACCAGTGCCTATGAAACCCACTCCATATTCACCTACGATTGAAATGGATGCTTGCTTGATTCATTCCAATGATGTCATTGACATCTAGAACCTTGTGTTGGTATGAACTATGAGTTGCTTAAACAACACAAAAGCAAGTAAGGTATAATATCACTACAACATTATTTGAGTACAAACTAAAAGAGGGAGATCGTGTACATCCCCATGTGCTCAATATGATTGGGCATGTGGAACACCTAGAGAAACTGGATTTACTTTAGGTCAAGAGTTGGACAAAAATATGATCTTGCAATCATTTCCTAATTGGTATAGCTAGGTTATCGGGTGTTATCACTTGAGTTATTTGGAAAATGCATTGTCTGAGTTTCTTAATATGTTGATCAATGTCGAAGCACAAATGAATAAGGACATATATGTGATGGTGATCAATGGAATAAAGTCCAAGGATAAAGGCAAGGATAAGAAGTGTTTTTAGGCTAAGCTAAAGTACAAGTCTTCTGCACTCAAAGTAAGGAGAGGGTTAAGGAAACCTTGGAAGATGAAGCAAGGGATAGAGATCTCGACTTCTGGTATATATGTAATTTAGATTAACTTCACTACTTCTACATCTTGGGTACTTGATACCAATTGTGAATCACACATTTTCTCAAATGTGAAGGATATGAAAAGATGTAGACCATTGAAGAAAGGTGAGGTTGAACTGTGTGTTGCTAATGGAGAAAGAGTTGATGCCAGTGTAGTTGGAACCTACGAGTTATCTCTGCCAAGTGGGCTTATAATAGAGTTGAATAATTTCTATTATGTACCCTCCATTAATAGGAACATCATATCTGTATCTTGTTTGGACAAGAATGGATTTGCATTTCTTATAACGAATAGTCGATGTTCTATTAGTAAAGTTGAGATCTCTTGTGGTATCTCCCCAATGTCTTATGGTCTATACTTTATAGATCCAAAGACAAGTTTATATAACATAAATACCAAAAGACAAAAACTCAATAACTCAAACCAAACGTACCTTTAGCATTGTTGTCCAGGGAACATCAATGACAAACACATCTCTAGACTCCATTAAGATGGATATATGGACTCTTTTGATTTTGAATCAATAGAGACATGTGAGTCTTGTTGGTTGGGCAAGATGACAAAGACTCCCTTCACTAGAAACAATGAGAGGGATAGTGATCTATTAGGACCCATACATACTGATATATGTGGCCCTTAAAAACAAATTCTAGAGGTGATTATTAGTACTTCATTACATTTACTAATGATTTCAGTAGGTATAGTTATGTTTACTTAATGAAACAAACCCTTTAAAAATTAATGGATTTCATGAATGAAGTACAAAACCAAATTTGCAAAAGTATTAAGGCACTTCATTCCGATCGAGGAGGAGAATACATAACCCAAGAATTTGAGGACCTTTTTGTGAGCTCTTGGCATCGTATCACAGTGGACTCCACCTGGAACACAACAACAAAATGGTGTATTGGAAAGAAGGAATCACACATTGCTAGATATGGTGCTATAAATGATGAGTTTTGCTAATTTTTTGACTTCCTTTTAGCAACATGCTCTAAAAACTGTAGCATTTACACTTAATGGCATACCATCTATATTGGTTCAAAAGACACCACATGAGTTATGGTATGGAAAACATTTCGATGTGTCTTCTATGATGATTTGGGGATGTGCAACTTATGTCAAGAAAATGTTTCTTGAAAAGCTTGGACCCAAATATGATGAATGCTATTTTATTGAATAGCTCAAAGAAACTAGGAGATTCGACTTTTACACTCCATCTGACAATAAAGTGTTTGTTGCTAGGATTGGTGTATTTCTTGAAAAGGAATTTATTACCTATGGAATCAATGGGAGAAAAGTAGAACTCAAAGAGGTTCAAGACCGACAAGAAAATATTGAACCTATAGAGGTTTAAAAGTAACAAGAAGACTCATAAATTGTTGTAGAATTCCAAGTTCCTCTTGTAACACAAGAACCACATAGATATAGTGGGACACACGTTAGGCCTAAAATATATGGTTATCTTGTGACTCAAGAAGGTGGTGAGTTGGTCATAGATGATGAACAAACAACCTTCCTACAAGCTACTAAGGGACCTAAATATGAGAAATTGCTTGAGGCCATGAGATCTGAGATGGAATCCATGTACACCAATAGGTATGGACCTTGGTGGATCCATGTGAAGAGGTAAAACCCATAGGGTGCAAGTGGGTCTTTAAGAAGAAGATTGAAATGGATAGGTAATGTACAAGCCTAAAAGGCAGGATTGGTTACAAAAGGTTTAAACAAGTTCAAGGTGTTGACTATGATGGAACTTTTTGTCAAGTTGCTATGGTTAAGTCCGTAATGATCATGCTTCCCATTGCAACTTATCAAGGCTATGAGATTTAGTAGATGGATGTGAAAATTTCATTCCTTAACGAGAAACTTCTTGAGGATGTATACATGGAACAACTAGAGGGTTTTATAAATCTAAAGCATGTAAATAAATTCTATAAGCTACAAAGATCAATATATGGATTAAAGTAAGAATCTCAGAGACACAATCTATGTTTTGATGAGGCAGTCACATAGTTTGGATTTAGTCAAAATGAAGATGAAACTTGTATGTACAAGAAGGTTAGTGGGAGCACAATTGTATTCCTCATCTTGTATGTAGATGACATAATATTGATGGGGAATGACATTCCTTCTTTTCATATGGTAAAAAACTAACTAGGAAGTACATTCTCTATGAAGGACTTAAGCGAAACATCCTATATATTAAGAATCAAGATCTATAGAGATAGATCTAGAAGACTTATGGGCTAAGTCAGAGCACCTATATTGGAAAACTGTTGAAGAGGTTTATCATGGAGAACACAATGAGAGGAAACTTAACCATGTCTCATGGTGTCAACATCCCTAGAGCTTAATGTCCTAGTTCTTGTGAAGAAAGGGAGCGCATGATTAAGATTTCATATGCATATGAAATTGGATATATCATGTATGCAATATTATATACTCATCTAGATATCTCATATGTCTCGAGTATGACGAGAAAATATCAGTTAGATCCCAATGAGAGTCACTGTACTACCATGAAGGACATCCTTAAGTACTTGAGCAGAACCAAGGATCAGTTCCTTGTCTATGGTGGAGATGAAGAGTTGGTTGTAAAAGGTTACATCGATGCAAGATTCCAAACTGACAAAGATTATTATTGATTGCAATCAGGACTCGTGTTTTGCCTCAAGATAGATCTGTGAGCTAGAAGAGTTCTAAGAAAGAGACATATGTGGATTCTACAATAGAGGTTGGGTATATTGCTACATCCAATGGGCCAATGGAAGTTGTCTGGATCAAGAAGTTCATATCTAAACTTGGGGTGGTTCCAAGCATCAGTGATGTGATTGAGGTATATTGTGACAACAATGGAGATATTACGCAAGCTAAGGAACCCAGATCACACCAACATTCCAAGCATATAAAAAGGTAGTTCCATATCATATGGGAGATCATACAATGAGGAGATGTGAGGATCACAGAGTACCAACCAAAAGAAAAATGTGGTTAACCCCTTGACAAAAGCACTTTCATAGTAGAAGAATGATAGTCATGTTAGATCACTTGGGATTAAGTTAATGGGTGATTGGTTCTAAGTGCAAGGTAGGATTTAGTTGGTGTGTTTGCCCAGAGAGCCAATCATATGATGATTGTAATGGAATAACTTGTAAATGATTTGATTAATAAAAATGGAAATCTTCCAATTTATTTTGTTTTATTCAGTTACGAGACATTGGGTTAACATAATAAATGTCTAAAGAATGATATTACTCAATTATGTATGTCTTCTGGTTGAGGACATGAACAATGACATCATGCAGATGTTAAGAGTATATACATTCTTGTTATGTACCTAGTAGCTTGTTATTGTCGAAGGCTAATATCCAACAATAACTCTTAAGACTAGAGTGTGTGTTGGTTGATGACAGAATCTCATTAGTCATGATATACAATATAAAACCAAACACATAGGTACTTGTTAGAGAATAATGCATCAGACAGAACTACCTTGAGAGTGATACATGGAACCATAGAATGGTAGTCAGAATCATCTTTCATAATGATGGTGGTGATTGTGGTTCTACCAAAAGTCACAACACTCATCACATATTGTTTGATGTTCTTTGTCATCATCAAACATGACCTTGAATAAGGGTTTCCATAAAGTGGATTCTTAAATAAATTATGACACATAGGGAATGACTATGAGTGATGTGGATGGGATTTGTCACTCCGATAGAAGCATGACATCATGGTCACTTGATAAATGAGACTGAGAAAAGCATGGCCATGCGCATGTGAATCAATAGTTGATGTTCATTTTAGATATATCCTAGACAATATGCTGAAGTTCAAGGAACACAGATTGAATGTTGAAAAGGATGAAAATTCCAAGTCTCAAGATCAATCTTGATATCAAAGACAAAGGAACTATACAATCACTATAATACCAATCACAGATTGTAGGTTGAAGTTATTCTCTAAGTTTCTGAATTACTTAGGTAGTAATGATGTCTTGCTAGATTCCAATCATTGGTTGTGACGTCATAAATTAGTTATGAAGATTCACTACCAACATAACTTGGGACCTATGGGGTCACATGCATAAGAATCCACTTGGAATAGGAGTTTATTCATGAATGGTGTTTAACATTTATTACTGAAGTGTTAGGTTATTAATGTAAAAAATATTGGCAATCAACACTCTGAAATGACAGGTTCAACATGTGGACTGGTTCGATCAGGTGTATGAACCGATTGGCTTAGGTTGTGAACTGGCTATTCAGTTGATCAATGAGATTGGATCAAGGATTGATGTTGATGTCATGTTGTGCATTACTTGAATATTAATTGCCAAAAAAATTGCAAAAAGGAAAAATAGTGAAACAACTAGTACAAGTATTGAACCAATCATCTCATGTGCGAACCGACCGGTTCACAGGTGAACCAACCAGTTTGAAATTTGTATGTTACGGAAAATTCATGAAATTCAATGTCTTCGACTCCTAGACTGACTAGAACTGACTCTGACCCTCATATATATGAAGGGGTATTGTGGGCTTCACAGACACAACAATAAGCTCTCACAATTGTTGTTTTCTTTAGTTGTGGTAACCAAGAGAGATGGAGCAAGTTGCAACCGTCGAAGGGAGAAACAACAAGGAGAGATAATTGTGGGAGAGAAAGTTAATGCTAGCACATTAATTAGAAGGGAAAAGTCCATCTTGTCAGTTCATCTAGAACAATAAGAGTTCTTAGTGGTCTACGTCGGTTACTATAGAGGCAAGAGGCACTTTCTCCACTAGGAGGAGATCATCAACCACTGTTTGTGGTTTCAGACTAAGAGACGACAATGATAGCCTTATAGGTACAACATGAGGAAAGGCACACCCTACTGTAAGGGAATTTTTGTTGGACTTGCTCAATGAAAAGGTATGACCTCACAAACCATATTTGCAATTACATAGTTACTCACATGATCTAATGTTTAAAGGGTAAAATGGCAATAAAGGGTATTGCGATAGATTTTAGAATTTGTCCCTCATGAAATTCTATTGACAATGTTTAGCCTTTGAAAAATAGATCCGAGTTTCTATTTTATAGACACATAGAGAAGAATGAATTAGCTTCAACAACCTATTTCAACTTATGAAATATTTACAGAGTTGAATAGTTGTAGGTGTTTTAGATGTTTCACAAATGGATATCTAGAGAAATGCTATCATGGGTGAGTTTCCCTCAACTGTAGTTGGGTGAGTGTTGCAATACCCCATGTGCATGTAATTGACTACTTTTGTCTGATACAATTTGTTCTTCATCTTTTTGGAATGCATGTGTATTATTACATAAATATGTACAATTGTCTTTATGTGTTGGCGTCAATGCTTCATGTGTTTCACATAAGTGTAATGTTGTTTTTGTCCATGTATATTGTGTACATGTGGTAAGATATATGAGGAGTTCTTATCCATCTATATTGTGCAGATGCAGTAAGGTGTATGAAGAGGGATACTATAGGCATTGTTGTCCACATGAATATTGTTGGTAGTAGATACTATTACATAATTGTTTATTTGTAATCTATCTACTTTTTAGAAAACACAAGTAAAAAAACATAACACATTATATACAAAAAATGAAACATAAAATATAATAAAAAATACCAAAAAAATGGACTATTAAAGTCATTACTTGGATTCTATAAGTGTGGTTTTAGGGTGCCAAAGTGGTATGCAAACTATGGGGTGGACATCGCTAATTGGGTCATGTGAAGAAGATATGGAGACACTACCATATTTATTCCAAAAAATGAGGAGCCCCATTGAAGACTCACTTTGGAAAATTGGGAGGATAGGGTAAAAAAGGATAACCAAATAAATGGGAAAGGTGTCATGTTACACATGGGTAAGGTATTAGAAAACCCCATTATGCCCTTGTCATATCATAAATCATGACAAGGTTAAGGCATTTAGTTTTCTTTGAAAAAGGGATATGTGTGCAAGATTGAAAAAACCCACCTACAATTCATGTGTTGCAACAACAACATTATATCGGTGTTCATCAACCCACGATGCTCAATATGTTCATGCCATAGGGAGGTTTGTAAAATGGAAAAGAAGTGAGTAGAAAGATGTACCAGAATGAATAATAACATATACAAGTGATATTGGTAGTATCAACATAGTATTGGTGGTCATCAAACTTAGGTTCTCAAATCCTCACACAACTGGGGGTTGGTAAGGGGGGACTAGAGAGGGGACATTACATTATGAATGATAAATGTGCTTACCTTTCTTGATTGTTATTTGGGAAAAGGATATTGTTTTCTCTCAAAGGGTTGATGTACTCCAATTTCCTCAACACTTGGTCTTGGATCTCTAAGTTCTAGCGTCTTACAAGAAACTTCAAAAGACTACCTTCTCAAAGTTCTATCCTAGGGGCACTCAATCAAATCTTGGATGATTTTCCCAATAAATCTTCCCATGTATACTGTTGATGGGGGTTGTATTTATATTGCATAGGGGAGTTTGTATGGTATTAATCTAGTTTGTAGTGTTTCTTAATTCTATATGGTGGATGGACACAATAAAGGAAGCTGGGGTCCACTTAGAGTCTTCAAGACATGGTATCACCAAAGAAATAATGATCAGAAATGCAAGGACCATGTTTGACATGTGCCCCTACCTTCTAGAGTCTTATGAGACATTTTTTCGATGATAAGGAGATGACTGGTCATCATAGGATGTCAAGAAAAGGGTGGCATGTGTGTAATAAGTGTACCTTCTTCATTTCTTGAGTTGTTTCACAGATTATGTACATGTGGTTCTTCAACACAGAGGGAGAGCAAAGGTGGCTTCCTTTATGATGCACACCATACCTTTTGGATCCTTCCCTACTCTATCTTAAAACAATCAGGTAGGCCCAAGGAAGGAGAGAAACAAGTGGCATTCATAAGATAGGTGGTCCTCGTTCTTAGGTTCAATTTTGACTCAATCTGACAAAAACCAGCCATTTGAGGTGGATTCGACTTGAGGAGCATGTCTAGCAATGGACTCATACATCTGGGGATCAAGATACTACATTGTAATGAGTTGGAGCCTTAGTGAAAACTTTTGGTAAGGTATGCCCATAGAGAAAATCATGTGATGCTTGACATGGAATATACTATAAAGGATTTGATTAATAATCTTAAAGGAAAACTTCCAATTCAATTTGTTTCACTCACTTATGAGATAATGAGGAAACATTATGAATGTCTAATGAATGACAATACTCAATAACATATGTCTTCAAGTATGTGACTTGGAGGATGAGATCATATGAATGTTAAGAGTGTGTACATCCTTATTATGTCCCTAGTTGATTGTTACTATGGAAGGTAGATAGACACTAGTAATACATAAGACTAGAGTGTGGTTTGGTTGATGAAAAAATCTCAATAGTCATGATATGTATATATCAAACCAAGCACACCAATAAATGTTAGGGAACAATGAATCGGATAGACTCACCTTGAGAATGACACATGGAAACCATAATTGGTGGTAATAGCCATCTCTCATAGTGAATGTGTTGATTGTGATTGTTAGACCTAAAATCACTGCACTCATCAGATGTTGTTGGGTATGCTTTGACATCATCAACACAGACCAGAAACATGGGTTGTTATAAAGGTGATGATTGGGGGAATTTGACACATGGGGATAGACTCTGAGTGTAGATATGGGATTCGTCCCTCCTGGTGGAGATTGATATCCTGGCCACTTGATAAGCGAGACTGAGAAACACATGTGCATGCACATGTGAATCTATATATGATATTGAGGCCACATTATCTCAGATAGTCTACTCTTGATTCAAGGAATGTTGATTGAATGTTGGGAAGAAGACCATCCATTCCTCAAGTTCATCATGGATATCAAGACAAAGGAAATATAAAATCATTGCAACACCTTACAAAGATTGTAGGTTGAAGTTGTTCTCCAACTATCCATTCACTTGGGCAACATTGATATGCGACTAGGCACCACTCCTTGCTTGTGATGTCATAAGATAGTTATAAACACTCACTGTCAATGTGATATGGGACCTATAGTGTCACACACATAGGAACATATCTAAAAGAGGAGTTTATATTGAATGATGATTGGACTGATTACTAAAGTATTTATGTATTCGATTCACACAACAGATCAACTAATTGGCTGACTACATTACCAAAATGACCACCTCATTGAGTGAGATGGCCATTTGGGAAGCTAGATGGGAGTATCAAGTGTTGAGATGACCGTTTGGATTGTAAAGATGATCATAGTTCGAATTGGATAAGTTTTTCTCTATGAACCGATCAGTTGAACTTATCAGTTCAGCTCAACTCACTAGACGGGTGTCTGGGTGAGTGAGACAGACATCTCACTTGGGTGAGATGGCTCGGTTAGGATGAATGAATGCTTTATATATCTCTTGAACTTGTTTCAATTGCACATTACTTGGGGTGCAAGGAATTAATATGTGATATTAATTTGAATCGAAATTGCCAAATTCATGTGCAATTGGGAAACTACCTGATGGCCACTTGGTAGTCTGAGATGATTGCCTTGTGTGACCAGACAATCGTCTGGGTCACCAGAAGACCGTTTTGTGGTTTGCAAGTTGTGAAAATTCAAGATCTTCCGATCCCTTCTACTTTTGCATAGATCCCAAACAGACTGGGAACCCTAACCAAAACCTCGTATATAAATAAAGGGGTATTGGCGGCTTCCCAGGACACAATAACATAGACAACTGAGAATCAATTCCTCTGACAATGCTTTCCTCTCTAGTTGTGGTAACTGAGAGAGCCCAAGCAAGTGCTACCCAACAAGGGAGGGATAGCTATGGGGAAAAACATTTGAGGATCATTGTGGTGGGAGAGAAAGTTGGTGACTAGTTAACCAACCAGTGGGACACCTCCTTCCTATCTATTCTTGTTGAATGATAAGAGTTCTAATTGGTCTGTGTAGATTACTCTAGAGGAAGGAGTCCTTTGGCTACTTATAGGAGGAAAACTATAGCCTGCAGTCTGTTGTGAGACCACAAAAGGTCGATGTAGAAGTTGTCATGTTCATTGTTTGTGGTAAAGACCAAGAGCTACACAGCTACCATCCAAGAGTAACTAGTTGATAGTTGTATTGAAGCGAGTTTTTGTCAGTGGACTTGCTCTAGGATCAAGTATAACTCTCTAAGCCATCCTTTTGATTTCATAGTAGTTGACATGATCTTAATGTTATGGGAATACGAATAGATAAATTTTTGTTTCCAATGCTATACTTTGTGGCCATATTTCCCAACAAAATAGCAAGAAATATAATCTAAAATAAAACACCCATTAATTGGACATTCATACATTCTCCCGCATTCCCATTGAGGGAATTTGATATTAAAATCTATGGACATGACCAAAAATCATGAGAGATATAGTTGTCTTGCATTAATTAAATGGAGAGTTTTGCACTTCAATTGGTCATCAAATCACATCACAACATTTGATCATGAACCTAGACAAAATTCACATAGTTTTGTTGGATATGTGTGATTTTGCATTTGAATCATCCTTTATGTATTTTGACAACCCCCATAATGTTACTAGTGGATTTTAGACATCCACATTACTTTTTTTCTCATTTTATGGTGACTTTTAGTGTCATTCCTTCATATTTTATTGTTTATGGTTATGCATACAATTCAACACAAAATATTATTTGACTTTAGAAAATGATCATATCTTCTTCATTATTTTGATGATAATTCAATCTAAAAGTTGTCAAGTTTTTCTACTCCTTAGGTAAACAAATCAAGTATCCTCAAATTGAGTTTCAATAGTTTTCCACTCTCAAGACGAGGTCCAAAGATGGTTGATGAATACACTCATGATAAATGATGAAGTCTTGAAAATACTAGATAGTCATTTTTTATCATTTATTTCATCTTAGAGACATTGTACATGAGCTTACATCTTAGAAAATTCTTGCATTCACAAGGCTTGCAATATTATTTTCTTGGTATAAAGCTTCCAAATCAACTGGCTCGTGCCTGCATGGATTATATGTGTTAGCAATAAGGTCAATGTTGCAAAATTCAATAATCTTCAACATGTATTGGTTTGGAAAGGTGAAAGAGACTTGAAGTGTCTTTTAAATGGGAAAAAGGCTAAACACTTCATGTTATCATCTTGGGACTTTAGTCTGGAAGATAGGTGCATGTGTAATTTATGTGGTTGACCTACATATTCAGGCAATTTCTAGACACGGGTGGGGCATGCGTCAGACCCACACCCACTACGGGGTGGAATTGTTTCTACTTTCAAGGGGGCACCACTGTAATGATATGGAAGTGTGTGAATAAATTAAAAGGGGTGAATAAAAGTTTCCCATTTCCCCTTGATATTTGACATTATTGATCCGATCACATTTTTTAGATAGAAAAAAATAAATAAAAATAAGTTCTCTTTTTGCTTATAAGAGGTAAATACAAATGAAGAGGCTTTAACAAAATTTGTTGAGTTGATTTTATTGATGGTTAAGATATGCATACTAATGACTGATTCGAGTAATTATCATTATAGATTCTTCCACGGATGGAAACTTAAATGTGTGAACTAAATGTCCCATCATATACAAACGACTTAAGTTGGGGGCGAGGTTTTTTTTTAGGAATGATTTTGAAGATCTTTTCTCATTTCTATAGAATTTGTCCAACAAGAGTGATGACAGTTCAAAACCAATATTTTCCAATGTTCCTTCACATGGATCATGAAGAGAAGAGTGGAAATTGCATGTTGCACAAATTTTATTTGTGAAACAATTCAAGAACGATGTTGGTGATATGTCTTGAAATCCATTCATATGATGATTTTAATGGAATATCTTGCAATTGATTTTATATTAATAAATACAATAAAAATTATTATATTTGTTTCAATATGAGATAATTAATAAATATAATAATGCATTAACAATGTATGACTCAATGGCATGTGAATTTAGGTTGAGTACCTGAACATTTGATAATGTATATGTTAAGAGTATTCATTCTTGTCTTAGTCCCTAGTGAGATATTATTGTGGATAGAAAACAATAATACATCAAGACCAGTATGTGTGTTGATTGATAACTATGTCTCAATAGTTTTGATATTGGATATCAAATCAAACACATAGGTACTTATTATGAACAAGTGTATTGGACATACCAACTTTGAGTGTGATACATGGAAGACAATAATGGCATTCAGAATAACATCTCAATGTGATAGTGATGATTTTAATCCTCGAACTTGAAGTCACTACAATGTTCACATATCATTCATTGTGCTTTAACACTACTCCAAGTGATCTGGAATAAGGGTTCCTATACAAATAGTGCTTAGGTGAATTGTGACACATATGGATATTATGAGTGACATACATGGAATTTGTCACTCCCATTGGAGTGATATCCTATCCACTTGATGGGTGAGACTATGAAATGTTCTCACATGAGTAAATATATTATATTGAGCTCATGTGTATCTCAAGTAGCCTACTCTAGATCAAGAAACATAGATTGAACATTAAGAGGATGACATTTCCATGCCTCATAATCAAATCTAGATATCATATACAAAGGTATTATACAATCACTATAACACTAGTAACAATACAAGGTTAAAGTTTTTCTTCTACTTCTCCAATTACATGGTTCAAAATGAAGTCCTTCTATATACCATTCATTGCGTGTGAATTTGGTATTTACTTATCAACATCACTACCAACTTAATTTGGATCCTATAGGGTCACACAAATAGGATGCACTGTTATAGAAGTATAATTGTGAACATGATTGGAAAAGTTACAAGTTATATTGATTACAAATAAATTTAGTTAATCAACTACAATGATATTGAAATAAAATCTAACATAATAATAAATCAGACAACTAATCCCTGACGATTAGGTGAAGGAATTTTTTTTTAATTGATTAATGTGGTTGATTGTTTAATTAATTTATGATGTGATTCTAAAATATTCTAAGTATCTGCTTATTTGCCCATCGGCGGCCCACTTCAAAGGCAGCCACAGCCTTTCCTTTCCCTAATTTTTTGAAATTCCGCTTCCTTTCCTCTCTTATCTGAAGGGGGATGACGTCTGGATCACATGACACACTCTTATATGTGAACCTTAGTCGTCATCATACCTGAGAGATAGATATAGATGGGGAACAAACACAACATTAGTACCTCACAAGAAAGAGGATTCTCTTTCTTATCATCCTAGGTAGTGCAACGAGAAGTTCTAGTCCATCCACATGAACTTCACAGAGATGCAGGCGGTGATAAATTGTATTTACAGGACATCAACAAGGACCTCCTATGCGCAATAGAACTGACACACCACATCGTGTGGAGGATGTTGTTGGACTTGTTCTATGACAAGATATATCTCACACAACCTCTTTATGAATACATTGTTGTCGATAAGATCAGCTTGTAGGATACATGTAATTTTTATTATTATTTAGTTGTGTTTAGCGCCTACATGATTCCTAAAAAATGTCTCATCTCTTATTATTTGCTTAATAATTAGGTCTTATTTCTTATTTTAACAATATACTCATAAGTGGTCCATGGTTTTAATCAATCATGCTAGCTTGATGCCATGCTTCTATGTAGGTTTTTTTATTTTCAATGACCATAGGGATCAAGTGATATTGTACAATGAGTTAGACATGCCATATGATCGATACTTGCTCACTTAGATGTTGCCTAGGTTTGCTAATAAAGGTTTTACCAAGGAGACAAAATTTGATACATACTTTGGAGCTATCTTGCATTTAAGAAAAGGATTCAAAAAGAGGTTAAAAGTTTTGCAATAGTTTTAATGCAATCTTATCTTTTGAAAAATCAAGATCATTTCCTCATGTGGAAATGATTTATCATAGGCATTTACAAAGGTTTACCAACTAGCCAATACTTGGTTAGTATTCTAGCTCTATCTTTGGTTTTAAAAAAGGAGTTTTTTTTTCTAAGATCAAGGCCTTATGCAGACATGACATATGTTAGGTTATTGAAGGGATTTACCTTGAAGCGAAAATGTTGGCCTCAAATGAACTCTATATTTGGTTTTCAAAAGGAGGTTTAACTAAGATCAACGCCTTAAGTAGGCATTACATATATGAGGTATCCAAAAAAGTTTAACTAAAGAGATGAAATTTGGGCCACATTTTATATCTATTATGGAATTAAAAAGGAGGCTTCCGTAGGATTAATGCCTCACATGTATTAGGTTTCCAAAAGGGTTTTACTATGGACCAAACTTTGGGTGACATTTTGTCTTTATTTAGGGTTTTGAGAAAGACAATGTACATTTCTATATGCAACACATGACAACATAGGTTTCCACATTATCCCTCATGTGTTTAAGAACTATATAGTCAATTTCTTCACAGTAGTTTCTATGGTACATGAAATGAATTTTCCAAGATTTACTAGGGCACAATATACTTCAATCATTTATAGGTTTATAGGTTCATGGGGATGGGGTACTACCCTTAATGACATCTTCATGGTGATTGCAACAATTGTTTGTAAGAGGGAGTGATTAGGTTTGAGGCTAAGGATTATCCCACTTGTGTGGATTCCCTGCCACTAGAGATGCCATGGTGATGTTTGGCCCGTTCAGGAAGTTTGTTGCACTTCTATTATTGTCACTATAGCTAGGGGAGAGTGTGATGCTTTATGTTTTGATTTTTTTAAAGCCCAAAACTCAATTTTGTAGTAACAAAAAGTCGATATGAGAGCATTCAAAATCATAGGGTATCTATAAAATATACATGAAAGAGAAGCTCAATGTGGTTTTCTACAAGCATTTAGCTTCAACAATTTTTTCTATAAGAAAATTTCTAGATGACAAAGCTTTAAGAGCATGTATAAACTAACATAATTAACACTATTAACCATTGTGTTATTGAGTTTTATTTAAAGGTTTCTATGATGGGGCTTACACTCAATGGATTCACATGAAATTTTATATTTTTCATAGATAGTTTTTTTTTGTTTGTTGTAAATCTTTATAGAGGGTTTAGAAAAAATAAACCCCAAATAAAAAAATCTATAAAACGAAAAATAGAAGGACTAAAGAAAAGAAAGAAGCAATCTAGCCTTAGAAGTTGTTAAAAAAAGTTTGAAGACCATGATAACAAAATGAAAATGGAAATACATGTCACCTTTAAAATGAAAATGGAAATAAAAAATTACCACACAACCTCCAAGTGTGAAAGTTCAAGAAAGTAGTTTTCCTTTTATCCAAATATTTGGTCAAGTTGATTTATCATCCCCTCTCATGATTTCTTACATATATTCAATAAAAATGAGAATTTTAGTATGTGATACCCCTTGAAGGTGTAAAAAGTCATTCATCCTTGATAGTTATGCCAGATGACCACCAAATGATGCTTATGATCATGGCTCCAATGCCTCCTCCCATGGCGAAGGATCAACACTCAAGAAGGGAAAGTAATACATGAACTTACTCAGTAGTGAAAGCTACTATTAAAGAAGGTAATATCTTATGAGGTGTGAAGATAATCCTTTGCATATGTGAATGACCAAATGATATTAGGGGAATAAGACACATCATTTGCAAGTAATGGTTATGATCATGGACCTAATGAATCCTGATATGACTTGAGGTCATTAATAAAAAAGAGGCATGTACAAAGAAAACACCCTAATCTATAAAATCATAAATTAAGAGAAAAATGAAAAAAAATGTGGTGTGTGTGAGCTACATGCGCCCTTACAACAAATCCTAAAAGAAACAAAAAGAACCTTATCAAAATCATCAACATTTCTGAAGTTGAATCTTTACCATAGACGTCATTGTCTTTGTAGGGTGCCAAAGTGGGATGAAAGCCATGGGTTGACACCAGATTTTCCTGCATGAAGAAGATAAGAGTCATCAGCATTTTACTGTAGTAAAATGAGTAGAAGTATTATATATGCATTTCCAAAAACTGGATAGGTAAAGCAAACAAGGATAACAAGAGAGAAGGATAAGTCATCAAGTTATGTATGGAGAAGGTACTAGGAACCCTAATGAAACCCTTGTGGTATCAAAGATCACATTGTGGCTATGGACTTATGTTTTCTTTAGATAGGTCTTGTGTGTGTAAAATATAAAAAAAAACACCTAATGATATGGACTACTAACAACAAGATTATATGGTGATCATCAGTTATGGGTGCTAATATCCTCAAACCACTGGAGGGTTGATAAAAAAGGATAAATAAGGGTGAATGAAGATATATGAGAATGAAAAACAACATTTAGAAATGATGTTAGTAATAAAAACACGATATTGGTGATCATAAAATCCAAGTTTCATATCCTCAGACAATAGGTGATGGGTAAGGGGGAGGGTGGGGGAAGAGAAAGAAGAGACTACGATTGTGGCTGATCCACATGCTTACATTGCTTGATAGTTGTTTGGAAAAAGGATATTGTTTTATTCTGATGAGTGAATCTAGTCTAATCGCTTTGGGACTTGTCTTGTATCTCAAAGTTGTAGCCTCAGGCATGAGACTAGACACATCATCGTCATCTAGGATCCTTTTAGAGTCTTTGAGATGAGGTCATGGTCAAACTAGTGAAGATCATAAATGTGTGACACATGTTTAATGTTCCCACCTTTTGGAATCTTCTAGGACATTTTGATGACATGGAGTTAACTAATCAAAAAGGAAGGGAAAGAAAAGGGAGGTGCATTCCTGATGTGTGTACCTCCTTGTAGGGTTACATTGTGCAATTTATGATTGACACAGAGTATGACTACTCAATACGGGGAGTGAGAGGACCTTCTATATTATTCTTTGCTTAGATTCTTAACAATTCAATGGGACCAAGGTTGGAGAGAAAGATGGGGTGCACGTGAGATAGGTACCCCTCCTTCTGACATTCAATTGTGGCTCAATTTGACTAAACTCAAGGCTGATTTGAGTTGGGACTAAGCTCAAAGAGAATGTCTAGGGATGCAATTGTACATCCAAAGATTAAGATATTGATCTGTCTCGAGTTTGGACCTTAGCGAAAATATCAAGCAAGGTAATCCTTAACGAAACATATGTGAATTGCACATTCATCTCGATTGACAAATTTTACATTGAGAGAATTAACCACTGATCATAAGAAATATAATGTCGCCTTTTGTTAATACAATTGGTGGCTTAGTCAGTTGAGTTGATCGTTCATTTGAGCATAAACCTAGTCAAAAATCACACAGGTCGGTTGGATATGTTGAGATTTTGCATTTGAATCATCCTTTTTTTTGGCATCGCTGCAACCCTAAGGTTACTAATAGTAGATTTCAGATGTTTGTATTATTTTTTTCTCATTCCACATTGTTTTTTTGTTTTTCAATAATGAGATTCTGGTCTATACATTTACGCCAATAATTAACTCTCAATTCTATTTTGACTTTGGAATTGGATTGTATGTACGTACTTGTTTCGTTGATCTTCTTCAATCAGTATCAAATTTTTTTACAAGTTAAACAACTAATCCGGCGGGCTGAAAAATTGAGTCTCAACAATAAATCTATGAAATATTAATGGAGTATTAATCCAAATTTTTGATGGATGTGTTGTGTATATTGAAGAGACCTAGATAGACAATTCAAACGTGCCTTTTTTAATTGTAGCGGTTGATTGTAGAAGAGAGAATCTCACCTTGAGCTAAAAGCAAACTATAAGGACGGACTGATTGGATGCATCAATTGTTGCGGTGCAGGGAGACGACAAGTTCGTCTAGAAATGACACCGTGTTTTTTTGGGTTGATAGATGTTAACGCCACGTGTGTAGTTGACTGTGCCAAAAGTGTGCTATATCCAAGAGTGTCACTTCGTCACTAGATACGAACAAAAACAGTTGTAAATTAACTTACTGCTATCTGTATGGCCCGCAGACGCACAAAATAAGGGTCAAACTTGCTAAATGATCGGCGCATCCACTGCTAAAGTGAAGGAGGACTAAAACGGGTGTACTCACCTCTAAAGGAATTTTTTATGTGGATACGCTTTGAAACTTAAAATAGAACTTGAAGTAATTCTTCACCACAAAATAAAAATATGTAAATATAATAACACATTTTATTTGTTATACATTTGTTTTGCGATGGAGAATAAATTAAATTCATGTGATTTCTAAAATGGTGTTCTCATAACGTTATTCCTCTACCACTTGGATATTATATCATCACCACCTCAGTGTGCTCGTGCGGCCTTGTAAGTTAGTAGCTTGTAGATGCACGAGTGGATGAGGTCTATGTCCTCGTTGTCCAGTAGTAGAGATGCGCAATCCTATTTTTTGTTGGCTTCCAATCAAGAGCAAGCGGGGTGGATGTGCAGAGGGGAAGTGGGATCCTGGACTTGACTGTTTTGTTTTTTTAGTGTTTAGCAGATTCGTGCTTGCCCATCCAAACTAACGTACATATGGTTATGGAAGATGCTGTTAAGGAGCTAAAATATATAGGCACGGGCCTCAAACAATTTGGGCCGAATGACACAGTTTGTTTACATGAGATGAAGACTATAGTTATCTAGTCTAGCTGTAAAATATATACACACGTGATATATTTATCAGCCGTTATATTTATATATTTACTAGCAGCAGATAACTCTGGGTGGATCTGGAGTTCCATCCTCTTAATCCTTATATTCCCCTCTAATTGGGTGTGAGTGACTTTGTAACTCACTTCCAGTTTGGCAAGCATGAACTTGAACTGAGGACAAGTCAATGCCTTTGAAAAGATATCAGCTAGCAGGTTAGATGAAGAGATGAAGGTTGTCTAAATATTACCCTTCAACTACCTTTTCCCTTATGAAGTGGTAGTCCAATGCGACAGGTTTTTTCTAGCATGATATACATAATTGAATATTAGATTAGGTGCACCAAATATTTTCAAAGAACAGACTTATTGGACCATCTTCTGAAACTCCAAGCTTTTTGAGAATAACTGAAGTCCAAGTCAGTTCTGCAGCAGCCTGCTCTAAAGCTTGGTATTCTGTCTCTTTGCTTGAGCATTCAACTGTTGATTGTTTCTACAATTACTAAGGATAAAATTTGACCCGAAGAATAGAATAAAATTGATAGTTGACCTTCTAATTTGAGGATAACTTGCCCAATCCACTACACATTAAGCTGTTAGTAGAAAATTGCTACCTGCAACAGATGACATTTCTAGTGACCTCTGCCTTCCACATATCCCAGGATGTGTTTTACCATAGTAATATGAAGAAAGGCTGGAGTGGCCATGTATTAAACACTATATTTATAGCATGAGTGAGATCAAGAAAGGTGGTTGAAAGGTATTGGAGGATTTCAACTATTTTTGTGTACTTACTTGGATTAGGAAGGGAGTCGACGTTATCATTTTCAATATGAAATCCAACATGAAGTAGTCTAAACTGAGGCCTCATTTCAAGAGTTTTATTTCTTGAAGTAGTTTAATAGAAAATTTGTATTGATGTATAAATAGGCTTGTAATAGATCTTACAGTTTCAAATCCCAAGATTAGCTTACTGCACCATGCCTCGAATTGAGAATTGATGGTCCAATGTGAGTGCAAACAAATCAATATAAGTAAGATTGTTTCCCAGGAGAATGATATCATATACATAGAATAGTTGTATCACATTATATTTTTTACAATGAAAAACAGACATGGATGAATCCAATTGACTACTAGGAGATCTCTACTCAAAGAGGACTTCAGTCATTATGTTATACCATGCCAGAGGGGCACATTTTAACCCATATAGAGATTTGGACACTTTACATATGTGATTAGGTTTCTATATGTCTGGAAAACCCAAGTTGTAGAAACATATAAACATCCTCAACTGAAATCACATTCAAAAATGTATTGCAAATATTGATCTGTTTGATAGGATGGTTTCTAGTGATCTTGATGTAACCAAAAGACTTAAGGGACTTTACCATGTCATGTTACATAAAAATCATTCATCTACCACCTCGAATAACATCTATTCAAAGTTCTCATCACAAATTTAACAAGAATCAATCGACATCCTAGTTCTTGGGTTCAGAGTTCTCTACACCCAAAATTTGACAAACATGTAAACTTGTTTATCAGACAAGAGTACAAGTATAAAATGATTGATTATGAACATATAATGGTCCATATAATAATAAGTACAATCAAGAGAACAAGATAGGGTAGCAGGGCTACTCCCTGTACCGTAGCGAGGGGACTATTCACTCATAGTAGTGATAACAAATAGAACAAGAAAAAAGAGGGAGAAGACCATCATCATAGTAGAAGATGAAATTGCATTTGTGGTGTGCAGAAGTGTGTCTTCAACTTTGAAATGAAGAACATTAATCAAGTATTAACATACAACTCCTTGACTTTCGTCGGAGGTGACCTGAAAGTTGTCAATCTCCTTTCCTTGTGGAGGGATCTGCTACTAGGGAAGCAAAGTAAGTTGAGAAGATGATGGATCGATGCAGAAGGTTGTCCTTTGTCTAAATTTTTGTGAAGTAAGGGGCTTGTAGGGTGGGTGGAGGTTGGGTTCTTGTTGGTCGGATAATTAAAGAAAACAAACAATGGAAATTGGAGATGAAATTCCCAAGACAAATTTTGGCAAGATGGTGACGTCGGGTGGATCCTTTCATTGGAGGACATTGTCTTGTATTTATAGATGGAGTACTAGGGTTTCAAACTTTCTCTAATTATCTTGCAACTAGAAGGTTAAATCCATGAAGGTGAAGAGGAGGTTGCATGAAGAAAACGGTGGATCTCACAATATTTAGCATTTCTACTATAGACAAAGGGGAAGGACGACCATCAGTAGGTGAGCAAAGTCTTCATTGGTTAGGAAGATAAAAGTTCTGCTAGAAGGCATGAGTAGGAATCCCATCAAAAGATATAGTCAACCTATCCATTGGTAGGTAGTGTTACAACCCCAATTTTTTGGGTTCTTTAGGTGAGAAATGTAATTTCTCATATTAAAGGTATTTGAACAAATAATGATATAATTTATTTTGAATAAATGGATTTCGTTTACAATAGACTTGATGGTTGTTTTGTGGGATTTATTGGCTATTGGGCCCAATAACGAGGAAATGCAAAAGGAAATTCAATTATTAAATAAGTGAATGAGAAAATGGAGAAAAGAATGAGGTAGAAACCTCTAGAAGGCAAAGGGATGTAATCCAAAGATGGATTTCATGCCGCTTGGGTTCCTTGGGTTTCAAGGACGTCCAAAGTTGTAAAGAAAAGGCAATAAGAAAAGAAAAGATTTATTAATTACTTCTTTAAGAAAGAAATTGAAAACAATGATAAAATGTGGGAAATAAGTGGAAAAAAGTATAATTGAGTTATCCTTGATGGAACTTCATATCGAAAGGATTCCTAATGTTAAAAGTAATGTCAATAAGGAAAATAGAAAGAAAGATAAAGAGAAATCCTCAAAAAGAGATATTTTAATAAGAAATAAACAAGATAATGAGGATTAATGAATGTGAATGTATCTAGAAGAATACTGAATATCCTTAAAAAGGAAATTCCAAAAATATTATAGTTTCTTGGGATCCAAGGAGTCTCAATGAAGAAAAAGAAAGAGAAAATACCAATAATAGAAAAGAAGAAGATACTATGATGCTTAATTAATGAATTTCATGGTATTGTTGAAGAAGGGGTGTTTTCTACAAAAAGGAAATATAATTTCGTGGCTAATGGGGGTTAAAAGCCAAGAATAAAGAGAATAAGGGAGAGGATTTTCGTATTCTTGAATATCCAAGCAATAAGAAATATTAAAGAGATAATTATAAGAGAGAAGATTACTTCTCATTGAGGGAATTAGTTTCCTATTTGGAATATGACTCTTTGATTCGAGAAAAGCCAACTTAAGGCCTCATTTCCCACCCCTATATAAAGGGTAGAGCCCTAGTTTGAGTTTAAGAGAGATACCATGTCTCCCTCTCTCTTCCCCATCTCCTTCTTCTTCCTTTTTCATTCAAAACCCTAATAGAGGGTGTAGATCTATCACGGGAGCAAACGAGAGGCTGTGAAAGTCATCATGATGAAGGTCCAAAGGTCCCACGTCAAACCAAGGGAGGTCGGCCATCGTTCTCTCAGCTCTCAACCTCATGCGACCACTTGCATCCGGCCTACATGTCTAGCCAACTACCACATGGTGGTGTGCTTAAACCAACCACATAGGCTGCAGGCTGGGCAACGCTCCAGGTGCGGTAGAGGGTGGCAGAGGCGGGGCACCAATCGGCGGTTCCCTCGGAACTTGGAGGGTGAGATGAAATCTCCCTGTGGACAGTTATGCCCGCCGCAGTGCTAGGGTGCGCAAGGAGGAAGACGGGCCGTCCATTGGACCTTTATGCCCCTTCGCAGATTGAAGAGACACTTGAACTAACCAGGGGTAAAGTCATCTTTTCATTATATTTGAAGTTGGGCGCGCGCGAGGTACATTCATGGGAGTTCATTGCCTACGTGGCACCTCCCTATTGGTTACTTTGTGTTTTATTTGCTAAAATCGTAACTAATTCTAGGAAACTCGGATTAAAACAAGTCATATATGAAAATTGATCCTCACAATGAGAGGAACACAAAGAAATTATCTTTGAAGCCTAATTCTGCTTGAAACTCAAAAAGAATAGGGTTTTACATCATTTAATGCATTAATTCATAGAAGAACCCTAGAACGATATAAAAAGGAACATGATGAATCGTTTATACGTTTTTTATCAATCTTAACCTGTTAAGAGTAAAAGGAATGGTAAAATCATAAAAGGATGATTAGTATGTTGGTTTTAGGGTTTTGTGATCATGAACATGGTTTAATGGTCTAAAAACCCTGATTTAAGCAAATATGAGTTTTAGTGGTCATAACACGATTTTGCAAGAATACAACAGTAATATAATGATTCTTGAACATAGTTTGGATTAGAGAATTCTTAATGAAGATAATTGAGATGGTTAGGGTTTTGTAAGAAACCTTAGAAACCCCAATTGAGTATGAAGGATGAATCATTGAGGTTGGAAAGGTTAATTTGAGAAGTATTAACTTGTTGAATATTAAAGTTGAGTTTCAATCTATTTCACTGAAAAGTTGGCTAATTTAGGGTAAAAGAAGAGATGATCATATTTAATTCGAAAATATAGAAATATGTTGTTAAATGATGATCCTAATCCTATTAGGAGAAATAGGATGAGAAACTAATGGTTATACATAGTTTTGTCTAATTAGGGTTTATGATACTAAAAGTAAAGGCAAAACCCTAATTGCAATGGAAACCCTAAAAGCGGACTAGAAACCCTAGGAAGCGAGCTAGATTTAATAGATCTTGATGACATGAGTAATAAAATGAAATTGTATAATTATTTTAGGATCTTGATATGTGTGCTTGCTTGCTTGGATTTCTTACTTGCATGGATTATTTTGTCTCAAATCAGCCTGACAGGTATGTGGTTACGCTTATGAATAATCGCTTTTGTTTCACGGTGATTCCTGAACGTTTTATCGGTTGCTTGAAAATAACTATTGGATGCCTATTTATTTCATGCAACTATAAAGTGACTATGATTATCACCAAATATATATAACTAGATTAGATCCGGGTCCTCCTCTATGGCTTTGAAAAGGCTAAAAAGGGTAACCTAGAGAAAGGTCTAGGCTATCATGAGTTAGAAATTGGGTTTCCCACGTGTAGTACCATTAGACTCTTTAGCACGCCATGAGTTAAGGAGTGGGCTACCTATGGGTAGTGCCATGTGACTCAACCCTAGAAATTGATTTACCTGTTAGGTGGGATCATGAGGGGTTTAATGGGGATCTACCATAAGGAAGGTAGCATCCAGGTCCACTGTAGGGACAACGCAAAGGATAGGGTATGTATGGATCGCACAGTTATATTTAAAACGTAAAGTTTTTTGTTAAAATGTAATTGACTGTAATACGTTGTTATGGATAATAACATTATTAATGTTTCCCCCACATACCAGCTTTATGCTCACCGACATTTTGTTTGTCGGTGTTTTAGGTACAAAGCCAAAAGGACAAATGGTAAATCGTCATATTGTGAAATACATGAATTAAACTACAAGGAGGATTAGTTAGAGTAGAATTCATAAGTAGATAGAAGTTTAGAGATCCAAGATTTCAAAAGGTATGCAAAGTTTTTATTTTTACCACAACTATTCAGTATAGTCTGTTAGAATTTGATAATTATTATTGATTATTTGTCGAACCTTTGATCCATAAATTGGGATAACAGCTCTGGTCTCCCTTAATTGGGGGTTACCGGGAGGTGGGGTCGTTACATTTGGTATCAGAGTATAGGTTCCTCATCTAATCTTTAATAATTATTAAATTTTTCAAACTCTATTGAACCCAAGGGAGTTATTAGAGGATCTTCTGAAGGATAGAGGTGTCTAGAAAAGGATCACGCCCAAGGGCTGGCAAAATTTTCCTCCGCACTGCTACTCGGAATACGAGGACTCTGAGATTCGTGTGACTGCCTAGCCAATGTCTCAGGATTTGACTCGAAATAAGACACCTATAGGACTCTCTCGTCTCATTCATCCCTTCTCAACTCAAATGCTGATAAGAACCTTAAGGATTAGGTTTTCTCTCTTTTCCTCACCCTCTCGAGATATGGGTAAGGTTGATAAGGTTTAAGGAATCCTCCACCAAATTAATGAAAAGCATGTAAATAAGACATCATGGACATAAGCTTAAAAGATTAAGCATAATCTAAAGAGTAGATACATGCTTAGGTCGTATGACACGAGTTGTCTTTACCCTCAGGAGAGACCTAAGGCTAGACCTTCTTGTTAGGAGGATAAGTAGAGAGGGTTAGACTTGGAGGTAGAGACCTCCATTATAAGTGGAGACCTGGCATATCCTATGGATAATGCTAACCCTAAGTGTTGGTTAGAGAGATGATAAGATGAGTTAGATGTCAGGATAGATCAGGTGTTTGGATGGATACGCCTTTGGATGCCATAGGAGCCATGAGAGGTTGGATAACCTAGTACCTTTGGCGACCTAACCCTGGGAAGGGTCATGATAGAGCAAAGGATAGCTCCTTCAATGATGAGGTTAGTAAAGAACCTATGGAAACCCCATGAGCTTATATGAGCGTGGCATAGTAGACACCCAGAATACACCAGTAGTGTTGGCATTAGGCTAAAACCCTAGCCAAGAGAGTATGATGGATAGCTTGCGAGATGAGCATAAAGGGTTATGGATAACCCTGAGCAAACATAAGCTTGATCATAGGCTTCACCATGTAGGGGTATGTTTGTGAGCTAGATCCACCTTCAGGGAGAGAGGACCTCGAGTAGTAAGGTTGTTTGTAGGGTTAGCTCTAGAGAGAGAGAGAGCAAGACCCATGCATGAAAGTTGGAAGCCTTGACTCTGAGATATGGGGAAAAGAGGGGGTTGAGGATGATGCGACCTAAGTGGATGATATGGGTTGCCTCATGCTTGATCCCTGGGGGCTGGCGATAGCTTGGTTGCCATTAGAGGCACCAAACCCTAGAGAGAGGATGAGACTCCTGGTACCTATGTGCCTATGGTATAGGTGTTTACCTTATGAGTTCCTTAGACCTAGAGAGGTTTAGTAACAGGTTGTGAGGCCGTGTACCTTGAGGAGGACTCAACCCTGAAGCGTTGTGCAAGTAGAAGTATCATGGAGTGCATGACATACCTTAGACATGCTTGATTTTTAGTTAAGAGATTGAGCATGCAGTTGGACACCCAAAGGTGAACCTAGGGTTCCTAGGCCTAAGAAGGGTAGTGGTGTACCTGATTCTCATGACGAGGTTCAAGTTTCTATAGTTTCGAGCATGGTACTCCTTATGTGTAGAGGAAAGGGAAACCCCATAAGTTTAAGGTATGTTTGATGAACCCCTCCCAGCTAAGTTGATGGAGAAGGCATGATCTTGATCCAATGTTGAGGATGAGAACAAGTATGATCTAGCATGGTTTAGTAGGAGGTCTGCATGTGCCTTAGTAGCCTGCTATGTTTTTTTTTTTTTTTTTTTTTGGGTAAGTCAGGAGATCTTCTTATTCAACCCACTCTCCTCTAGCAGGCATTAGACGAATATTTAAGACATTATCAGCTACATAGCAAAATTTGGTAGGACTCCTACCATTACATAAGGGGAAGGGGGTAGGTAGACCCACAGGGTCGAGGGGAGGGTTCGTATAAGAACGACCCTCCTTGAAGTGTCTTAGGTGGTGTTTGACTAGGTTATCTGCCAGGATAGTATGTTTCCTTAGCCGATGCACAATATGTATCTTAGGGTTTCTGTTGATATTATCTTCAATAGACCGGATCCAGCTGTTCAAAGCAGGGAATTTCCGCGGATGTCCTTCAATAGCTTCCAAGGCTCGAGCACTATCAGTAACGATGAAAGTATTAATATCATCAGAATTGGGCGTAGACCTCACCGCCAACTCGATCGCCCGCAATTCAGCTTCAGTCACAGACTCAACATGAACAAGGTTAGCAAACCCACCAGCCCAGCACTTGTTCTCATCCAGAGACGCGGCAGCTATAGCAGCCTCCTTTCCTTTAACAGCAGCGTCAACATAGCAAATTCTGACATGATCCGGAATGCTTGTGTTCTCGTGATCCTCGTCTGCGTGGTTGTTTTTAGCTGACTCCTTCCTGTATCTAGCCGTGAGGATTTTATTCCAAAGATCGTTGAACTGAACAAGTTGTTTAGTTGTACCAACAGGAACCGTATCGAACACTGCCTTATTTCTAGTCTTCCAGATAATCCAGTAGCCTGCTATGTTAAGCATGCTCATGTTGATGTAAAACCTAAACATAAGAATGTTTGTGACCTTTGTTGTCAAGGTGTAGTTTCCTCTCATCCTGGGAGAAGGACCCTTTTTGCAAGGTGTATACCAGTTTTGTGGGGTTTAAGGAAACCTAAAGGGGTCTCATAGGATCTTGAGAAGCTAAGTGAAAGGTACATAGTATGAGAATGAACATGTAGACCCATAGATAACCATCTCTATGTGCATGTGGATGTGTTCGGTAAGGGGCCTGGCCAAGGTAGGCAGGTCTCCATGACCCCTATGAAAGGATGAAAGTCAGCCCATGAATGCATAGAGAGAGAGATGATGAAGACTTGGGTAAGGTTCTAAGTTGAAAATGTACTATGTTAGAATCCTAAGTCTATCCTATGTTCAAGTAGGGATAAGACAGATGGAAGTAGGATTTGCCTAATTCCCTAGTTGCACATGATCATAGGATCGGGAGGTAACAACTATCATTGTCTGAGGACCATGGGTTAGGAGATTTATCACCTTCATGAACTCATGGGACCCAAAGGGCGGATGAGTAGGGCACTCTCTGGATGTATAAGGGAAGAGGGATGACCCCAAAAGTATCGGCACCCTATAGACCTAGAGGAGATGACTATGGCTAAGGGATGTGTGTGAACCTTAGTAGGTTTGAGACTAGTTTTCCATGGAAGTAACTCTGATATCGAGATGATCGTGATGTAGAGACATATGTTGTACGTTTCAACTCAGATTCGAAGGTGTACTGGTAAGGTGGGATGTACCATCTCTACTCTTGGAACAAGAAGAACTTTGTATTTAGACTGCAGCCAAATGCTTATTTCCTCTTGTTATGGGAGTGAGAGATAGGATAGTACGCATGGCATACACCAAGGATAAAAGATGATGTGGGTTGGAACGTTGCCATGGGGTATGAGGAAAGAGATGATAACATACCCTGGTGGAGTGAATGATACATGGACGGAAACAAGGTAGTCATCTTATGAGGATGTTTTTATCATGAGATATGAGTCATACAAGGTTGAATTTGAAAGAGAATAAGCTCAGAGTTTTCTTGATGAAGATAGACTTAGAGCTGAGATGAGATAATAAGTGGAATACATGGAGGTGTATGTCTTCAAAATTACCTAATACCTAAAGGTTTCAAGTGGTAATGGATGCTCTAGTTGAGATATATCTGCCTAGTTTGGCTAGAGGCAAGAAGAGGTTGTTAGGTTAAACCTAAGATCGAGAAAGAAGATATGTTTGGATAACACTCAGAAGTAACAAGATCTATTGAACGAGTTAGTGGTTGTTTGGTTAGCCAGCCTAGGCCTTGATGTATTAAAAGATTGTTGTAGAACCTCAGATACATTTCTTTGGAAAAGATGGTGATGGAACCCCGACTAGAATGGTTTAGGGTTTCCAAGGTATCAAGCTTGAGGAATCATGATATATATGAGATCATGATTGAAGATCACCATACACCATGGTACTACTAAGATAGTAAGTGCCATCAGTACCCTGGATGCTTAAGATGAAGATGCATGTGGCTTGTGGCCCTGCACGACAGTAGGTCAAGGACAAACACTAGTAACCCAGTGCTTTGATATAAAGGATAAAGAGTCCCCGAGAGGGAATGGGAGTTCATCACTATGGGTATTGTGGCAAGTCTCCCCTGGACCAAGGAAGGTCAAGATGCTATATGGGTTATGGTAGGTCTCCTTACCTAGATGACATGAGAAAGAGTACTATCAAGGGACAGATCTGGTTGAACAACATATGAGAGAGATGGTTCAACTACACCATGATGTGAGTTCAAAAGTTCTTTAGTATAACTTAAGGATTCACTTCCATAAGGTGGAAGTAGATACAAGAAGAACTCGATGTTGGTATAGTTTATCACCCCTAACTAATGGTTAGTATGATCCAGACTAGAGGGTCTGATGAGAGAATGAGTGCTCATTCAGGGTGATACCTAGAGATAGTTCTTGTCTTCTGTAAGATGTGATGATAACCACCATAGCCAATATCGGGATATAAAGGAGCTCTATAAGGGAGGTTGTGTCGGTCACCACTTCATTAAGGTGATGTTGGTGAAAGGACCTCATGAAGGTCTAAAAAGGACCATAGTGAGTGCAATAAGTTTCTTTGATTGTATAATGGCTGAAAGGAGCCAGGGATGACATGAGTCGTAAGCTGATGCAAAGTGGACTGACCTGCAATTCACTATGGGGAAAATATGTGACATGAAAATCCGACCCCTCTAAGTTATAGCTAAGAAAGTTGAGTTCCCGATACATGGATTCATATGTGAAGGATTGGTGGATAAGGTTATGATTGATCTTACTCCTCAGGATAAAGTAAGGTTTGATGAAATCTAGGTGTCCAATTTAAATCACTATGTGAGGTACCCAGGCCATGTGCTGAGCAATGAACCTACTGGACCTGAAGGGAGGCTGAAATGACCTGAGTCACCTGTGAGGTTTATAAATGCCAAGGTGAAAGAACTCAAAGAAAAGAATATGTTATGATAAAGGTTCTATGGAAGTGCCATGGATAAGGTAAAACCACCTACGGGCCAATTATGGACATGGAAAGATCATATCCTGAATTGTTTGTTTGCTAGATGGAATTTTGAGGACAAAATTCTTATAAGAGGGGAAGGATGTTACAACCCCAATTTTTTGGGTTCTTTTAGTGAGACATGTAATTTCTCATATTAAATATATTTGAACAAATAATGATATAATTTGTTTTGAATAAATGGATTTCATTTACAATAGCCTTGATGGTTGTTTTGTGGGCTTTATTTGCTATTGGGCCCAATAACAAGGTGATGCAAAAGGATATTCAATTATTAAATAAGTGAATGAGAAAATGGAGAAAAGCATGAGGTAGAAACCTCTAGAAGGAAAAGGGATGTAATCCAAAGATGGATTTTGTGCCTCTTGAGTTCCTTGGGTTCCAAGGAGTACAAAGTTGCAAAGAAAAGGAAATAAGAAAAGAAAAGATTAATTAAGTATTTCTTTAAGAAAAAAATTGAAAACAATGATAAAATGTGCGAAATAAGTGGAAAAAAGTATAATTGAGTTATCCTTGATGGAATTTCGTATCCAAAGGATTCCTAATGTTAAAAGGAATGCCAATAAGGAAAATAGAAAGAAAGATAAAGAGAAATCCTCAAAAAGAGATATTTTAATAAGAAATAAACAAGATAATGAGGATTAATGAATGTGAATGTATCTTGAAGGATAATGAATATCCTTAAAAAGCAATTTCGAAAATATTATAGTTTCTTGGGATCCAAGGAGTCCCAATGAAGAAAAAGAAAGAGAAAATACCAATAATAGAAAATAAGAAGATAATATGATGCTTAATTAATGAATTTCACGGTATTGTTGAAGAAGGGGTGTTTTCTAAAAAAAGGAAATATAATTTCGTGGATAATGGGTTAATATCCAAGAATAAAAAGTATAAGGGAGAGGATTTTCATATTCTTGAATATCCAAGTAATAAGAAATATTAAAGAGATAATGATATGAGAGAATATTACTTCTCATTGAGGGATTTGGTTTCCTATTTGGAAAAGGACTCTATGATTCGTGAATAAGACAACTTAGGGCCTCATTTCCCACCCCTATATAAAGGGTAGAGCCCTGGTTGGAGTTCAAGAGAGATTCCACGTCTCCCACTCTCTTCCCCATCTCCTTCTTCTTCCTTTTTCATTCAAAACCCTAATAGAGGGTGTAGATCTATCAGGCGAGAAAATGAGAGGTTGTGGAAGTCAACATGATGAAGGTCCGAACGTCCCACGTCAAACCGAGGGAGGTCGGCCATCGTTCTCTCGACTCTCAACCTCATGCGACCACATGAAGGCCTGCATGTCTAGCAAACTACCACATGGTGGTGTGCTCAAACCAACCATCTAGGTCATAGGCTGGGCAGCTCTCCAGTCACGGTAGAGGGTGGTGGAGGCGGGGAACCAATCGGCGATGCCCTTAGACCTTGGAGGGTGAGAAGAAACCTCCCTGCAGACACCTATGCCCACTACAGCGCTAGGGTGCGCGAGGAGGAAGACGGGCCGTCCATTGGACCTTTATGCCCCTTCGCGGTTGAAGAGACACTTGAACTAACCAGGGGAAAAGTCATCTTTTCATTATATCTGAAGTTGGGCACGCGGGAGGTACATGCATGGGAGTTCATTGCCTACGTGGCACCTCCCTATTGGTTACTTTACATTTTATTTGCTAAAATCGTAACTAATTCTAGGAAACTTAGATTATAACAAGTCATATATGAAAATTGATCCTCAGAACGAGAGGAACACAAAGAAATTATGTTTGAAGCCTAATTCTACTTGAAACTCAAAAACTATAGGGTTTTACATCTTTTAATGATTTAATTGATAGAAGAACCCTAGAACGATACAAAAACGAACATGATGAATCTTTTATACGTTTTTGATAAATCTTAACATGTTAAGAGTAAAAGGAATGGTAAAATCATAAAAGGATGATTAGTATGTTGGTTTTAGGGTTTTATGATCATGAATAGTGTTTAATGGACTAAAAACCCTGATTTGAGTAAATATGAGTTTTAGTGGTCGTAACACGATATTGCAAATATACAACTGTTATATAATCATTCTTGATCATAGTTTGGATTAGAGAATTCTTAATGTAGATAATTGAGATGGTTAGGGTTTTGTAAGAAACCTTAGAAACCCCAATTGAGTATAAAGGATGAATCTTTGAGGTTGAATAGGTTAATTTGAAAAGTATTAACTTGTTGAATTTACAAAGTTGAGTTTCAATCTATTTCACATGAAAAGTTGGCTAATTTAGGGTAAAATAAGAGATGATCATATTTAATTCAAAAATATGGAAATATGTTGTTATATGATGATCCTAATCCTATTAGGAGAAATAGGATGAGAAACTAATGGTTATATGTAGTTTTGTGTAATTTGGGTTTATAATACTAAAAGTAAAGGGAAAACCCTAATTGCAATGGAAACCCTGAAAGTGGACTAGAAACCCTAGGAAGCGAGCTAGATTTAATAGATCTTGATGACATGAGTAATAAAAGGAAATTGTATAATTATTTTAGGATCTTAATATGTGTTCTTACTTGGATTTCTTACTTGGATGGATTATTTTGTCTCAAATCAGCATGACAGGTATGTGGTTACGCTTATGAATAATCGCTTTAGTTTCACGGTGATTCTCGAACATTTTATCGGTTGCTTGAAAATAACTATTGGATGCCTACTTATTTCATGCAACTATAAAGTGACTATGATTATCACCATAAATGTATATATATAACTATCTTAGATCCGGGTCCTCCTCTATGGCTTTGAAAAGGCTAAAAGGGTAACCTAGAGAAAGGTCTACGCTATCACGAGTTAGAAATTGGGCTACCCATGTGTAGTGCCATGAGAGTCTTTAGCACGCCATGAGTTAAGGAGTGGGCTACCTACGGGTAGGGTATGGATGGATCACATAGTTATATTTAAAATGTAAAGTTGTTTGTTAAAATGTAATTGACTGCAATACGTTGTTATGGATAATTGCATGATTAATGTTTCCCCCACATACCAACTTTATGCTTATAGACGTTTTGTTTGTCAGAATTTTAGGTACAAAGACAAAAGGACAAACAGTAAATCATCATATTGTGAAATACATGAATTAAACTTCAAGGAGGATTAGTTAAAGTATATTTCATAAGTAGATATAAGTTTATAGATCCAAGATTTCAAAAGGTATGCAAAGTTTTTATTTTTCCACTACTTTTCAATATAGTCTGGTATAATTTGATAATTATTATTGATTATTTGTCGAACCTTTGATCTGGAAATTGGGATAATGGATATGGCCTTCTGGTCTCCCTTAATTGGGGGTTATCAGGGGGCGGGTCGTTACAGGTAGAGTGCAAAACTTTTGGTGGTTGAGGCTCATGTGTCTCCCATTGTTTGAGGCATGCATGATTTTCATCGATAGATGGGCGTGTAGTATTTCTATCAGAAGACAACGAGTGATGGGTTTTATTTTAATTTCATTAGTTGAGGAGTGGTGGGATTCCATGGGATGTCAACTTATAGAAGGGTAGAGTTACATAAGCAATGAGATTTTTGGATGATGCAAGCCCACCTCCACTCTAGGTGGTGGCAATTGGTGTTTGTCCTAGAATTTGTGCCTATGAATCATCAACTGATGGATTCATCAACCAATGAAGGGACAAATCAATGAAAATATTGTCTTAATATAAAAAAAAATGTGTGTAAGATATGAAGCTAAAATCTACCATATAAACCAGGGAGTTAAAATCCTACAAAGTAATAAAAAATTAAGTAAACCTAAATATATTGTAGTTTTAAAGTAAAATCAGGATAATGAATGTAAAACTAAATTAGATACATTTTCCTATTTCTATATCAATCATGGAATAAATCAAGGTAACATAAATAAGAAAGAAATCTTGTTGTGATAGATGTAACCATCAAAATCTTTTTTTTTTGCAAAATCTAACTTTTTAAGGTAAGGCAAAAAAACCACCCATTTAGTAACATTGACACATTCCACATAACTTTACCCTCCAAGCTCATCAAGTTCAAAAGAAACTCCCTAGAAACTATCAAGTAATTTACCCTTAGGTACTCCTAACTAGACAAGTTGAAAGTATAACTAACACCCTCCGTTTTTCCATAAAGAAACAATTTTTACATATTCTAGCATAATAACAATAACAAAGTGGCTAAAACATTTATTTAGGATGTACATCATGCAAGATCATCATGTGGATTAACATTTAATGTGCATGCATCACATACTATACCAAAAAATGTGTTATAGTTTATCATTTTAAAGAAATATAACAACAAGATCATGACATGCAATCATGAAGTAGGCAATACATGAGTCAAAGGTTATATTATTCACCTGACGATGGCATAAACAAGTTTACTAACAAAGAAAGACTGTGAATATCCAAGCTTTAGGACAAACTCATGTGCCATAGGAAAACTATCAAAGATATGAAATCCTATCAACTGATAATTTCTACAACATCTGATACCTGGATTAGATCTAAGCTCAGAAGCCACCAGATGGCTTTCCACACATCAAAAGAGAAGCAAACAAAGGTGTACAGTGTGAAAAGCTAAAGACTGATGAAAGAATAAATCTCGGCAGTTATCATCAATCAAAGGCATCTTGCTCTACAATGCACTTTGATGTTCAGATTACATAAGTGAGTCCATAAGTGAAAACAAAGTAGGGTATATATAGTCCAAGAGGAGAGAGAAAGTGGTCAAATTTTCATGTTATCTGTCAAAATTATATTGACTTCTTTGGTCAGAAGTCTCACCGATAGACGGACTGTAACATTTCATTGTTACACAAAGACAGAAACTCCATCGCTAGATGTGAGTAGGAAAATCATTGGTTCAAGCCTTCAGAAAAACCACCCGAAGACATATATCAGGTTCATCATTGGTAGTGTGTTCATACAAAACCATGAGTATGGAACATTGCCTCTCCATCAGTACTCAACTGCCAAAACCCAAACTCTCATCTAGTCAAATTCTTTGTTAGTATACAACTAATAAAAACATGAAAGGTGGTGTTGATAGCCACTTATATTGGTTCTCTACCAATGGATGGATAGACTAATTTTATTAGTCTTCAATCAACTAAATCTATATGCAAACAAACTTATTGATATATGGGAAAACCTCCATCGGTCCTCTATTGATGGAATAAGAAATCACTCCCATCAGTTTTCAACCGATCAAATGATATCATATCTAGGTTGGGTCACTTACTCATATCTACATAAAAAGACAGATAGAAAGAAAGCAAACAACATACTATGTATAAATTGCAATCAAACCCTCAACCAATGTTAATAATTATATAATCCCTCAAGCAAGGTTCAGCCCACAAAGCACCCTAAATACACATCAACAAGCATCAAGACATGTGATTAAGATAATAAAACATGATTAAGGGGTTAAGCTGAGTCAATGGTATTACATCAAAGGAGAGCCCATCTTCAAAATTATATTATTAATATTTTTTGGTTTAAAATCATCATATATTTATTAGTTTTCACTGAATCTTAATCTAGTAAAAGTAGAGTGCCATCTCTTTCCTCCTTGGTCCACCTTCATTGGGGATAATCAGAAGATGAGGTCATCACAATTGGTACTAGAGCCCAAATTTAATGACTACATTTTAATATTTAATAAATTTAAATATCCCATAGAGCCATAAGGGAATTGTTGCAGTATTGTTTTAAGGAAATGATGTCTATAATGGATCACAACATGGGAGCTAGCAATATTTTCCTATGCAACACTACTTGACTTATGAGGACACCCAAACCACAATGAATCTTATCTAGCCTGAGCTTCTACCCAAAATAAATACCTAAGGATTTCTCATATAATATTTCATCTTTTTCTTCACCCAGTGATTTTCCTTAAACTCAATGGACCCCAACATTTATTTTTTCTTCTAAATTAGGGTTATGGAAAAAATATCAAGTCATAGACAATGCCGATGCATGGAAAATGGTAGTAGAGATTGGATTCTACATTCTAGAGGTGCCACCAAAAAGTAAGTGATTTTCACCATCCACCTCATTAGCTCTGGTCGGATAACTACATCACCTCAATAGATCTAACCCAAGTTCTGATAACGTTTGAAACTTTGAATACTAATTTCACCCCATGTTTCATCCTTATATCTAGATAAAAGGAGAAGGGAAAATAGTTTATGGTTATCTACCAAGGAGATATGTTTTTTACAGACTGCATTGGGAAGTTTAGACTGCTCAAGCATTTTGCCCATATGCTTGATGAAGAACACAAAGTGGATCACTTCGTTCACAATCTAAACTCTCTACTTCAACCTCGACCCATGTCTAGAAATCCCTCAAACTTCACAAGCCTCTTGAATTTAACCTGAAGTTGAAAAATATTGTAATGACCCCAAAGAACAAACCTTCAGGATACATGGGTTTCAATGAAGGTGTATCTACTTCCATGACCTATGAGAGAAAGGCATATGATAAAAATCATGACAAGGGAAAAGGAAAAGGAGGATCAAAGCCTCATAGTAATTTTTGCAATCAAAGGCTCCACCTGGATGTAGGAATTATGTAGGGATGCACCCTAACAAATGTCATTTTGAAAAGCTAGTTATGTATTAGTGCAAATAGGAGGGATGTTTCCATTCCAACAAACATCTTCCAATCCCACAATCGAATGGTCCTTTTCTGGCTCAACCAGTGGTTACAACTCAATTTGTAGCAACTCAGCATGCTGCCAATTGTCAGTAGACTAGACTTTTTGCCAAAAACATGAAGATTATAAAGTTAATGAAAACATACTTATAGAAGGTATAAGTTTTGTAAACACACAAACTATATTCTATGTCTTTAATTATTATAATTTAGGGCATCACTTTCCATGCATAAATTGTAGATATGCTTGATATAATTCACCAATCAGTCTAACTTTTATTAGATTCTAATTGTTTGATTCCCAAAATCTCACAACAATGCTCGACTTGGATTTCATGAACTTAGGATATATCATAGACGTGCCACCCCTAGTGGGAAAATTTTCTATTCTTTGCTAAAAAAACACTCATACATGTTAAATACTTGAACTTTGAACTACCTACCAATTTGATTCTCCTAAATATGAATGGTTTTTGTATCATAATGGGAATGAAGTTGTTTTATAATTATCAAACAATAAAGATTGTAGGGAATAAATGATAAGGGTATAAAGATAGTTATACCCACATTTCACCATTTGTTGTAGTAAAGATTCCACTAGAAGTGAATATTTTGTAGTCTTAAAATCAGAAAGGATGATAGATGGGGTTGTTTAGTGTTCCTAGAGATAGTGACTAAGCCACATTCTAAGGTACACCATCATGAGGAAATAGAGGTCGTATGGTACTATGATGACATATTCCTGCTGGATTTTCTAGACATACCTATGGAAAGAGATGTTTAATTATCCATTGAGCTAGATCCTAGTAGAAACCCTATTTCTGGGGACCCTCATACTATGGAACCCACCAAGTTTCTTGAGAAGAAAAAACACTCTTAATCAAAGGATTCATCTAATCCAACGCCTCCCATCGGGGATCCCATGTCCTGTTTATGAAAAATAGAGATAATTCTCTTTGTTTGTTCTTTGACTATCAATTGTTGATACAACCCACAATAAATAATATATACCCACTACATAGAATCAGTTACCTCTTTTATCAACTAAAAATCACACTGGTCTTTTGAAATATTGATGTATGACTAGATACCCTGAGACAACCTAAATTTTATCTCTCCTCTAGTTTACACTTTATCTCTTTTCAAGCATCCTTCTTGTTCAATTAGATCTTAGTTCCATAGTTTATATGTTGTGATGCTCCTTTTTTGTCATATCAGTGGCTAATTTTGTAATGTGTGCCATTGATTTGCATATTTGAACTAAGTGTCATATGTTCATATGTCACCATCTCACAACTGAAAATGAAACCATTATATATCATTTTTTCTCTATCTAATGTATATTAAGTTGTAGATCTTCCAACTATGATTCCAAGGAGACAAAGTCACCTCAATAAGTCCTTCAAATCAAAAGTTATGTTAATTTGAAGTTGTGCCCTTTTATCTTGATCTAATTGATTTATTTATTTATTTTTGAATCCTTTGGATCCAATTATGGGAACACCTGACCCACAAGACCTCCACCCCCTTTCTTGGACCCGATCCATACCATCCTATTCCAGTCAATAGGAGATGTTGGATCGGAGGCCAGAGATTGAACCCCCAATCCAACAACCAAGAATGGTTCTTCCTCCCCAATATCATACAAGCTCCATTACCGCTGCCACCACACCAACTAGATACCTTGATAACAAATAACACCATTATAGCCTCCATTTTTACATCTGACTCTAGTTTTACTTATGAAGCTTCTTACCAAACTCTTTTCTTCTATTTTCATTACATCGCGTGACTTATAGTCCCCTTTTCATTGTCAAGCTAGCCTATCCTAATAGACCCTACCACTAGTTTAGGCATCAGATGAATTTGTTGTGTCTTAGTGGTGTTGGGTGTCTACTTTGGGCCCTATATCAATAGAGAAAACCCTCCTTTGGCTTTTGTTCCAACAAGCTGTGGAGCTCAAAGGCCGCCACTCGTGAGCTCGAACCACAGGTACAAAGGCTACAGTGGAGAGTAACCCGCACCTAAACAATCATGGTTGGGAATCTGCCCAAGCCGTTGGGAGATGCAGAGAGGGAGGTTTTTGTGCACCAAGAGTTGTGGATCAGGGGTGGACCATGATGGTCCCCCGATCGACATCTGGAAATCATTGCATGGTCATAATGCATGTAACATCCCTCTTATTGTACTATAGTTTTTGACAAAAAAAATGTAAAGTGGATGAATCCCTCATCTCTTGGCCAAATATATTGGAATTATATATCAATTTTTATTGTCTAAAAAATATCTATGATTTTAACTAGGTTTCAAACTCTAACTTTTTCTATTCACATACTTCACTAATAGTAGTTCACTTTAATCTTTGTGGATTATATTAATGCTTGTTTTTATGAAAGATTGAAACTTTGAGGCTCAACCTACCTCTTACACCTCAGTTCAGTGATTTTTATGAACATCAAGCATTGTGGGAACCCTAATTAGTCTTCTTGCACTTGTGATGTCTTAGACGTACACTTACCACTTGATTTGGACTTTAATTATGGGGTTTTCCATAAATTGCTAGTTTTACAATACTTGTGACCTTAAACGTCCTAATATTTGGAAATAAATAACTTACACCTCTCCATGACACTAACATTAGTCCCTAGTATCCTTCTTTCTAATGCATATATATGCCCCATTTATGTTAATGACTGGTTATACCTTAGGCTTATGTTGACTTTGACCTATCTTATGCATCAAACTCACTTATATCATGGAAGTCAGTAGTCTTGAGGTGTCTTATGACCTTAATAGATATGGATAACCACTTGTGTGATAATCATTATTGTGACTCAAAGTCCACTAGTGATGACCTAGTGCGACACATGACTTGCTTTTAATGTTTGTTCCCTTATCTCAATATGAATCCTATTGTTATGTCCTCCCCCTCATAAATTAGGCATTACTCTAACCTAATGATTCCTTGGATGTCCCACATAATTCATATGTTGACCCTTGTTGATGATGAGAAATGTTGATAAAGCATGTTTGTGTAACATGTTGATACCAATGATGGTCAAATGATGCTTAATCCTTAAGGACATCCACTCATCTCAGAAATACGTTAATCTTGTCCCCTTATTTCTAATCTAATCTCATAACTTAGTTGAATATCATGCCCTGGTGATCCTTAACCTTGTTTCTCTATTGTGATTTTTTTGACCCTAAAATGTGTATAAATAACATAGACCTTGTAAAAAGAAAGAAAATAGATAGAACATATACATGAATTGAAACATGAACCACACCTTCTTAATGTAATTTGAATAAATAAAAGACCAAAAAATATACTAATAAGAAACTTTGAACCTACACTGGCCAAAACACTATAAATGGATCTAGTTCACAATAATGTTGAGAATCTAATACTTACATGTTATCTTGTTCTTAATCATTTCTTATATTAATGTTGGTCAAGGTCAAGTTAAGAATTTCTAAATCAAGTATGTTCTTTAATAATAATATTAATATGGCTTTATTGCTTAAAACTTGATATGTATGTATAATTTCTTGCTGAATTATTTCCATGTAGCATTGTAGTATTGTACTTGATGCTTTATCTCGTTGATTTTATATCTTACATACATAATATACAATGTAATTATAGAAGACTTGTGAACTTGCATGTACTCTCAAGGTAAGGACACAATGTCGGGCACCCTACTTGATTTTTCAACATAGGGCAAACCATGTCGATGAATAGGGTTAGCTAGTGTCATTGAGCCCTAAGCAACCTCTCAGACCCTTCAGATGGGAAGGTGTTCAAAGGCCTTATCATACATTTTATTGTTGGTATAATTGTAGTAGAATGGACTAGAAAATGGGTCTTTTTTCTAAGTACTTAAGTTGTTTACATTTACTTCTACTAATCTTTTTGGAGTAATGAAAACATTATATATAATTGTACCTATACTCACCAACTTATTGGTTGACCCACTTATTTTTTTATGTTTCAGATTTAGAGATATCATGGAACTTGATGTCTTCTAAGCATATGTTCAGGCGTACTTGTAGTATGATCCTAGACAATGTCTATGAAATATTCAAATAATTTTATTCTTCAATATGTAATTGGATTCATGTATAAATAATGTTGTTTAATATATTTTTTAATTGTTGGCACTAAGTTGTTGGTTGCATCTTATTATATCTTCCTGTATTCTAAGCTTTTTTGTTTTTACATTTGCTCTTTGATATTACCATTCTAGGGATGGATTCTTACATCCTTCAACCATTGAATTTATAGTCATTTGGAGGTTGGATTTTAGTAATAAATGTTTCGATGACATACCTATTGGTATGTATGCCCAGAGAGACAATCATATGATGATTGTAGTGGCATATCTTGTAAACGATTTGATTAATAATAAAGTTAATCTTCTTATTTATTCTATTTTATTCAGTTATGAGATAATAATGAAACATAATGAATGTCTAGACAATGATATTAATCAATGACGTATGTTTTCGGGTTGAGGACCTGAATAATGATATCATACATATGTAAAGCGTTGATACATTCTTTCTATGTCCCTAGTTTGTTGTAATTGCAGAAGCTGATACACATCAATAACACATAAGTCTAGAATGTGTGTTGGTTGATGACAAAATCTCATTAGTCATAATATATGATATCAAGCCAAGCACATAGATACTTGTTGGAGAACAGTGTATCAGACATACCCACCATTAGAGTCATACTTGGAAACCATGATGGTACTCAAAATCATCTCTCATAGTGATGATGGTGATTGTGGTTCATAGACCTAAAATCACTACACTCATCACATGTCGTCTGATGTAATTAGACATCATCCGCTGTGACCTTGAGTAAGGGTTTCCATAAATGCGGGGCTCGGGTGCATCATAACACAAGTCGATGAATGTGAGTGATGTAGATGGGATTTTTCCCTCATATAAAAGTTTGATATCTATGCCACTTGATAAGTGAGATTTAGAAAACCATGTGCATGCACATGTGAATCAATATAAGATATTGAATTCACATATATCTCAGATAGTTTGCTCTACTTCAAGGAACATAGATAAAATGTTGAGAGGATGATGATTCCTTGCCTTGAGTTCAGTTTGGATATTAGTGACAAAGGAACTATACACATATCATTACACCAACCATAGATTGTAGGTTGATGTTGTTCTCCATCCTTCTGATTACTTGGTTAGCAATGATGTCTTTTTGGATACCAGTCATTGCTTGTGATATCATAAACTAGTTGTGGACACTCACTACCAATGTAACTTGGAACCTATAGGGTCACACACATAGGATACACTTGGAATAGGAGTTTATTCATGAACATAATTTAAACTTGATTACTGAAGTGGAAGGTAGTCAATTAATCAACATTGGTTGAAAGTTTATTGACTGGATTGTGAACCGACTGGTTCAAGTGTTGAAGTGATCAATTCAAAGTGTTAGGTCAATTGAACCAAAATTTACGGCTAGAACCAAGAGACAACCAGTTCAGTAGGTGATTCAATCGGCTCACGTCTGTGAACTGAGTGGTTCAAGTTGTAAACTGACATGTTGGTTGATCAATTCACTGGGATCAATGATTAGTACTGAAGGTATGTTATACATTAATCAGATATTAATTTCCAATACAATTGTGTTTGAGAAACATAGTGAAATGACTGCTTCAAGGGTTGAACCAATCGTATCACTTGCCAAACAAATAGTTCATAGTTGAACTGACCATTTCTTCATTATCATGTTATGGAAGTTTATGAAATTCCATCCTCTTTGACTCTTCCTCAAACTAGAACTCCTAACCATGGCCCTCCTATAAATAGAGGGGTAGTCTAGGATTTCTAGTGACACAACAAAACGTTATGACAATTTTTTTCTTCTCTGGTTGTGGTAATTGAGATAAACCAAGAAAGATGAACTTGTCAAAGGGAGGGATGATAAGACAGAGACAAATGGGAGAGAAAGTTGGTGCTAGTACTCTGACTAGATGGGGCTACTCTTTCTTTTCAGTTCATATAGAACGAACGAAGGTCCCGGTGGTCCATGTGGACTACTATAGAGGCGAGGAGACTTTTGCCTTCCATTAGGAGGATGAGGTTAACTTCTATATATGGTGATCGACTAGGAGGCCATTGCTGATGCTGTCCAGGTGCAATTTGAATAAAGGTGCACACTACCATAAGGGAATTGTCACTGCACTTATTCCTGGATCAAGTATAACCTTGCAAACCATCCTTTCCATTACATAGTTGTTGATGCGATCTACTATTAAAGGGGAATATGGCAATTAATTTTTGGTTTCCCTTAGCTTATCTAATTCCATATTTCCCATCAATGGTATCGAATCCACATCAATTTACTATGCTTTGGTATTTAATTGATATAATTGGATTTTGGTTTTCACCACATATTTATTGCATTTGATGCAAATACTTAAAATGAGTAATGTGTATATCTAATTAAATACCACATAGGACCCCAACTAATATATATAAGATATGTTGTATTTGTAATTTACATGTTATCTGTGTTTGGTTGGTTGTGGTTGTTTATTCCTATTTTATCTTGGTTTGCATATTAAGCCTCTATCTTCTCTTCCATATGTAAAAGTATTAATTTTCTCCTTTATATGCTCTCCTTGAATGTAATTCAAGGTTTCCCTTTTACAATATAAATTGTTAAAATGGTTTTAATTTTTATGATAAAGAAGACGTTTAACACCAGACGAACTTCCTATTTTAGAGGACAAGCTGATTGGTTGGAGGACTGATGAGGAAAGATGATGGGAGGATCTGAACTGGTTGACTAGTGGGCCAACTAAGTGATTGGAGATGTCTAGACATCATTTGGATTAGGGGCCCAGACGATCAATCCGATAGACCAACCGACCAACCAGGAGGTGAGCTGATCGGTTCAGGAGTTGAATTAATCAACCCAGATTGGTTTAAGCACACATCTTTATCAACAACAAGTTCTTACATGTGATATAGATCTTATGTGGTAGTAATTCCTTGTTACTCCAAGGAATTACAATATTATGGCCATAATCATCACTTATGTTTTAATTACATGTTTTGGTTTGTTGGAAATAGCATGCACATGATATGTACTGTAATTATGTAATGATTGGATATGCATATGTATTTATAAATAGAAAATCCCTAAACCAAACATATTAGGTCTTAGATACTTTTCATTAGAAACACCGATGAAAAGATTGATCGGTTGTGCCAAGCGTGGTGCATTGTCCATCTTGTGGAAGTGTGATGGTAGTTATGTGGGCCTGCCAAGTCGAGTGCATCACTATCATGTTGGATTTTGGGTCAAACTTAACTAAGTGATATTAATGAGATTAAGCAATTCGAATCATGTACATGACTATGGCAAAGAGTTTCACAAATAGTCTATTGAAGAACTTCATAAGAAGCAATTGGAAAAAGTTTCCTACCTTAATGATTGATTATCGACGTTGGCGTTGTCTGGGTAATAACTCAATTGTTTTGGATCTTGGCTCACTAGAAGGTTGTACACTTCAATCTTTGAATTGATATGTGAGATCTATGAATTTGAATAAAATAGTGGCAGAAATAATGAATAAAAGGCCTAATTAAACATCATCAAAATTATATTTTAATCAAATCAAATAAAAATGTTTTTCAGGAATTGTAATTTCTCTTGTTGAATCAAAATGGAAACCAATAACACATTGTATTGCGATCTATCCTTGATAAGGACGAGTTAAATTGGAATAATTGACATGATTGGTTTAGAACGTTGATAATTGTTCACACATAGAAGCACAAACTCTATGTCTAAGAGGCACCAGAGCCTAATGAACCTACTTCCACTGCACCTAAGGTTGATAGAGATGCTTACAAGAACCATTCTGAAGATGTCATTGATGTCAAGTGCATAATGTAGTTCTCAATAAAATATGAGTTGCAAATACAACAACATGACATTGATGTTATTTATATGGTAACACATCTTAAGAACATGTACCAAGACCATGCAAGATAGGAGAGATATGCTATCGCCAAGGCTCTGTTCAAATGTATCATGGAAGAAGGAGAATAGTAGGTCCCCATATGCTCAAGCTAATTGGGTATGTGGAGAACCTTGCTAGATTGGGAGTTCCCTTGGGTCAAGAGTTGTCCATGGCATGATTCTGCAGTCATTTCTAGAGTCATATAGTCGGTTTTTCAAGAACTACAATGTGAATGACTTTGACAAGCTCTACAAAGTTACTTGGCATGCTCAGAATAGTTGAGGCACAAATGGAGAAAGACAAGCCCAAGTATGTGATGTTGATAAACAATTAAAAGGGGAAGTCCAAGGGCAAAGGAAAATCTAAGTAATGTTCTAAAATTGGCCAGAAGCCCTAGTCTTCAACACTGAAAGCAAAGGAAGGGGTGAATAAGGGAGGAAATTGTCACCATTGTCACAATCCTAGACATTGGAAGAGAAATTTCCCTCTCTACCTAGAGGAACTAAAGAAGAAGGAGGATATAGAGATCTCCACTTCAGGAGTATACATTAGTGATGTAAATTTGACTACTTCTTCATCTTGGGTACTAGATATCGGATGTGGATCTCACATATGTTATTAGAAAGAAGTAAGCCTTTACAAAGGGTGAGGTCAGACTATGCATCACAAATGGACCAAGAGTTTCTGCCACTACAGTTAGAACCTATAATTTATCTCTACCCACAAGCTTGTAATAGAATTAATGAACTATTATTTCATATATGCCAATAATAAATATATTTTACTTTCCTCATCTTGTATGGACAAAAATGAAAATGGAAATCATATAAAAAATAGTCAATGGTCTCTCCCAAAAGGATGATAATTTTTTATGGCAGTTCCCCAAATGCCTTATGGTCTTTGTTTACTAGATCCAAAGATAAATGTTTATAACGTTAATATCAAAAGATTAAAATTGATAAATCAAATAATGAATACCTATGCATTGTCATCTAGAGCATATAAATAAGAAATACATTTGTAGAACCCATAATGATAGGTTCCTAGACTCTTTTGGTTGTTGTGTAAATAGAGACATGCAAATCTTATCTATTAGGAAATATGACAAAAGAACCTCTCACTAGATGTAGTGGGAGAGCAAATATGATATTAGGGATTGTCCAAATTGATATATGTAGACCTTTTACAATAAATGTTGGAGGTAGATACTAGTACCTCACCATATTCACTGATGATTTCACTAGATATGTTTATTTGTATTTAGTGAAATACAAACATGAATATCTTGAAGAGTTCAAGAAGATCATGAATGAAGTACGAAACCACCTTGGTAGAAGTATTAAGACACTTCAATATGATCGATGTTGAAATATTTTACACCAAGAGTTTGAGGACCTTGTAGAGATACAATGACAACATATCAGAATGATCTCCACCTCAAAAATAATGATGTATTAGAGAGAAGGAATCACACCTTGTTAAGTCATGGTATGATTTTCAATAAATCTTCTAATTTCCTTTTTGGACACATGCTTTACAATGATACAATATACCATGTAAAATGGTTCAAAAGGACACCATACAAGATATGGCATGAGAAGTGTCCATATATGTGTTTTATATGTATTCAAAGCTGAGTAAGAAAATAGTTTCTTGAAAATCTATATCCATAAATCACATAAAGGTAGCTTGTTGTAATATTACTTTATCCCAATCTAACAAAAAAATGTTTGTTACCTGGATGGATGAATTTGTCAAGAGGAATTTAATTATAAAGGAATTAGTGAGAGAATAGTAAAACTTGAAAAGTTCAAGACCAACAAGTAAACATTAAATCCAAAGAAGTACATCAATAATAAGGAGAATAACAAATTGTTGTGGAATCTCAAGATCCTTATGTAACAACAAACCTCACATTTCTAGTAGAACACGCCTCGAGCTTGAAAGATTATGATATATAATAACTCAGAAAGGTAATGAGTTGGTCATAACATGATGACCCACCAATCTACTTAGACGCTATTATGGCACTAAAATATGAAAAATGTCTTGAGGCCATGAGATTAAAGATGGATTCCATGTACACTAACAAGGTATGACCTAGATGGATCCACCTGAAGGGATAAAACCATAAGGTGCAATTGGCTCTTCAAAGAAAGGACCAACACGGATGTTAGTGCAAACTGGTTGTAAAAGTTTTCAAACATGTTCAAGGTGTTGAACTTGATGAAATCTTTTCACAGTTGCCATCCATCATGATCATGCTTTCTATTGCATCTTATTACAATTGTGAGATTTGGCATACAAATGTTGAAACCACATTCCTTAATAGGAATATTGTAGAGGATGTGTATGTGTCACAAATTGAAGGCTTTATAAAATCCATATAATGCAAATAAAGTCTATACACTGAAGCAAGCATCTCATATCTAAAATCATTGATTTGTTAATATAGTCAAAGAGTTTCACTTTAGGCAAAATAAAAATGGAATTTGTGGTTAAAAAAGATTTGGTGGGAGAATATTTATGTTCCACATAATGATGGGAAATAATATCCATATAATATAAGTATTAAGAAATGAAAAGAAAAGTACCTTCTCTATAAAGTGTTTAGGCAAAGAATCCAATGTGATAGGAATTGAGATCTATAGATGTGACACACTCATCACATAGAACAAGATAACTCAAAACAAAATGTGGGACTAATGCAAACCAACCAAGTTACTAGAAAATGCAGGAAATTAAAACAAATTTCACATAACCACAAAAGATGGAACATATTACACTTGAGTTTACAAGAAACCACATGTATTACATATCTCATGCAAAAGATATACATATATCATCGTTCAATGATTAACATGCCACCTGTCTATCACATATATATACAAACCATGTATGTAAAACCATGGCCTACTACCAAAATTCGTATTGATATACATAATAAAAAAACCTCCCCCTACAGACCTGAGAGTATAGGGACGACATATAGGACTCTACTAAAAAACACTAGCATCATGTCCAACCTTTAATATCTACCATTCCTCTTACTGCTCAGACTCAACTGCAAAATCTCTACCTCATCGTGCATAATCACCTAAAAGATGTGAAAACCTACAGGTGAGACCAAACATCGCAGTGAGAGATATAACTCTTCACCGACAACTACTATAAGCACAAAGAAACTAAAATAGGTAGCAGACCATAACATCAGGTTGAGCAGATTCAGATAAATGATATGAATGAAGTAGTTACCGATGTCTAAGCAATTCAGGCATCTACAACTGAGTAGTGGAACATTTGATATTTTAAGAAGGAATATGAAGAACATCTATAATAATTGTTTTCTCTTACCACATCATAATTAAAGAATTAGTACAAGAAAATAAGTCATATGTTAATCCAATGTGAGTCCTTTGTAACCCTAAGAAAATATAATATACAATTATATTATGTGTTTTATTTTCCTTAAGGATTTGATTTGTCCACCCCAAATCCAACTAACCGTTACTGAGTTAAAATTAGTGCCATAAAAGATCAATGGAAGATCCATAATTCATGATCTCACCATAGAACACTTGGTCAGTATGAGAGACAATTTAGAAACATAGAAGTCTATTGCCAAAAATGAAATATAGTCAAGATGAAAAGAAACGACTAGTATGACCTTGGTACAAGTCACTTACAGTACATGATCATGCATGGCTGTTCAAAAAGATTCAATCATGCAGTTACACTGCCACCTTTCGAAAATCACATCACCACAAGGCATGACCGCAGTCACCATCTAAACCTATAATTGCGGATGCAAGGATGTATCAACAACTTGCACCACCACAAATTGAAAAATATGTGCTCTAGGTTTCCCATTGGAATGTCTATTTTCACTACCCAACAAGTTCTAACACTAGAATGGATCTATGGCATAGGGAATCTTGGAGATTCTCTTGATTAATTATGCCATTTAAGAATTTTTTAGTGCATTAATCAAGTTACAACGTACGAACCCTAAACAAGTTCTACAAAAAAGCGGTAAAGGTACAACTCCAGAAGATATAAAATGCATGAAATGAAACTTTTTACTTCATCCCATGATACTTGTCTCACTGCCATTCGCAAGGCCATAACCAACACCACATGTTACAAATGCCATACAAGGCCAACACCAATACCACATCACTATGGGATATCAATAACTCAATCACATATCAAGAGGATTTCACCTCAAACTAGGAATAAGGCAATTGTCAGGTCATTAGACCCAGTCATATAATTCCTACACGTTCAATATCAATGTGTGCTTCAATAATGCTCATAATCACCACCTTGTATTATACAAGGATTACATAGCATTCACATATCTATGACATTCATTCCACCTACATGGTTATGGTTACTCAAGTAGGAGTGAGAAAATACCATAATCAAGCTAACCACTTTAAGCAATATAAGTAGATATATCATATGTTTAAAAATTAGGGTTATGGTTCCATACATAGATGATTAGGGTTTCCATGGTATCACACAATCACCAAGAATTATTATCATCACCTCCATATGTTTCAAGGGTGTTAGGATTAAGAACTATTGATTATGATTAAGCATTCACATTCACATCATCATGTATAGACCATGGACCAAGTGTTGTGGTCAATTGGATAATAGGTGTAGGGACCATAGGTGTAGCAACCTAGTAATTTAAAATTGGTGTTGTAATAGCAAGGAAAACAAAGTGTAGCAACTACCAGAGTTTGGGTAGAGACCGCTATAAAAGGTGTCACCATGTGTAGCGACCCTCTGCACATCACCTTGAATTCCTCAGCAAAAACCCATCATGTTGCGACCAAAACCAATTCTAGAGTAGCAGCCAATGTATACAAAACAAGTGTGCAACCAACATATCACCAATGCAGTGACCTTCTACAAAAGGCCATATGCTTCGACCGAAATAGGACCAAGCATAATGACCATAAACCAAGATCAAGGTGTGTAGACCGAAGCAAGCTCAAGGTGTAGTGAACAAAAAGGTCAAGTCACCTCAACAACAAATAACCACCCTCAAAATAGAGATAAACCATGATCTGAATAGGTGGTAAACGTCAAGGACACTAAGCATTGTAGAGGAGGAAAACATCCATGCAAGGATGATCACCAAAACCCTAAAAGATGTATAATAGAGATCACCATGAAAGGACCTTGTTAAGGAGATAAAACTCACATTCAACACATGCAAAAGAGAACTAAAATTTCATGCTACTCCAAGACACTCAAACCATATGCATGTTGATGGGAATCCATAATAAAAAATAAGAGAAAACCATCCATTCCACAATCACAACAAAATCAGGTACAAAGATTAGGGTTTAGGAGAAATAACAATCTACTTGAGAATACTACAAAATATTAAACCCTAAATTATAATCACTTCATCTAGAATATTACAAGCACATTTTAAACATTATGAAAGCAACATGCATGCAAGAAAATGGTGCAATATTAGTAGGGAGAAGAGTTATATAACCCGCCTTATGTAGAGACCAAACTACAAAGCCTCAATCTATAAGAGGGAAGAAGAAACTCCAACCAAAAGATACTCCACAGTCACAAGATCACCTCAAAAGATAAGCACACCACAATCAAAGAAGAGCTCAAGAAAGAGGGTGAAAACCTTAGGCCGAACAAGTAGAAGAAATAAGAGAGCTTCTTCTCACTTGGGTACCACCATGGTTATACCCTAGTCTATGGCCCTTATGAAGAGAAGATCTTTAAGATTGCCACCATGGTTGCACCATAGTCTCATGACAAAGAAGGAAGAGGTAGGGTGCAAAAGGAAATGAGATCAAGGGTTTAAAACCACTTACCAAAATAGAAAATTAGCAAAGATCACCACAAAGGAGATGATCAAGCCCTAGATCAGCACATACAAGGTTGGTCCAACACCAAAGCTCCAAGATCAGCCCTTCTTTGCTCCACAAAGCTCCAAGGATGAACACATGAGAGTGGAGAAGAAGGAGGGACGAACAAGATGCTTGCATGTGAAGGAGAGGGGTTATATACTCAAGCTAGGCGAGAAGCAAGGGAGGTTATGGGGTATCAACATAAGACATCATCAAAAGGACACTTATCCACCAAGAAAACAACAAGGCAACCACATAACACATGTACGCATTAAAGGGTGATACAACCTATGAAGGTTAGCGACCACCTAGGTTACTAACAACCCTTGTTGCTGTCACAACTCATCATGGTACCCATGTAGATACCACTACACTAGTTCACCATGCACAACATGGTCGAAACACTCCCCTAGAGGACAAATCATAGTTACCAAACCTCAACTAGGGAACTGGGGTCAAACCAACTACACCTAGGGTAAGTGTTGTGGCTGCAACACTCATCCAAGAGTGGTGTTGTGGTTGCAACACACACAAACCCTAGCAAGGTCAACACACATCTACAAGGCAAACCCTAGAAACCCTAATATCACCATGTAATGTCACATCATCAACCACAGTCCAAGTAAGGTACCCCTATGCTTCTTCTCTTTCTTAAGATGCCAAGACATAGAAGGAACACTCTACATGTGACAAATTTCTAGATAACCCTCACTCATGGGTAAACTATAACTTGGTCCAAAATAAGCACAACTAGCTCAAACATCAACCAAACATGACCAAATTGAAAACATAAACTTGTCACATGTTATAAAAGTTTCACAAAGTATTAGATTAAGGTTCTTATCATATAATGAAGTAGATAAAACAAGGTTAGCCTAAAATTCAGGTCAAGGATCTTACAATAGAGATAGATCTGGAAGGATTCTAGGCCAAGGCAGGAGCACATACATTGGCAAGATGTTGAAGGAGTTCAACATGCATGATTCAATGAGAGAAAATGTGTCCATATTCCATGGGATCAGTCTCTCAAAAGCCTAGTGTTCCAATTCTTGTGATGAATGGGAAAACATGAGTAAGATGTCATATGCACTCACATTTGGATCTATCATGTATACAATATAATTTGCTCATCCCATTATCTTATATGTATTGGACATGATGAGATGATATTAGTCTGATTCAAATGAAGGTCATTAGAATGCCAGAAACAATGTCCATAAATACTTGAGAAGCACTAAGTATCAATTCATAGATTATGACAATAAGGAAAAGTTGGATGTAATGGGCTACAGAGATGCAAGCTTCCAAATTGAAAAAAAAATTAATGATCACAATATAAATTTGTGTTTGACCTTAAGACATGGATTGTTGGATGAAAAAGTTATGAGCGCATGACAATTGTTTAATTCTACAATAGAAGTCGAGTATGTTGGTGTTATGAACACAACATGGGATAATGTATGGATCAAGAAGTACATATAAATGAACTTATGGTATGTTCCAACAATTAGTGACATAGTAGAAACACTATGACAACAATGGGTGTATTGGATAGATAAGGAATCTCAAATAGCATACTACGTCAATTTCATCTCATACGAGAGGTCATACAACAAAGAAATGTGAAGCTTGTAATATACTGACTAGGGGGAAATGTTGCTAACTCGTTGGACAAGCACTTGTGCAGTAGAAACATGAATGACATGTTTAAAGATCACTTAGAATGATATTCATGGGTGGTTGGATCTAAGTGCAAGTGGGAGTCTATTGGTATGCATGCCCAAAGAGCCAATCATATAATGATTGTAATGGGATATCTTCTAAAAGATTTGATTAATTATAAAAGCAATCTTTTGATTTATTCTATTTTATTCAGTTATGAGATAATGATGAAACATAATGAGTATCTAAAGAATGATATTACTCAATGAAGCATCTCTTTGGGTTGATGACCTGAAGAATGAGATCATACAAATGTCAATGGTAGATACAATCTTTCTATGTCCCTATTCAGTTATTATTGTGATAGTTGATTGAAGATAATAACAGGTAGGACTAGAGTGTGTGTTGGTTGATGACAGAATCTCATTAGTCATGATATATGATATCAAACCAAACACATAAATACTTGTTTAATAATAGTGTATCAGACAAACCCAACATGAGAGTGATACATGCAAACTGTGATTGGAAGTCATAATCATCTCTCATACTGATGATGGTGATTGTGGTTATTAGACCTAAAATCACTACACTCATGACATTTCGTTTGATGTACTTTAACATTATTCACATTGACCTTGAATAAGGTTTTCCATAACGGTGGTGTTTTGGTACATCATAACACATTGGGGTGACTGTGAGTGATGTCGATGAATTTCTCCCTCCTAAATAGTTTGATATCCATGTCACTCGATAAGTAAGAATGAGAAAAACATGTGCATGAACATGAGAATCAATATATGATATTGAGTTCAGATATATCTATTACAGTTTTCCCCAATTTAAGAAATGTGGATTGAACATTTAGAGGATGATGATTCCATTCCTTGAGTTCAAACTGGATATGAGTGACAACGAAACTATATAATTACGGTTACACAAACTACATATTATAGGTTGAAGTTCTTCTCCAACTTGTCAATTACTTGGGTAGAAATGATGTTTTGTTAGACACCAATCATTGCTTGTGATGTCATAAACTAGTTGTATACACTCATTGTCCACGTAGCATGGAACTTATAGGGTCACACACATAGGATACACTTGGAATAGGAGTTTATTCATGAAAGTTTAACCTTTAAAAATAAAGAGTTAGGTATTTAGTTTAAACAACATTAGTTGAAAGTTGACTGGCTGGACTATGAACCAACTGGTTAAAGTGTTAAACTGATCAATTCAAAGTAATAGGTCAAATGAACCAAAATTGGTGATCAAAATCATGAGAAGACATGTTCAACAAGTGAATCGATATGCTCAGGTCTGTGAACTGATTGGTTCAGTTGTGAACTGACCAGTTGGTTGATCAATTCAATGGTCAAGGATTAGAGATGATGTCATATTACACATTGATTGGATATTAATTGCCAATATAATTGTGATTGGGAAACATAGTGAAACGACCGATTCAAGGGTTGATCTGATTGGCTCACGTAACAAACGATTGGTTCACTATTGAACCGACTATCCTTTTTTCATAGGTTACAAAAATTCATGAAATTCTATGCACTTCAACTCCCGCTCAGACTATAACTCATGGCCCTAACCCTCCTATAAATAGAGGGGTAGTTGAGGCTTTCTAGAGACACAACAATTAACTATAACAATTGTTGTCTTCTCTGGTTGTGGTAACTAAGATAACAAGAGAAAGTCCTACCCATGAAAGGGAGGGATATCAAGGGAGAGACAGTTCAGAGAGTAATTTTGTGCTTGCACACTGACTAGAAGGGGAAACTCATTCTTATCCATTCATCTAGAACGACATGTGTTACTAGTGTTCTATGTGGATTACTATAGAGGTGACATGGTTGTTTCCTCTTGCTAGGAGGATGAGGTCAACTGATATCCACAGTGAACAACTAGGAGGTCATTACTGACACTATCCATGTACAACTTAAAGAAAGGCACACACTACTGCAAGGAAATTGTCGTTGGACTTGCACCAAGACCAGCTATAACCTTGCAGACAATCATTCCCCTTACATAGTTGTTGACACAATCTACTATTAGAGGGGAATATGGTAGTTAAATTTTTGTTTCCCTTTTTTTTTATTGCCATATTTCCTGACAATACCCTAGTTTCTAGTCAAAGAAGATGTTTTTCAAAAAATTAGATTCATAATCCCCTATAACCTTTATGAGTTCTTAGTAGTGCCTTCTAGTTTATCCACTACACGAATTGTATTCATGAACCTTGTGAATAGCATTTTACAACCCCTACTTGATATATTTTTCATAGTCTTCATTGAGGACATCCTTGTCTTTTTAGATAAAAAAGAATAACACCGATAACACCTATCTAAGGTCCTAGACCACCATATAGAACATAACTTTTATTGGAAATTCTTAAATTGCAAATTCTTTATCGAGCAATCATGTTTCTTGGACACATCATAACTGGAGGAACTATTGCAATGGACCCAGAAAGTACTAATGCTTCATAATTGACAAGCACCCAAGTCAACGACCAAGATTCATAGTTTCTTTGGATTGGTCAGTTGTTATCTATGATTTGTCCCAAATTTCTCTAAGATTGTTCTTCCCCTCACCAATCATACATAGAAGAATGATAAGTTTGTTTGGTATGATTTATATAAATACATATTCAAGGAGCTTTATGAATATCTCACCTTTTCTCTCGTGTTGACCCTACCTCATGTAACTACATATACCTCATTTTTACTGACTCATCAAAGATGGTCTGATGTTATATTTCAGAACAAGACCAACATGTTATCACTTTTTCCTTGAGTCATATCAAATCCAATGAGTTGAATTTCCTAATGATGATTTAGAACTAGATATTATCATCTCCTCCTTGAAGATATGATGAATCTATCTATACAAAGACACTCAAATATCTTCACTGATAAAAAAAGCCTAAAGTATATGTTGATTTATAACAACATTAACTTGCAACAATAATGATGGATGGAATTCATAAAGTAGTATAACTTTACAATATCCTACCATCCTTGTAAGTCTAAAGTGTTCACCAACACCCTAAGTCATAAGAGGCTCGTTTTTTTGAGGAATTTGGACATCTAGAAGTGAAGGCTCAAAGAGTTTGTTTGATTGATTGCAGAACCCCTTCTTGGTAGTTTTCTTCTGGCCAACATTCAGATTGTCCTCAAAATAATTTATTATTTGATAATAGTTGAGTTGTCCAGGCCTACCCTTGAGAATATGAATTTCCTTCTGTATAAGCCTCAAACCAACCTCTCTGTCATTGTCAATGGAGGGATCTGATACAAGCATTGTATATGGGTCCCTAAAGATTCTTCTTTGAAGGTTCAAATATTATAAGAAGAACATGAGTCTAAGTATACCGTACATCTTGGAACCACCAAGATGTCTAAGGACCTACTAAATTTATATGGTAGTAGGCTATGAAGGGGGACATGGACTCATTCATGTCTAGTTGTATCACATGTTAGATTGTGAAGGCATATCATCAATTATCACATGAGATATAACCCATATCATGCTTAACTGGAAATCATAGAGTTAATAATAAACCTACTACTAATTATGCATGTTAATATCTTATTTATATTGTGATTAATTATATTATTGATATTTAAATCTAGATTGATATAGATCTATGGAGAATTCATTTATGAATCCATGGAACTGAGAGTGAGTCAAACCAGAGTCGAGATGGAGAAGTTACATCCTTTCAAGTCTTCAAAATAAATTGCATTGGTTGAACTTTAATGCATTAAGAGAAAAGGTTTTACATATCCTCAGATTGATGTCTTTGTTTATGAATAGACCGAAAAAAGGTAGCCACAAACCAAAGGTTTTGTTAGTGACAACAAACATAGGTTGGGTAAACTGATGGTTTAGTGGGGAGTGCCTTATGAAGGTTTTGTAGGCATTTTCAACTGAAGGTTGGGCTGGTGAACATCTACTGATGGATTGATTGACGTGTGCCAATCCAAAGTTTTTCTAGAGAGAATTTACTAAAGGTAGAATAGACTGATGGTTCTAGAAATCAATGGTTGCACTGACAACCATCTAATGAAGGTGTGACAGTCGAAGGTGACAATCAAGGGTTGTCCTGACCGAAGGCTAGTACCTACCAAAGGTACAGTAAACTGATGGCTCACCTACGGAACATGAAAATTGACAAACTATTTGCTGAAGGTTTTCCTTCTGATGGTTTGGCTGTGTTGGTGTCAATCTCAACAAATCACAAAAATCTTATATATTTATATATACTCAATGAAAATCAATGGAATCAGATTCTACATCTTCTTTTTTCCCCTCCTTTCTCCTAAAACCCATGAGAAGCTACTGAGGGTGATAATAGAGGGATTCTTAGGATGGCGAGGAGGAGGAATGGGGAATACTACATAAATGATGGTTCTATCTTATATCAGACTTGGTAAGTAAGAATTAACCATAGACCTCTTCTTATTTTTGTGTTCTCTTGAGAAGAAATCCCTATTTGAGGGATCAAAGGATCTAATTAACATTGGTTCTTCATCTTATTCCTCAAGCATACTTCTTTTAGGTTTTTATACCTTCTAATAGGCTATTAAGAGTTGGTTTTTGAGGTTCTCAGTTCATATTCGAGCTTTCTAGACTGAGACCTAAAGTATATAAATTTTATGCATGAGATTAGTAAGCTAGAACATGTACAAGTGAGTGGAAAATCACCTTTAAAACTTGGTTTTATACTGATCAAGCTTAAATAATATTTTTTATGTACAAATTTGTCTATTGATGAATTATTTGAATTTCTAAAGTTTCAATATGCGATTTCTGTTTAACAATTAAATGATTCAATATACTTTTGTTATAATCATATGTCTTAATTGATGGTTGTTCTAGTCAATGCATATTAAATTCAAAGAATAGTTTTAACTATGATTATTATTATGCTCAATTATCAATGAAAGTGGATTCCTTACTGAATTTATTCAATTATTCTCTATCAAAAATTCAATGAGTGAAAAGGAAAACCCTATGTATAGATTAATATTAGAGTAATAAGATGATATATTTTTCTTATGGAAACTAAAGGTTCATTAGACATTAGATTCCCTAAACATCATAGAATCCATCATGAAGGTCTACACTGTGAATGGGGAAACAAGCTTACTGACTGATAGAGTCCAGTATGAAGTAGTTGAAGCGTACCAGAGGGGTACATGGGACTAAGCCCAGAGAGGATGATCTTATTTTGCAGTGAGGTACCCAACACTAATAAGAGATTCTAGTATTACCTAGTACAACTCAATTAGTTCATTTATTGATCAGTAGGTCAGTCTTTGTAAAACCACTAATGCAGGTAGTTAAGCCAAGTGATTTGACTCTCAACCTAAGTACCCATGTTTAGAGGAGTCTAGATATCCAACCAACTATTTAACCACCATGTCAAAACATGGTGAGACTTGTCATAGACTGAGGAGATAGTGTAGCAGTCTTAGAGTCACAAAGATACTCTATGTCTTGTATGGTGAGGTCATAGCTTGTTGTGATAACTCTAAATATTATGGGACACTATAGTAGGTCTAGAGTATAATAAATGGACTAAAGATTAGCATGTAATTAATTTATTTATTGTAGTCATTATTAGTTCAACTTACATGTTGGATGATTTGAATATTTAAACAATAATTGTAACAAGAAGGCAAGGTCCATTATTTTATTTACAGGATCAAGGTTTAGCAAGTAACCAATAATAATTAAAATTTAATTGTGGGCATTCTGCTCAGTGGAGGCAAGGCTAAGGGGAGTGACTATCGTTCTTGTGTGGACAACCTATGATAGACAGTGGCAAAGTAGAATGGACTGAGGACGTCTTTTACTGGGAGACTTGTCCTAGCCAGGACTGTGATTGCGGGGAAAATACGTTTCTGGTACACGCAGGCTGCGATCCCTGGTTTTGTCTTGGACACCCTCAATATCATTTGCGAGTCCTTTGTATGGGACGGTAAATCTCGTGTTGTTTCTTGGTCTACCATCTCTCGTCAATTCATGGATGGTGGCCTGAACATCCATTGTGTGAGGAACGTGGTAGAGATGGTCACCCGGTCCAGAATTGACTGGTTTCTCAGATGTAAATCATCCTGTTGGAGTGAGTGGATGACCGTGAGATATGATGATGACCTTGGTAAGCTCAACGACAATGATTCCAGAACCTGGAGAGAGATGCACAAATGTTGGCCGATTGTGGCCCAAGCATACCTGTTGTCACCGTATGGTTGGGTGCTTAGGCACCAGGGGGACAAGCCTTGGACTTTGACATCTCTGTGTTCTTCTCAGGTTCTTTGGGACCCCATTTTTTGGAATAATGACCACATGCCTAAATGGATCTATTACGCATATAGGGCTGTGCTGGATCATCTTCTGTTACGACCCCACCTCCTGATAATCCCCACTTAAGGGAGACCGAGAGGTTGAAGCCGCACCCATAACTTCTGGATCAAAGGTTCGACAATTAACCAAGAATAATTATCAAATTTTAACATACTATACTGAAAAGCTGTAAGAAAAAAAATAAACTTTGCATACCTTTTGAAATTTTTGGATTTCTAACTTCTATCCACTTAATGATTCTGCGCTAACTAATCCTCCTTGTATTTTTCTTCATGTATTTCACAAAGTGATGATTTACTGTTTGTCCTTTTGGCTTGTACCTAAAACGCCGACAAAAAAAACGTCGGTCAGCCGAAGCTGGTATGTGGGGGAAACAGTAATCATGTAATACGTTAACAATGTAATCATTCAATTAATCATTTAACAATCAAGATTACGTTTTAAATATAACTCCACGATCCAAGGGTACCCTATCCTCTGTGTTGTCCCCATTAAACCCCTCATGATCCACCTATAAGTGAACTAATTTCTAGGGTTGAGTCACATGGCACTACTCGTAAGTAGCCCACTCCTTAACTCATGATAGGCTAATGAGTCTCATGGCACTACACGTAGGTAGCCCAGTTTCTAACTCTCGGTAACCTAGACCTTGCTCTAGGATTACCCCCCTTTTTTTAGCCTTTTTAAAACAATAGAGGTGGACCCGGATCTAGTCAGTTATATACAAACATTTAGAGTGATAATCATATTCACTTTATAGTTGCATGAAATAAATAAACATCCAACAGTTATTTTCAAACAACCGATTAAAACTTCGGGAATCACTGTGAAACTAGAGTGATTATTCATAAGCGTAACCACATACCTGATTTGATGAATCATGTAGATTATTGAACATATACTTCATGTATATACAATCAAGCCAATCAACAGATCCAAGCAAGTAATTCAATCATCACATAATTCCTGAAAAGAATATGTACTCTATTTATTACACACTTTATCAAGAATCTATTTCATTAACTTGGATTCTTTTTCTAGGGTTTCTAATCCGCATTAAGGTTCCATTAATATTCATTAGGGTTTCTTATATCAATTTCTCAAACTCTATCTCTTTTAGGTTAGCAAACCCTAAAATACTCTTTTCCATTTATATGAACCTTAATTGCTTAACTATTCATTTTAATAGTCTTTTATACCCAATTTGACTTAGAATCATCATGTCCCTATTCATTCATGGATTTGAACAATTAAACCAATTAAAGACATATTCATCTAAATTAGGGTTTTAAAGCTCATTAATGCATAATCATGCACGAAACCCTAAATTAAGCCAATTATATAAAAAGATCATCTTTTTAGATCCTATTTTCACTTTTATTAACAACAAGTTAATATCATCTTGAATTATCCAAATAACGTCATTAAGTCCATCTATCATCAAATCTAAGGGTTTTTCCTTAATTAAATCATTAAAGACGATAACTTTATGCCATTTTTAAATTTCAAGCATATTTATGCACATAAACTCCAAATTAGACTAATCACGTGCAAAGTTCTTCTTTTTTGAAGGTAATGTACTGTTTTACATTTAACAGGTTAATATTAACTCTAACGATCCATTAAACTCTATTAAACACTTTATTCATTTCAAAATAGGGTTTCTTAATCTTTAAAGTATTAAAGATGATTACTTCCATTAATTTTCGGATTGCAATTAGAATCAGACTTCAAACATAATTTCTTTGGGTTCCTCTCGTTCTGAGGATCAATTTTCATATAAAACTTGTTTTAATCCGAGCTACCAATCTTTAGTTATGAAATTTGCAAGAAAACGGTACCTCTCGGCCAATCAGGTGGCGCCACGTCGCCCTTTTCTATGCAACCCGCTCGCCTATTGGAAACATGACGAATTGGCCTTGTTGCCCTCAGTTAAGTCATATCTGCTACAGCCTGCAGAGGGGCAAGATGGTCCAATGACCAGGTCGTCTCCTTCCTTGCGCGACCTAGCGCTGGCCGCCGTCCAGGTTGGCTTGCGGGGAGGTTTTCTTCCTCCGTCCCTGGGCCCGATGACGCCAGCGGGGACCCCATCCTCTCTGTAAACCTCCTCCGCACCTCCATGGCCTCTAGATATCACTGAGGTGGTGAGAGAAAGGTCTGGGCAGACCTGCAGATCTGCTGCCGCATGCAGCCATCCCTGCAGCCGTGCGGGGGCTATTCCTTCCTCCCTGGGCTGCGGTTATCACCGGAAGAAGGTTCCTTGCCTCCGTCGTGCCTTGGTGCACACGAGGAACCTTCAGGTAGCGGCCAAGTCGGTTGTGTCTAGAGTGCCCATCCTGCACCATTTGTCTAAACGTGCAACCGGTTACTGGTGGTTTGCGTGAGCTCTAGCACTCGGAGATGATAGCCGACGGTCCTCAAGTCAGCGGGGAACACCAAACCTCCTTCAATATGACCCATAGCTCCCCGTTGCTTCAGGGAAAGCACCAACTATATGGCTGGGGTTTGAAATGAATTCAAGGTTTGAAGGAGACGTGAGAGGTCCGAGGTCCTTTTGGATTTGAGGATGTGGTTCCATCCCTTATATAGGGGAGGATACCCACGCCCTAGGGTGTATCTACGAGTTAAAGAGTTCTTCTCCTGTTAGGAATTTGATTCCTCCATTAGGAAGCAAGGTTCTCTCTCTCTTATTATCCTTTATTTCCTTGATATTCCTTGTTGCATGGCTATTTAGGAATTCGAATTTCCTCTTTCTTATCCTCTTTATTCTTGCTCTTTAATCCATTAGGACAAATTTCTATTTTCTTTAATAGAAATTACTTCCCTTTTCATAATGCCACAAAAAACATTAATAAAGTATCATATCATTTTTTTTATTCTACAAATTTTGGTATTTTCTCTTTCCTCTTCCTTCATTGGGGCTCCTTGTACCCCAAGAAACTATATTATTTTGAAATTACTTTTTAAGGATACTTATTATCCTTCTAGATGCATCTAAATGCATTATTTCACATTATCTTGCTTATTTCTCATTAAAATATCTCTTTTTGAGGATTTATCTTTATTTCTCTTTTATTATCCTCATTGGCATTCCTTTTATCATTAGAAATCTCATGGATACGAAATTTCCCCAAGAAATCTCTTTTATGCCTCTTTCCACTCATTTTCCACATTTTATCATTATTTTCAATTTATTTCTTAATAAAGAGATACCTAATTAATCTTTTCTTTTCTTGTTGCTTTCTTTTCGCAACCTTGGACTCCTTGGTACCCAAGTAACCCAAGAGGCACGAAATCCTCTTTGGATTTTCCTTCTAGAGGTTTCTACATATTTCTTTTCTTAAAAATTCAATTATCCATTTACTAATTGAATTTCCTTGTTATTTGGGCCCAATAGCCAATAAAGCCCACAACACAATCATCAAGGCTATTGTAAATGAAATCCATTTATTTGAAGCACATTATATCATCATTGGTTCTAATATCATTAATATGAGAAATTTCATTTCTCACCAAATGAACCCATAATTTGGGGTTATAACATCTTCCCAGTTTTGACAGGATGAACTCCTGGGGCATCCGTCCCAATTTGACGTGTCTTCTCTGCAACAGGGAGACAGAGAGTCATGCACACCTTTACTTCATTTGTGATGTCTCTAGGTATTTGTGGTGCAGAGCGGCCCTCAAGTTGGGATCGAGTGGCAGTCCGCCTAGGAATCTGCTTGAAGCTTGTTCGTGGATTTTGAGCAAGACAAAGGATAACCAGTCCCTGAGAGTGTTTGCGGGGCTTTTCCTCACCTCTATTTGCTTTTTTGTCTAGCGTGAATGCAACCGAAGGCTTCATGGACAAAGGTTTTCTGACTTGTTGGACCTTTTTGAGGTCATTGTACATAATCTAGGCCTGGCGGTTAAAGCCAAGCCTAGGATGGTGGCTGGTTTGGATAGACTGGTCTTGTTATAGTGGGGTTTTGTAGAGTAGACCTACTTGTATAGTATACAAGAGGTTTTCCCTATACTTCTTTTTGGCGGTTGCCTAGTAATATTTTACCTTCTCCAAAAAAAAAAAATTGTAAGGAAAAGAGTTTGATAATAATATGAAGACAGAATCTCCACTAAGGAGTAACATGGAATGCAAATCTAATGTTTGGGCCAAGAAATAAATCTAACTATCTAAATCCTCTTGGATAACTTTAAGCATATTTTGTTTTGTACATTCTTCTCTAAATGCCCATCTTATAGATTAAGTTTGGTTTGATCAAAAATAGCATGAAAGAAAGTGTTGTTTGTATATCCATATATACTAAGCATGTGAGGGAACAAAATATAAGCATTTAGGTTTATAATTAACCTTCAAAGAAATTATCTTTACAATATTGAACATGCATTTTCTTGTTTTAGCCTCTCAACTCTTATCCTTCCATTATATGTGGTGAACTAAAGAGCATGAGGTGAATGAAGTCATTATCAGAATAATCGGTGATCAATATCGGAAAGGAAGATCATCACAGGCCAAGTCCAAAAAAGAAGGTCTATGTATAAAACTAAGATCATGTGATGGAAGGTTATGGAAGTTCACTACAGGTACCAAACACTAAAGAGAGGGTTCCACATAAAGAGTCTCCAATAAAGAGAGGGCACACCATAGAGAATGAAAGGATAAGGGTTGAGAGGTTAAATCAAGAAAATGCATGTTCAATTTTCTAAATATAATTGTTGCAGTGGTTGATTATCCTGTTATAACTACATGTGTATAGTTTATTTCCCACACATACTCACTCTATCTCAATATGCTAACTGCATTTTGTTTAACGTTGTTTAAGGTTAAAGTACATCTAATCTGAATAATGGACACACAGAGAAGAAGGAACAAAGTAAATGATGCTTAAAGCTACCTTTGTGTACTTAGATTGCTAAATTTATTTCCTATTGAAAACATTACTTCCATTTCATGCAACTGCTTAGTGAAGATTCTATCATCATATTGTTATCAAATTATTTTCCTTTCAATGAACTATTTAATTATTATTGGTTAAATGCTAAACCTTGATACTATAAATATGATAATGACCCTTGTTCTCTCGGTATGCATTCATTGTGAATAATAGTGGGAGGTGCTATGTATGCCCAAAGAGCCAATTATATCATGATTATAATGGCATAACATATAAATGATTTGATCAATAACAAACGCAAGATTCCAATTTATTTTTTATATTTAGCTATGAGATAATGAATAACATGTTAAATGTCTACATAATATTATTAGTTGATGACATATGTCTTCAAGTACTAGACTTGGAAGAAATGAGATCATATGGATGTTAAGAGTACATATACACATTCTCATCATGTCCTTGGTCAATTGTCACTGTGGACGGTTGACAGAAATTAATGACACATAAGATCATAGTGTGAGTTGGTTGATGATTGAATTTCAATGGTCATGATATGGAAATATCAAACCAAGCACACAAATAGTTGTTAGAGAACAATGTATTGGATATATCCACTATGGGAATGACACATGGAAGCCATTACCATGGAAGTCATAGTCAGTTCTCACAGTGATGGTGGTGGTTGTGGTTCTTAGATCTTAAATCACTACACTCATCACATGTCATTGGGTACACTTTGACAACATCAAACACAATCCTGAAATGTGGGTTGTGATAACTGTGATGATTGGGTGACTTTCACACATGGGGATTGAATGTGAGTGATAGAGATAGGATTGGTCCCTCCGACATGAGTATGATATCCAATGTCTAATGATTAGCGAGACTGAGAAAAGTATGGCCATATGCATGTGAGTCGATATGTGATATTGAGCTTACATATATCTCTTGCAGTATGCTCTGGTTCAAGAAACAAGATTGAATAATAATGAGGATGACTGCTCCATGCCTCTAGTTCAATCTGGATATCATTGACAAAGGAACTATACAAACACTATAACACCATACGTAGACTGTAGGTTGAAGTTGCTCCCCAACTTTTGATACACTTGGATAGGATTGATGTGCAACTAGGCATCACTCATTGCTTGTGATGTCATAAGCTAGTTATGGACATTCACTGCCAATGTGATATGGGACCTATAGGGTCACACACATAGGATCTCATCTAGAAGAGGAGTTTGATCTTAAATGATAATTGAATTGATTACTAAAGTGTTTAGATATTTCAATTCTTGCAACAGATCAGCAGACTAGACTGCTAAACAATCAGTTCAAGTGTTGAGATTGTTGTTTGGAGTGTTAGGATGATTGTATTGTACATTGGTTGGAATTCTTCTTGACCCGGCATGTGAGATGCCCATCTTTCTTGTGTGAAATGGTCATATGGCCTGGTGTGAGATGCCCATCTCAGTTGCACCAAACGTCTACAACAGGGGAACAATTCAATTGCATCAAGGATTGGTGCAGACATCAAGTTGAGTACTAATTAGAATTGAATTACCGACTTATGTGAAAAATTGGAAACTACAAAATGACTATTTCTCTTAGCAAAACAACCGTCTCATTGGGTGAGACAACCATTTCGGTGCATGCAAGATGTGAAAATTACAAAATTGTTGCGAAAATTCATGATCTTCCGATCATTTCCACTCCCACTTTAGTCCTGTATTAGCTGGGGACTGGGAACCCTGAACCTAATCCCTCTAATATATAGAGGGGCACTGACTTCCTAGACTACAACTCAAAGTAGAAAATTGAGAATTAGTTGCTCTTACAATTGTTGTCCTCTCTAGTTGTGGCAACCACGAGAGTCCAATAAAGTCCCACCCAACTATGGAGGGATAGTCATGAGAGAGAAACAACTGAGGATTATTATTATGGGAGAAGAGGTTGGTGACTAGTGCACAAATGAGAGGGACAACTCCTTCCTGTCCATTTGAGTTGGATGATAGGAGTTCTAGTTGGTTCGTGTGGACTAATCTATAGGCAGGAGTCTTTTGGCTGCTGGTAGGAGGGAAACATCAACTCACCATCTGTGATGAAATCTAAGGAGCCACTATTGTAGTTTTCTGAGTCTGCTGCCCATGGAGGAGTAGTCATACGAGTCCCAATGCAACCAGAAGCTACACCCACCACCCAAGATAGATTGCCTATCTGCATCGATGAAAATTGTCATTGGACTTGCTCCAGGACCAGGTATATCTTCGTGAAACCATCCTTCCAATTGCATAGTTATTGACGCGATCTGTTGGTCATTGGGAAATATGTCAGTATTTTTTTTTGTTTCTGCTGCCTACCTGATGTCATATTTCCCTACAATGGTATTAGAGACACATCCATTACTCATGTTTTGGGATAATTGATATAATCAGATTTTGGTTTTACCATGTTTATTTATTACATGTGATTTGAATACTTAAACTAGTTGATGTGATGTCTGTCTAATCACCACATAAAGAACCCAAATATATATATATATATATATATATATATATATATATATATATATATATATATATATATGTTTGGTTTCTTTATGTGGTGATTAGATTTTTTTTTGAATTCACCATCGTTTCATTCATAACTTTTTCAAGGTACAAAAAATACGTCGTTCTCAGTGGTCAACCTCCAACTAACAGGTAAGGTATTCCTTCTAATGCACTGACCGCCCAAGGCTAAGGTGTGTTGAGCAACAAGATGCGTCAACTGGTTCCTAGACCTTTTAACATGGACACACATGAAAACAGAGAGACCGGAGGCAAGGGTACATATATCCTCAACTAAAAGCCCCAGATAGTCTGGTCGTTTTACTGCCTCATTCAGAGCATTCACCAGGCTTAGCGAGTCAGAGCATAGGATTAGTTTCTTGTTCGTCAAACAGGTCGCCCGCGCCAACATCAGTCCTTCTTCCATCGCCATGGCCTCTACAGTGGTCAAGTTCCATTCCGCATTGACTTGCCGCTGCACTGCCCCCAGGAAGAGCCCTCTTCCATCTCTTTGCACCGCCCCCAGGCCGCACTGTCCACTGCCCCAAACCATAACATCTGTGTGGAGCCAAAACCATGAAGTATCTACTCCCTTTCCTACAAGAGACTTCGAGTTGATCGCCCCGTCTCCATGCAGGTTCACCAATGTCTCCCTCCCGCTCGTGGCAGTGGTTCCGACCACCATACTTTGTGCCTTCCTGTAGTCGGCGATCATGGCTCTATAGGCTTGAAGGATTGGTTTGGGGAACAGTTCTTCATTCTTGAAAATTTTGTTATTCCTACTGGTCCAAATGGTCCACCACACAGCAACCAATTCGTCCTTCTCCACTTCGGTGCATCTGCCCATGAGGCCGAGCAGCTCGTCTTGTGCGTTCCCATTGCTTGCCAGGTTGAAAGAATTGTCTAGCCAGCTTTCTTGCCATACTATCTCTGCTCCCGGGCAACAGTTCAACATATGTGAGATGGTTTCCTCCTCCACGATGCAGATCGGACATACTCCCTCTTACGTGACATGTCAATCTCGCAATCTTCCTCTTGTGGCTAGACTTCCCGTGGTGACCCTCCAAAGAAAATGAGACAACTTTGGGGGCCATCTCTTGTCCCAGATCAGCTTCCACGCATCGTGCAACACTGTCCTTTCCCTCTCCCGAAGGCCTGCTCCACCCAGACTTCCCAGCCAGTAGGTCAAGCGCACTAAAAAGACCCCATTGTTACTCGGCCACCAATACATGTTTTCCTCTACTTCTTTAATAGACAAAAGTATCACCTTGATCTGAGTCGCAATGTCCCTAGGAAAAAACCGCAGCAGCTTTTCCACATCCCATTCTCATCTCCCCTCTAACAATAGCTTGTGCACCATCTCCACTTGATCCCCTTCAGTCGGTTTGAACACACTGAGATCCATGTCTACTCCTACAGCCCACCTGTCCGTCCAGATGTTAGTATCACGGCCGTTCCCAATTCTTTTCATTTTGCCCCCCACAGACTACGCCATGTGTAGCTTGGAATGAGCCCCAACCGTGCTTCCAGTATGGAATTGTTTGGGAAATATTTGGCCTTCATAACCTTTGCAACCAGTGTCTCCGGTCCAGAATACAGTCTCCACACCTGTCTCACGAGCATAGATTGGTTAAAGATATGCATATCTCTGAAACCCATACCTCCCTCTCTCTTTGACTTACTCAGTCTTTCCCAACACAACCATGATATCTTCCATTCCCCATCTTTAGACCCCCACCAAAACCTTGCCACCATGGAGTTCAAGTCTCCAATCAGACCCAGCAGAAGTTGGAATGCACTCGTGATATATGTAGGGATTGCTTGCACCACTGCCTTGATGAGGACTTCTTTTCCCGGTTTGGATAGCAACTTCTCCTTCCACCCCCGTAGTTTATTCCCCACTCTCCCTCTTATGTAATCGAACACCTTCTTCTTGGACCGTCCTATGGCCGTAGGAAGACCCAAATAAGACGCCTGCCGATCCACCTCCTTGACTCTGAACAAACCTCACAATTCTTCTTTTTTGCTTCTCGGCATCTTCTTGCTAATTGCAATCTTGGACTTGGTGAGATTTACTTTTTGACCCGATGCCTGTTCGTATTGGCTGATTATCTCAGCTATTTTCAGGCATTCATTCCTTGCCCCACTAGAAAAAAGAATATTGTCATGTGCAAAAAAGAAATGTGAGATCTGAGGTGCCCCACGATAGATGCTCATACCGTGAATGGTATTTGCATGTACCGCGAGGTTTAGGAGGGTGGAGAAAGCATCGACACAAAGAATAAAAAGGTAGGAGGATAAAGGGTCACCCTAGCAAAGTCCACGTGAAGGCTGGAAGGCACTTGATCTTTCCCCGTTGGCGGTAAAAGTGTGAGAGACCAAAGAAACACATTCCAGAACTCTATTGCACCATCTTCCGCTGAAACTAAACCTTTGCATCACTATTTCAAGGAAGGGCCACTCTACTCTGTCATATGCCTTCATCATGTCATGTTTAAGCACAATTTGTCCTCTCTTTCCACCTTTCCCACATAAGTCCATAAAAGGCTTCAGACGGTTTGTCAACACCTTGGTAGCTATTTTGTAGATGACATTACACAAACTGATAGGCCGGAATTCAGATACCGTTCATGGTTTTTTCACCTTTGGGATTAGAATCACCAAGGTATCATTGAAACCTTTAAGAGAATATTCCCCTTTCCACCACCCTTTAATGTAGTTTGCAACATCCTTTCCCACTACATTGTAGAATTTTTGATAGAAGACCGGTTTTAGACCATCTGGACCTGGTGCCTTATTAGGATGCATTTGAAAAACAACCTCTCTTATCTCTTCATCACTGAGATTCATGTCCAGCGTCGCCGACATCGTTTCGATAATGTTCTTCTCAATCCCCCTCACCGCTTCCTCCATATCCACCATCCCCCCTGAAGTGAAAAGGTCATGGTAAAAACTCTCAATGATACTCAGGATATCTTTATCCTCTGTCCTCCAAATCCCCCTATCATCTTTAATACCTACAATATCATTTTTCTTCTGTCTCTGGGTAGCTCTGTGATGGAAATAGAATGTGTTTCTATCCCCCTCTTTAAGCTCCTTGACCCGGGCTCTTGCACACCAGTATGACTCATCGTCCCTGTACAACTTTTGTAATTCTTTTGATAATTCTTCACACCATTGAAGCGTTCTCCCGTCCGGCCATTTCTTCTGCTCCTCACCTAACATCTTAGTCATAGCTTTAATCTTTTTCTTCAATGCTCCAAACTTTGAAGAAGCCCAACCCTCCCGGTCCCTACTCACCTTTGCTTAATTTATGCTTTAAGTCATGATCCCCATCCATCTCCCAAGACGCAACCACCATGGAATGACATCCCTCTTCTGATAGCCACATAGGCTCAAAAAAGAAACGTCTCTGTCTCCTGCGTTTCCTTTCCTCACCCATAGAAATGTGCAAAACAATCGGGGCATGATCAGATTGGTAGAAAGGCAAATGGTGTACCCAACTCCCCCTGTACTTGCTTCTCCAAGCCTCACTCACAAGAAACCTATCCAGACATTCCTCCACAAGTGTGTCAACTGTATTCCCCCTCCTCCATGTGAAGGTGTTACCTGAGAAACCAATGTCAAGAAGTGCACAATCATCTATAACGTCCCGGAACTCTCTCATAACTATGTCTGGTTTCATCGGACCACCCCTTTTCTCTTCATTGTTTGTTATCTCATTCAGGTCCCCAAAGATGATATTCCTATATGTCATCCTTGCTCGAACTTGTCTCATCAGATCCCACGTGAAATGCTTGTCCACCTGTGCTGACCACCCATAAATCCTACATGCAGTCCACCGAATGTCATTCTTTTCATCCTCCACTATGCATTCCACATGACGTGTAGAATACCTAGTGATTTCAACACTAACCCCACGCCACCATAGGCCCAACCCGCCAGCTCTGCCAGTACTCGAGATATAGATGCCCTCGACAAAACCACACTGTCTTTTTATTTTTTCCAACCTTTTATCGTCTAGAATAGTTTCCATTACGAAAACTACATTTGGCCGCTCACCCCCACACAGAGATCGGAGTGCGTTTATGGCTGCCAGGTGGCCCAGACCCTGGCAGTTCCAACTTAGGATTTTCATTGTTGTTCTTGGGGTTGGGTATGCCCAACTCCCGCTACTTTGGTTTCCCACTCCTGTGGACTTCCACTTGTTACAACTTTGTTTGCTCGATCACACCTCAGCCTTTTTGTGCTCAACACTGCTTGGGATTCCATGATAGTCTTATTCACTGCCTGCATACCCTGTCCCTCTCCGTTCCCTACTTCTCTTTCTCTTTTATTTGACTTCTGCCTGGTCAATTGATGTCTACCCTCTGTAATGTGCACTGGCCCCTTCGTTTGTTTCCCTGGTTCGTTTCCCCCATGCCCTCTCCCTACATGCCGAGCTCTTCTCGCCTCATCTGCTTTCCTCCACTCTCGCTCTAGGACCTCCCCTTGCTTCCCAGGGAACCTCGGTAGCTCTTTGTTGATTGTTACCGTTGTCACTCTCATCCCCCGTCTCACCGCCCCCACCCTTTCTTTCTTTGTCTCCTTCACTAGAAACTCCCCGCAATTTTGTTCCATTGAGCTCTTGCTGATGCCTGCTGCTCGCTGGACCATTATGCCTGCTGTCAGTTCGTTGGACGTGGTGTCTTCCCGTGCTCTGTTCCCCGTCGTCGGGCTCTCCTCTTTGTTCATATCCCTCTCGCTGATCTCCCGAGCCGCCCCCTCTTCTTTTCCTCTTTGCTCACCGTGGCTATCCGTGCTATCAACCTCGTTTCCCGCAGACCTACTGCTCTTTCTGTGTGGTGTGTTACTCATAGCCAGTAGGTCACGGACATCGTACTAATACTTGGGTTTATTGACCTTCTACGCACTGCTCCTCATCATCCCATCCTCCTCCATCAAGGTCACTTCATCATCTAGGTTATCTGCCCCTCATCCATGCCTATCTCCCATCACAGCTGTAGACATCGCATCGTCAAACCCCCTCTGCTGCTCCTTCGGATCCGGCTGCGATTCCCTCGTAGAAGATCCTACTCTTGTTTGGAAAAGTAAGTTTTTCCTTGCTCTTGATATGCTCCCTCCTATGAGTTCCTCTTCCACTGGAATTCTCGATCGTCTTGGAGATGCTTTGAGCCACGAAACCCAGCCTCAACTATTGTCGCCTTCCTCGTTGCACTCCTCACAGTCCTTGTCGGCATGGCAGAGCCGGCCACATAAGAAACAGAAAATTGGGAGGCACTCGTACTTTAGTTCTACATCAGTAATCCGACCATCCAACCCCCTAATCTTCTGTATCCTTTTAATAGGCTTGTTAATGTCAATTCCCAGACAGACTCTTACAGATGTTTTCCAGCTCAACTCATCGCATTCCATCGTAATGATCCTTCCCACCTTCTCTGCAATCTTCCCCGTCGATGCTATAGACCGGATCCCTAACGGAATATTGTATAGGCGAACCCAGAATTGGCACTCCGTGAATTCGATCTTCTCTGGTTGATCCAACGGATCCACCTCTTTCAGCAACAAAACCTTATTATCAAAATTCCATGGACCCCTTCAATCACCTTATGTTTGTCCTTCCAATGTGTGAACTGGACTACAAAGGTATTTTGGTCGATTGACTTGAACATTACCCCACTCTCCAAGCCCCATGCCTGGGCTAAGGTCTTCTTCATTGCCATGAAATTGTATGAACAATTCGTAAGAAGTCGACCAATCAGTGCTAGTTCTACATGATCTGGTACCTTTTGATCATCTTCCTCTGCAATATCGGCAACCTCTTGTTCTTCGTCTGTGATCTTTAGTCTCTCACACTGGTCTGCTAGAGACTCCTCCATCCCGGTGAGATCAAATGCCCACAACCAATCACTTAAACCTGCAAGAGATATAGACAGAGAAGACCCACGACGAGGGCGACAACAACTGGCACTGAAAGCCTAATCGCACACTACATCGCCGCAGCGTCGGCCAGGTTTATATGTGGGGCAAGTCCTTGTCGTGATTAGATAGACGTTACATCAACCATTTTAAGTATCCACACCAATTAATCATGTATTGGGATAATTAATATGATCATATTTTAGTTTTATCATGTTTATTTATTGCATATTTATATATGATAAATATGTAATTCACACACATCTCCATAATATTGGTTGTGATGGTGGATGTAAAGCATTGTTATGGCCAAAATCCCATATCTATGTGGTCATGGTTGTGGTTATTTATTCCCATTGTTAATTGGTCTGCATATTGAGCCTCTCTCTCTTTCCAAATGTAAATTAATGCTTTTATTCCTATTTACACTTGAATGTGACTCGATGTTTTTCCAATATACAATGTAATATGAAATATGATGTTTTTAATTTATGTTTTGACGTGAGATGACAATCTTCACAAAGACAAAATGTGCAACTCGTGAGACGAGCCAATCAATTGGAGGATTGAGAAGGCCATATGACAGGAGGATGAACTGATCAATTAGTATCCCAACCGATCACATGGAGGAGTCCAGATATTGTTTGGACCTGAGAACCAGACGACCCCTTCAGAAGAGCCCAACCAAGAGACCAAGAGGCAAGCCGACCATTTCAAGAATTGAACTCATCAACCCGGATTGGTTTGAGCACAAATCTTCACCAACAATAGGTTGCATATGATGTCAAACATAGGTGGTACCAATTTGTTGTCACTCTAAGGAATTACATTAGTATTTCCATAACCATCGGTTGTGTGTTTTTATTTAATGCATGTTCTTGTTTGTGATTATAGCATGTACATGAAACATACTATATATGTGGGGATTGGATAAAGTATATGTATTTATACAAACTCCCTCATAAAAATATTAAGTCTTAGATGCTTTCCATAAGTAGCACATACGCAAGACTTGATTGAATAAGCATGGGCACGCCCTAGCATGGTGCACCATCTATCTCATGGAAGTGTGATGGTGGATATGTGGGTTTACCTGAGCAAGTTGCATATTTATTGTGTTGGCTTTTGGGTTAGGCTTAACTATGTCACCTTTATTGGATTAAGCACCTACATGCATGAAGATGATCATGGCAAGGAGTTGTGCATATCATCTACCCAAGAGTTGCATATGATGCAATTGGCAAAAGTTGCCTACCTATAGAATGAAGTTGTGGGTGGCAGCCGTAGCTGGCTCATGATTTGATGAAATTAGGATCTTGGCCCACTAGAATAGTGTATGCTTCAATATTCTGAGTTAATATTGAGGGATATCAATTTCAATAAAATAGTGGGAGAAAATAATAATTAAAGACATAATTAATTTCGTCAAAATTATCAAATCAAACCAAATAAAAAAATGTTCTGAAAATGCTGCAATATTTCTAGGTAGAATCAAATGTCAAACAAAAAAAATGTTGAAATTGCGATCGGTCCTTGAGATGGACAAAATGAGATAAAGTTCCACAGTTGGTTAAAGACTTTGTGAAATGCTCTCATCAATGAGTGAAAGCTCTATGTCTTTGATAGACCAAAGCCAGAGGAACTCACTCCAAAGGTGCCTAAGGCTAAATGGATCCTTAACGGAATCATGCCAATGATGCCAGAGACATTTGAGTACCTAATGCTCTATTGTACTAAACAACATGAATACATGCACATTCTTGAGATGGTAACACATCTTAAAAATAATGTAAATAATAGAAGGTATAATGTTTCCTAGCACTAATTGAATGCAAACTGACAAATGGAGGTCCAATACAACCCCATGTGCTCAATATGATTGGACATGAGGAGTGAATGGGATTTCTCTTAGGTCAAGAGTTGACCAGGATTATGATTATGCAGCCGTTGCATGGGCCATATATTCAGTTCATTAAATGCTTGGCATGTTGATGCTAAAGCAAGAAAGAATAAGGACAAATCCATAATGGTGATTAGAGGAAGTGAGTCCTAAGGAAAAGGCAAGGCTAAGAAGTTTTATAAGTCTAAGATTAAGTCCAAATCTTCTACACTCAAATTATGGAGAAGGAGAAGTTTAAAAGGAATATGTCCTTTTCACTTAAAGGATAAAGAAAACAAAAGTGCAACCATTGTCACTTGTTTGGGCATTAGAAAGGAATTATTTGCATCATAGAGGATCTCAGGAAGAAGATAGAGATAGAGATCTCCACTTCAGGACCCGAGAAGAAGTAAGATAAACTATATGGAGCAAGGGTTGCTTCCATTATAGTTAAAGGTTGTCATTCATGGGCACGTAATAGAATTACAGAATTGCTATTGTGTACTTGCCAAACATCAAATGTCTTGTATGACAAGAACATTATGTTTCATTTAAAAGATATAGTCTTTTATAGAAATGCCCTATGCCTCACAAACTATACTTGATAGTTGTAAATACAAATGTGTATGACACCTATATTGAATGACTTATAAATAAAACAAACATAGAATACCTATAGAGTTGTCATTTAAAGTGCATAAATGAGAAATGCATTTCTAGAATCCATATGATGGTTATCTAGACTATTTTGGTTATTGAACCAATAGAGACATGCATATCTTATTTGTTGTGCAATATGACAAAAGCATCTTCACTAGATGTAGTGGGAGATTGACTATTCCATTAGGACTAGTACATACTGATGTACATCGACCTTTTGGAATGAATGCTAAAGGTAGTTACAAGTACCTCATCATATTTACTGATGCAATTAGTAGATATTGAAATTTGTATTTTATGATATACAAATTGGGATCTCTTGAAGTGTTCAAGGAGATCATAAATGAAGTATGTAACTCACTTGGTAAAAGTATTAAGATACCTCAATAAGATCGATGTTAAAATACATAAACCAAAAATTTAAGGACCTTCTAGAAAGATTGTGATAGTGTGTCACATAGAACTCCACTTGAAACATACTGATGTGTCAGAAAGAAGGTATCACACCCCGTTAAGTCATGGTGAGATTATTAATAAAATCTAATTGATCTTACAATTTCTTTTGGGCACATGTTTTACACTAAAACGATGTACTGCCTAAAATGGTTCAAAAGACACCATATGAGATATGGTATGGGAGGAGTCCCAATGAGTCATTCATAGTGACTAGGATTGAAGGCTTATATAAGAAAATTTTTTCTTAAAATATTTGTCAACAAAATCACATAAATGTTATTTTGTTAAATACTACTCTTATCCCAATCCGACCACAAAGTGTTTGTTACTATGGATGATTGTATGACTAAAGGGAACTTAGTTCCAAAGGAACCAGTGGGAGTAAAAGTAGAACTGAAAATGTTCGAGACAAACAAGAAAACATTGAATCTGAAGAGGTACAACTAGGAACTAGGAGAATCACAAGTTGTTGTAGAATCTCAAGTTCCTTATGTAACACATAGAACTCATAGTTCTAATAGAACATGCCTTGAGTTTGAAAGATTATAACTCAAGAAGGAAGTAAGTTGATCATAGTGATGAGTCAAAAACCTCCCTAGAAACTATTGAGGGACCAAAATCTAAGAAATGCCTTGAGGCCATGGGATCAAAGATGGACTTTGTGTAGACCAACAAGGTATGACCTTGTTGGATCCACCTGAAGGGGTGAAACCCATAGGGTGCATTTGTGTTTTGTATGAAGACCAACATGGAAAGTTAAATTGGTTGTAAACAATTTCATACTATTTTAATGTGTTGAACATGAGAAAATCTTTTTTCTAGTTGCCATAGTTAAATCAATTTTGATCATGCTTGTTGTTGCAACTTAGTAAGACTTTTGGATTTGGCATATGGATGTTAAAATTGCATTCCGTAATTGGAATAATCAAATGACATGTATATACCTACCTATCAATCTCATACATGTTTGACATGATGAGATGTATATCCCAGATACTAGTGAGATTCACTAAACTACCATAATCAACATCCTTAGGTACTTAGGAAGCACTAAAATGATTAGTTCCTTGAGTATGGTGATAAGGAAGAGTTGGGTGTAAGGAGTTACACTGACGTAAGCTTCCAAACTAACAAACGAAGGATCACATTCTCAAATAATATTTGATGAGAATGGTTAGCTAGAAAGGGTTATGAGCTATTGATAGTTGTTCAAATCTTCACAAGAATCTGAGTATCTTTGTATTATAAGAACAACAAAGGATAATGTATGGATTAAGAAGGTCATATGGGTGAACTTGTGTGACATTCCAACCATTGATGATATAATAGAAATACTGATGACACAGTAGAAATACTCATGACAATAATGGATCTATGAGTTAGACTTGGAATCTCAGATAGCATACTACGTCACTTCCATCTCATATGAGTAGTCATACAATGAAAACATAAGAAAATTACAAAATCAAGTTAAAGAAAACATTACTAAACCCACTATATAAGCACTAGCTCAACAGAAGCATGAAGGTCATATAAGGTCACTCAGGATGAGATCTGTGGATGATTGGCTCTAAGTGCAAGTGGGAGTCTATGGGTATGTATGCCCAGAGAACCAATCATATCATGATTGTAATGGCATAACATATAAATGATTTGATTAATAACAAACACACTCTTCTAATTTATTTTGTATATTCAGTTTTGAGATAATGAATAACATAATAAATGTCTACAAAATATCATTAGCTGATGACGCATGTCTTCAATTATTAGACTTGTAAGAAATGAGATCATACAGATGTTAAGAGTACATATACATATTCTCATTATGTCCCTAATCAATTTTCATTGTGGAAGGTTGACAAATAACAATGACACATAAGATTAGAGTGTGAGTTGGTCAGTGACTGAATCTCATTAATCATGATATGACAATATAAAACCAAGCACACAGATACATGTTAGAGAACAATGTATTGAACAGACCCACCATGATACAGACACATGGAAGCCATCATCATGGTAATCATAGTCGGCTCTCATAGTGATGGTGGTGGTTGTGGTTCTTAGACTTGAAATCACTGCACTCATCACATGTTCTTTGGTACACTTTGACATCATCAAACACAATGATGAAACATGGGTTGTTATAACAGTGATGATTGGGTGACTTTGACACATGGGGATTGAATATGAGTGATAGAGTTGGGATTTGTCCCTATGATAGGAGTATGATATCCAAGGCCTCTTGATTAGAGAGATAGAGAAAAGTATGTCCATATGCATGTGGGAGAGCAGGTTGGTGATTAGTACACCAATGGGAGGGACAAATCCTTCCTATCTGTTCTAGTAGGATGACAGGAGTTCTATTTGATCCGTGTGAACTACTCTGGAGGCAGGAGTCCTTTAGATCCTGCCAGGAAGGCAAGATCAACTCTCAATCTATAGCAAGACCTGAGGAGCTACTGCACCAATTTTCTGAGTCTGCTATCCATAGAGGAGTAGTCAGACGAGTCCTAGTGCAACCAGGAGATACACAGAGATCGCCCATCACAAAATGTGCACTTGCATCAAAGAGGATTGTTGCTGGACTTGCTCCAAGACTGGGTATATCTTCATGAAACCATCATTCCCATCGCATAGTTATTGATGTGATCTATTGGTTAATAATAAATATGTCAGTAATTTTTTTCCCGCTGCTTACCTGGTGTTGTATTTCCGTACAGTGATATCAGAGACATGTCAAATAATCATGTCTTGAGATAATTCAGATGTTCAAATTTTGGTTTTAGCATTTTTATTTTTTTCATGCAATGTGAATATTTAAACTGGATAATGTGACATCTGTTTATCACCACATAAAGAAACCAAATGAATATATATATATATATTTATAAATTTATATATTTATATATATGTATGTATAAATATATATATGTATATATATGTATGTATATATATGATATGATATGATATATATGCAATTTACACGTGTCACAATAAAATTGGTTTTGATGGTGGATATAAAGCATTATTATGGCCAAAACCTCAAATTTGTGTGTGCATGGTTGTGGTTATTTAATCCTATTCTGAATCGGTCTACATACCGGGCCTCTCTCTCCTTCCATATGTAAATTAATGCTTTTCTTCCTATTTCCCCTCAAATGTAACTCACATTTTTCCCTATATACAATGTAATATGAAATATGATAGTTTGAATTTATTTTTTGACGTTATATGACGATCTGTACAAAGATGAAACATGCAGCTCGTGAGACGAGCCAGTCAACTAGAGGACCTAGGAGGCTAGATGACAGGAGGATGAACCAATCGTTTGGTGGCCCAATCGATCACGTGGTGGTGTCCAAATGTTGCTTGGACCTAAGAACTTGATGACTTCTAAAAAAGAGCCCAACCAAGCGACCAGTAGGCGAGTCGACCAGTTCAAGAGTTCAACTGATCAATTTAGATTGGTTCGAGCACAGATCTTCATCAACAACATGATGCATATGATGTGGACCATATGTGGTAGTAATTCCTTTTGTCTCTAAGGATTACATTAGTATGGCTATAACCATCGTTTGTGTGTTTTTATTTATTACATGTTATCATTTTTGGTTATATCATGTATATGATACGTACTACACATGTGGTGATTTGATAAAGTGTATGTATTTATACAAACTACCTTATTAAAATATTAAGTATTAGATGTTTTCCATAAGTAGCACACATGAAAAGCTTGATCGAACAAGCATGGGAAAGACCTATCATGGTGCATCATCTATCTCGTAGAATTGTGATGGTAGATATGTGGGTCTACCCTAGAAGGGTGCATATTTATTGTGTTGGGTTTTAGGTTATGCTTGACAACATACCTTTATTTTATTAAGCACCTAGAGGTATGTAGATGATCATTTCAAGGAGTTGTGCATATAATCTATCCAAGAGTTGCATATGATGTAGTTGGCATAGGTTTCCTACCTGATTGAATCAAGTTGGGGGTGACAACCATAGTTAGATCATGATTTGATGAAATTAGGATCTTGTACCACTAGAATATTGTACATTGTAATACTTCAAATTGATATTGATGGCTATCCATTTGAATAAAATAGTGGGAGAGATAATTTTTAAAGACCTAATTGATATAGTCAAAATTATCAAATCAAATTAAATCAAAAATGTTTTGAAAAGGATGCAATATTTCTTTGTAGAATCAGATGTCAAATGCAAAACACGTTCAAATTGAGATCAATCCTTGAGAAGGACAAAATGAGTTAAAGTTCCACAATTGGTTAAAAACTTTGAGAAATGTTCTCACCAACGAGTGAAATCTCTATGTCCTTGATGGACCAATGCCAGAGAAACCCACTCCAAAGGTGACTAAGGCTACATGGATGCTTATTGGAATTATGCCAATGATGCTAAAGACATTTAAATACCTAATGCTTTGTTGTATGAACTATGACTTGCATGAACAAAATGAAAACATGCACATTCTCAAGATGGTAACACATCTAAAGAATCATGTAAAGCATTGAAGGTATAATTTCTTCTAATCTCTAATTGAGTGCAAACTGAAAAGGGAGGTCCAGTTGAACCCCATGTACACAATATGATTGGACAAGAGGAATGACTACAATTTATCTTAGGTGAAGAATTGACGATGAATATGATTATGCAAGCATAACTATATGGAGCAAGGGTTTCTTCCAATATAGTTAAAGGTTGTCACTCATGGGCACATAGTAGAATTATAGAATTGCTATTGTGTACTTTCCAAACATCATATGTCTTGTATGACAAGAATATTATGTTTCATTTAAAATATATGGTCTTTTATGTCAATGCCCTATGTCTCACAAACTATACTTGATAGTTGTAAAGACAAATGTGTATGACACATATACTGAATGACTTGATAACTCAAACAAACATTGAATACCTATAACATTGTCGTTTAAAGAGCATAAATGAGAAATGCATTACTAGAATCCATATGATGGTTATCTAGACTACTTTGGTTATTGAACCAATGGAGACATGAATATCTTATTTTTTGTGCAATATGACAAAAGTATATTCACTAGATGTAGTGGGAGATCGATTGTTCCATTAGGACTAGTGCATACTGATGTACATAGACCTTTTAGAATGAATGCTAAAGGTAGTTACAAGTACCTCATCATATTTACTGATGTGAACATTAGATATTGAAATTTGTATTTAATGAAATACAAGTTTGGATCTCTTGAAGTATTCAAGAAGATCATAAATGAAGTACGTAACTCACTTGGTAAAAGTATTAAGATACCTATATATGATCAATGTTAAAATATGTAAACCAAGAGTTTGAGGACCTTCTGGAGAGACTGTGATAGTGTATCACATAGAACTCCACCTGAAACATATTGATGAGTCAGAAAGAAGGTATCACACCCTATTAAGTCATTTTGAGATTGTCAATAAAATCTAATTGATATTACAATTTCTTTTATGCACATGCTTTATACTAAAACAATGTACCGTTTAAAATAGTTCAAAAGGCACCATGTGAGATATGGCATGGGAGGAGTCCCTATGACTCTTTTGTAGTGATTAGGATTGAAGGATTATATAATAAAGTTGTTTCTTAAAAGCTTTGTACACAAAATCACATAAATGTTATTTTCTTAAATACTACTCTTATCCCAATCCGAAAATAGAGTGTTTGTTAGTCTAGATGATTGTATTCCTAAAAGGGAACTTAGTTCCATAGGAATAGGTGGGAGTAAAAGTTTAACTAGAAATTTTCGAGACAAATAATAAAACATTGAACCTAAAGAGGTACAACTAGGAACAAGTAGAATCACAAGTTCCTTATATAACACACAAAACTCATACTTCTAGTAACACATGCCTTCAGTTCGAAAGATATAACTCAAGAAGGCAGTAACTTGATCATAATGATGAGTCAACAACCTACCTATAAACTATCGAGGGACTAGAATTTAAGAAATGTCTTGAGGCCGTGGGATCAAAGATGGACTTTGTATAAACCAACAAGGTATGACCTTGCTTAATACACCTAAAGGGGTAAAACCCATAGGGTGCATTTGGGTTTTGTAAGAAGACCAACATGGAAAGGTAAATTTGTTGCAAAGAGTTTCATACTAGTACAAATCATTGAACATTATGAAGTTTTTTTTCCAGTTGCCATAGTTAAATCCATCTGGATCATGCTTGTTATTGCAACTTAGCAAGACTGTGAGATTTGGCATATGGATGTTAAAAGTGCATTCCTTAATTGGAATAATTAAGTGGATGTGTATGTAATGACCCGGCCTCCTGGTAACCCCCAATTAAGGGAGACTAAAAGGTCAGATCCGTTATCCCAATTTTCCAGATCAATGGCTCAATAAATGATTGATAATAATTAATAAATTCTACCAAAAACTATACTGAAAAGTTGGAAAAAAATAAAACTTTGCATATCTATTTAAAATCTTGGATTTCTAAACTTCTATCCACAACTAGAGTCTATTCAAACTAATCCTCCTTGTACTTTAATTCATATATTCACGATGTGTTACTTTAGTATTTGTCCTTTTCATATTGTACCTAAAATTCCGACAAAGAAAATGTCAGTCAGCATAAATGAATATGCCAATATTTGGAGACAACCAAAATTTCTCAAATATTTCTAACAACCTAAATATCACAATTATGTTGTTTAACAATCCAAATTACATTTTCAATGTGACATTCTCCACCAATTTTGCCCTAACCCTGGATTACCCTCTCTAGGGTTTTTTTCTTTATACTAGACATAAGGCCACTTGCTCCATCCTGAGCTTGATTCTTGGGGTCACCTCTCATGGTGCCCAATGATTATGCAAGAAACATAAGGCCACCTTCTCCATCCCGAGCTTGGTGCCTGGGGTCACCTCTCATAGTGCCCAATGGTCTTCCCTCTTGGGCTTGACATAATTGACCTTCCCTCCATGGCTTGGTCACACATCATACATCAGGGTGGCATGTAGGTGTGAGAATGCACATTTATAATTAATTGTGATAATCATAGTGACTTTAAAGATTTGCATAAATGAACATCCAACAGTTAGGTTGCATCCAATTCAATCAATCATTCAAGAAAACTCCATGAAACTAGATCAATTACTCATAAATAACCACATACATGTACTGCTGATTTGAGATAGAATCAACCAAGTAGAGCAAGCAAGTATACACAAGAATTCTAAAATAAATATACAAATTCCTTTTATCAAGATTCATCCAATCCCATCTTGCTTCTTAGGATTTCTATTCCCATTTAGGGTTTCTCTTGCAATTAGGGTTTTGCCTCCACTTTTAGTATTATAAACCCTAATTAAAAAAAACTTCAAAAAACCCCTAAATTTCTCATCTTTTCTCTCCTAACAGGTTTAGATTTTAATAACATATTTCCATAATTCGAATTAAGCATGGTTTTCTCTTCTTTTACCCTACATTTGGGTTTCTAGATGCATTATCCTTCATACTTAGTTTAAAACCCTAAAACATGCAATTATTCATCAAAATCAGGTTCAAGCCTATCATTACCATTCAACAGGTTAATATTACTCGAATTAACCTATTAAGCTTCATAGATTCATCCATTGATCTTAATTAGGGTTTCTGTACAAATTTTAATACATTTTCCATCAAGTTAACATACTTTTGCAAAACGAGATGAAATTAGGTTCTCAAATCAATTTCATCTTGTTCCTCGTATTTTTTTGATAAACTTTCATATATAAAGTTTATTCATCCAAGTTTTCTAGCAATTCCTATGAATTTTACAAGGAAAACTGATTTTTCTAGAATTTTCGAGTAGAGAGGACGATTTACCAAAAAACCACAGTCATTTGATCAATGGACCGATGATCCACTCTTTTGATCTAACACTTCTCATCACTCGTGGATAACTTAGTCAGTCCCTCCTTGGATCGTCAGATCTTCACATGGGATCACGATGGATGTAACAACCCTGCCTCTCGGTAACCCCCAATTAAGGGAGACCCGAAGGTCAGAGCCATTATTCAATTAACAGGGTCGAAGGTTCCACAAATAATTAATAATAATTATGAAATTCTACTAACTAACTGAAATTGGGTATAAAATTAAAACTTTACTTATCTTTGAAAACTTTGGAAATCTATCTATCCAGAGCTTGAATTTTTCTATCTAATCCTCCTTGCACTTTATTTCTTATTTCCACAATGTGTTCTTTCAATTGTTGTTCCTAAAACACCGACAAACAAAACGTTGGTCAGTATATAGAAATATACTGGTATGTGGGAACAACCAAAATCTTGCAAATATGGCTAACAATTTAATAATCACAATCAAATTATTTAACAAGCCACTTTACATTTTTAATGTGTCATTCTCCACCGCTTTGGCCCTAACCCTGGCATACCCATCTAGGGTTTCTCTTTTTCCATTGACTTAAGGCCACCTTCTCAATACCGATCTTGGTGCCTGGGAGTCACCTCTCACGGTGCTCCATTGTCATGTATCATAGACCACCTTCTCATTCCCGAGCTTGGTCTCTGGGGTCACCTCTCATGGTGCCCATTGGTCTACCCTCTTGGGCCTGACCTTCATGGCATTTTCCATCAGGGTGGCATGTAGGTGCGACAATTCACATGTATATATAATTGTGATAGCCATAGTGACTTTATAATTGCAGTATGAACATCCAAACTGTTTATATTGCATTCAATGCGAGGAAACATTTGGAAAACCCTCGGGAAACTAATGTGATTAATCATAATTAACCACATACCTGTACATGTAGATTTAGGTGCAGGAATAATCCAAACAACAATGGGCAAGCAAGCATTCAATAAGATCCTGAAACAATTATACAATTCCCTTATTATTACTCATGTTAGCAAAATCTATTAATTCTAGCTCGCTTCCTAAGGTTTCTAGTCCACTTTTTAGGATTTCTGTTGCAATTAGGGTTTCCCTTCATCTTTTACTATTTTAAACCCTAATTTAATACAATTGATCACAAACCCTAATTATCTCAACATCTAATCCTCAATTTTGGATAAAAAGCATACTTATCCATTTATTAAGCCTCTTAAACCTCTTTTACATCAAAGCTACTATTTTTATCCTTTTAATCCATGACAAGATCATTATGCTTAGTTATTATCAATTCCAAGTTCATTATTGTCTAATTCACATATGAACTTGATTTACCATTAATTCTATCTTTTTAGAAAATCCTTATTTACTCATTAAGGATATTCAACCACAATTAGGAACTTTAATGCTTGAAATAGCTTAAAATCATGAAAACTCAGTTCTATATATGAAATTGAATAATTAAAGCCATTATTAGTCCTAATTACCAACATTAGGGTTTCAAGGCCCATTAAAGGATACTTATGCTCATGACCTCTCAATTAAACTAATTTTGAGAAAAATTCATCTTTTCTATTCCTAATGTTCCTTTTATCATTAACAGTTTAATACCAACTCTAATCATCCATTAAACCCTTATAAGTGCATTATTCATATCAAAACAGGGTTCTTTAAACATTAATACATTAAAGTTGACATCTTCCATTACTTTTCAAATTGCAAGAGGAATCAAGCTTGAATTATATTTTTAATGGATTCTTCACATTTTTATGATCAACTTTCATGTATAACATGTCATTATTCAACCTACCAATTATTTACTATGAATTTATCAAAACTCACTTACATTGGGCCAATGGGAGGTTGCCATGTCACTTTGTCATGCAACTTGGGGGCGGCTTGGTTTGGGAAACATAATTGAATGACCGAACTGCCCCTTGCATAAGTGAGTTGTGCTTTATCCCGCAGAGGGAAGAATCGTCAAACGTGCCTAATCTTCTTCAACCTCGCGAGGCTCTGCTTGGGCGTCGACCTGCTGCACTTCGAGGTCCACCCCCTCCCTCTCTAAAGCCCGAAACACGCTGCCACCCTCCACCCTTGCTCCAACGGCCTCCGCAACATCTGGGCACCACCCAACTCACCATCTAGGTGGTCGGTTTGAGCAGGGCAGGTGTGTGACCTGCAGCCATGACTCTGACCTTCTGTAGGCTCGACATGACATTTATGGTCATGGAGATGATGGCAGAGCCCTCCTTGGCATCGTATCACTTCACTCATCCACCTAGATGACTCTACGACTCTTTGTTGCACCAGGGAAAGTACTACTCGAGGATTAGGGTTTTTCGCAAGAAGATGAAGAAGAAGAAGGAAGAAAGGATACGTGCAACTCCTCAGAATTCACCCCTGAGCTCTACCCCTTTTATAGGGGAGGGTTTTCGCACCCTAAGATGTGCATCCACCAAGATTCAAGCTCTTGTCCCAATAGGAATCCAATTCCTTCTTTAGAAAGAAAGATTTCTCTCTCTTCTTTATCCTTTGGATATTCCTTAATATATGGATATCAAGAATTCGAAATTCCTCTTTTATTTCTTTTATACTTGCCCTTTTTAATTCATTGGCCACGAATTTCTATTTTCCTTTAGTAGGAAATACTTTCTTTTTAGCAATGCCACCAAAATTCATTAATAATGTATTACATTATTCTCTTATTTTCTTTTATAGGTATTTTTTCTTTCCTCTTTCTTTATTGGTACTCCTTGGATCCCAAGAAACTCTAATAATTCGAAATTTCTTTTTAAGGAATACTCATTATCCTTAAATGCATCAATATGCATTATTTCACATTATCTTGTTTATTTCTCATTAAAATATCTCTTTTTGAGGATTTCTCTATATTTCTCTTTTATTTTCCTCATTGGTATTCCTTTTAACATTAGGAATCCTTGGGATACGAAATTCCAGAAAGGATAACTCAATTATACATCTTTTTACTTATTTTCCACATTTCATCAATATTTTCAATTTCTTTCTTAATAAAGAAATACTTAATTGATCTTTTCTTTTCTTATTGCACTCTTTATGCATCTTTGGACTCCTTGGAACCCAAGGAACCCTATAGGCACGAAATCCCTCTTTAGATTTGCCTTATAGAGGTTTCCACATTTTTCTTTTCTCCAATATTCAATTATTCATTCACTAATTGAATTTTCTTATTATTTGGGCCCAATAGCCAATAAAGCCCACAACACACACATCAAGGCCATTGTAAACAAAATCCATTTATTCGAACCAAATTATATCATTATTTGTTCAAATATCCTTAATATGAGAAATTACATTTCTCACCAAATAAACCCAAAAATTGGGGTTGTAACAATGGATCTCAATCCGACGGTCGTTGCTACTCATCCTGCTCCTTTCCTTCGCTACAACCTGTGGCAGCGCCGCGGCGGTGCTCTCATTGGAGCAAGGGAAATTCGGAGATAGAGAGGGGGTTGGGGCTCTTGAGGCAACCATTTGAGATCGTTGTGAGGTGAGGAATTGAGAGGGGTCCTTTATATAGGATTAGGGAGGGACCTCTTAGGGTTTCTCAGCCCTGCTGCCACCCTCACCTTCAGGTGATTTGGGCCTTTCTTCTAGACACTCCCAAAGCTCGACAAACTAGGGTCTAGGAGGTTTGGAATTCCCTCCCGGACTCAACCAAGCAATTTCCAAGTAGGCACACGCAATGGATTGTGAGAAAGTAGGATTTGAAATCCCAGTTTCCCCTCTCCCTTTCCTTATGTGAATCAAGGTGGACGATCCACAGCTATCGTCAGATCTGTGGTCCTCTGGACCATGGGGGGAATCCGACGTCTGTCATCATCCTCTTGTTTCTAATTTCTTAAAAACATAGGAAAATATGTATTAAACAAAGGAAACTTGTGAAATTCATATCTCTCCCTCGTTTAATATTTTTGACTCAAATTTTAGAGGAAACTATGTGTTTGCATTATATACTCGTATATTAAATTTGAAACCCAAATTCCAAAGGAAAAGAGTGTTTCCTATATAAGCAAGTTATTCTTTAATAAAACCAATTTAATTGGTATTTCCTCTTTTTTAAATCTTTTATTTTCTTGATTTTGATTCCTTTTTCCCATTAGAAACCATGTGGACACAAAATCTTATCCAAGATGGATCCAATATCCATATATCCACATATTTCTTGTAATATCATTGTTATCTCATATCTCTTCTTAATAAAGCAATATATAATTGATCTTGTTGCATTATCTTTGCAACTTGGACTCCTTGGAACCCAAGGAACCCTAAAGGCACGAAATCCACCTTTGGAGGATATTACCTAGCCTTCTAGAGGCTTCTACCTTTTTATCTTCTCCCTTTCTTAATATATATTCTTTTATTAATTGAATTTCTTTTTCTCTTTTATTTTCTTTTTCTTGTTATTGGGCCCAATAGCCAATAAGGCCCTCAAAGCAACTAATAAGGCTATTGTAAATGAAATTCATTCATTCAAATCAAATCACACCATTATTTCTTCATATATCTATATTAAGAGAAATTACATTTCTCACCAAAAGAACCCAAAATAGGGGTTGTAACATCCTTCCCCTCTTATAGGAATTTTCCCCTCAAAATTTCACCAAGCATACAAACAAATAGGATAAGACTTTCTCATGTCCATCATGGCTCCCATGTGACTTCACCCTCTCCATGGTGCTTCCAAAGAACCTTCATCATTGTATATTCTTACATCTGAGTTCTCTCTCACCTTGGTATCGTGTACCCTTGTAGGTGACTTAGGACATTTCATCTTCTCTTGAAGACTAATAGGTTCATGGCTCAACACATGGCTTGGGTACCTCACATAGTGCTCTAGATCAGACTCGTGGAACACATCATACATCATGTTATCCTGAGGGGTAAGGCTAAATTACATAAGCATCTGCACCAATCCATCTCAAATGGACCTATGTATCGGGGACTCAACTTTCTCATCTATAACTCAAAGGGGTCGGTTTTCATAGCACATATTCTCCCACAGTGCACTTCTTGTTAGTCTGCTTTGCATCTACTCATGACTCATGTCGCCCCTGGGTTTTCTCAGCCATTGCATGATCAAAGCGACTTCATCTGCACACATTGTGGTTTTTCTGACCTTCACAAGGCCCTTTCACCGATATCATTGGAATGAAGTGGTGACCGACACTACCTCCATTACATAGCTTCTTACATCCCAATACTAACTATGGTGGCTATCATCACAAGCAAACTCTCTTAGGAAGGAACTTCTCCCATGTATCACCCAAATGAGCACACACACTCTAATCAGACCCTCTAGTTTGGATCATACTCTCTTGATTATCTATCAGTCAGGGGTGATACGTTGTGTTGAACCTCAAGCTGACATCGAGTTCTTCATGTACCAACTTCCACTGCATGGAAGTGATCTTTAGGTCATACTCAAGAACCTTTGAACTTGCATCATGGTGTAGTTGAACCATCTCTCTCTCATATGTAGTTCAACCAGATCTATCCCCTGATAGTACTCTCTCTTTCTCTTAGATTAGGTCATCTAGGTAAGGCGATCTACCATAACCCATATTGCATCTTGACCTTCCTCGGTCCAGGGGAGACTCACCACAATGTTCATGGTGATCAACTCCCATTCCGTCTCAGGGACTCTCTATCCTCTATATCAACTCACTGGGTTATTGTTGTTCATCCTTCACCTCCTGGCATGCACGGTGACAAGCCACATGCAACTCTATACACTCCTTCATCTTTGGCATCCAAAGTACTATTGCAACTTACTATCTTAATAGTATCACAATGTATGGTGAACTTAAAATCATGATCTCCTGTATGTCATGATTCCTCAATGGTTGGTTCCTCAAAAACCCTAAAACACTCTAGTCATGGGTTTCATCACTTTCTTTTCTAGAGAAGTGCATCTGAGGTTCTACATCCATCCTTATATCCCATCAAGCCATAGGATGGTTAACCAAGAAACCACTAACTCGACCAACATGTCTAGTTGTATTTGATAATTATCCATACAGGTCTCCTCTTTGGACTTAGGGCTCACCTAACAACCTCTTCTAGCCTCTCCATGGGGTAAACAAGATGGCCGCATCTAAACTAGAGCATCCATTACCACCTTACATCCTTATGTGCTAAGTAATGGTCAAGACATACACCTCCATGTATTCCACTTATTATCTCATCTCGGACTTAAGGTCTATCTTTATCAAGAAAACTCAGAGCTTATCAAACTCGAACTTATATAACTCATAAATTCCATACAGCTCATGATAGGAATGTCCTTATAAGTTGACTACCTTACTTCTGTTGGTGTTTGTAAACCATCCACACATCATACACTCCACAAAGGTACGCTACTATCTCTATCCTCATACATCATAGCAATGTTTCAACTCACATCATCATCTTTATCCTTAGTGTACGGTATGCGTACTACCCTTTCTCCCACCCCCATAATGAGAGGAAATAATCATTTGGCAACCATCCAAACATAGAGTTCTTCTCGTTCCAAGAGTAGAGATGGTGCATCCCATATCGCCAGTACACCTTTCAATCTAGGTTGGAACGTACATCACATGTCTCCACAACATGAACATCTTGATTATGGGTCTACACCCATGGGAAGACTTTTCCCATCACCTTTGTATCTTAACATATCTCTTTTATGTGCAAGCCTTAGTCATTACCTCAAGGTCTCTAGGGTGCCGACACTTTTGGAGTGATATGACCCTTATGCATCTAGGGAATTCCTATCACATTTACCGCTTAGGCCCCATGAACTCATGAAGGTGGCCAACCTCCTAACCCATGGTCCTTGGGCAAAGGTAGTTGTTATCTCCCGACCCTATGGTCTGGTGCATCCAAGAAATAGACAACTCCTACTTCCATTGGTCTTATCTGTTCATGACCTTAGTATTGACTTAGGATTTCATCATAGCACATCTCATTCTTGAATCTTTACCCAAAACTTCATCATCTCTCTGGGCACTCATTGTCAAACTTACATCCTTTCATAGATCATGGCGACCTACCTAACTTGGTTAGGCCCCATAAGGTTACCTCCATGGCAACATATCTTCATGCCACTTAGAGATGGTCACACAAGGGTCTATAGATTCGTCCTCACACCATGTGCTCTCCACTTAGCTCATCAAGATCCTATGAGAGACCTCTTTAGGTTACTTCGAACCTACACAAAATCTGATAATTACCCTACAGAAGGGTCCCTCCCTAGAATGGGAGAAAACTATCTCTTGAGAGAAACAAAGGTCACAAACATCCTGACATATAGGGTTTACATCAATGTGAGCATGATTAGCCCTATCAAGGTACTATGGCACATAGCTAAAAAGAAAACCACCTACTAAACCATGATAGGTCTCCTTGGTAGGTCATCTTATTCCTATTCCTCAACATCGGACCAAGATCATACATACACATGTCACCCAACTATATGTGAGGGGTTCATCAAACATATACCTAAGCGCAAGGGGCTTCCTCTTCCTCTAAACATGAGGGGTGCCATGCTCGAACCTATAGAAACTCAACCCTCATCGTGAGCATCTAGTGCACCAGGTACTACTACTTCCTCTCTTAGGTCTAGGAACTGTAGGTTCACTTTTACGCATCAACTATCTAACTACAAGTTTAGCTTTTCATCCACAAACCAAACATGTACAGGGTATAGCATGCACTTCCTACTATTCTTCCACCTGAGAAACACTTGAGAGTCCTACACCAGGACAACCAACTAGGTGCGAGACCTCACGAACTTGATACTATACCTCATCAGGGTCTAAGGAACTCTCCTTCCTATACCTAGAATGTAAGGTAGGCACCTACAACATATGTACATCAGTACTAGAAATGTCATCCTTCATCTAGGGCCTGGTTCCTCTAAAAGCATCCATTATACCACAAGTCTCGAAGGATCATGCATGAGGCAACCACAATCATCCACTTAGGTTGTCCATAACAGACTACTCATGGTTTCTTATATCTCAGAGTCTAAGCATCCAACCCTCTTGCTCGGGCCTTGCTCCTCCTACCATTGACCTTATCACTGGAGGTTCTCTCTCTAAGAAAGTTGATCAAGCTCTCATGCATACACCTACATGGGTGAAACGTATGATCCAAACATATGTCTGATCAAGATTATCCAAAGCTCTACATGCTTATCTTATAAGCTATCCAGCATGCCCTTCTGGTCTAGGTCTCAACCTTGCCCTTCTGGTCTAGGTATCAACCTACTGCCAACACTGTTGTCATACTCTCCTACATGGGTGCACGCTCTTCCATACTCATATAAGCCCATAAGGGTTTCTCTATGGTCACCACTATCTTCTTCAATGAAGGAGATGTCCTTCACCCTAACATGCATGACCCTTTTAAGGCTGAGTCACCCAAAAGGCACTAGGTCTACCAACCTCACCCACCTCATGCTTCTTACGGGTACTCCAAACCAAAAATCATGTCAACCCACATATATGGCCAACCATGATATCTATCTCATCATGCCATCTCTCTGTCTCTATCAACCTCTTAGGGTTAGGGTTTGCATCATCCTCAGAGGATGTGCCAGGTCTCTACCTCTTCCTGGAGACCTTTTTCTCCAGGGCTAACTCTTTACTCATCCTCCTCAGGTCTCTCTTGATGACATGATAACACATATTATGCAAACTAAGCATGTAACTATCATTAGTTTATGCATAAACTATTATCTTATGTCCATTACATCTTGTTTACATGCTTTTCATTAATTTGGTAGAGGATTCCTTAATCTTATCATACATACCCTGGCCACAAGAGGGTGAGGAAGAGAGAGAAAAACCCTAAACCTTAATATCCTTAATTGAATTAGGGTTGAGAAGGGACAAAAAAGATGAGAGAGTCCTAAAGGTATCTTATTTCAATTCAAAACCTAAGACATTGTCCAGGAAGTCACACTACATTCGGGAGTCCTCATGACTGACTAGTGGGGCGGAGGAAAATATTGCCAGCCCCCGAACCATGATCCTTTTCTAGACACCTTTGTCTTTCAAAAAATCCTCTAATAACTCCCTCGGTTCTATAGAGTTTGTAAAATTTATTAATTATTAAAAATTAAATGAGGAACCAATGCTCTGATACCAAATGTAACGACCCCGCCTCCTGGTAACCCCCAATTAAGGGAGACCTAAAGGTCAGAGCGGTTCTTCAATTAACAGGATTAAAGGTTCGACAAATAATCAATAACAATTATGAAATTCTACTAACTAACTGGAATTTGGTATAAAATGAAAACTTTACTTACCTTTGAAAACTTTGGAAATCGATCCATCCAGATCTTGAATTATTCTATCTAATCCTCCTTGCATGTGGGCTCTGATCTCCAAACCACGATATAAACACGATTTAAACTTAGCGGAAGCGATTCGATTAGCAGCAGAATACCAAAAATCAGCGGAAATTAAAACTTTTTGAGATAATGCATTGAAACCATAAAACTTCCTTCATAAAAGGAGATAAACTGTTTACATCTCAGATAATTACTTCTTGAGTAATTATATACAACATGATACAAAATCTCAAGAACTCATAACCAAAATCTCAGACCAAAAGACTCCAAGACCTGAGAGTACAAAGGACACATAGGACTGACTCTAACTACACCACATGGCAGGCTAAATCTCCACCTAAGATTTTACTACTGCCCCTGGTGCTGCTGCTGCTGGGACTGGTCACCTGTAGACCTGTTCCTCCGTCCTCGACGTCCACCTAAAAAGTTGAAGTCTACGGGGTGAGAAAATTTTACATAATTGTCCCAGCGAGAGTTATAACTCTCCGCCAGAAGCTTTATTATAGCACCTCAAAGAATAACTTAAGCAGTAAAAGCTTCAAAGTATTCAACATCAGATTTAATAGTAAGCATGAGTTCAATAGTTATGAAATATGAAGACATTTTCACTATACAGTGTAACATCAATCAATCAACTCGTAGTTATCTCTAACAGGTATGCTACGATGTGGATTATGTTTTTCAAACATTACTTTTATGCCCTGTGGAGATGAGGTTTACCACTCATATTCCAACCAATCACTGCTAAGTGCCTCAGTATCATACTAGGTCATCGAAAGAGCTGGATTCTCATGACCTTCACCTTCCTCAGTCAGTAAGAGGATTACTTGTAGGACATCTCGTGCCTCTACTATAATAGCTTACCAGGGTAATCTGGTCCTTCTCTATTTTAGAGTTACAGTGGCGTTATGTACTCTCTTCGTCATCAGGAGATTTCATGTTTATCTTCCACTGATACGGATATATGTGCTTTCTTCGTCATCAGGAGGTTTCATGTTTACCATCCACTGATACAGTATGGGATTGTAGTGAAGGATTGACGGATTACACATCTACATCAAACACCTACACTAGGATGTAAGGTTCTACACATCCATATACCCTACATACTCAAAAGTATGTGATCCAGGAGTTCCCTTAGGAAAACATATTTCACCATCATATGATCTCTGACAATGATGGATCTATGATCAGGGCTCTACATTACACTTGATTAGTTAGGTACATTCAATATTCTTTTAACATCTTACATTGTTCTTCAAATAATAACATTAGCATAACAGCTATGAAATGAGAATACTAAATGTAACAAGCCTAACTCTCATCAATCATCATTTCTCAATACATTCATCACAAGTCATCTCTAAAGCATGACCTTGATGGTATTTATGGCTCTCACAGCCCATTTAATTCATAGGTTGCCATTGACAAGGCATCAAGATATTTTACTATTCATAAAGCTAACAACATGCTTTCAATGAATATAGCATCATCATCCATACCTGGATATGATCATCTTCATATCAGAACCTGCAAGGTTAATTCAACTGATAAAAACAATTCAAATCAAGAATTATACTTTCCACTCTTGCCATAAGAGCTAAGTTCCCTGATTCTCATCAATTAGGGTTTACTATTCACATTACATGCCATCACCCTATAATTAGGGTTTATTATTCACATTACGATAAAAATGAACTCATAACATCATCATGTATGAGGAATATCATCAATGATGCTCTCAGATAAGATTAAGATTCATCAATTATCATAAATAGGGTTTTCATGATCTCACATAGGTGGATCATACCCTAATCATGTACATTCAAATATATTGAAGGTATTTTACTTAGATTTCAACCATAATTGGTATTTTCTCTCTCCTCTTTCTCATTGGTGATGATTACATCCCTCTAGATTGGGTTAGGTCTAATCAACATTGATAAGCCTAGCCAAGTCATCACCATTGTAACCATTGGGGTTTGCATGATAAAAAGGGGTTACCTACTTGAATCCATAAAGGGTATTTTGGTAAAGTTCACCATTGATCATAACATGGGTTAATATACTAACCACTTGACCCTTAATGTCCCTAGGTATCATTAAGGTTTAGGTTGAACAACCATCAACCATCTAAGCCTTCAAGACATTAGGCAAACTTATCCTTAAAAGTCCCCAATAGGTTTCACACCTTCAACCTTCAAACGATCCTGAGATCATTTAAGGTTGTAGACCGTTTAGCTTTGGTTGACTTCAAGACCGCATGACACTCAAGACCGTTTACCCTTAAACGATCTTGAGGTCGTTTGCCCAAGATAGGGTGAAGACCGTTTAGTCATAGTTTGACTTCTGAAGTCGTTTGAGCTCATTCGGACCTGAAGTCGTTTGAACTCATTCGGTCCCGAAGTCGTATGAACTCATTCGGTCCTGAATTCGTATGAACTCATTCGGTCATGAAGTCGTATGGTCCTAAAAGCTCAAGATCGCATGGACCTCCAAGGTGATTCAAAGGGTAAACTCGATTAGGGTTTCCTATGTTGAAGCCTTCAATTGGTCTCAAGCTTGCTAACCACTTATCAATTGAGACAATTAGGGTTAGTATTAACCAATTGGTCACTCAATTGATCCTCAATTGATATCCAAAAAGGGTTGGAGTTGGTTCAATTAAGGTCTATAAACATTCAACCATCAACACTCAACAATATGAATCAAATCGAAGTTAATCCCATCAATTGACCTCCAATCGGGCTCAAACTTGGCCCAAACGGTATTGGGATCATTTGGATAACCTCCAAACGGTCTTGAGACTGTTTGCCCAAGAATTCATCAAAATCTAAGTTGATTTGATAGGGGTTGAACCTTAATTAAGTCACAAATCAGCAATTTGATTATTTCAATAACCCACTGTAATTGGGCCCTCAATGATCAAATTACCTTAACCCTAGACCTCCAAACGGTCTTGGGTTGACACCAAACGGTCTTGAGACCGTTTGGATGAGTTCCAAACGGTCTTGAGACCATTTGCCCATCCATCCTTAGGACTCTAGTGAAAATTCATCAAGGTTTGATCTATTGAGTTGATCATCACATCAATACTTAATTGCAATATGATTTGGTACCTTTGGACCTTCCATTGCTCAACTATACTTGACCCCAGACCTCTAAACGGTCTTGGGTGATCCCCAAACGGTCTTGAGACCGTTTGGATGATTCCCCAAACGGTCTTGAGACCGTTTGGGCTAATCAACCCAAAATCACTAATTAACTCATTGGAATTTCAGCACTGATTTCAATTAGGATTTGCCCTATTAATCAACCTTCAACTCATAACTCGTTTGGAATTAATCCATCAAATTTGGTGAGTCATTAATCAACATCATTATGAAGAGTAATCCTAAACGGTCAATGCTTGGTCAACCATCTTAAATGGTCTTGAGACCGTTTGCCCAAAAAGGGAAAATTAAACAGATTGAAAATCAGAACTTAATTCAATTGGATTTGCTAATTCATTTGCTTATATCTCACGATTCCTTTGGAGTTAACCCCTCAAATTTTTTGGGTGATTAACCTACATAATTATAAACAAGATTCCCATACGGTCGTCATTTGTTCAATGTGATCAAACGGTCTTGAAGGCCGTTTGCCTTCATACGACCCTGAAACCGTTTGCCCACCAAACGGTTGTGTAAACCATATGGGAAATTGGTGGAGGTCGTTTGGTAAAGTGGAAATCCGTGGATAAGCATAGGAATTAAAGCCCTTATCTTCTACCTCAATAACAGTAGCAGTTCTTCACGATTTTTCTTGCAAGGATGAAAGGGAAGATAGGGAAGAAGAAGAACTAGCAACTATATGCATAGAAAAAGATGTATAATCAAAGCATAAGGTTTAGAGTTATAAAACCCGCCTAAAGATTGTTCCTTGAGCTCCAAACTTTCAAGCTCCAAGCCTTTAATGGCGTCTTTGAGCTCCACAGGTTGGCCAAGGTGTATTCTCCAAGGAAAGTTGAAAAGGAATGGTTAGAAAGATAAAGCTAGGTGAGCTAGCCATGCATTCAACCTTGAAAACGAGTTTCCTCCATGAATTCAAGCAAAAGGGATGATCCAAACTTACCTAGGACCCTTGGTCGTCCTTCTCTACTCCAGAGATTAGCCTTAGTCAGTTTTGAGCAAGGGGAAAAGAAATGAAAAGAAGAGGATCGTTCCCTTGCTAAGTGGGGAAGGTAGTGTATATACTTAGGTGAAATTTTGAACATAAGAACATATGCTTTCCTCATTTCTCATCTAAGTCCTTCCTTTCTTCTTTGCACGTCCCCACATCTTATTTCTAAGGACAAAATCCTTCTAAGGTCAAGAATTGAGTGCAAAGAGGATCAACCCATCACTAAAGCATACACATAAAAGGGCTATTATACATACACCTTGATTATTCAATCACAAAGGTGTTCTTTATTATATGATTATTCAAATGAAGTGACCTTTTCATCATTTCTCTTCTAAATGATGCCAAGAGTCATAAAAGATATTTTAGATGATGTATTTTACAAGTTGCACCCCTCAAATTGGGTAGATTGCACTTTACACCAATTTAGGGTTTTCAAGTACAGGGGTTGCTTCCACAGCTGCACCTTGGTGCTCAAGCTTGGTAAATCCCTCAAACTTCATCATAAACATCCTCATGATGTCTCAACATCAGAGGAACATCTCAACATGTGCAATTTGCAAGTTAATCCCTTAACTGGGTAATTTGCACATAGATCCCTGTATTACAAAACAATGCTACAACTTTATATATAAAGGAGAAAAATTGAAATATATGTTTCTGAGGAACTTAATTACATGCCCAAAGTTAATTACAAGGATTTCACTACATATTTAGGCAAAACACCTAGGGTTAGTTCATAACCCAGGTCAGGGATGTTACATTGCACTTTATTTCTTATTTCAATGAGTCACTTTACTGTTTGTTCTTTCAATTGTTGTTCCTGAAACGCCGACAAACAAAACGTCGATCAGTATATCGAAATATAATGGTATGCGGGAACAACCAAAAGTTTGCACATAAGGATAACAATCTAATTATCACAATCAAGTTAATTAACAAGCCAATTTACACTTTTCAGTATGACATTCTCCACCGCTTTTGCCCTAACCCTAGCATACCCACCTTAGGGTTTCCTTTGCCAATGACTTAAGGCCACCTTCTCAATCCCGAGCTTGGTGCCTGGGGTCACCACTCATGGTGCCCACTAGTCATGCAATATCATAGGCCATCTTCTCATTCCCGAGCTTGGTGCCTAGGGTCACCACTCAAGGTGTCCATTGGTCTACCCATCTGGGCCTGACCTTTGGCATCATCCATCAGGATGGCATGTAAGTGCGAGAATCCATACTCCTATTATTAATGTGATAATCATAGTGACTTTGTAGTTTGCAAGTATGAACATCCAAACTGATAATTTGCATTCAATGTGATTAACCATCTGGAAAATCCTCGAGAAACTAAGGCGGTTATTCATAATTAACCACATACCTAATTTGGAAGCCTCAAGGATTGTAAGCTGAGTATCGATTTAATCAAACAGCCAACCAAGCCAGGAAACCAATCACCCCAATCAAATAGGCACAACAAGAAACCTGGAAAACATGTGCAATCAAATTATTCATATGTTCATTAGGCACTTACTTTATGGAATTGGAATTCCCTCTTAGGGTGTGCCTAAGTTGAATTAGGGTTTTCCTTAACGTTCTTTATATCTGTCTTTTAACCTTTACCTTTTAGGTCAACTAAAACCCTAAAACACTATTTCCATATTTCAAAGCCCTAATTACTTAGTCATTCATATCTAAGCCTCTTTATTACCAATCTAGCTTACGATTAGTTCTAATTTCGTCTTATATATAAGATTTCAAAACATAGCTTATTAAAGTCGTAAACACCTAGATTAAGGCTTCTAGGTTTTCAAGTATATCTTCACTCTCATGAGACTATAAAACATCCTTTTTAAAAACTTCATCTCTTTAAGTTATCTATTCCACAGCTTGTTAATTAAACTTCATATCAATATATCTCTATTTAATATATTCATATTCTCGAAATAGAAGTCATTAAAGTCATATTACTCAACATTAGGGCTTTTAGACCCATTATTGCACTTTCTTAGTCGTTGCACCCTAATTAAGCAAATCATGGGTTTTTAACTCAAATCAGATTCATATTATCCATTTTATGCCAAAAGGGTAAATGTTGATTCATAATACCAACTTAAGTAATTGATATCATCCCTAATCAACATCTAGGGTTTTGATTACACTTATAGCATTAAAGTTACTAACTTTCTATAGTTTTTGAACTAGAAGCAAAACTAGTCAGTAAATGTATTTTTATTGGATTCCTTGTACTTTTCTGTGCAACTTTCATGTATAACTTATTTTCAGTAGAGCTACCAATATTTAGTTATGAAATTGCAAAATATCTACCTGATGGACCAATGACTGAGCGCCACGTCAGCGCCATGGCCTTTTCTTTCCTTTCCCCACGAGCAGGAACTGGTTTGAGCATTTTTTCTAGTTTACCCTTATGCCCCATGGTTATTCTTCTCACGTGATCTGGGCAGAAGTGTCACTCGCTGCACATCATCTTCTTCCTCGCGACTGCTCCGAGCAGAGTCCTGGCGAGTCAGCGGCGAGTTGACCTTGGGCATCAATGCTCCCGGCGGCGGGCAAGGGTTGTGCCTCCTTCAACCCACCCCACCGGATCTGGGGATCGGTCAAGGTTGGCATGCAATGGCCTCTAGATCACTGGTGACGGGAGGGCAGGTCCATGGTGGACTGGGAGAAGACTAGGTAGCCAGGGAAGCTGGGAAAACAAGGCGTCAATAGGAAAAGATACCCCTGACCTCGGAAAAGCGTTCTAAGGTCTCTTTACCTCACAAATAGGGGCTTAGCCCCTTATATAGGCATTTCCCATAGTCTAAAACCATGGAGTCTGACTCCATTGGGACTTTCGGGAAACCTTGCTCCAAAAGTATCCAAACCCAGGCTCAATCTACTCGGAAAGGGATACTAGCCGCAATGGAAACAGTCTCATTGGTGCTCTATTGTTACTTTGCAAGGAATCTAGCCCCGAAATTATGTGAGTCTGTTCTTATTTTCCTTATTTAGGTGAAGTGTAGCCCCTATTGGATCCAAATCCAACGGCTGTCGGGCCCCATAAAAGAACATGAATTAAAATCAAATTATGATATTTATTTGATCCCTCTTACTTTATGAAAACATACAAAATTCATATCTCCCAAACCGTTTATTCTTTTTATCCCAAATTTTAAGGGAAAGTCTATAAAGACGTAATCTACAATTGTACGAAGTTTGAGTCCAGAAAGAGAAAGGAAAACCCATATTTCTTCATATGCAAGTCAAATACTTATAATGCATATTTAAACATTAAAATATATATTTTCTCTTTCCTTTTCTCCATTGGGGCTCCTTGGACCCCAAGAAACTCTAATATTTCGAAATACTTTTTAGTGGATATTCATTATCCTTCTAGATACATTTATATCCATGATTTCTCATTATCTTATTCAGTTCTTTATTAAAATATCTCTTTTTGAGGATTTCTCTTTATATTTCTTTTTATTTTCCTCATTGGCATCCCTTTTATCATTAGGAATCCTTTGGATATGAAAATCCATCAAGGACAACTCCATTATACTTATTTTCCATATTTAATCATTAATTTCAATTTCTTTCTTAATAAAGAAATACTGAATTAATCTTTTCTTTTCTTATTGCCTTTTCTTTGCAACTTTGGACTCCTTGGAACCCAAGGAATCCCAAGAGGCACGAAATCCATTCTTGGATTGCATTATTTTGCCTTCCAGAGGTTTCCACATCTCTCTTTTCTCAAAAACTCAATTATTCATTTATTAATTGAATTTCCTTGTTATTGGGCCCAATAGCCAATAAAGCCCACAACACAATCATCAAGGCTATTGTAAACAAAATCCATTTATTCAAAAAAAATTATATCATTATTTGTTCCAATATCTTTAATGTGAGAAATTACATTCCTCACCAAAGGAACCCAAAAATTGGGGTTGTAACATCCTTCCCCTCTTATAAGAATTTTGCCCTCAAAATTCCATCAAGCAAACAAACAGTTCAGGATAAGCCTTTCATACGTCCATCTGGGCTCCCATGTGGCATCACCCTTTCCTTGGTGCTTCCCAAGAACCTTCATCATCTCATATTCTTCCATATGATTTCTTTCTTACCTTGGTATATCATACCCTCATAGGTGACTCAGGACATTTCAGCCTCTCAAAAGATGAATAGGTTCAGGGATCAACACATGGCTTGGATACCTCACATTGTGCTCTAGATCGGACTCATGGAACACATTACACATCATGTTATCCTGAGGGGCAAGGCTAAATACAACCATCTCCACCAATCCATCTCAAATGGACCCATATATCGGGGACTCAGTTGTCTCAGTTGTAGCTTAGAGGGGTCAGATTTGCACATCACATATTCTCCCACAGTGAACTGCATGTCAGTCTGCTTTGCATCAGCTCATGACTCATGTCACCACTGGGCTCTCTCTCGGCCATTGCACGATCAAAGCGACTTCATCTACACACGCTATGGTTCTTTTCTGACCTTCGTGAGGCCTCCTTCACCAACATCATCTTAATGAAGTGGTGACTGACACAACCTCTCTATAAGACTTCTTGCATCCTGATAAAGGCTATGGTGGTTAACATCACATCATAAGAACTATCTCTATGTATCACCCTGAATGAGCACGCATTCTCTCATCAGACCCTCTAGTCTAGATCATATTGTCCATTAGTTAGGGATGATAGGTGGTACTGACATTGAGTTCTTCGTGTACCTACTTCCACCTTATGGAAGTGAACCTTTAGGTCATACTCAAGAACTTTTGAACTCATATCATGGTGTAGTTGAACCATATCTCTCTCTTATGTAATCCAACAAAATCTGTCTCTTGACAATACTCCTTTCTTTCTCATGTTATCTAGGTAAGGAGATCTACCATAACCCATATTGCATCTTGACCTTCTGGGTCAAAGGGAGACTTACCACAACATCCATAGTGATGAATTCCCATTCCTTCTCAGGGACTCTTTTATCCTCTATATCGATACACTGGGTTATTGGTGTTCGTCCTTCACCTCCTGGCTTGCATGGCCACATGCTACATGCAACTTTGTTTTAAGCATCTAGAGTGCTACCATCACTTACTATCTTTGTAGTACCAATGTATATCATGACATCCTGTATTGTTATGATTCCTCAAGCTTGATACCTCGGAAACCCTAAACCATTCTCAAAAGGGTTTTATTACCTTCCTATCCAAAGAAGTGTATCTGAGGTTCTATCACCATCCTTTTACTACATCAAGGACTAAACTGGATGACCAAACAATCGTTAACTTGTTCAAAATATCTTGTTACATCTATGTGTTAGCCAAAACACATCCTTTTTCCAAATATAGGGTTAGTCGAACAACCTCAACTTCTTCTAGCTTCCAGCTAACTAGGCAGCTATATCTCAACCAGAGCATACGTTACCACTTATTATCCTTAGGTGTTAGGTAATGTTAAAGACATACACCTCCATGTATTCTACTTATCATCTCATCTCAAACTCTAAGTCTATCTTCATCAAGAACACTCTGAGCTCATCCTCTTAGTTATCAGGCTCCACCTTGTGATTCCTTATAACACTTGCAAAAATCCACCTAGTTCAAGATAAAACATCCTCACAAGATGATTTCCTTATTACTCTTAGTGTTTGTAAACCATCCATGTATCATTCATTCCACTAGGGTATGTTATCATCTCTGTCCTCATAGCTCATAGAAACATTCCAACTCACATTATCTTTATCCTTGGTGTATGGCATGCATACTATCATATCTCTCACTCCCATAACAAGAAGAAATAAGCATTTGGAGGTCGTCCAAATACAGAGTTCTTCCCATTCCAGGATTATAGATGGTACATCCCACATTGCCAGTACACCTTCAAATCTAAGTTGAAACGTGCAACTCATGTCTCCACATCACCAACATCATGATATCAAAATTTACTTCCATGGAAAACCAGTATCGAACCTACTGGGGTTTACACACAATCCTTGGTCATCTCCTCTGGGTCTATAGGGTGTCGACACTTTTGGGTTCATCCCTCTTCCCTCATGCATCCAGAGAGTGCCCTACTCATCTGCCCTTTGGGTCCCATGAGTTCATGAAGGCAATCAATCTCCTAACACATGGCCCTCAAACAATGATAGCTGTTACCTCCCGACCCTATGGTCATGTGCAACTAGGGAATTAGGAAACTCCTTCTTCCATCAGTCTTATCCCTACCTGACCCTTGGATAGACTTAGGATTCTAACATAGTACATATTCAACTTAGAACCTTACCCAATCCTTCATCATCTGTCTCTGCATTCATGATTGACTTTCATCCCTTCATAGGGGTAATGGCAACCTGCCTACCTTGGTCAGGCCCCATACCGGTTACCTCCATGGTAACACATCCACATGCACTTAGAGATGGTTATCTATGGGTCTACATGTTCATTCTTATACTATGTACTTTTCACTTAGCTTCTCGAGATCCTATGAGACCTTTTTAGGTTTCCACAAACACACAAACCGGTACACACCTTACCAAAGGGCCCCTCTCCCAGGATGGGAGGAAACTACAACTCTTGACAACAAGGTCACAAACATCCTTAGGGTTTATGTTCACATGAGCATGCTTAACCCAGCAGCTACTAGGGCACAAGTAGACCACCTACTAAACCATGCTAGGTCATACTTGTTCTCTTTCCTCAACATTAGATCAACTTAGTCGTGAAGGGTTCATCAAACATACCCTTAACTTAAGGGGTTTCCTTTACCTCTACACATGAGGAGTACCATGCTCGAAACTATAGCGACTCAAATCTCATCATGAGCATAAGATACACTGCTTCCCCTCTTAGGCCAAGGAACCCTAGGTTCTCCTTTGGATATCCAACTGAATGCTCAATCTCTTAACCACAAATCAAGCATGTCCAAGGTATGTCATGTACTCCCATGATCCTTTTATATGAACAATACCTCAGAGTTGAGTCCTCCTCAAGGACATTAAACTAGGTATAAAACCTCACAACAGGTTACTTAAACCTCCTCAGGGTCTAAGGCACTCTTTATCTCATCCAGCAGGTAGCTACTTATACCATAGGTACCAGAAGCATCATCCTCTCTCCATGGTTTGTTTCCTCTAAAGATAACCAAGATATCATCAGCCTCCAGGGGTCACGCATAAGGAAACCACTATCATCCACTTAGGTCACATCATCCTCAACTCCCCACTGTTCCTCATATCTTGGGGTTTTAGGCTTCCAACCTCCTTGCTGGGTTCTTGCTTTCTCTCTCTAGAGCTAAATCCACATCCATCCATACTACTAGAGGTCCTCTCTCCATGAAGGCTCAAGCTCACCAGCATACCCCTATGTGGGGGAAGCCTATGCTCAACTCATGTTTGGCTCAAGATTATCCATATCTCTTTATGCTTATCTCATAAGCCATCCATCATGCCCTTCTGGCTAGGGTTTCAACCTACTACTGTACCACTGACGTACTGTGGGTGCATGCTATCCCCTACTTACATAAGACATAGGGTTTCTATAGGTCCTTCACTAACCTCATCAATAAAGGATCTATCCTTCATTTTAACATGCACGACCCTTTCCAGGGTTGGGTCATCAATGGTACTAGGCCATCTAACCTCTCATGGCTCGTGTGGCATCCCAAGGTGTGTCCATCCAAACTCCCAGTCAACCATGGCATCTAACTTACCATGTCATCTCTCTTTCTAACCTCCACTTAGGGTTAGGGTTAACATCATCCTCAGAGGATGTGCTAGGTCTCTACTTTTAATGGAGGTCTCTACCTCGAAGACTATCTCTCTCTACTCATCCTCCAGCCAAGGAGGTCTATCCTCAGGTCTCTCCACAGGGAAATGACAACTCGTGCCATACGACGTAAGCATATATCTATTCCTTTACACTTACTCTATTAAGCTTATGTACATGACATCTTATTTACATGCTTTTCATTAATTTGGTGGAGGATTCCTTAATCCTTATCAACCTTTCCCATACCTCAAGAGGGTGAGGAAAAGAGAGAAAACCCTAATCCTTAAGGTCCTTAACAGAATTTCAGTTGAGAAGGGATGAACAAGATGAGAGGGTCCTAAAGGTATCTTATTTCGAATCATACCGTAAGACTTTGTCCAGGCAGTCACACGGATCCGGGAGTCCTCGTATTCTGACTAGCGGTGTAGAGGAAAATATTGCCAGTCCCCGATCGTGATCTTTTTCTAGACACCTCTGTCTTTCAGATAATCCTCTAATAACTCCCTTGGGTTCTACAAAATTTGTAAAATTTAATAATTATTAAAGATTACGTGAGGAACCTACACTTTGATACCAATTGTAATGACCCCGCCTCTCGGTAACCGCCAATTAAGGGAGACCCGAAGGTCAGAGCCGTTATTAAATTAACATGATCAAAGGTTCGACAAATAATCAATAATAATTATGAAATTCTACTAACTAACTAGAATTTGGTATAAAATTAAAACTTTACTTACCTTTGAAAACTTTGGAAATCTATCCATCCAGAGCTTGAATTATTCTATCTAATCATCCTTGCACTTTATTTCTTATTTCCACAATGTGTCACTTTACTATTTGTTCTTTCAATTGTTGTTCCTAAAACGCAGACAAACAAAATGTCGATCACTATATCGAAATATACTGGTATGTGGGAACAACCAAAAGTTTGCACATAAGGATAACAATCTAATTATCACAATAAAGTTAATTAACAAGACAATTTACACTTTTCAGTATGACATTCTCCACCGCTTTTTCCCTAACCCTAGCATACCCACCTTAGGGTTTCCTTTTCCAATGACTTAAGGCCACCTTCTCAATCCCGAGCTTGGTGCCAAGGGTCACCACTCATGGTGCCCACTAGTCATGCAATATCATAGGCCACCTTCTCATTCCTGAGCTTGGTGCCTGGGGTCACCACTCAAGGTGTCCATTGGACTACCCATCTGGGCATGACCTTTGGCATCATCCATCAGGGTGGCATGTAAATGCGAGAATCCATACTCCTATTATTAATGTGATAATCATAGTGACTTTATAGTTTGCAAGTATGAACATCCAAACTAATAATTTGCATTCAATGCGATTAACCATCCACAAAATCCTCGAGAAAATAAGGCGATTATTCATAATTAAACACATACCTCATTTGGCAGCCTCAAGGATTGTAAGCCGAATATCCATTTAATCAAACAGCCAACCAAGCCAGGCGACCAATCACCCCAATCAAACAGGCACAACAAGAAACCTGGAAAACATGTGCAATCTAATTATTCATATGTTCATTAGGCACTTAATTTATGGAATTGGAATTCCCTCTTAGGGTGTGCCTAAGTTGAATTAGGGTTTTCTTTAACGTTCTTTATATTCGTCTTTTAACCTTTACCTTTTAGGTCAACTAAACCCCTAAAACACTATTTCCATATTCCAAATCCCTAATTACTTAGAAATTCATATCTAAGCCTCTTTATTACCAATCTGGCTTACGATTAGTTCTAACTTCATCTTATATATAAGATTTCAAAACATAGCTTATTAAAGTCATAAACACCTAGATTAAGGCTTCTAGGTTTTCAAGTATATCTTCACTCTCATGAGACTTTATAACATCCTTTTTAAAACTTCATCTCTTTAAGTTATCTATTCCACGACTTCTTAATTAAACTTCAAATCAATATATCTCTATTGAAGATATTCATATTCTCGAAATAGAAGTCATTAAAGTCATATTACTCAACACTAGGGATTTTAGGCCCATTATTGCACTTTCTTAGTAATAGCACCCTAATTAAGCAAATCATGGCTTTTTAACTCAAATCGGATTCATATTATCCATTTTATGCCAAAAGGGTAAATATTGATTCATAATAACAACTTAAGTAATTGATATCATCCCTAATCAACATCTAGGGTTTTGATTACACTTATAGCATTAAAGTTACTGACTTTGTGTAGTTTTCAAACTAGAAGCAAAACTAGTTAGTAAAAGTACTTTTATTAGATTCCTTGTACTTTTCTGTGCAACTTTCATGTATAATTTATTTTCATCAGAGCTACCAATATTTAGTTATTAAATTGCAAAATATCTACCTGATGGCCCAATAATTGAGCGCCACATCAGTGCCACGACCTTTTCTTTCCTTTCCCCGCGAGCAGACACTGGTTTGAGCATTTTTCCTATTTTACCCTTAGTCCCCATGGTTATGCTTCTCATGTGATCTGGGCAGACACGCCACTTGCTACACGTCATCTTCTTCCTCGCGACTGCTCCGAGCAGAGTCTTGGCGAGTCAGCGGAGAGTTGACCTTGGGCATCGGTGCTCCCGGGCGGCGAGAAAGGGATGGTCCTCCTTCAACCCACCCAACCAGATTTGGGGATCGGTCAAGGCTGGCCTTCGATGGCCTCTAGATCACTGGCGACGGGAGGGCAGGTCCACGACGGACTGGGAGAAGACTAGATAGCGAGGGAAGCTGGGAAAACAAGGCGTCAATAGGAAAAGATACCCCTGACCCCGACAAATCGTTCTAAGGTCTCTTTTCCTCGCAAACAGGGACTTAGCCCCTTATATAGGCATTTCCCGTAGTCTACAGCCATGGAGTCTGACTCCATTGGGACTTTGGGGAAACCTTGCTCCAAAAGTATCCAAACTGAGGCTCAATCTACTCGGAAAGGGATATGAGACGCAATGGAAACGGTCTCATTGGTGCTCTATTGTTGCTTTGCAAGGAATCTAGCCCCGAACTTATGTGAGTTTGTTCTTCTTTTCCTTATTTAGGCAAAGTGCAACCCCTGTTGGATCCAAATCCAATGGCTGTCGGGCCCCATAAAAGAATAGGAATTAAAATCGAATTATGATATTTATTTGACCCCTCTTACTTTATGAAAATGTACAAAACTCATATCTCCCGAACCATTTATTCTTTTGATCCCAAATTTTAAGGGAATGTCTATAAAGACTTAATCTACCATTGTACGTAGATTGAGTCCAAAAAGAGAAAGGAAAACCCATATTTATTCATATGCAAGTCAAAGACTTATAAGGCATATTTTATACATTAAAATATATATTTTATCTTTCCTTTTCTCCATTGGGGCTCCTTGGACCCCAAGAAACTCTAATATTTCTAAATCCTTTTTAGTGGATATTCATTATCCTTCTAGATTTATTTATATCCATTATTTCTCATTATCTTATTCATTTCTTTATTAAAATATCACTTTTCGAGGATTTCTCTTTATCTTTCTATTGATTTTCCTCATTGGCATCCCTTTTATCATTAGGAATCCTTTGGATATGAAAATACATCAAGGACAACTCCATTATACTTATTTTCCATATTTAATCATTAATTTCAATTTCTTTCTTAATAAAGAAATACTTAATTAATCTTTTCTTTTCTTGTTGCCTTTTCTTGGCAACTTTGGACTCCTTGGAACCCAAGGAATCCCTAGAGGCACAAAATCCATCCTTGGATTGCATTCTTTTGCCTTCCAGAGGTTTCCGCATCTCTCTTTTCTCAAAAACTCAATTATTCATTTATTAATTGAATTTCCTTGTTATTGGGCCCAATAGCCAATAAAGCCCACAACACAATCATCAAGTCTATTGTAAACAAAATCCATTTATTCAAAACAAATTATATCATTATTTTTTCCAATATCTTTAATGTGAGAAATTACATTCCTCACCAAAGGAACCCAAAAATTGGGGATGTAACAGGAGACCTAAAGGTCAAAGTCATTATCCCAATTTTTCAGGTCAATGGTTCAACAAATAATCGACAATAATTGCTAAATTCTACCAAAAGCTATATTGAAAAGTTGGAATAAAATAAAAATGTGCATACTCTTTAACATCTTGGATTTCTAAACTTCAATCCACAACTGGAGTCTATTCTAACTAATCCTCCTTGTACTTTAATTCATATATTCACAGTGTGTCACTTTACTATTTTGTCCTTTTCATATTGTACCTAAAACTCCGACAAACAAAACGTCAGTTACAATAAATGAATATGTTGGTATGTGGGGACAACCAAAATTTCACAAATATTGCTAACAACCTAAACATCACAATTATGTTGTTTAACAATCCAAATTATGTTTTCAATGTGACATTCTCCACCGCCTTTGCCCTAACCCTGGATTACCCTCTCTAGGTTTTTTTTTCTTTGCACTAGACATAAGGCCACCTTCTCCATCTTGAGCTTGGTGCCTGGGGTCACCTCTCATGGTGCCCAATTGTTATGCAAGAAACATAAGGCCATCTTTTGCATTCTGAGCTTGGTTCCTGGGGTCACCTCTCATAGTGCCCAATGGTCTTCCCTCTTGGGCTTGACCTAATTGACCTTCCCTCTAGGGCTTGGTCACACATCATACATCAAGGTGGCATGTAGGTGTGAGAATGCACATTTATAATTTATTGTGATAATCATAGTGAATTTAAAGATTTGCATAAATGAACATCCAACAGTTAGGTTGCATCCAATTCGATCAATCATTCGAGAAAACTCCGTGAAACTAGATCGATTACTGATAAATAACCACATACATGTACTACTAATTTGAGATAGAATCAACCAAGTAGAGAAATCCAACCAAGCAAGCAAGTATACACAAGAATCTAGAAATAAATATACAAATTCATTTTATCAAGATTTATTCAATCCCATCCTGCTTCTTAGGATTTCTATTCCCATTTAGGTTTTCTACTACTATTTAGGGTTTCTGTTGCAATTAGGGTTTTGCCTCCACTTTTAGTATCATAAGCCCTAATTAAACAAAACTTCATAAAAACCCTCAATTTCTCATCTTTTCTCTCCTAAGAGGTTTACGATTTAATAACATATTTCCATAATTTGAATTAAACATGGTTTTCTCTTCTTTTACCCTAAATCAGGGCTTCTAGATGCATTATCCTTCATACTTAGTTTAAAACCCTAAAAAATTCAATTATTCATCTAAATCAGGTTCAAGCCTATCATTATCATTCAACGGGTTAATATCACTCGAATTAACCTATTAAGCTTATGATTTTAATAAGGGTTTCTTACCAAATTTTAATACATTTTCTTTCAAGTTAACATACTTTTTCAAAAAGAGACAAATTTAGGTTCTCAATCAAATTTTATCTTGTTTGTCATATTTTTCTGATCAACTTTCATATATAAAGTTTATTCATCTGAGTTTTCTAGCAATTCCTATGAATTTTACAAGGAAAACTAATTTTTCTAGAATTTTTTAGTAGAGAGGATGATTTACCAAAAATCAGTGGTCGTTTAATCAGTGGAGCGATGATCTGCTCTTTGGATCTAACGCTTCTCGTCACGCATGGCCAACTTAGTCGGTCCCTCCTTGTATTGTTGGATCTTCGTGCGGGATCATGATGGATCTCAATCTGACGGTCATTGCTACTCATCCTCCTCCTTTCCTTCGCTCGAACCCACGACGGCACCGTGGTAGTGCTATCGTCAGAGCAAGGGCAATTCAGAGATAGAGAGGGGGTCAGGGCTCATTAGGTAGCCATTCAAGATCATTGTGAGGTAAGGAATCGAGAGGGGTCCTTTATATAGGATTGGGGAGGATCCTATTAGGGTTTCTTAGCCCTGCCTCCGCCCTCACCTTTGGGTGATTTGGGTGTTTCTTCTATACGCCTCCAAAGCTCGACAAACCAGGGTCTAGGAGGTTTAGAATTCCCTCTCGGACTCAGCCAAGAAATTTCCAAGTTGGCACATGCAATGGATTGTGAGAAAGTAGGATTTGAAATACTAATTTTCCCCTCTCCCTTTCCTTCTGTGAATTGAGGTGGATGATGCACAACTATCTTCAGATCCGTGGTCCTCTAGACCATGCGAGGAATCTGATGGCTGTCATCCTCCCCTTGTTTCTAATTTCTTAAAAATAAAGGTAAATATGTATTAAATAAAGGAAACTTGTGAAATTCATATCTCTCTCCTCGTTTAATATTTTTCACTCAAATTTTAGAGGAAACTTTGTCTTGGCATTATCTAATCAGATATTAAATTTTAAACGCAAATTCGAAAGGAAAATGGTGTTTCCTTCATAAGCAAGTTATTCTTTAATAAAACCGATTTAATTGGTATTTCCTCTTTCTGAATCTTTTATTTTCTTGATTTTGATTCCTTTTTCCATTTGAAATCATGTGGACACGAAATCTTATCCAAGATGGATCCATTATACATATATCCACATATTTCTTATAATATCATTGTTATCTCATATTTCTTCTTAATAAAGCCATATTTAATTGATCTTGTTGCATTATCTTTGTAACTTGGACTCCTTGGAACCCAAGGAACCCTAAAGGCATGAAATCCACCTTTGGAGGATATTAAATAGCCTTCTATAGGCTTCTAACTTTTTCTCTTCTCTCTTTCTTAATATATATTCTTTTATTAACTGAATTTCATTTTCTCTTTTATTTTCTTTTCCTTGTCATTGGGCCCAACAACCAATAAGGCCCTCAAAGCAACTAATAAGGTTATTTTAAACAAATCATTCATTAAAATCAAATCATACCATTATTTCTTCATATATATATATATATATATATATATATATATATATATATATATAAAGAGAAATTGCATTTCTCACCACAAGAACCCAAAATTGATGTTGTAACATTGTACGTGACATAGCCTAATAGTTTTGTAAATCCATTGATGCAAATAAAGTATATAAGCTACAAAAGTCAATCTATGGATTGAAGCAAGCATCTCAAATCTAGAATCTTCTATTTGACAAGGCAGTCAATGGGTTTGACTTGTGTGAGAATGAAGATGGCATCGGTGATTACATATGACTTGGTGGGAGCATATTAATATTCCACATAATGATGGGGAATAACGTCCTTATCCTACAAAGTTTAAAACATGGCAAAGAAAGTACCGTATATATGAAGGGTTTAGGTAAAGAATCCTATTTGATAGGGATCTAGGTCTAGAGAGATAGATCCGGAAAGCTTATTGACCTAAGTAAAATCACATACATTGGTAAGATGTTGAAGGGTTCAACATGCGAGACTCAACGAGAGAAAACATGTTCATGATCCGTGGAGTTAGTCGCTTAGGAGCCTAGTGTCCCAATCCTTATGAAGAACATGAACACATAGATGATGCCATATGCAATTGGATCTATCGTGAATGCAATTCTATGTATTTATCCTGTTATCTCGTATGTATTAGACATGATGAGAAGATATACCATTATCACATATGTATTGGACATGACACTAGAATATCTAGTATTCACATATGTATTGACATGATGAGAGGACATGTATATACCTACCTAGAAATCTCGTGTGAATTTCACATGATAAGAGATATATGTCAGATACTAGTTAGAGTAACTGAACTACCATAATGAATATCCTTAGGTTCTTGTGAAGCACCAAAAGGATCTGTTCCTTGAGTATGGAGATAAGGAAGAGTTGGGTGTAAAGAGGTACATTGATGCAAGCTTCCAAATTGAATAATAAAGGATCACAATATAAATTAATGTTTGATGAGAACTATAAGATAGAAAGGGTTTTGAGCTAATGATAGTTGTTCGAATCAACAAAAAAAACTAAGTATCTATGTGTTATACTAGCAAAAGAGGATATTGTATGGATCAAGAAGTTCATATGGGTGAACTTGTTTGAGGTTCCAACCATTGATGGTACAATAGAAATACTGATGACAAAAGTGGAGCTACGAGTTAGACTGGGAATCTTAGATAGAATACTACAACACTTCCATCTCATATGACTAGTCGTACAATGAAGAGATGAGAAAATTGCAAAATATTGACTTAAAGAAAATGTTGCTAAACCCGCTATAAAAGCACTTGCAAAGCAGAAGCATGATGGACATGTAAGGTTACTCGGGATGAGATTCATGCGTGATTGCCTCTAAGTGCAAGTGTGAGTCTATTGGTATGTATGCCCAGAGAGCCAATCATATAATGATTGTAATGGAATAACATATAAATGATTTGATTAGAAACAATGTCAAGCTTCCAATTTATTTTGTATATTTAGTTATGAGATAATGAATACCATATGACGTATTTATTCAAGTATTAGACTTGGAAGAAATGAGATTGTACAAATGTTAAAATTATATATACATATTCTCATTATGTACATGATCAATTGTCATTGTGGAAGGTTGATAGACAACAATGGCACATAAGATCTAAGTGTGATCTTGTTGATGACTGAATCCATTGCTCATGATATGGCAATATCAAACTAAGTACAAAGATGTATGTTAAAGAATAGTGTATTAGAAAGACCTACTGTGAGACTGACACATGGAAGCCATCATCATGGAAGTCATAGTCAACTCTCACAGTTATGGTCATGGTTGTTGTTCTTAGACCTAAAATCTCTGCACTAATCACATGTCGTTGGGTACACTTTGACATCATCAAACCCAGTCCTGAAACATGAGTTGTTATAATAGTGATGATTGGGTGACTTTGACACATGGGGATTGACTGTGAGTGTTAGAAATGTGATTTGTCCCTCCAACAAGAGTGTGATATCCAAGGCCTCTTGATTAGAAAGACTAACAAAAGTTTGGCCATATACATGTGATATTGAGATTACATATATCTCATGCAGTCTGTTTTGGTTCAAGAAACAAGATTGACAAATGTTGAGGATGACTTCTCCATGCCTCTACTTCAATCTGGATATCTGTGACAAAGGAACTATACAGACATTGTATCACCAAACAGAGATTGTAGGTTGAAGTTTCTCCCCAACTTTCCATTCACTTAGATCACACTGATGTTGCACTAGGCACAGCTCATTGCTTGTGATGACATAAGCTAGTCATGGACATTCACTGCCAACGTGATATGAGACCTATAGGTATTTGAATATAGAAGAAGAGTTTGATCTGGAATGATAATTGAATTGATTGCTAAAGTGTTTAGGTATTTAAATTTAGGCAACAGATCAACTGACTAGACTTCCAAACAATCAGTTCAAGTGTTGAGATTGTTCTTTGGAGTGTGTTACAACCCCCGTTTTTGGGTTCATTTGGTGGGAAATGTGATTTCTCATATTAAAGATATTTGAACAAATAATTATATAATTTGTTTTTAATAAATGGATTTAGTTTACAATAGCCTTGTTGATTGTTTTGTGGGCTTGATTGGCTATTGGGCCCAATAACAAGGAAATTCGATTAGTAAATAAATAATTGAGAATTAGAGAAAAGAAAGATGTGGAAACCTCTAGAAGGCAAAAGAATATAATCCAAAGTTGGATTTCGTGCCTCTTGGGTTCCTTGGGTCCTAAGGAGTCCAAATTTGCAACGATAATGCAACAAGAAAAGAACAAATTAATTAAGTATTTCTTTATTAAGAAAGAAATTGAAAACAATGATAAAATGTGGAAAATAAGTATAATTGAGTTATCTTTGATGGATTTTCGTATCCATGAGGTTTCTTATGTTAAAAGGGATTCCAATGAGGAAAATAAAAATAAAGAAAAAGAGAAATCCTCAAAAAGAGATATTTTAATAAGAAATAAACAAGATAATGTGAAATAATAGGTAATGATGCATCTAGAAGGATAATAAGTATCCTTACAAAGGAATTTCAAAATCTTGGAGTTTCTTGGAGTCCAAGGAGCCCCAATAAAGAAAGAGGAAAGAGAAAATACCAATAATGTCAAATAAGAAGATAATATGATGCATAATGAATGTTTTTGGGGTATTGTTAAAAAAGAAGTAATTTCTATTAAAAGAAAATGGCAATTTGTGCCAATGGATTAAAAAGCAAGAATATAGAGAGGATTTTCGTATTTCCTAAATATCCAAGTAATAAGAAATATCAAATGGATAGTAAGGAGAGAGAAATCTTGCATCTCAATGAGGGAAATTGTTTCGTATTAGGAAAGGGACTTGTTTCCCCTTGAATAAATGTCTTGAGGCTTGGGTGCCCTCCCCTATATAAGGGGTAGAGCCCTTGGCTGAGATCAGGAGAATTCTAAGCACTCTTCTCTCTCTTTCTTCTTATTTTCATCCATCAACCTTAACCAAGAAGGGAAGCGCGACCATGGTGCAATGAGGAGCCATTAAACGGTCTTGATGGATGCAGGGTACTCTCACGACGACCTAGGAACGATCAATCTTCATCCCCGTACCCCCACCTTCGCGTAGAACTTGTTGGAGACCTGTGTCTTTGCCGCGGGTTGCAGGCCTAACACCCTTTCATGTGGTCTTTTCGGCCATGCTTTGAGGCCTAGCAGGGCACGGTAGTGAGTGGAGAAGAGAGGGCGATGGTTGTCAGTGAGGTTCAGGCCCTGGAGAGGGGGGAGAAGACCCCGCAAATAGCTACACCGATGACTGCCCTAGGTTTCACGAGGTGGGACAAGATGGAGGGCCGGTTGGACGATTCTGCCCCTCTGGGGGCTAGAGGAATATCTACTTAATTGAGGTATTTTTGGTCATTTTGAAATGTTTCAAACCCACTGAGCTACGTTGCATGGAAACGGCTAGGTGGCCGCTTCTGATTGGCCCATGTAAGGTTTTATTGCAAAATTTGTAGTTAATTATTCGTAGCTCATATTAGTATGCATAAAATATAAAAGTTGCTTAGAAAAATGAGGGGAATACCCTAAAAATATAAGTAAATCTTGATTCTAATTGCAATCCAAAAAGTAATGGATGTTATCAACTTTAATACTTTAATGATTAAGAAACTCTATTTTGAGATGATTAATGTGTTCAGTAGGGTTTAATGGATGATTAAAGTTGGTATTAACTTGGTAATGATAAAAAGGAACATTAGGAACAAAAAGGATGAATTTTGAACATAATTGGTTTAATTTAGAGTTTCATGTGCATAAGTATACTTTAATGGGCCTTGAAACCCTAATATTGGTGAATGAGACTCTTAATTGCTTTAATTGTTAAAAATCATGACTAAAGTTAAGATTTGATGATTCTAAGCTATTTTGAGTGTAAAGGTTTCTAATTGTGGATAAATATACTTACTATGATAATTAGGGTTTTTCTAATGGATAAAGGTAGAATTAATGATAAATAATGTTCATATGTGAAGTGGACCATAATGAACTATGAATTGATGATAAATGAGTGTAATGACTTTGTCATGGATTAAAAGGATAGAAATGGTAGCTTTAATGAAAAATAGGCTTAATGGACTTAATTGATAGTTAATTGAGCTTTAATCTAAAATTAAGTTTAACTGTTGTTAAAAGGTAACCTTAATAACTTTCATGAAGGATAGATGAGAAAATTAGGGTTTAAAAGAGTAAAATGAAGTAAAAACCTTAGATGCAAAGTAAACCCTAAAAGAGGTAGAAATCCTAAAAAGGAATAGAAACATTAAGTAGCAAGATGGTTTGAATAGATTGTGATAAAAAGGAATTGGATGTAATTTCAGGACTCTTGTACTTGTTTGATTGGATGTCTTGATTGATTATACTATTCTATCTGAATTCAGCCTAACAGGTATGTGGTTAATTATGATTAATCACATTAGTTTCTCGAAGGTTTCCCGGATGATTAATCACATTGAATGAAACTAAACAGTTCAGATGTTCATACTGCAATTATAAAGTCACTATGGTTATTAAAATTATAAATACATGTATATTCTCGCACCTACATGCCACCCTGATGGAAGATGCCATAAAGGTCAGGCCCAAGAGGGTAGACCAATGGGCACCATGAGAGGTGACCCCATACACCAAGCTCAGGAATGAGAAGGCGGTCTATGTTGCATGACTATGGGGCACCAAGCTCGGGATTGATAAGGTGGCCTTATGTCAATGGCAAAAGAGAAACCCTAGAGGGGTAACCCAGGGTTAGGGAAAAACCAGTGGAGAATGACACATCGAAAATGTAAATTGGTTTTCTAATTACCCTAATTGTGATAATTAAATTGTTAGCCATATTTGTGAAATTTTGGTTGTTCCCACATACCAGCATATTCCTATATGGTGACTGACATTTTGTATGTTGGCGTTCAACCATTGAAAGAACAAATAGTAAAGTGACATATTGTCGAAATAAGAAATAAAGTGCAAGGAGGATTAGATAGAATGTATCCAGGATGTGGATAGAGTAGCTTACCAAAGTTTTAAAAAGGTATGGAAGGTTTTATTTTATACCAGTTTTTAGTTTAGTTGGTAAATTTTGATAATTGTTATTGATTATTTGTCAAACATTTGATCCTATTAATGGGGATAATGGCTCTGATCTCATGGTCTCCTTTAATTGGGGGTTACCGGGTGGCAGGGTCATTACATTTGGTATCATAGAATAGGTTCCTCATTTAATCTTTAATAATTATTAAAATTTTCAAACTCTGTAGAACCCAAGGGAGTTATTAGAGGAATTTTTGAAAGACAGAGGTGTCTAGAAAAGGATCACATCTGGGTGATTGCAAGATTTTCCTCCGCACTTCTAGTCAGAATATGAGGACTCCCAGTTTAGTGTGACTGCCTGGCCAATGCCTCAGTATTTGACTCAAAATAAGATACCTTCAGGACTCTCTCATCTTGTTCATCAGGACTCTCTCATCTTGTTCATCCCTTCTCAACTCAAATGCTGTTAAGGACCTTAAGGGTTAGGGTTTCCTCTCTTTTCCTCACTCTCTTAAGGTATGGGTAAGGTTGCTAAGGTTTAAGGAATCCTCCACCAAATTAATAAAAAGTATATAAATAAGATGTCATGGATATAAGCTTAATAGATTAAGAGTAAAGGAATAGATACATGCTTAGTTCATATGACATAAGTTGTCATGCCCTCAGGAGAGACTTGAGGCTAGACCTTCTTGTGAGGAGGATATGTAAAGAGAGAGTTAGTCTTGGAGGTAGAGGTCTCCATTAAAAGTAGAGACCTGGTACATCCTCTGAGGATGATGTTAACCCTAACCCTAAGTGAAGGTTAAAGAGAGGGATGACATGATGAGTCAGATGTCATGGTAGACCAGGTGTTTGGATAGACCTGCCTTGGATGCTATATGAGCCATGAGAGGATGGATGACCAAGTATCTTTGGCGACCCAACCCTGGGAAGGGTCGTGCATGTTAGAATGAAGGATAGCTCCTTCATTGATGATGTCAGATAAGGACCAATAGAAACCCCATGAGCTTATATGAGCATGGCATGGTAGGCACCCAGAATACATCAGTAGTGCGAGTAGTAGGTAGAAACCCTGACCAAGGGAGTATGTTGGATAGTTGATGAGATAAGCATAAGGGGCTAGGGATAACCTTGAGCAAACATAAGTTGAACTTAGGCCTCATCCATGTAGGGGTATGCTTGTGAGCTTGATCCATCTTCATGGAGAGAGGACCTCTCGTAGTGAGGCTATTTGTGGAGTTAGATCTAGAGAGAGGGAGCAGGACCCAAGCAAGAAGGTTGGAATCCTAGACACCAAGGTATGAGGAAAAGTGGGGAGTTGTGGATGGTGCGACGTAAGTGGATGTTTGTGGTTGCCTCATGCTTGATCCTTGGGGGCTGATGATGTCTTGTTTGTCATGAGAGGTACCAAACCCTAGAGAGAAGATGAGTCTACCGGTACCTCTGTACCTATGATATAGATGAGAAGAAGAGTTCCTTAGACATGGAGAGGGTTAGTAATAGGTTGTGAGGCCTTGTACCTTGTTGGTTGCCCTTGAGGAAGACTCAACTATATGGTGTTGCTCGAATAAAAGGATCATGGGAAGCACATGACATACCTTGGACATGCTTGGTTTGTGGTTAAGAGATTGAACATCCAGTTGGACACCCAAAGGTGAACCTAGGGTTCCTAGACCTAAGAGGGGAAGTATTGTACCTGATGCTCATGATGAGAATTGAGCCTCTATAGTTTCGAGCATGGTACTCCTTAGGTGTATAGGAAAAGGAAACCCCTTAAGTTAAGGGTATGTTTGATGAACCCCTCACAACTAAGTTGGTCTAATGTTGAGGGTGACAACAAGTGTGACCTAGCATGGTTTTGTAGGTGTATGCTTGTGCCTTAGTAGCTTGCTAGGGCTAAGTGTGCTCATTTGGATGCAGACCCTAAACATAAGGACGCTTGCAACCTTTGTTTTTAAGGTGTATTTTCCTCCCATCCTGGGAGAGGGACCCTTTTGTAGCGTGTATATTGGTTTTGTTGACTTTGAGGTGACCTAAAGAGGTCTCATAAGATCTTGAGAAGTTAAGTGAAAAGTACATGGTATGAGAATGAACTTGTAGACCCATAGATAACCATCTCTATGTGCATATGGATGTGTTACCATGGAGGTAACCAGTGAGGGAGCCTAACCAAGGTAGGAAGGTATCCATTACCCCTAAGATAGGATGAAAGTCAACCCATGAATGTAGAGAGAGATATTGAAGGCTTGGGTAAGGTTCTAAGTTGAACATGTACTATGATAGAATCCTAAGTCCATCTTAGGTTCAAGTAGGGATAAGACCGATGGAAGTAGGAGTTGCCTAATTCCCTAGTAGCACATGACCATAGGGTCGGGAGGTAACAAATATCATTGTATGCGGGCCATGGGTTAGGAGATTGATCACCTTCATGAACTCATGGGATCCAAAGGGCGGATGAGTAGGGCACTCTCTGGATGCATAAGGGAAGAGGGATGACCCCAAAAGTGTTGGGACCCTATAGACCTAGAGGATATGACTACATATTGTGTGGTGACCCAAGTAGGTTCGAAACCAGTTTCCATGGAAGTAACCTTGATATCGAGAAGTAAGTTGCACGTTTCTACTTAGATTTGAAGGTGTACTGGCAAGGTGGGATGTACCATCTCTACTCTTGGAATAGGAAGAACTTTGTATTTGGACCACAGCCAAATGCTTATTTCCTCTTGTTATGGGAGTGCGAGATAGGACAATACGCGTGCCATACACCATGGATAAAGATGATGCGAGTCAGAACGTTGCTACAAGGTATGAGGATAAAGATGATAATGTACACTGGTGGAGTAAATGATACATGGATGGTTTGAAAACACTAAGAGAAATGAGGTAGTCATCTTATGAGAATGTTTTATCATGAGCTATGTGGAATTTCCAAGTTATGCAAGGTTGAGTTTGATCACCATGAGGACGAGCTCAGAATTTCTTGATGAAGACAAACTTAGAGTTGAGATGAGATGATAAGTGGAATACATGGAGGTGTATGTCTTCAGCATTACCTAACACGTAAGGATGTGAAGTGGTAATATATGCTCTGATTAAGATGCAGCTACCTTGTTTATCTAGAAACTAGAAGAGGTTGTTAGGTTAAAATAAGTTTGGAAAAAGAGACATGATTGGGCTAATGAAATATGTTGATCGAGTTAGTGGTTGCTTAATTAGCCAGCCTAGGGATTATCATGATGAAAGGATGGTGGTAGAACCTCAGATACACTTCTTTGGATAGGAAGGTAATAAAACCCAGATGAGAGTGGTTTAGAGATTCTGAGTAATTGATCTTAAGGAATCATGACATACAAGAGATCATGGTTTTAAAATCACCATACACCATGATACTACAAATATAGTAAGTGATAGTAGCACTCTGGATGCTTAATATGCAGTTGCATGTGGCATGTGACCATGCAAGCCGGGGGTGAAGGACGAACACCAGTAACCCAGTGCTTGACATAGAGGATAAAGAGTCCCCGAGAGGGAATGGGAGTTCACCACTATGGATGTTGTAGTAGGTCTCCCCTTGATCAAGAAAGATCAAAATGCAATATGGGTTATGGTAGATCGCCTTACCTAGATGACATGAGAATGAAAGAGTATTGTCAAGAGACAGATCTGGTTGAACTACTCATAAGAGAGAGAGATGGTTCAACTATACCATGATGTGAGTTCTTGAGTTTAATCTAAAGACTCACTTCTATAAGGTGGAAACAGATACATGAAGAACTCGATGTCAGTATAGTTTATCACTCCATACTAATGGTCAGTATGATCCAGACTAGAGGGTCCGATGAGAGCATGTGTGCTCATTCAGGGTGATACATAGAGATAGTTCTGAAGATGTGATGTTAACCACCATAGCCTTTATCGGGATGCAAGAAGTTCTATAAGGAGGTTGTGTTGTTCACCACTTCATTAAGATGATGTTGGTAAAGGAGGCCTCACAATGGTTAGAAAAGAACCACACTGTGTGTAGATGAAGTCGCTTTGATTGTGCAATGGCTGAAAGAGAGCCCCAAGGCGACATGAGTCATGAGCTGATGCAAAGAAGACTGACATGCAGTTCACTTTGAGAGAGTATGTGATGTGAAAATCTGACCCCTCTAAGCTACATCTGAGAAAGTTGAGTCCCCGATATATGGGTCCTTTTGAGATGGATTGGTGGAGATGGTTGTGTTTAGCCTTACCCCTCAGGATAATATGATGTATAATGTGTTCCATGAGTCCAATCTAGAGCATTATGTGAGGTACCCAAGCCATGTGTTGAACCCTGAACCTAATTAGCTTTGAGAGGCTGAAATGTCCCGAGTCACCTATGAGGGTACGATATACCAAGGTAAGAAAGAACTCAAATGTAAGAATATGAGATAATGAAAGTTCTTGGGAAGCACCATGGAACACTTGAAACCACATGGGAGCCCTGATGTACATATGAAAGGCTTATCCTAAATTGTTTGTTTGCTTAATGGAATTTTGAGGACAAAATTCTTATAAGAGGGGAAGGATGTTACAACCCCAATTTTTGGGTTCATTTGGTGGGAAATGTGATTTGTCATATTAAATATATTTGAACAAATAATGATATAATTTGTTTTGAATAAATGGATTTCGTTTACAATATCCTTGTTGATTGTTTTGTGGGCTTGATTGGCTATTGGGCCCAATAACAAGGAAATTCGATTAGTAAATAAATAATTGAGAATTAAAGAAAAGAAAGATGTGGAAACCTCTAGAAGGAAAAAGAATATAATCCAAAGTAGGATTTAGTGCCTCTTGGGTTCCTTGGGTCCTAAGGAGTCCAAATTTGCAAAGATAATGCAAAAAGAAAAGAAAAGATCAATTAAGTATTTCTTAATTAAGAAAGAAATTGAAGACAATGATAAAATGTGGAAAATAAGTATAATTGAGTTATCTTTGATGGATTTTCATATCCATGAGGTTTCTTATGTTAAAAGGGATTCCAATGAGGAAAATAAAAAGAAAGAAAAAGATAAATCCTCAAAAAGAGATATTTTAATCAGAAATAAACAAGATAATGTGAAATAATGGGTAATGATGCATCTAGAAGGATAATAAGTATCCTTGCTAAGGAATTTCGAAATCTTGGAGTTTGATGGAGTCTAAGGAGCCCCAATGAAGAAAGAGGAAAGAGAAAATGCTAATAATGTCAAATAAGAAGATAATATGATGCATAATGAATGTTTTTGGGGTATTGTTAAAAAGGAAGTAATTTCTATTAAAAGAAAATGAAAATTTGTGCCAATGGATAAAAAAGCAAGAATATAGAGAGTAAGGGAGAGGATTTTCATATTTCCTAAATATCCAAGTAATAAGAAATATCAAAGGGATAGTAAGGAGAGAGAAAGATTGCTTCTCAATGAGGGACATTGTTTCCTATTAGGAAAGGGATTTGTTTCCCCTTGAATAAATGGCTTGAGGCGTGGATGGCCTCCCCTATATAAGGGGTAGAGCCCTTGGCCGAGATCAGGAGAATTCTACGCACTCTTCTCTCTCTTTCTTCTTGTTTTCATCCATCAACCTTAACCATGAAGGGAAGCGCGACCGTGGTGCAATGAGGAGTCGTTAAATGGTCTTGATGGATGTGGGATACTCGCACGACGACCTAGGAACGATCAACCTTCATCCTCGTACCCCCACCTTCGTGTAGCACATGTTGGAGATCCATGTCTTTGTCACAGGTTGTAGGCCTAGCGCCCTTGCATGTGGTCGTTTCAGTCATGCTTTGAGGCCTGGCTGGGCACGGCGGAGAGTGGACAAGGGAGGGAGATGGCTGCCGACTAGGTTCAGGCCCCGGAGAGGTGGGAGAAAACCCTGCGAACATCTGCACCGACGACAGCCCTAGGTTTCACGAGGTGGGAGAAGATGGAGGGCCGGTTGGACAACTCTGCCCCTCTATAGGCTGGAGGAATATATACTTAATCGAGGGATTTTTGGTCATTTTGAAATGTTTCAAACCCACCGAGCTATGTTGCATGGAAATAGGTACATGGCAGCTTCTGATTGGCCCAGGTAAGGTTTTATTGCAAAATTCATAGTTAATTATTTGTAGCTCAGATTAGTATGCATAAAATATGAAAGTTGCTCAGAAAAATGAGGGAATCCATTAAAAACATAATTAAAGCCTGATTCTAATTGAAATCAGAAAAGTAATGGAAGTTATCAACTTTAATACTTTAATGATTAAGAAACCTTATTTTGAGATGATTAATGTGTCTAGTAGGGTTTAATGGATGATTTAAGTTGGTATTAACCTGTTAATGATAAAAAGGAACATTAGTAACAAAAAGGATGAATTTTGCACATAATTGATTTAATTTAGAATTTCATGTGCATAAATATACTTTCATTGGTCTTGAAACCCTAATATTGGTGAATGAGACTCTTAATGGCTTTAATTGTTCAAAATTGTGAATAATGTTAATATTTGATGATTCTAAGCTGTTTTGAGTATAAATGTTTCTAATTGTGGATAAATATACTTAGTATGATAATTAGGGTTTTTCTAATGGATAAAGGTAGAATTAATGATAAATAACGTTGATATGTGAAGTGGACCATAACGAACTACGAATTAATGATAAATGAGCATAGTGACTTTGTCATGGATTAAAAGGATAGAAATGGTAGCTTTAATGAAAAAGAGGCTTAATGGACTTAATTGATGGTTAATTATGCTTTAATCTGAAATTAAGTTTGAGTTTGTTAAAAGGTAACCTTAATAACTTTTGTGAAGGATAGATGAGAAAATTAGGGTTTAAAAGAGTAAAATGAAGTTAAAACCCTAATTACAAAGTAAAACCTAAAAGAGGAAGAAATCCTAAAAAGGAATAGAAACCTGAAGTATCAAGATGGTTTGAATAGATATCGATAAAAAGGAATTGGATGTAATTTCAGGACTCTTGTACTTGCTTGATTGGATGTCTTGATTGATTGGACTATTCCATCTCTATTCAGCCTAACATGTATGTGGTTAATTATGATTAATCACATTAGTTTTCTGAAGGTTTCCCAGATGATTAATCGCATTGAATGAAACTAAACAGTTTGGATGTTTGTACTACAATTCTAAAGTCACTATGGGTATCACAATTATAAATATGTGTATTCTCGTACCTACATGCCACCCTGATGGAAGATGCCATTATGGTCAGGCCCAAGAGGGTAGAACAATGGGCACCATGAGATGTGACCCCAGACACTAAGCTCGGGAATGAGAAGGTGGTCTATGTTGCATGACTTTGGGGCACCATGAGAGGTGACCCCCCAGGCACCAAGCTCGGGATTGAGAAGGTGGCCTTAACTCAATGGAAAAAGAGAAACCCTAGAGGGGTATTCCAGGGTTAGGGAAAAAGCGGTGGAGAATGACACATGGAAAATGTAAATTGGTTTGCTAATTACCCTGATTGTGATAATTCAATTGTTATCCATGTTTTTGAAATTTTGGTTGTTCCCACATACCAGCATATTCCTATATGCTGACCAACGTTTTGTTTGTCGACATTTTAGGTACAACAATTGAAAGAACAAACAGTAAAGTGACACATTGTGGAAATAAGAAATAAAGTGCAAGGAGGATTAGATAGAATGTATCCATGCTGTGGATAGAGTAGCTTACCAATGTTTTAAAAAGGTATGCAAGGTATTATTTTATACCAGTTTTTAGTTTAGTTGGTAAAATTTTATAATTGTTATTGATTATTTGTCGAACTTTTGATATTGTTAATGGGGATAATGGCTCTGATCTCTTGGTCTCCTTTAATTGGGGATTACCGGGTGGCAGGGTCATTACATAGTGTTAGGCTGATTTTATTGTACATTGGTTGGAATTTTTCCTGACATAGCCTGTGAGATGCCTATCTCGATTGTCCAAAATGGTCGTCTGACCTGGTTCGAGATTCTCATATCATTTGCACCAAACAACTGTCTTGAGGGTGCAATTCAATCGTATCAAGGATTGTGGTGACATCAAGTTGAGTACTAATTGGAATTTAATTGCCGACATATGTGTAAGAAAATTGGAAAGTGCGAAATGAACATTTTGCTTTTCAAAACAACCGTCTCACATGTGAGATGACCGTCTCACTGGGCGAGAAAACCATTTCTATGCAAGCAAGTTGGGAAACTTCCCAGATGTTAAGAGTACATATACATATTCTCATTATGTCCCTAATTGGTTGTCATTGTGGAAGGTTGACAGACAACAATGACACATAAGATCAGAGTGTGAGTTGGTTGATGACTGAATCCCATTAATCATGATATGACAATATATATCAAACCAAGCACATATATACATGTTAGAGAATAATATATCAAACAAACCCATCCTCAGACTGACACATGGAAGCCATCATCATGGAAGTCATAGTCAGCTCTCACAGTGATGGTGGTGGTTGTGGTTCTTAGACCTAAAATCACTACACTCATCACATGTTCTTTGGTACACTTTGACATCATCAAACATAGTGAAGAAACATGGGTTGTTATAATGGTGAAGATTGGGTGACTTTGACACATGGGGATTGACTATGAGTGATAGAGCTGGGATTTGTCCCTACGATAGGAGTATGATATCTAAGGCCTCTTGATTAGAGAGATTGAGTAAAGCATGGCCATATGCATATGTGAGAGTAGTTTTGTAATGAACCCACCTCCCAGTAACCCCCAATTAAGGGAGACCAGAAGGTCAGAGCCGTTATCCCAATTTCTGGATCAATGGTTCTAAAAATAATCAATAATAATTATCAAATTCTACTAAAATAAATTGAAAAGTTGTGATAAAATAATATTACTTCATACCTTTTGAAAACTTGGATCTCTAAACTTCTATCCTCATGAATTCTACTCTGACTAATCCTCCTTGTATTTTAATTCATGTATTTCACAATATGATGATTTACTGTTTGTCCTTTTGGCTTTGTACCTAAAACGTCGACAAACAAAATGTCGGTCAGCATAAATATGGTATGTGGGGGAAAAAATAATCATGCAACTATGATAATAATGTAATCAATCAATTATGATTTAAACAAACAATTTTCCATTTTCCGCATAATTGCTCAATCCCTACATACCCTAGCCTCTACGCTATCCCTGCAGTGGACCTGGATGCTACCTTCCTTATTTTAGATCCCTATTAAACCCCTCATGATCCCACCTAACAGGTGAACCCATTTCTAGGGTTGAGTCACATGGCACTACCCGTAGGTAGCTCACTCCTTAACTCATGGCATGCTAAAGAGTCTCATGGTACTACACGTGGGTAGCCCAATTTCTAACTCACGATAACGTAGACCTTGCTCTAGGTTACCCCTTTTTAGCCTTTGCAAAGCCAAAGAGGTGGACCAGGATTTGAGCTATTCATGTATGCACATTTATAGTGATAATCATAGTCACTTTATAGTTGCATGAAATAAAAGGCATCCAACAGTTATTTTCAAGCAACCGATAAAAACATTCGGAAGTCGTCGTGAAACTAATGTGATTATTCATAAGTGTAACCACATACCTATCAAGCTGATGTGAGACAAAAATAATTCAATCAACCATAGGAAAGCAAACATTCAATAAGATCCTAAAACATGCATACAATTTCCTTTTAATACTCAGGTCATCAAGATCTATTAAACCTAGCTCGATTCCTAGGGTTTCTAGTTCACTTTTAGGGTTTCCATTACAATTAGCGTTTCCCTTCATCTTTTACTATTTAAAACCCTAATTTTATACCATTACTCATAAACACTAATTATCTCATATATTCTTCAACATTAAGGTTAACTTAACAACATATAACCCTATTTTCATATTAAAGGCACCATTAACCATTAATTAAGTTCATTAAGCCTCTTTTACATTAAGGCTACTATTTTTATCCTTTTAATCCATGGAGAGATCATTATGCTCATTTATCATCAATTCAGAGTTCATTATGGTCTAATTCAAAAATGAACTTTATATATCATTAAAACCACCTTTTATTCACTAGAAAACCCTAATTACTATATTAAGATTAGTTATCCATAATTAGGGACTTTTATACTTGAAATAGCTTAGAATCATCATATCTTTAACTTTATTCATGATTTTCAATAATCAAAGCAATTAAGAGTCACATTTACCAATATTAGGGTTTCAAGGCCCATTAAAGCATATTTATGCGCAAGAAACTCTAAATTAAACTAATTACATGCAAATTTATCCTTTTTGATCTTAATGTTCCTTTTTATCATTAACAGGTTAATATCAACTTTAATCGTCCATTAAACCCTACTAAACACATTAATCATTTCAAAATAGGGTTTCTTAATTATTAAAGCATTAAAGTTGATGATTTCTATTAATTTTCGAATAGAGAGAATAATTAGCTTCTAAAAATATTTTTATTGGATTCTTCTCATTTTTATGAGCAATATACATATATTATTTTCTACTATCAGAGTTACTATATGGAGATATAATTTTTGTGAAAATAACTCATCTGAGCCAATCAGAGTGTGCCATGTGTCCCCTTTCTATGCAACATGACTTGCTGCTTGGAAAACATTTCGAAATGACATTCGTGCCCTTGGTTAAGTTGGTCGACTCTTTAGCCCATGGAGGGCAAATCGGTCCAACACATCCTTTGTCACCTTCAACCTTGGGCAGCACGATAGCTGCCGCCCTAGGCGTCATTCTGCAGCCAAGTGCAGGCTCTCTCCCTCTCCTTGGGTGGCAATCCTCGTCGGGGGTTGCTGCCCTATCTTCGCCCCTCTCAGGCGCACACAGGGCACCCTTAGATCCTGGCCAAGGTGGTCATTAATCTTCTCGTCAGGCCATGTATTGGTGGCCCACACTACAGCCTAGCTGCTGTCGTTGTGCATACTCTAGGGCATAGCCTCGATGGCTGTGTTTCTCCTCGGCACCGAGGTACTTTAGGCATTCATCAAAACCTTGCATTAGCTCTGTCTAACTTCATGCTCATGAGGGTCCTCCTAGATAGGGTTTTGAACCTAAGGAAGCAAGAAGAAGATGAGGAAGAGAGTGGGAGACGTGGGATCTCTCTGGAACTTGACCCTAGGCTCTACCCCTATTATAGGGGATGGTATCCATGCCCCAGACTGCTTGCCCACGAAGCAACCAAGTCCTTTTCCAACATGGAAACTTATTTTCTTTTTATAAAAGCAACCTCCTCTCTCTTCATCTTCTCTTTGATATTCCTTTTTATTTAAATATTAGGATTTCGAAAATTACTTCCTTTATCTTCCTTGTACTTGCCTTTTAATTTATTGGCATGAAATTAAGTTTTCCTTTTAATAGAAAATACTTCCTTTTTATCAATATAACAAAATTCATTAATAATGTATCACATTATCCTTTTATTTTGCAATTTTTGTATTTTCTCTTTCTTTCCTCTTTATTGGGGCTCCTTGGACCCCATGAAATTATAATATTTCGAAATTCCTTTTCAAGAATACTTATTATCCTTCTAGATGCATGTATATGCATTATTTCTCATTATCGTGTTTATTTCTTATTAAAATAGCTCTTTTTGAGGATTTCTCTTCATTTCTATTTTATACTCATTGGCCTTCTTTTTAACATTAGGAATCCTTTGGATATGAAAATCCATCAAGGATAACTCAATTATACCTCTTTTCACTTATTTTCCACATTTTATCATTTTTTCAGTTTCTTTCTTAATAAAGAAATATTTAATTGATCTTTTCCTTTCTTATTGCTTTCTTTTTGTAACGTTGGACTCCTTGGGACCCAAGGAACCCATGTGGCACGAAATCCACCTTTGGATTAAGTTATTTTTCCTTCTAGAGGTTTCTACATCTTTCTTTTCTCCATTTCTTACTAATAATGGAGTTCTTTTGTATTTTCCTTATTATTGGGCCCAATAGCCAATAAAGCCCACAACACAATCATCAAGGCTATTGCAAACGAAATCCATTTATTCAAAACAAATTATTTCATTATTTTTTCAAATATCTTTAATATGAGAAATTACATTTCTCACCAAATGAACCCAAAAATTGGGGTTGTAACATCCTTCCCCTCTTATAAGAATTTTGTCCTCAAAATTCAATCAAGCAAACAAACAATTCAGGATAAGACTTGTACATGTCTATCATTGGCCCCTATATGGCTTTGCCCTATCCGTGGCACTTCCAAAGAACCTTTATCATCACATATTATTTCCTATGAGTTCTTTCACCTTGGCATCTATAAACCTCAAGGTGACTCATGTCATTTCAGCCACCCTTGGGGCTCACTAGGTTCAGTGCTCTGCACATGGTCTGGGTACCTGACATAGTGCTCTAAATTGGACACGTGAAACTCATCACACATCACATTATCCTGAGGGGTAAGGGAAAACTTAACCTTCTCCACCAAACCATGTCCAAAGAACCCATGCATCAGGGACTCAGTTCTCATAGCTATAACTTAGAGGGGTCGGATTTTCCTATCACATATTCCCCCACAGTGAACTGTATGTCAGTCTACTTTGTATCAGCTTACAACTCATGTCGTCTCTGGGCTCCTATCAGCCATTGCATGATCAAAGTGACTTCTTCTGCACACAATGTGGTCCTTTCTTGACCTTCATGAGGTCCCTTCACCAACATCACTTTAATGAAGTGGTGACTGATGAAACCTCCCTTGCTGAGTTTCTTTACATCCCGATAATGGCTATGGTGGTTATCATCACGTCCTAATGAAGACAAGAATTGTCTCTATGTATCACCCTAAATGAGCACACATACTCTCATCAGACCCTCTAGTCTGGATCACACTAGCCATTAGTTAGGGGTGATTAACGGTACTAACATCGAGTTCCTCATGTACCTACTTCCACCTTATGGAAGTGAACCTTTAGGTCATACTCAAGAACTTTTGAACTCGCATGGTGTAGTTGAACCATCTCTCTCATATGTTGTACAACTGGATCTGTCCCTTGACATAACTCTTTCTTTCTCATGTCATATAGGTAAGGCGATCTACCATAACCCATATTGCATCTCGACCTTCCTTGGTCTAGGGGAGACTTACAACATCCATAATGATGATCTCCCACTCCTTCTCATTGATTATTTATCCTTTATGTCAAAACATTGGGTTATTGGTGTTCGTCCTTCACCTCCTGGCTTCCATGGCAACTTACCCCATGCAACTTCATCTTAAGCATCCAAAGTACTATTGTCACTTATTATCTTGGTAGTACCATGGTATATGGTAAGCTTAAATCATGATCTCTTGTATTGTCATGATTCCTTAAGATTGATTCCTTAGAAACCCTAAAGCACTCTAATCGGGGTTTCATCACCTTCCTTTTCAAAGAAGTGCATCTGAGGTTCAACTACCATCCTTTCATTGCATCAAGGACTAAGCTGGATAACCAAACAACCATTAACTTGATCAACCGTTATTGTTACATATGAGTGTTAGCCAAACTTATCTCTTTTCCAACTGAAGGTTAACCTAACAACCTCTTCTAGTCTCCATTTAAACTAGGTAGTTGCATCTCATCCAGAGCATCTATTACCACTTCACATCCTTGATGACATATACCTCCACTTATTACTTCATCTCAACTCTATGTCTACCTTCATAAAGAAAAACTCTGAGCTTATTATCTTGGTTTTCAAACTCAACCTTGTATAACTCATAGCTCTTGATATAAACATCCTCATAAGATGACGAACTTGTTTCTCTTAAAGTTTGTAAACCATCCATGTATCATTCACTCCACTAGGGTATGTTATCATCTCTGTCCTCATTCCTCATAGCAACGTTCCAGCTCACATCATCTTCATCCTTGGTGTATGACATGCGTACTGTCCTATCTCTCACTCCCATAACAAGAGGAAATAAGCATTTGGCTACAGTCCAAATACATAGTTCTTCCTATTGCAAGAGTAGAGATGGTACATCCCACCTTGCTAGTACACCTTTAAATCTAAGTTGAAACATGCATCTAATGTCTCAACATCCCAATCATTCTTGATATCAAAGCTACTTCCATGGAAAACTGGTCTCAATCCTACTTGGGTCCACACACAATCCATGGTCATCTACTCTAGGTCTATAGGGTGATGACACTTTTGGGGCCATCCCTCTTGCCTCATGCATCTAGAGAGTGCCCTACTCATCTGCCCTTTGGGTCCCATGAGTTCATGAACGTGATCAATCTCCTAACCCATGGCCCTCAGACAATGATAGTTGTCACCTCCCGACCCTATGGTCATGTGCAACTCCTACTTCCATTGGTCATATCCCTACCTGACCCTAGGATATACTTAGGATTTAGTCATAGTACATGTTCAACTTAGAACCTTACCCAAGCCTTCATCATCTCTCTCTGCATTCATTGGCTGACTTTCATGCTTTCATAGGGGTCATGGTGACCTGCCTACCTTGGTCAGGCCCCATACCGGTTACCTCCATGGTAACACATTCACATGCACTTAGAGATGGTTATCTATGGGTCTACTGGTTAATCCTCATACCATGTACTTTTTACTTAGCTTCTTAAGATCCTATGGGACCTCTTTAGGTTACCTTAAACCAACAAAACTGGTATACACCCTACAAAAGGGTCCCTCTCCCAGGATGGGAGGAAACTTCATCCCTTGACAACAAGGTCACAAACATCCTTAGGGTTTACATCTAAATGGGCATGCTTAACCCAACAACTCATAAGGCACAAGCAAACCATCCACTAAACCATGCTAGGTCATACTTGTTCTCTTTTCTCAATGTTGGATCATGATCATACCTTCCCATGTTATCCACTTAACTATGAGGGGTTCATCAAACATAAATTTAAACTCAAGGGTTTTTTTTTCCCTCTTAACATGAGGAGTACCATGCTCGAATCTATAGAAACTCAAATCTCATCATGAGCATTAGGTACACCACTTCCCCTCTTAGGTCTAGGTTCACTTTTTAGGTGCTCAACTGCATGCTCAACCTCTAAACCACGAACCAAACATGTACAGGGTAAAACATGCACTTACTGTCATCCTCCTACTCAAGCAACACTTCAGAGTGGAGTCCTCCTCAAGGACAACCAACAAGGTACAAGGCCTCACAACCTATTAGTAAACCTCTCAAGGTCTAAGGAATTCTTCTTCCCATCTTAAAAGGTAAACACCTATACCAGAAGCATCATCCTCTCTCTAGAGTTTGGTTCCTCTAAAGGCAACCAAGATATCCTCGGCCTCCAGGGATAGAGAATGAGGCAACAACTATCATCCACTTAGGTCACATCATCCTCAACTCCCCACTTTTCCTCATATCTCGGAGTTTAGGCTTCTTGCATGGGTCTTGCTCTCTCTCTCTCTCTAGAGCTATATGTACAACCAACCTCACTACCCTAGTTCCTCTCCCCTACGTGGAGAAGCCTATGCTCGAACTTATGTTTGCTCAAGATCATCCATAACTCCATATGCTTATCTCATAAACCATCCTAGCCATCCTTCGTACTCTCCTGGCCAGGGTTTCAACCTATTGCTCGCACTACTAATGTACTTTGGGTGCATGCTATTCCCTACTTGCATAAGCCCATAGGGTTCTATAGCTCTAACCTCATCATTATAGGAGCTATCCTTCTCTCTAACATGCACGACCCTTTCCAAGGTTGGGTCACCAAAGGCACTAGATCATCTAACCTCACATGGCTCATAATGTCATGGGAATCCAAAAGTATGTCTAACATGACATCTAACTCGTTAGGTCATCTCTTTCTCTGACCACCACTTAGGGTTAGGATTAACATCATCCTCAGAGGATGTGCCAGATCTCTACTTATAATGGAGATCTCTGCCTCCATGACCAACTTTCTCTACTCATCCACCTGACAAGAAGGTCTAGCCTCAGGTCTCTCCTGAGAGCAATGACAACTCGTGTCATATGACCTAAGCATGTATCTATCCTTTAGTTTATGCTTATTATATTAATCTTATGTCAATGAAATATTATTTACATGCTTTTCATTAATTTGGTGGAGGATTCCTTAAACCTTATCAACCTTACCCATACCTCAAGAGGGTGAGAAAAAGAGAGAAAACCTTAATCCTTATAATCCTTAACAACATTTGAGTCAATAAGGGATGAACAAGATGAGAGAGTCCTAAAGGTATCTTATTTCGAGTCAAATCATGAGACTTTGGCCAGGCAGTCACACAGATCCTGGAGTCCTCGTATTCTGACTAGCGGTGCGAAGGAAAATCTTGCCAGCCCCTGGGCGTGATCCTTTTCTAGACACCTCTATCTTTCGTAAAATCCTCTAATAACTCCCTTGGGTTCTAAAAAATTTGTAAAATTTAATAATTATTAAAGATTAAGTGAGTAACCTATGGTCTGATACCAAATGTAATGACCTCGCCTCTTGGTAACCCCTAATTAAGGGAGACCAGAAGATCATAGTCGTTATCCCAATTTTCAGATCAAAGGTTCAACAAATAATCAATAATAATTATCAAATTCTACTAAATTAAACTAAAAAGTTGTGATAAAATAAAATTTCTACATACCTTTTGAAAACTTGGATCTCTAAACTTCTATCCACATAAGAATTCTACTCTAACTAATGCTCCTTGTATTTTAATTCATGTATTTCACAATATGACAATTTACTGTTTGTCCTTTTGGCTTTGTACCTAAAATTCCGACAAACAAAACGTTAGTCAACATAAAGCTGGTATGTGGGGGAAACAATAATCATGCAACTATGATAACAATGTAATCAGTCAATTATGATTTAAACAAACAACTTTACATTTTCCAAATAACTGCTCAATCCCTACATACCATAGCCTCTGTGTTGTCCCTGTAGTGGACTTGGATGCTACCTTCCTTATGGTAGATCCCCATTAAACCCCTCAAGATCTGACCTAATAGGTGAACTAGTTTCTAGGGTTGAGTCACATGGCACTACCCGTAGGTAGCCCACTCCTGAACTCATGGCATGCTAAAGAGTCTCATGGCACTAAACATGGGTAGCCCAATTTCTAACTCACGATAAGCTAGACCATGCTCTAGGTTACACCTTTTTAGCCTTTGCAAAGCCACATAGGTGGACCAGGATCTGAGCCAGTCATGTATGAACATTTATAGTGATAATCATAGTCACTTTATAGTTGCATGAAATAGAAGGCATCCAATAGTTATTTTCAAGCAACTGATAAAAACATTCGAAAGTTTTCGTGAAACTAAAGAGATTATTCATAAGTGTAACCACATACTTGTCAAGATGATGTGAGACATAAATAATCCAATCAACCATAGGCAAGCAAGTATTCAATAAGATCCTAAAATATGCATACAATTTGCTTTTAATACTCAGGTCATCAAGACCTATTAAAATTAGCTCGCTTCCTAGGGTTTCTAGTTCACTTTTAGGGTTTCCGTTGCAATTAGGGTTTCCCATCATCTTTTACTATTTTAAACCTTAATTTTATACCATTACTCATAAACCCTAATTATCTCATCTATTCTTCAACATTAAGGTGATCTTAACAACATATAACCCTATTTTCATATTAAAGGCACCATTAACCATTAATTAAGTCCATTAAGCCTCTTTTACATTAAGGCTACTATTTTTATCCTTTTAATCCATGGCAAGATCATTATGCTCATTTATCATCAATTCATAGTTCATTATAGTCTAATTCACAAATGAACTTTATATATCTTTAATAAAACCTTTTATTCACTAGAAAACCCTAATTACTATATTAAGAGTATTATCCATAATTAGGGACTTTTGTACTCGAAATAGCTTAGATACATCATATCTTTAACTTTATTCATGATTTTGAATAATTAAAGCCATTAAGAGTCGCATTTACCAATATTAGGGTTTCAAGGCCCATGAAAGCATATTTATGTGTAAGAAACTCTAAATTAAACTAATTAAATGCAAAGTTCACCCTTTTCAATTTTAATGTTCCTTTTTATCATTAACATGTAAATGTCAACTTTAATCATCCATTAAACCCTACTAAACACATTAATCATTTCAAAATTGGGTTTCTTAATCATTAAAGCATTAAAGTTGATGATTTCCATTACTTTTCGAATAGAAAGAAGAACTAGCTTCTAAAAATATTTTTATTGGATTCCTCTCATTTTTCTGATAAATATACATAATTATTTTCTACTATCGGAGTTACCAATATGGAGATATGATTTTTGTAAAAATAACTCACCAGAGCCAATTAGAGTGCGCCATGTGTCCCCTTTCTATGCAACGTGACTTGCTACTTGGAAAACATTTTGAAATGACGTTCGTGCCCTTGGTTAAGTTGACAGACACTTCAGCCCATGGAGGGAAAATCGGTCCAACACGTCCTTTGTCACCTTCAACCTTGGGTAGCACGATAGTTGCCTCCCTAGGCGTCGTTCTGCAGCCAAGCACAGGCTCTCTCCCTCTCATTGGGCTGCGATCCTCATTGAGGGTTGCTACTCTATCTCCACCCCTCTCAGGCACACATAGGGTGCCCTTAGATCCTGGCCATGGTGGTCGTTAATCCACTCGTCAGGCCATGTATTGGTGGCCGACATTGCAGCCTAGATGCTGCCGTTGTGCATACTCTAGGGCACAACCTCGATGGCTGTGCTTCTCCTCAACACTGGGGTACTTCAGGCGTTCATTGAAACCTTGTGTTGGCTCCGTCTAACCTCGTGCTCGTGCCGCTCCTCCTAGATAGGGTTTGGAAAATAAGGAAGCTAGAAGAAGATGAGGAAGAGAGTGGGAGACATGGGATCTCTTTAGAACTCGACCCTCGACTCTAACTCTTTTATAGGGGAGGGTATCTACGCCCCAGACTACTTTCCCATGAAGCAACCAAGTCCTTTTCAAACTTGGAAACTTATTTTCCTTTTATAAAAGTAACCTCTTCTCTCTTCATCATCTCTTTGATATTTTGATATTCCTTTTTCTTTAAATATTAGGATTTTGAAAATTACTTCCTTTATCTTCCTTATACTTGTGTTTTAATTTATTGGCACAAAATTAAGTTTTCATTTTAATAGAAAATACTTCATTTTTATCAATATCACAAAATTCACTAATAATGTATCACATTATCCTTTTATTTTGAAATTTTGGTATTTTCTCTTCCTTTCCTCTTTATTGGGGATCCTTGGACCCCAAGAAATTATAATATTTCGAAATTCCTTTTCAAGAATACTTATTATCCTTCTATATGCATCTATATGCATTATTTCTCATTACCATGTTTATTTCTTATTAAAATAGATCTTTTTGAGGATTTCTCATTATTTCTCTTTTATTTTACTCATTGGCCTTCCTTTTAACATTAGGAATCCTTTGGATATGAAAATCCATCAAGGATAACTCAATTATACTTCTTTTTACTTATTTTCCCCATTTTATCATTGTTTTCAATTTCTTTCTTAATAAAGAAATATTTAATTGATCTTTTCCTTTCTTATTGCTTTCTTTTTGCAACTTTGGACTCCTTGGGACCCAAGGAACCCATGTGGAATGAAATGCACCTTTGGATTAAGTTCTTTTGCCTTATAGAGTTTTCTACATCTTTCTTTTCTCCATTTCTTATTAATAATGGAGTTCTTTTGTGTTTTCCATGTTATTGGGCCCAATAGCTAATAAAACCCACAACCCAATCAACAAGGCTATTGCAAACGAAATTCATTTATTCAGAACAAATTATATCATTATTTGTTCAAATATCTTTAATATGAGAAATTACATTTCTCACCAAATGAACCCAAAAATTAGGGTTGTAACAAGGTTGGTGATTAGTACACCAACGGGAGGGGCAAATCCTTCCTGTCTGTTCTAGTAGGATGACAGGAGTTCTATTTGATCTGTGTGAACTACTCTAGAGGCAAGAGTCCTTTGGCTCCTGCCAGGAAGGCAACATCAACTCGCAGTCTGTGGCCAGACCTGAGGATATGCTACACCAGATGTCTGAGTCTTCTATCCATGGAGGAGTAGTCAGACGAGTCCTACTACAACCAGGAGATACACAAACATCATCCACAACAAAATGTACATCTACATCAATGAGGATTGTCATTGGACTTGCTCCAGGACTAGGTATATCTTCATGAAACCATCATTCACATTGCATAGTTATTGACGTGATCTACTGGTTAATAACAAATATGTCAGTAATTTTTTTCCCGCTGCTTACCTGGTGATGTATTTCCCAACAGTGATATCAAAGCCACATTAATTAATGATATCTTGGGATAACTGATATGGTCTGATTTTGGTTTAAGCATGTTCATTTATTGCATGCGATGTGAATATTTAAATTGGTTAATGTGACATCTATTTAACACCACATAAAGAACCCAAACATATATATATATATATATATATATATATATGATATGATATGATATGATATATATGCAATATATACATGTAACCATAAAATTGGCTTTGATGGTAGATATAAAGCATTATTATGTTCAAAACCCCAAATCTATGTGTGCATGTTTGTGGTTATTTATTCATGCTATTAATCGGTCTGCATAGCGAGCCTCTCTCTCCTTCCATATGTAAATTAATGTTTTTTGTCCTATTTGCCTTCAAATGTAACTCACAATTTTCCTTATATACAATGTAATATGAAATTGGATAGTTTTAATTTATTTTTTGATGTTAGATGATGATTTGTACAAAGATGAAACATGCTGCTTGTGAGACGAGCCAGTCAACTGGAGGACTGAGGAGGCTAGACGATAGGAGGATGGACCGATCGTTTGGTGGCCCAACTGATCGCGGGGAGGTGTCAAAATGTTTCTTGGACATGAGAACCTGATGACCGCTAAAAAAGAGCCCAACCAAGTGACCAGTAGGCGAGTCGACCAGTTTATGAGTTGAACTGATCAACCCAGATTCGTTCAAGAACATATCTTCACCAACAACATGTTGCATATGATGTGGACCATATGTGGTAGTAATTCCTTGGGACTCTTAAGGAATTACATTATTATGGCTATAACCATCGCTTGTGTGTTTTTATTTATTACATGTTATCATTTGTGGTTATATCATGTATATGATACTTACTATAGATGTGGTGATTTGATAAAGTATTTGTATTTATACAAACTCCCTTATTACAATATTAAGTATTAGATAATTTTGATAAGTAGCATACATTAAAAGCTTGATTGACTAAGTGTGGGCACGTCCTAGCATGGTGCACCGTCTATCTCTTAGAATTTTGATGCTAGATGTGTGGGTCTTCCCTAGAAGGGTGCATATTTATCGTGTTTGCTTTTGGGTCAGGCTTAACTAGTAGACCATAATTGGATTAAGCACCTAGAGGTATGTAGATGATCATTTGAAGGAGTTGCACACATAATCTATCCAAGAGTTGCATATGATGCAATTGGCATAAGTTGCCTACCTGATTGAATCAAGTTGTGGGTGACAACCCTAGCTGGCTCATGATTTGATGAAATTAGGATCTTGGCCCACTAGAATATTGTACACTGCAGTATTTTAAATTGATATTGATTTCTATCCATTTGAATAAAATAGTGGGAGAGATAATATGTAAAGACCTAATTGATATAGTTAAAATTATCAAATCAAACTAAATCAAAAATGTTTTGAAAAGGCTATAATATTTCTTTGTAGAATCATATGTCAAATGCAAAATATGTTCAAATTGTGATCAATCCTGGAGAAGCACAAAATGGGATAAAGTTCCACAATTGATTGAAAACTTTGAGAAATGTTCTCATCAACGAGTGAAATCTCTATGTCCTTGATGGACCAATGCCAGAGGCACCCACTCCAAAGGTGACTAAGGCTAAATGGATGCTTATTGGAATGATGCCAATGATGCCATAGACATTTAAATACCTAATGCTCTGTTGTATGAACTATAACTTACATGAACAAAATGAAAACATGCACATTCTCAAGATGGTAACACATATAAATAATCATGTAAAGAATATAAGGTATAATTTCTTCTAATCTCTAACTGAGTGCAAACTGACAAAGGGAGATCCAGTAGAACCCCATGTGCACAATATGATTGGACATGAGGAATGACTGGGATTTCTCTTAGGTGAAGAATTGACCATGAATATGACTATGCAAGCATAACTATACCGAGAAAGGGTTGCTCCCAATATAGTTAAAGGTTGTCATTCATGGGCACATAGTAGAATTATAGAATTTCTATTGTGTACTTGCCAAACATCATATGTCTTGTATGACAAGAACATTATGTTTCATTTAAAAGATATGGTCTTTTATGTCAATGCCCTATGTCTCACAAACTATACTTGATAGTTGTAAAGACAAATTTGTATGACACATATACCGAATGACTTGATAACTCAAACAAACATTTAATACCTATAAAATTGTCGTCTAAAGCAGATAAATGAGAAATGCATTTCTAGAATCCATATGATGGTTATCTAGACTATTTTGAATATTGAACCAATGGAGACATGAATATCTTATTTGTTGTGTAGTATGACAATAGTATCTTCACTAGATGTAGTGGGAGATCGATTGTTCCATTAGGACTAGTGAATACTGATGTACATAGACCTTTTAGAAGGAATGCTAAAGGTAGTTACAAGTACCTCATCATATTTACTGATGCAGACAATAGATATTGAAATTTGTATTTAAGGAAATACAAGTTTGGATCTCTTGAAGTATTCAAGAAGATCATAAATGAAGTATGTAACTCACTTGGTAAAAGTATTAAGATACCTATATATGATCGATGTTAAAATATACAAACCAAGAGTTTGAGGACCTTCTAGAGAGACTGTGATAGTGTATCACATAGAACTCCACCTGAAAAATATTGATGTGTCAGAAAGAAGGTATCATGCTCTGTTAAGTCGTGTTGAGATTATTAATAAAATCTAGTTGATATTACAATTTCTGTTATGCACATGCTTTATACTAAAATAGTGTACCGTTTAAAATAGTTCAAAAGGCACCATATGAGATATGGCATGTGAGGAGTCCCTATGAGTCTTTTGTAGTGATTAGGATTGAAGGATTATATAAGAAAATTGTTTCTTAAAATATTTGTACAAAGAATCACATAAATGTTATTTTCTTAAATACTATTCTTATCCCAATCTGACAATAATGTGTTTGTTGGACTGGATAATTGTATTCTTAAAAGGGAACTTAGTTCCAAAGGAACAAGTGGGAGTAAAAGTAGAACTAGAAATTTTCAAGACAAATAATAAAACATTGAACCTAAAGAGGTACTACTAGGAATAAGTAGAATCTCAAGTTCCTTATGTAACACACAAAACTCATACTTCTAGTAACACACACCTTCAGTTTGAAAGATATAACTCAAGAAGGTAGTAAGCTAATCATAATGATGAGTCAACAACCAACCTATAAACTATTGAGGGACTAGAATCTAAGAAACGGCTTGAGGTCATGGGATCAAAGATTGACTCTGTGTAAACAAACAAGGTATGACCTTGCTAGATCCACCTAAAGGGGTAAAACCCATAGGGTGCATTTGGGTTTCATAAGAAGACCAACATGGAAAGGTAAATTTGTTGCAAAGAGTTTCATACTAGTACAAAGCGTTGAACATGATAAAGTCTTTTTGTCAATTGCCATAGTTAAATCCATCTGGATCATACTTGTTTTTGCAACTTAGTAAGACTGTGAGATTTGGCATATGGATATTAAAATTGCATTCCTTAATTGGAATAATTCATAGGATATGTACATGAAATAGCCTATAGGTTTTGTAAATCTATTGATGCAAATAAAGTATATAAGCTACAAAAGTCAATCTATGGATTGAAGCAAGCATCTCAGAGTTGGAATCTTTTATTTGACAAGGTAGTCAATGGGTTTGACTTGAGTCAGAATGAAGATGGAATCGGTGATTAAAAAAGACTTACTGGGAGCATATTAATGTTCCATATAACGATGGGGAATAACATCCTTATCCTACAAAGGTTAAAACCTGGCAAGGAAAGTACCTTCTATATGAAGGGTTTAGGCAAAGCATCCTATGTGATAGGGATCTAGGTCTAGAGAGATAGATCTGGAAAGCTTCTTGACCTGAGTAAAAGCACATACATTGGTAAGATGTTGAAGGGTTCAGCATGCGAGAGTGAATGAGAGAAAATGTGTTTATGATCCATGGAGTTAGTCTCTTAGGAGCCTAGTGTCCCAATCCTTATGAAGAACAGGAACACATAGATAGATTCCATATGCAATTGGATCTATCGTGAATGTAATGTTATGTACTTATCTTGTTATCTCATATGTATTGGACATGACTAGAAGATATACCATTATCACATATGTATTGGACATGACGATAGAATATCCAGTCATCACATGTATTGACATGATGAGAGGACACGTATATACCTACCTAGAAATCTCGTGTGTATTTTACATGAAAAGAGGTATATGTCAGATACTAGTGTGAGTAGCTAAACTACCATAATGAACATCCTTAGGTGCTTGTAAAGCACCAATAGGATCTGTTCCTTGAGTATAGAGATAAGGAAGAGTTGGGTGTAAAGAGGTACACTGATGCAAACTTCCAAATTAAAAAATAAAGGATCACAATCTAAATTAATGTTTGATGAGAAATATAAGCTAGAAATCATTCTGAGCTAATCACAGTTGTTCAAATAAAAAAAAGAAACCAAGTATCTCTGTGTTATACAAGCAAAAGAGGATATTGTATGGATCTAGAAGTTCATATGGGTGAACTTGTTTGAGGTTGCAAGCATAGATTGTATAATAGAATTACTGATGACAACAATGGAGCTATGAGTTAGACTGGGAATCTTAGATAGCATACTACAACACTTCCATCTCATATGACTAGTCCTACAATGAAGAGATTACAAAATTGCAAAATACTGACTTAAAGCAAATGTTGCTAAACCCGCTATAAAAGCACTTGCAAAGCAGAAGCATGATGGTCATGTAAGGTTACTCAGGATGAGATTCATGCATGATTGGCTATAAGTTCAAGTGTGTGTGAGAACCCTTTACACTAAACAAGATTACTCAAAACATAAAACACAATCAATCACCAATTAACCACATACCCACAAATATGCGTAAATTGAAACTGATTTCAACATCAGCACCCGCTCAGAAGCATTTGCATTAGATCCCAACAACTTACTTATATCCATACTATGCCAAGAATTTGATATAAATTGTTCTATTGCCTTAGGAACAACATATATACACAGGAGAACAATAATCATATATGCCATACAAACAAGCATTAATATGCTAGCAAAGGTCTAATTAGTTTGAAACACCATATACAGACTTTTCCTGCCCAAAACTAAGAGTACACGGATGACTCCATGACACACTAGACATATAATTAACTTTATCAAAGATTTCTTACTATAGCTCCTCTTTGCTGCGACATGTTTGTTTTTGTCACTTCCGATTACCTAAAAAAAATATGGCGAACCAAAAGGGTGAGACCCATGTCCCAACAAGAGATATAACCTCCAACAACATTTATTAATTACAACATTTTTAAGTACTTAAATAGTTAAGCAGTTTAATCAGATATAACAAATAAGATCAGCAGTACTGATGATTAACAAAATACATAAATGAGCAAATAATTACTATCATCATTAGCCAGACTATCATCCTTTATCTGGTTGACAATATAAGCAATTCAGTAGAATATGCATATCTCACATCATGAGCAAGTCTAGTAACATAGCATAGCTAACAACATGAGCATGTATAATTTTTTGAACATATCAAAATCATAATACGAGCTAAAAACATAAGCACAACTATCTAGATACACATGATTAGTAGTATATACATTTCTGGTCATAAAGGCATGGCTAGCATGCTAAACATAACTAACAACATGAGATATATAGCATCATGATTATAATCAGCATAGCAGTATAGTTATCAACAGAAGCATAGCTAATGTATGTACGCATCTTCAATCTTAAGAATATCCACAACCTAAGTGTATCTACTATCTCTTAATTTCACTAAGTATCATCTTTATGTAAAGATAACAAACAAGGGTTATCATCCAAATTGATACATTGTGTATAACCCTAAACAAATATGCTACACGACTATATTACATCTTTTATTATGCCCTGGGAATTTGAATCGTACCATCCAAAGTCTAACTGACCCTTGCGAAGGGATATTTGATTCCATATAGGATCTAGGAGTGTCGGTATCCTAAGATCTTTTCCACTCAGTCAGTAAGATTAAAAGGCAATGACATATCAGTCAAAGCTACCACCAAAGCAACATATAGTCATCTAACTAGCCCACCGTGGTACATGTCACGACACTAGAATCTAGGGTATTCAAGCCCAATCACTAAGGTACAACTGTAGTTGTCCTCTAATCACATCATGTTATAATCACTGAGACACAACCACAACCGTTCTCAATCACATCAGATGTATGAGGCATGACTATAGCCAAACTGCACAATCTGCATTCTGGATGACAAGGATATATCCTCAACCTGCCACCCCCACATGCTCAATAATATGCACTCTGAGTTTCCCTTAGGAATACTCATTTTACCATGCAACAAGTTCTGACACTGAAGTTGGTTCTACGGCACAGGGCACTACATGATTAGAGTTGCACTTGATTAGTTTTACCAATTGGGTGAATTAAGGTTGTATCAAACATGTGGACATACAAACCCTAATTCACTTCTAGCAAGCATATAAATATCACAACTTTGAAAAGATATAAAATGTATGAATCATAATTTCTCATCTCATCATCACATGGTACTATTCACTTGCCATTGCCGAAAAGGAGTGGCTCAAGTGGTCAAGCACGATGTCTCCTCACAAAGGGACCTGAGTTCCAATCCTCTAGACATTTGACCTCTATCACGGGCATGGGAGATCTGGAGATAATGCCTCTTATTATCCCATACTGTTCACTTGCTATTCATGAGACAACACTAGTCATCATACTATCACAAGATATAAATCCTTTTCACAATATCATAGGGTACCAACCCTTATCAACATAAGAGGATTACATCTCATTCATGGCTCAACATGCCCAAAGGTCATTAAGACCATCATACTATTCCCTGCAAGATCATCATTATCTTTGCATGCCTTATAACACGGCTCAAAAACATCACTTATATATAATACACCAGATCAACACAATATTGCATTAATGAGCTAGGAGATATTCGTAAACAATCATAGAAGGGTTATATTAATATTAAGAACATTCCTTGATTACATCAACATGCACACAATCTAGATATGATTAACCCTCATCATATTCATAATGCACATGTTTCGCATAAGCAAGTATCAACCATGTGGCTATGACAACCTCCATTTAACACATTAAGGTTATGATCATGTTAAGGAGGTTATTTCACCATCATGTCATCATATAAGAATGTTAAACATGAATACTCATCTTTATCTATTTGCATTAGAGTTAGGTTTAACAAGATAAATTATATTAATGTTATTAATCATCACTTTTACCCAAACCCTAACTCACAACATCCCCATTGGATCATAGATGCATAAGGTGAAGCATCACCATCACATTCCATACTATCCTCAAGTATTAACACACACATTAATCAAAGTGTAACCATTGGGTTATAGCATACTAAGGTTTCAATAATATTAACATTGTATTTCATGATTGTATTAGTCATTCAAGGACTATTCATACCCAATTACCATCATTTAGTTATATTAAAGCTAGGTATAACAAGATATACATCATTTGGTTTACATATCAACACAATATGCTTATCATCACTTCTATTCATATGAGTGAATAGGTAAGACTAACTTATTAAGGGTAATTCTCCATTTGTTCCATCATCATTCAACCCATATCACCATACCACAATGTCACCTAGAACCATTGGATGTTTAAAAGGTAAGACCATTGGTTGTTTACATAAGTAAACACCTTGGATAAACCACCTATGAAGTCTTTGATTTGTTCTCTAGAAAGATTCACCATCTAACCCTATGCATCCCTTCATCAACAACAAAAGAAGTTCCATTAAGAGTAGGGTAAAATCCACAATCGACTGTTCATTTAAAATAAGCCATCCATTGTCAACTAGTAAGCACCTTAAGTTGATCATATAAAGGAAACCATATAAATCACATTATTAGGACCAACATATTAAATTAGCCATCATTCCACTTTATTGGAGGAATAAATAGTAGATCCTGACCATTGGGTCAAGTTCATATGTTAAAACCATCAATTACAATATAGGTCCGACCATTGCATCAAGTGACCCAAGAAACCATTGGTCTAATGCTTAATTGATGCTACAACTACAATGCTTAACTTGAAATATGTTGGAGACGTGATACACCATCATTAGTTCCAATTAAATCACCATAGGTTGTTAGATCAACACTATATCCATTAATCAACATCAAATATTAAGCTAATGTCATCATTGTTTCATAACATCGGTAGGGTACTTAGTGGTTGTTCATTAAACTTCTAATTGATCCAAAACCTTACCTAATTTGGTAACCATAGGTTTTCACCATCATATGAATCGTTTTATCTCGACCACCATTTGTCATAAAACAACACCATAGGGTTTTTGCCATGGTACCATCATCGGGTCATGGGTTTATAGAAGAAATTAGCTTTAAACCCTAAAATTGACCATTGGTTGATAGGTGCTTAGCACCATAGGTTGTCAAACCAACCTGATACAAGTCATATTATACCTTAGGAATAACGTACACATGATAAAAGTTCATCTATAACTTAAATCAGAACAAGGAACATTACAAAAATCGAAATCCAAGTCAAGCATAACTTTTTAGTGCATGAATCATCATTTTCAAGCAAGAACATGAGCTAGAAAGCTTATGGTAAGTAATAAATGTTGAGCAAGTTACAAAACTTGCCTCTAATGAGAAGATGAAACCCCACACAGAAGCAATCTCGAGTAGGTAGGGTAGAAAATCTAAGCAGAAGCTATGAACTCGTCCATCTAGCACTTTTCTTCATCAAATGAGCAAACCCTAAGCATGAGGAGCAAGAAAGGTAGGGTTTTAGAGCTTTAGAGCAATTTATACCATGGAACAACAAGGTTTGAACATGGAGGAAGGTCTAAGGAAGGAGAAGAGAAATAGAAATAGAGAAGGAAGGAAGAAAATAACTTGCCTTGGTCGAAATCCCTAGAAGATGACCTTGGAAACCCTAGGTAGGGCTAAATGAAGCTCTTAGAGACCTTCTTCTCCAAAAATAGGTTGTCTTCTACCTTAGAGAAATTGGTTCTGCATAAATACAGAGTGGAGTCTTTGCTACAGGTTATAGTAAAGAGAAATCAAGCAAAGTTTCGTACTTGGGCATGGAAGAGGTAAATATAGCCCATGTATTAAGATGGAAGCAAGCATGAGGTGTAAAAGTAGCTTCCCCATGTTTCTATGACCTTAAACTATTAAAAATATACAAGAACACACACAAGAAGATCCCCCGCCTTCCTTATAGACCTTCTTATCTTTACTTTGTTGAATTTCCCAGCCAATAACATAATTCATTAGTTGATAGCTACTAAAGGAAGTGCATCCATGAAGGGGTAAACCCTAAAATACCCTTAGAGAAAATACCTTCAAACCAAGGATTAAATAGGTGCCCCATGGATGAAAAAGATCAATAATGATGAGGGAATATCCAAGGAACATAATGCAAGTGATAAATTGCAAATTCAGCCTCTCCATTGGGTAAATTGTAGAAAAGTCCAAAATGTGCATAAAATTGCATAACTTGCTCAACCAGTGTGCAAATTGGACCAAATTTGAAACCTAAGCTTATATTATGATTTAAAAGCATATCACAATGTTATATTATGGTTCTAAGCATTTAATTATGGTAATTAAGCATATTTAATGCATTAAAAGTTTAGGGACCTTACAACTTTAAACCCCTAATAGGGATTTTGCCCCCGAAATCCAAGGTAAACAAAGATGGGTACTTCCTTTGCACCTCATCCTATTCCCTTCACACGGCTACTTGCATATCTTGGTGATGTGACATCATTCATACATATCTCATCTTGGGTTAGTACAAAAACCCCCACATAAGAAGACATTTGCAAATATGGAACATATAAACTTGTTGTGTCACCTGTACAAATCTAATAGTAACTTTCAACATTAAATTCTAGCTATCATCCTAAAATTATATCTATTGTATCAACACATTACTCAAAAGTCATACTTTATAGCTTTTTACCAATCATGCATGTGTCCCATACCATTTCTTGAAGAATAAAAAGAAGGGAATGTATCCATCCTTTTTTTATACACTGACACTAGAACTCTTGTCAGTTCTTTTTCAGCATCAAAATAAATGTTGATGCTGGAACCTATCATTCCATACAAGGAAACAACATTCCTAGTCAACCTTGTTAGGGGTGAAACAACAACACTATCTTCACCTTACTAGGATTTACACAACCTACTTAGAAGACATAACATGATCCCATAAAGAATTTAATCAATTCTATCTCACTCTTATTCAACTTGTCTCATAGCTATTTTTCTTCGGCAACCCTAATATTTTTAAAGAAATATTGATCATATTTTTGACCATATTTGAAATACTTTGACATGTCATCATTCAAAGCTTGATATAAGTTGTATAGCATGACTGGAACACTCTGTTCCTCCTATTCATAAATTCTTTTTGTACATTGGTTATTATAAAGGACATAAATCTAAACTCATCATGGTCATGTGAATGTCATCCAATCTAACTCTTATGCATTGATATTTGATCATAGGTTTATCTTAAAGGAACACAGTATCACATATCTATTGACCTACAACCATCTATCCTTGATAGTGGTCTTTCCCAGCTATCACTGAACCATACACAACATTATAGAATCACTTTTTTTTTCAAACAACATTTAGAGGGTCATCATCAACTCTCTTTCTCTCTCTAAGGGAGAGAAACACATGGAATGTTCATTTAATAAACATGTCCAACCTTCACATATTTGTCATATTGTTGATACATCTTAGATACTAGGATTCATTACCTTGGTATCCACCTCATGTGCTATAAGCAACTCACATCCTTATATCATCTACTTTTGCCAACATAACAAATATCAAGACATATAAGAGGAGTCTTCCTAATTATTGGAAGGCTCAAAAGAAAAAACATCACAAACTTTATATACTTGGAACCATAGTCCAAACAACCTTATGCTATAATAAGCTATCCATCCTCATGTTTACAATGAATCCACACATACCAAGTGGCAATGATCCACTTGAAAGTTGTGCCCTGGAAAGAAAAGACACAAAGTGAAACACACTTCCCATACCATATTAGTATTTTTCATGGTCACTAGAAAAAAAGGTAACCAATTCTATTTTCATTATGCAAGTTACAGCTTCTTATGTATCATTTTACCCTTTTCATTTTGGGTTCCTTTCCATTAGCATAGGAATCATCATGATTAACATATCTCATTACTCCTTACTTGATGAATATTTATCACACTTGGGTATGTTCTCTTATTATATTATGTGTTTCAATGACTTATCAATAGGTAAATCATCATATTCCACATTTTCTTCATTAAACATGGATCATCTACTTTAATTTCTTTCACATGCCATGCTGATTTTTCATTAACACTTTCTTACACACATAGGTTGGTCTGAGATTAACTCAGGTTCCACCTTATTTCATTATCATTGTTCCCATTCATCTTCTCATTTTGCACTTGTTATAGGAGTTCTCTCAATCCTATGTGGATTTCATATCTTGATTCACTTTGTAAGCATAAACTTGTTTGTCTTGTACTTTATTATCTTCTTGAATCACATCTTCAAGAAATCCACTTTTCCTTATTTGTATTCATATTTCGATTTCATGGTGTTGTATTTTTCTCTTATATTTTCCAAACATTCAAGTTTTGATAGATAATGATGCAATTCTCATCTTCTTTGAGGTAGAATTGAGATATTCACACCATGATTTCTTATTCATTATGCTCTTTAGATTGTCTCAAAAAGACTACTTGATCAGAGTAATCAGAAAGATAACAATCTAAGAGTTCCATACTTACCTTTTCTTTAATAATTGAATACCTGACCAGGGCACCCAAATGTTGAGATTAGGCAGTATGTACCATATTTTTATGTCATATTCCTAACATAGACATCATCCTAGTCCTAAATCCTAGTGTCCCTGGAGACTTAGTGCACCTAATGCTCTGATACCAACTTGTGTGAACCGGATACACTAAACAAGATTACTCAAAACCTAAAACACAATCAATCACCAATTAACCACATAGCCATACACATACCCAAAAATATGGGTAAATTAAAACTGATTTCAACGTCAGCACTTGCTCAGAAACATTTGCATAAGAGCCCAACATCTTTATTATATCCATAATATGCCAAGAATTTGATACAAATTGTTCTATTTCCTTAGCCACAACATATATACATAGGAAAACAATAATCATATATGCCACACAAACAAGCATTAATATGCTAACAAAAGTCTGATTCATTTGAAACACCATATACAATCTTTTCTTTCCTAGACCTGAGAGTACAAGGACGACTCTAGGACACACTAGACATCTAATAAACTTTATCAAAGATTCATTACTATAGATCCTCTTTGCTGCCACATGTTTGTTTTCTTCACTTCCGATTACCTAAAAAACATGTGGTGAACCACAAGAATGAGACCCATGTCCCAGCAAGAGATATAACCTCCAACAACATTTATTGATTACTATTGGATAAATTGGACATTATTATAATCCCTTTGTTTTGATGATGACAAACATTTCACTCTTGTGGATCTAACGTACTACTTGAGTGTTGCAGGAACTAGGTGGATGACAAAACCTTGGAAGATCTATATACTCGAATGTCTTAATTTCATGATTGTAATCAAATGTAAAAACTTGTACAAGTATATGATGTACAAGTACTTAGATATCATGTAAATCAAGTGTTTAGATCTTACCTAGCCAATCACAACACTTAGATAGGTCATCCCCTACAATAGTGTCACAACTACACATTGGTACACACACTTAGTACATAGTTTAAAACATTGAAACAGAGTCAATCTCGGTCGACAAACTTCTCGATCGAGACACTCTCGGTCGAACAATTCCTCAACTGAGAATGAACCAAGTAGACATTAGACACATCAGACAAGGTAGTTGGGAGTTGGAAACAAACATTATATACACTTGCTCCAGACTGTCCCTCGGTTGACAAAAACATCGACCCACATGATTCTTGGTCGACAATTCCTCGACTGAGACTGTCTCTGTCTCCACTTTTTAGGATTAATTAACTAGCAATTGCTAAAGTAATTAGGGGATACCTAACAGCTAGTTAAGCACTAAGAACCCCCAAGAAAGTGTATAGAACGTCCTTAAGCACTCATAGACCATTTCTATAAATAGGACATGCCTTAGGACACCCAACACACACTTGTGCAATACTTGAGCATACTACTTGCAATAGGCAATCATTTCTTGTGAAGCAATTGAGTAACTTTCGAATTTGCAAATCCTTCCCATTGCTACAATTTTGTGTCCTATAGGCTAGCATCTCCTTCCCAAAACACTTACACTTTCATATACATTGGTTACGAGATCAAAATGCTTGATATAGGAATTCAAGCCTTGTGCTACAACGGTAATTGTAATTTCCATTTTCCTTCTTGTTCTTTCTAATTTCTTGTACTCTCCTTGCTACTCCTAGGGTTGGAGGTTGCGGATTGGAGTGGGTTTATCTTCTCAGGTGGAGAAGGGTCTTTTCGATGGATAAGGAGGACTTTGGACTAATTCAAGAAGGCTATCTCAATGGGAATCTACTTCAAGAGGAAGGCTACTTCAAGGGGGAGCTTGAAGTTACTTCAAGGAAGGATACTTCGAGGTTGGTGGGACTACTTCAAGATGAAGGTTGTCCAAAGGGAGATGAAAGTATTTGTAATTTTATGTAACATTCTTGTGAGGTAATAAAATTTAAATATTTTCAAAATCTCAATTAGAAATAATTGGGTAGTGGACTGACTCCTTTAGTTTTTGCTAAAGGTGGAACCACTCTAAACAACTTTCCTCCTTCTTATTATCTAAATTGTGGTTGCTTCAATCAAATTATTGTTAAAATTTTTATAAAACCCTATTCACCCCCCCTCTAGTGGTTTTTCATTTGGTATCAGAGCCGGCTTCAAGGAGCTCTAATCGAGTCTTGAAGAATGGAGGGTGATGGTGTCTACAACCACAAGAAAAGGAGAAGCTTGGACCAATCTTCAACAAGATGTAATTGGTATTTAGGAACAAGACACACAACCCCTAGCTGTCCATGGAGGTTAAAGAAGGTAGATGTGCATAAAGAATGCCTTATTGCTACAATAAGTGATGAAGAAGAAGAGGTAAGCCTTTTTTATTTATCTAAAGAAGATTTAATTGCTAGTCTTCAAGAGACACATGATAAGTATATTGAGGGCAAAAAGAAATTAAAGAAATCTAATAAAGAAAATGATGATTTACATGCTAATCTTCTTGCTCTCACATCTGAAAATGAAGATTTTAAGGAGACATTAAACCTAACTATCAAAGACCACAATATTAAGCTGAAATCAATAGAGGCAAATTGATATATTCTCTCTCTAGAAAAGATAAACTTGCAATCCCAAATTAATGACCTTCAAAAACAACCAATCCTATGCAATCATCTAGATTATGATATTGTTGTGAAAGAAAGAGATTCTTTATTATCTAATCTACATCAAGCAAAGTTAGATATCAAAAACAGAATGGATGAGATTGCTAAGTTTCAATAAGAAGTTAGTAGCTTAAGAAACAATGATGTTCTTGATAAGATCTTAAATGATTCTCGTGGTCAAATTGGAAGGAGAGGACTAGGTTACAAGCCTAAAGGAAAATCCTATCAAAAACCTAATGGGGGAAGGACACAAGTACCAAAGACTCAATCTATGTATGTACCTCAAGGCAGGTATACATATGTACACAAGAACAATCTAGATCAAACTCATAAAAAGAGAAATGAGATTGATTCTATATGTTGCCATTATTGTTTGCATCTTGGACATTATTCCTTCTCATGTCCTTATAAGTAAAAGGATGTTGAGTTAGTATGGGTTCCAAAACCCCCAAACTAAATAGATTAAATTAAGTTGATATATGACCAAAGACTCTAAATTGTATATCTTTATGTCTATCTCAACTTAAAATAATGAGATAACAAATTGATTCAAGTAATTAAAATTTCTAACTTGAAAATACACACTTTTATAAACTTGCAGAGACACTTCTTTATTAACTTGTTTTAGTTCAAGTTCCTAAAACCTAGAGATTTGAATATGATTAGTTGGGATTTGACTCAATTGTTACTTTGATACTTAAATGTTTTATCTCAACTAAACTACATTTTAAATTTCATAATTGAATTGAAAATGATCTATGTTTTACTTGCAAATAATTACTGAAAAATGATACAGAAACATTCTCGGTCGAGAAAATGTTCGACTGAGAACATTATTGGTCGAGAATTAGTCGACCGATCAGGTTACTATTTTTAAAGCTTGCAAAATTCTGATAAAACCTGTACAAATAATAGAATACTCAGTCGAGAAAATTTTCGACCGAGATAAATTCGATCGAAGAAAAGTTCGACCGAATCAAGTTCTGCTGAACCTGTTTTAATTGATCTAGTTTTCTATCAATTTTCTATACAAATCAAGAATGAAGCTTGGATAAAATTCTTTATAACTTTTACCATAAATTGCAAGTTCATTTTTAATTGCTATAATCTCCTACATGGTTTGGCTTAAAACGAAAAATATGAACCATGATTTGTTTAATCAAGGAAATTATTGTTTTATCACAATCCACATGGTTTGTCCTACGTATTCCTTGGTCAATGTATATAAAAACCATGGGTCTTAAAATTTGCTTTTAAATGATCATAATCATTGCATTATGGATATGCTTCTATTGTTCTATCATAATCATGGATATGCCTTTACTGTTTCACCATGATCATTGTGTCTTTATCTTTTACTTGGTTTGTCTAAAATAATATTTGATCTATATATACAAACCATGAATGGATATTGCTTTCGAAATGATCATTGTGATTCAACTCATTACATATTAAGATGAATCTCTATGGAACAAATGCATCTTGACATACTAGTTACATGATTATCTTGAGCTTAGCTTATGGAAAATGATATTCTTATTATACATAATTAATACTCTATAAGCTATGAAAATGCTTAAATTGGAAATCTACAGAAATTGCCTAGTGGTTGAAATCAAATTTGACCAAGGGGCGCTAAGGTTGAAGTCAAGGTCGACCTAAAATAAGCTTGACAAAATGCTTAATTGGAAATTATTTTTGTGCACTCAGTATTAGTATAAACCTGCTCATCATTGGTTGACATATCTTTCTTGATTCTAATGTGTTCTTAAGAGATCTCATATCATTTTTAGGATTAACATTCATCATAAATAAATGAGAAATATATGAATGTCAATAAATTCTATTATTTCTAATGGTTATTTCTAAACATGGAAATTATATTTTGGAAAATACTCTTAATAATGTGCTCCACACTCTTAAAATATTACATTCTCTCATTTGCATTCATAATTGTTATTAAAAACTAGCTCAAAATTTCATTTACAATGCTCAAATATAGCAATCCTATCGGTCTACAAAACTCTCGACTGAGACAAACTCTGTCGACGAGTTTGTCGACCGAAGATATCTCGGTTGGTCACCTTTCTCGATTGACACTCGCCAAGAAAATGTCACACTCGAAATCATCTCGGTCGACAAAATATTCGACCGAGTCTATCCCGGTCAACAAAATTATCGACCAAGACCAACTTGGTGAACCCCCCAATTCTCTTAAATTAAAAGGCAAAATTTTCTGATTAAAATAATAATTAAAAAAAATTGCAACGACTATTTTTCGATTAACTGTTGGATGACCGAGAGGAGCGTATGCATAATCGACCGTTCCGGTCCTCGTTCGACGAATTGTCGATCAAACATGGTCCTCTTTTGCTATAAATTGACCCAAAATGACCCCATTCTTAACAAACTCCCATTCTATCTTCTCTAGCTCTTCTCTAGTTCCTTCTTGTGTGAATTTTTAGCTCTTCTTTACCTCAATCTTGGCTTGCTTCTTCTCCACTTCAATTCATCAAGATGGCTTCCTCATCATCGTGTGGAAAAAAGTAGGTTGCAGCTAGGAAGGGAAGGATGGTCTCCCCGGCACTGGCGATCGTCAACGACATTCCATTCAATGACGTAGCTGCCGGAGATCGCTACCTCAGGATGTCCTCAAACACTCCTCTTCCTCGACGTCCGGTGGATGTCATGGACTTCATCAACATTGTTGATCTTGAAGAACTCATCGAGGTGCAACATCTTTTTGAATTCATAAAACCATCCTTCCGTTCCTACTCCTCCCAAGCTGTCACTAAATTCTATGCCAATCTAGCCACACATCCTAACCATGATAATTCTTTCTCTTCTATGGTTAGTGGGTATGGATTTCTCTTTTCCGAGGAGGATGTTCTTACAATGCTCAACATTAATGTAGATGAATATAGGGAGTTTATTGATCTCACAACTGGTAATCCTCTCAACAAGCTAATCCAAGATGACACTACCACTAGTTTGAGTGATATCAAGAAAGCCATTTTTCTATCGAATACCACTTGCCATGAAGAAAGGGGTACCTATTATGCCATCAAGTTAAAACTCAAAGCTAGGATAGTCAATCTAATTGTTGCCACAAATCTATATCCTAGATCAAACAAATCTGAAGTACCCACCTTTCACATGTATCTTATTTATTCCATCCTAAATAGTATACCCATCAATTTTATCCGTCTTATTCTTAAGAACATGGTTGAGTTTTCTGGCAATCCACCCTATGCTGATTTTGTTTGCCAACTTACTCAACATTGTCTTAAGAAAAGGATTGAGGACTTAGGCTTCAAATATGATAGGAAACCCCAAAAGATTACTAGCAATATAGTAGAAAAGATGGGGATTGATTTTGGACACAAGAGGGCTAGGACTGAAGGGGAGCCATCCACCCAAGACACACCTCCACCACCTCCTCCATCTAGCCTACCTTATGATCCTATCACAAATACATTAACATACATTGTCGGTTCTCAATATCATTTAAGTAGGCAATTAGACTACAATCATCATGCCATGTCTTACTTGAATCAAAGGATACAAGCTCTTTCTCCTGATACACCTGATGCATATCCTTATTCACTTAATCCCAGCATGCTATACCCCTACAACCCAACCTACAACTACACTCAAATCCCATCACCACCATCTCATGACCTCAGCCACACTCAATTTTCCCCAATTCCATCTCCAAGACATTGTTGCCCACTTTCGATTTGATCGTGTTCCCACCTTCTTGGAGGCTTATTCTTTGACCAAGACAGGTGCCTTGGAGTAGCAGACCCTGGTCAAATACTATGGAGTTGAGCCCTTTATTGGGAAATACCTAGAAATTGATGTAATTCTTTGGTCTTTTCAGTGAGATCATGAGATTTATGGCTATCTTGTAATGGCTATCTTTTTGTTATAAGCTAGTATGTCATATGGGTCATCTTATGAGTTGTATGAGCACTGCGTTATTTTCAATAAAAACTGTTTCCTATGGCTTCAATTGGATATTTCCTTGTTAAATAAGAATATTATAGGGGAGCATAACAATCAGGGGGAGTATTATGTGGCATGAACCTAAAAGGATCTCGTATCACTTCAAGGCTTAACACCCTTTTTGCAAATGATTAAGAAATAAAGTGTGGCTAAATTTGCCAACACATGCAGTCATATTAAATCCCTTGCCATTAAAACTAAATATCTTATTAAGGGGGAGCATAGAAATAAAATTAAAGGGGAATAATAAAAGTCATACTTAATGATTATCTTGGTTACTTTTGAAATGACAAAGGGGGATAAATAATATAAAATAAAATGAGTTTCATAATATCTCATCCAACACACACTTGAACACAAGAAAATGGCTACAAAAGGTAAACTTCAGGTATGAAACTCATATGATTTCTATTTACTTATTTTATATTTTGGAAATGTTTGTCATCTTCAAAAAGGGGGAGATTGTTGGCTAAATTGGAAATTATTATAATCCCTTTGTTTTGATGATGACAAACATTTCATTCTTGTGGATCTAACGTTCTACTTGAGTGTTGTAGGAACTAGATGGATGAAAAAAACTTGGAAGATCTATAAACTCGAATGTCTTAATTTCAGGATAGTAATCAAATGTAAAAACTTGTACAAGTATATGATGTACAATTACTTAGACATCATGTAAATAAAGAGTTTAGATCTTCCCTAGACAATCAAAACACATAGATAGGTCATCCCCTACAATAGTGTCACAACTGCACACTGCTACACACACTTAGTACATAGTTTAAAACATTGAAACAGAGTCAATCTCGGTCGACAAACTTCTCAATCGAGACACTCTCGGTCGACTAATTCCTCGATCGAGAATGACCCAAGTAGTCATTAGACACAATAGACAAGGTAGTTGGGAGTTGGAATCGAATGTTATATACACTTGCTCCAGACTGTCCCTCGGTCGACAAAAACTTCGACCGATAGGATTCTCAGTCGAAAATTCCTCGACCGAGACTGTCTCTGTCTGCACTTTTCAGGATTAATTAACTAGCCATTGCTAAAGAAATTAGTGGATACCTAATGACTAGTTAAGCACTAAGAACCCCCTAGAAAGTGTCTAGAACATCCTTAAGCACTCATAGTCCATTCCTATAAATAGGACATGCCTTAGGACACCCAACACACACTTGTGCAATACTTGAGCATACTACTTGCAATTGGCAATCATTTCTTGTGAAGCAATTGCACAACTCAAGCATTTGCAAATCCTTCTCATTGCTACAATTTCGTGTCATATAGGCTAGCATCTCCTACCCACAACACTTACACTTTCATATACATTTGTTAGGAGATCAAAACACTTGATATAGGAAATCAAGCCTTGTGCTACAACAGTAATTGTAATTTCCATTTTCCTTCTTGTTCTTTCTTATTTCTTGTACTCTCCTTGCTACTCCTTGGGTTGTGGGCTACGGATTGCATAGGGTTTATCTTCTCAGGTGGAGAAGGGTCTTCTCAGTGGAGAAGGAGGACTTTGGACTACTTCAAGAAGGTTGTCTCAATGGGAATGTACTTCAAGAGGAAGGCTACATCAAGGGGGAGCTTGAAGTTACTTCAAGGAAGGTTACTTCAAGGTTGGTGGGACTATTTCAAGATGAAGGCTGTCCAAAGGGTGGTGAAAGTATTTGTAATTTTATGTAACATCCTTGTGAGGTAATAAAATTTAAATATTTTCAAAATCCCAATTGGAAACAATTGGGTAGTAGACTGACTCCTTTAGTTTTTGCTAAAGGTTGAACCATTGTAAACACCTTGCCTCCTTCTTATTATCTCAATTGTGGTTTCTTGAGTTAAATTATTGTTAAAATATATATAAAACCCTATTCACCCCCCGTAGTGGTTTTTCAATCACTACACTTTTAAGTAATTAAATAGATAAGCAGTTTAATCAGATATAACAAATAAGATCAACAACACTGATGATTAACAAAATACATAAAGGAGAAGATAATTACTATCATCATTAACCAGACTATCATCCTTTATCTTGTTGATAATAAAAGAAATTCAGTAGCATATGCATATCTAGAGTCATGAGCAAGTCTAGTAACATAGCATAGCTAACAACATGTCCATGTCTAATTGGTTGAACATATCAACATCATAAGAAGAGCTAAAAACATAAGCACAACTATCTGGATAAGCATGATTAGTAGTATATGCATCTCTGGTTATAAAGGCATTGCAAGCATGCTAAACATAACTAACAACATGAGATATCTAGCATCATGATTATAATCAACAGTAGTAGTATAGTTATCAACACATATTGTACGTACACATCTACACTCTTAAGAATATCCACAACCTAAGTGTGTCTACTATCTCTTAATTGCACTATGCATCATATTTATGTAAAGATAACAAACAAGGGTTATCATCCAATGTGAAACATTGTGTATAACCTCAAAAAAATATGATACACAACTGTATTACATCTTTTATTACGTCCTGGGGAATTTGAATCGTATCATCCAAAGTCCAACTGACCCATGCAAAGGGCTATTTGGTTCCATACAAGATATAGGAGTGTTGATATCCTAAGATCTCTTCCCCTCAATCAGTACGAGTAATAGGCAGTGACATATCAGTCAAAACTGCCACCACATCTACATAGAGTCCTATAACTAGCCCACCTTGGTACAAGTCACGACTCTAGATTCTAGGGTATTCAAACCCAATCACTGAGGTACAAACGTAGTTTTCCTCTAATCACATCATGTTATAATCACTGAGACATGACCACAACCGTTCTCAATCACATCAGATGTATGAGGCATGACCATAGACAACCTCCACAATTTGCATTGTGGATGACAAGGATATATCCTCAACCTACCACCCCCACATTCCCAACAATATGCACTCTGAGTTTCCCTTAGGAATACTCATTTCACCATCTAGCAAGTTCTAACACTGAAGATGGTTCTACAACACAGGGCACTACATTATTAGAGTTGCACTTGATTAGTTATGCCAATTGGGTGAATTTAGGCTGCATCAAACAAGTGGACATACAAACCCTAATTCACTTCTAGCAAGCGTATAAATATCACAACTTTGAAAATATATAAAATGTGTGAAACATAATTTCTCATCTCATTATCACATGGTACTATTCACTTTCCATTGATGAGACCACACTAGTCATCATACTATCACAAGATATAAATCCTTTTCACAATATCATACGGTATCAACCCTTATCAATATAAGAGTATTACATCTCATTCAGGGCTCAACCATGCCCAACGGTCATTAAGACCATCATACTATTCCATGCAAGATCATCATTATCTTTGCATGCCTTATAGAAAGGCTCAACGACATCACTTACATATAATATACCAGATCAACACAATATTGCATTAATGAGAAAGGAGATATTCATAAACAATCATAGTAGGATTATATTAATATTAAGAACATTCCTTTATTACATCAACATGAAAGGAATCTAGATATGATTAACCCTCATCATATTCATAATGCACATGTTTCACATAAGCAAGTATCAACCATGTGGCTATGACAACCACCAATTAACACATTAAGGTTATGATCATGTTAAGGATGTTATTTGAACATCATGCATTCATATAAGAATTTTAAACATGAGTACTCATCTTTATCAATTTGCATTAGAGTTAGGTTAAACAAGATAGATTATATTAATGTTACTAATCAACACTTATACCCAAACCCTAACTCATGACATCCCGATTGGATCATGGATGCATAAGGTGAAGCATCTCCATAAAATTCCATACTATTTTCAAGTATGAACCCACACATACATCAAGGTGTAATCATTGGGTTATATCATACTAGGGTTTCAACAACATTAAAATAGTACTTCATGATTGTATTAGTTATTCAAGGACTATTCATACCCAATTACCATCATTTAGTTTATTAAAGCTAGGTATAATAAGCTATACCTCATTAGGGTTACATATCAACACAATATAATTATCATCCCTTGTATTCATATGAGTGAATAGATAAGACTACCTTATTAAGGGTAATGCTCCATTTTTTCCATCATCATTCGACCCATATTACCATACCACAATGTCACCCAAAACCATTGGATGTTTAAAAGGTAAGACCATTGGTTGTTTACATAAGTAAACACCTTGGATAAACCACCAATGAAGCTTTGATTTTTTATCTAGAAAGAATCACCATATAACCCTAGACATCCCTTGGTAAAAAAAAACAAAGTTCCATTAAGAGTAGGGCTAAACCCACAATCGACTATTCATTTAAAACAAGCCATCCATTGTCAACTAGTAATATGCTTAAGTTGATCATATAAAGGAAACCATCTAAATCACATTTTTAGGACCAATATATTACATTATCCATAATTCTACTTTATTGTAGGAATAAAAAGTAGATCTTGACCATTGGGTCAAGTTCATATGTTAAAATCATCAATTACAGTATAGGTATGACCATTGCATCAAGTGGCCCAAGAAACCATTGGTCTAAGGCTTAATTGATGCTACAACTATAATGCTTAACTCAACATAGGTTGCAGAGACCTGATACACCATCATTAGTGACCATTAAATCACCATAGGTTGTTAGATCAACACTATATTCATCAATCAACATCAAATATTAAGCTAATGTCATCATTGATTGATAACATCAGTAGGGTACTTAATGGTTGATCATTAAACTTCTAATTGATCCAAAACATGACCTAAGGGGGTGACCATAGGTTGTCAACATCATATGACACCTTTGATCTCGACCATCAGTTGTCACAAAGATAACACCATAGGGTTATTGCAATGGTACCATCATCAGGTCATGGGTTTACAGAAGAAATCAACTTTAAACCCTAAAATTGACCATTGGTTGATAGGTGCTTAGCACCATAGGTTGTCAAACCAACCTGATCCAAGTCATATTATACCTTAGGAATAACATACACATGATCACATGTTCATCTAGAACTTAAATCATAACAAGGAACATTATAAAAATCAAAATCCAAGTCAAGCATAGCTTTTTAGTGCATGAATCATCATTTTCAAGCAAGAATATGAGCTAGCAAGCTTATGGTAAGCAATAAACGTGGAGAAATTTATAAAAATTGCCTCTAATGAGAAAATGAAACCCCACACAGAAGAATATTGAGAAAGTAGGGTAGAAAATCCAAGCATAAGCTATGAACTCGTCCATCTAGCAACTTTCTTCACCAATTGAGCAAACCCTAAACATGAGGAGCAAGAAAGGAAGGGTTTTAGAGCTTTAGAGAAATTTATACAATGAAACAACAAGGTTCCAACCTAGAGGAAGGAATAAGGAAGAAGAATAAAAAGATAAATGAAGAAGGAAGGAAGAAAATAACTTGCCTTTGTCAAAATCCCTAGAAGATGACCTTGGAAACCCTAGGTAGGGCTGAATGGAGCTCTAGGAGACCTTCTTCTCCAAAAAGAGGTAGTCTTCTACCATAGAGCACTTGATTCCGAAGAATAATAGAGTGGAGTCGTTGGTAAAGGTTAGAGGAAAGAGAAAGAAAGAAAATTTTCATACTTGGGCAAGGAAGAGGTAAATATAGCCCATGGATAAGGATGGAAGCAAGCATGAGGTGTAAAAGTATCTTCCCCATGTTTCTATGGCCTTAAACTATTAATAATATACAAGCACACACACAAGAAGATACACCACCTTCCTTATAAACCTTCTTATCTTTCCTTTTTCGAATTTCCAAGCCAATCACATAATTCATTAGTTGATAGCTACTAAAGGTAGCTCATCTGTGAAGGGGTAAACCCTAAAATACCCTTAGAGAAAACACCTTCAAAACAAGGATTATATAGGTGCCCCATGGATCAACAAGATCAATAATGATGAGAGAATATCCAAGTAACATAATTCAAGTGATAAATTGCAAATAAAACCTCACAATTGGGTAAATTGTAGAAAAGTCCAAAATGTGCATAAAATTGCATAACTTACTCAACTAGTGTCCAAATTGGACCAAATTTGAAACTTAAACTTGTATTATGATTTCAAAGAATATAAAAAGGTTAGATTAGGGTTATACACATTCAATTATGGTAATTAAGCTTATTAAACTCATTAAGACAGTTTAGGGGCCTTACAATGTGAGTCTATTGGTATGCATGCCTAGATAGCCAATCATATGATGATTGCAATGGCATCACATATAAATAATTTGATTAATAAAAAAAGTAAATCTTGCCATTTATTTGTATATTCAATTATGAGATAATGAATACCATAATAAATTTATAGAGAATATTATTACTCGATGGCGTATCTCTTCAAGCATTAGACTTAGAAGAAATAGAGAATATTATTACTCGATGTCCCTGATCAGTTGTAATTGGGGAAGGTTGATAGATAGAAATGACATATAATATCTTAGTTTGATATTGTTGATGATAGAATCTCATTGCTCATGATATGGCAATATCAAACTAAGCACACATATGTTTGTTAAAGAACAGTGTATCAGATAGACCTACCGCGAGATTAACACATGGAAGCCATCATCATGGAAGTCATAGTCAGGTCTCACAGTGATGGTCATAGTTGTGGTTCATAGACCTAAAATCTCAACACTCATCACATGTCGTTGGGTACACTTTGAAATCATCAAACGAAGTCCTGAAACATGGGTTGTTATAACAGTGATGATTGGGTGACTTTGACACATGGGGATTGACTGTGAGCGTTAGAAATGGGATTTGTCCCTCCAACAAGAGTGTGATATCCAAGGAATCTTGATTAGAAATACTAAGAAAAGTTTGGCCATACACATGCGAATAAATATGTGATATTGAGATTACATATATCTCATGCAGTCTGCTCTGGTTCAAGAAACAAGATTGATAAATATTGAGGATGACTTCTCCATGCCTCTAGTTCAATCTGGATATCAGTGACAAAGGAATGATACAAACATTATACCACCATACATAGATTGTAGGTTGAAGTTTCTCTCGGCCATTTGACTAATTTGAGGAAGCTTGGAGGCTTATGCCTCTCAGCCATTTGCTACTTTATATGGAGACAGCGTAATTGCATATTACATGGGAAAAGGCCTACGAACTGTGTGGTTCTGTTTGAGACCATTGTACATAATCTGGTTCTTGCCTTTAAAACTATGCCTTTGATGGGGTTGGGAGTTAACCTTTTGGTTCTCCATCAGTGGGGTTTTGTAGAGTAGACCCACTTGTATAGTATATGGGATTTTGTTGTCTCCCTATATTTTTGATTTTAATAGAAATATTTTACCTTCTCTAAAAGAAAAAGTTTCTCTTCAACTTTCCATTCACTTGGGTCACATTGATGTGTGACTAGGCATGGCTCATTGCTTGTGATGACATAAGCTAGTCATGGACATTCACTGCCAATGTGATATAGGACCTATAGGGTCACACACATAGGAAATAATATAGAAGAAGAGTTTGATCTAGAATTATAATTGAATTGATTGGTAAAGTGTTTAGGTATTTCAATTTAGGAAAAGAATCAACTGACTAGACTTCCAAACAATCATTTCAAGTGTTGAGACTGTTCATTGTAGTGTCAGGTTGATTGTATTGTACATTGGTTGGAATTTTTCCTGACATGGCCTATGAGATGCCCGTATCGATTGTGTGAAATGGCCGTCTGACCTGGTTTGAGATGCTCATCTCATTTTCATCAAACAACTATCTTGAGGGGGCAATTTGATTGCATCCAGGATTGTGATAACTTTAAGTTGAGTACTAATTGGAATTGAATTACTGACATATGTGCAAAGTAATTGGAAAGTGCAAAAGAAAAACATTTCCCTTAGCAAAACAACCATATCACATGTGAGATGACTATCTCGTTGGGTGAGATGACGTTTCTATCCAAGAAGGTTGTGAAACTTCCAGAATTATTGTGAAAATTCAAGATCTTACGGTCCTTTCAACTCCCACTTTGGTCTCGTATTGGTTGGGGATTAGGAACCCTGACCCTAACCCCTCCTATATATAGAGGGGTACTGGAGGCTTCCCAGAACAGAATGACTACACATATAATTGAGAATCAGTTGCTCTAACAATTTTTGTCCTTTCTGGTTGTGGCAACCCTGAGAGCCCAGACAAGCCCTACCCGACTAGGGAGGGATAGTCACAGGAGTGAAACAACTGAGGATCATTATTGTGGGAGAGAAAATTGGTGACTAGTACACCAATGAGAGAGACAACTCCTTCCTATCTATTCTAGTAGGATGGAAGGAGTTCTAGTTGGTCTGGTGTGGACTACTCTAGAGGCAGGAGTTGTTTGGCTGCTTCTAGGATGGCAATATCAACTCACAATCTGTGGCGAGATCTGAGGAGCCACTATAGAAGTTGTCCGAGTCTAGTGTTCTTGGAGGAGTAGTCACCCGTGCAACTATGAGATGCGCAGACACTGTCCAAGACAGAGTGTACATCTGCATCAATGAGGATTGTCATTGGACTTGCTCCAACACCATGTATAACTTCGTGAAACTATCCTTCCCATTGCATAGTTATTGACACGATATGCTAGTTAATGGGAAATATGTTAGTAATTTTTTTTGTTTCTATTGCATACTTGATGTCATATTTCCCTACGCATTTAGTGTCAAAGCCCAGGTTCACCATTTCACCTTTAATAATTGTTACATTTTAAGTAATTCCAAAGAGACAAATGGAACTATTACTACATTCTTCACAGGTGATGGTTTCTAGAAGGGTCCATGTCCCCGGGGGCTGGAAAAACTTTCCTCCACACTGCTAGTTATCTTATGAGGACTCCTGGGCCACCATGCATCCTTCCTTGACAAAGTAAGAATATTTTTCCCGAAGTAAATTCCTACAAGTCTTATTCTCATTTTGTGATTTGTCCCTTCTCTATCACCTTCTTCCTTCACAAAATCCTAGGGACCTAATAATTGCTTCCTCTACTCTTCTGAGAATTAGGGTTATGAGTATTAGGGTAAAGGAATCCTCCGCCAAATTATAATTAATGAACATGACCAAGATGTCATGGATAAAATTTTATGATGCTTAAAATTCCCTAAACATGAAAATGAGATTAATTAATTTATGTGAAAAAACATGGCCCACACCAAGACCACCGCTATCCCTGATGACACATCTTGGGACCACCTAGAGGGGAGGCCCTCCCATAGGAAGAGGATGTCCTTAGAGAAGAGGAGGAGGTCCATGGAAATTGAGTCCTCCAAGAATCTAAACAGGTAGGATGAGGCCTCTACTAAGAGAGGTTTCGACCATGAGGTTGTCCCCTTGGTGATCTTAAACTCGAAGATGGTTCTGACCCTAAAGATGAACCTATGATGGATGATAAACCCAGGGGTGAAGGTAACCATGGATATGGTGGCCCATACTATGTTGGATAAGTGGTGGTCTAGACCCCTGAGTTACTTTGGCTGGAGTAGCAGAAGAATCTCACTATGGGCATTATCACCTTGGCCCTTAAAGACGTCACCAGAGACAACAACAATGAACCCCTACATGTTTGCTCTCATCTTGGAGCCATAATCCTTGTCTTCTTCAAGATGAACATAAAAAGGTTCCAGGGCGAGGAAAAGGTAGAAGTCGTCGATAAGGCAGATGCCTAGCTCGTAGCTATGGAGAATGTCTTCCACATCCTAGAGGTGCAACCAAGCAAGAAGTTCCTTTTTGATTCTCACCTTCTATAAGGAGCAACAAAGTTGTGGTGGGAAAATGACATTGTTGACCGGGATTTGACTGAGGAACCTATGGCATGGATATACTATCACACCATCTTCTTTGTGATGTTTATTCACATCTTCACCAAGAAGGAAAAGGAGAAACAATTCATGCTCCTCTACTAGTAAAACATGTCAGTGGCAGACCATGCTATGAAATTTTGCATCTTAGAGTGCTTTGCTTTTATGCAAACTGCGGAATGGTGAGTGGAGAACTTTGCCAATGCATCCTCACCTGAAGACCCATTTTTCAGTCAGTAAATCCCCAAACTTCACTGAGGCCCTGGACTTCGACTTAGACATGGAATGGACTATCATTCCCTCCCTGAACCTACCCAAGGGATATTTAGGTTTCATTCAAGTCACTTTTGCCCCATGAAACAATGGTAAGGGTAGACATGGAGGAAAGGGAAAGTTTCGTCATGAGAACCAACACCCTAAATGTCACACCTAAGGGTCGAAGCACCCTAGAAGATGTCTCCATCAAAAAAGAAGGTGTGCTATCATTGTCAATAAGAAGGACATATCAGTTGTAACTGTCCTCTTCATCACCCTCGAGGACCAGGCCTAGCGGCAACCCATCTAGTGGCAACAACACCCTAAGGAGCATCCCAAGTGGTTGGAGAGTGTCAACATGCCTCCATTTTCACCATTGATAATGAGAAAGCCTAGGTCATTGCCAACCGCCTCATAGATAGTAACCATCCTTAGAACTTTTCTTTCTATACTTTACCTTGAAATGCATAATAGTCTTGACTTCCATAAATATGATGTATTACTACTTGATATTATGGGCCAAAATGTTAAAGCTGTATTCAAATCTAGTTTTACAAATACTTTCATCTCAAGAACTATTAGAACCGTACTTTGTTTGGACTTCAAGGACTTAGAATTTTTCCTGGAAGTCACTAATCCTAGTGGTCATATATTCTCATCCTTCCTTAAGACACCAGTCATCAATGTTAAGTATATGAACAATGAACTCCCTACCAAATTTATCTTGCTTTATATGAATGATTTTGATGTCATTATAGGAATGGATTGTCTTTATAACTATAAAGAAAAAATTTGTCTATAGGGTAAAGAAAATAAGGGTAGAGAAACCATGTCTTGCATACTTTTGCATCAGAGGTGGGAAAGATGCCACTACCATCCTATATGTGTCAGTTGTGAAAGTAGAATTGATGGTAGATAAAGGTTGTATAGCATTCCTAGACATAGTGATTGAGCCAGAGTAGAAGGTGAAACCCTTAGAGGAAATAGAGGTAGTCATGGACTATCTTGATGTGTTATTAAATGATTTTCCAAGCATACCCCCATAGAGGAACTGGACTTATCAATAGTGTTAGCTCTCAGAACTAACCCAACTTCTATGACACCTTATAGGATGGCTTCTGCCGAATTTCTCAAGTTAAAGAAGAAATTATAGGAACAACTAGACAATGTCTTAATCCAACCCAGCACATCACTTTGAGGAGCATCATTCCTCTTTGTAAAGAACGACATATTGCTCCTCATGTACATATACTACATAATGATCAACTAGGCTACCATTAAGAATAAGTATCCCCTAGCTCACATAGATGACACATTTGACCAGATCAAAACTGCCTGAGTTTTCTCAAAGATTGACCTGAAATCTATATACCACAAATTGTCAGTTAAGAATGAAGATATCCCAAAACCTACTTTATAAAAATGCTATCATCACTATGAGTTTTTGGTTATGCCTTTTGGTGTGTCTAATGCTCCAAGCGTGTTCATGAACCTCATGAATAGTGTGTTCCATCCTTTCCTTGAAACCTTTGTCATAGTGTTCATAGATGATATCCTACTCTAATCCAATGACCTAGATAAACATCGTGAGCACCTATCTAAGGTCCTTGATATCTTGAGAAAGTAAAAGTTCTACAAAAAATTCTTGAAATGTGTGTTTTAGATAGACCAAATTATGTTCCTTGGGCACAATATCTTAGGAGGAACCATATTAGTGGACCCTACCAAAGTAGAATCCATTCAAGAATGGCCAATACTAAAAAACAAATCTGAAATGTGTAGTTTTCTGGAATTGGACTGATATTACCAATAATTCATCAAGTATTTCTTATAAACTTCTTTGCCCCTGACTACGATCACTCAGAAAGATGAGAATTTTGCTTGATCTCATCTGTGTGAAGCATGATTCCATGAATTTAATTAAAAGATTACCTCGGTCCCTAGACTGACCATAACATCAGGTAATGATGGTGTCGTCATCTTTACTGACACATTAAAATTGGGCTTAGGATGCATTTTAGAGAAAAACAAGCATGATGTTGCCTTTGTTTCTAGACAGATTAAGACTAAGGAGTTGAATTACCCAACCCCTGATCTGGAACTTATAGCAATTGTCTATGCCTTGAAGATTTGGCAACAATATCGATATGGGGCTACCTTTGACATCTTCACCGACCATAAGAGCCTGAAGTACCTAGTAATTAAGAAGTATATGAAATAGAGAAAATGACTTTGGATGGAGTATCTGAAGGATTTGATTTTCACCATAGCCTACCATCGTGATAAGGCTAATGTAGTGGTTGATGCCATCAGTAGAAAACATCTTAGGTGTACAACTAGTTGGGTCACCCAGTGGAAGAGACTGGAAGACTTTGCTCGATAGATTCCACAACCTTTGGCATATATGATCGGTTAGGGTAACATCCAAATCAAGTTTGACCTATTAATTGATCATATAGAAGCCCAATTAGCTAGCCCTGAGTTAGAAGATGAAGCCTATGTTTGGAATGAGATTGGGATTCTTGAATCAGAATTGTGTTAGTCGGGGTTAGTTTGATGATCTAGGTTGGGGTAGTCAAGATGCAGTCTGATTTTGTATGACAACCCAGTCTGATCTGGTCAGTTGGCCAAATTTGAGACTGGTTTTAGTCTGATTCCGTTTGGCTACTAGGTAAGATTCAGTTTAATTCTGTTTGGAAACCAGGTCAGGATTTAAATTTTTTATTTTTTGTGAACTGATTTCAATACAAATATATTTTATCATAAAAATTGATTATATTATATTGGTTACGCTGCATAAATTAACTTCAATATTATTCAATTTAGGCTTACTTAAGTCGTGGTTAGTTTGTTTTTGTAATAAAAACACAAAATATTGTAACCACTCTCTGAAGACTACAAGGGATGAATAAAATGACATAGTTATGAACATGCATCGGTGTTTTTGTCCAAAACAATAACTAAACAAGGGGGTTGATGTACCCCTAATCATGTGGATAAGTAAAATAACTGGGAGGAAACAAACTCAACTAGTCTAGATACACAACTTAAACAAGAAAATGGTCCAGAATCAACAATTGTGAGGGCCTTTTCATTGTGGTGGTCTTGTGATGAAGTTTTAACAACAAAAAATAGCTATGGAGATTGATTACTTTAAGACAAAAAGTGGAAACACAAAATAAGACATGAAAATAAATTTGTTGCTTGGACCTACCTTGGTTTTTTTGTTGATGTTGCTGTGTCACAGAGCTCGTTGTTGTCTTTAGAAGAATATGAATTAATGGTGATAGGGAAATTTAAGGTGCCAAAAGGAATAAAAGGGATATTGTAGCAATTGCAATATACCTCGTCGGGTGTATTCTCATCATCAAATTCATCCAAATGTTTGCTATCCTCTGTCAAGTACTGAAATCATTTGAGATGATCGGGCATCTTGTTGTTGATGTTGGTAATCCAAACCTTGATTCTATTATGGTCAACTAGATGGAGAAAATTCTTGTCACTATGGACCAATACCATCCTCCTAAACCACTCACACAAACCAGATGTGGATACAAGATTTTTGGCAACATCATACTTAACCTCAATAACAGATGTTGAATTTCCAAAATTTAGGTACATTTCACCAGCCTTGTAGCATCTTCCATTTCGATAACGCCAATGTTTAGGCATAGTGAGTTGTGATAAGGAACAATCATCTAGTATGATGTCTAACTATTCTTCAATAGAGGGTAGTAAAATTGGGATAGAGGCCCAAGCCATGGTGACTGTTGAAGATCTAGGGTATTGTGGTTGGAGAGAGTCTCAACAATTTAGATGTTATGAGTACAACAATGTAAAATAATGTTGAGAAAAAGTAATATAAATGTAAGTACTAACAATAGACAACAACATGATGAAAACTACTAGAGGGGGGGTGAATAGAGTTTTATAGATAATTTTAACAATTATTGAACTCAAACAATTAACCACAAAAATATTGGACAAGGGGACAAGGATTTAGAGTGGTTCCAACTTTAGCAAATACTAAAGTTGTCAGTCCACTACCCGGTTGCTTACCCAACCGGGATTTGGAAAGAATTTAATTTTATTACCTCGCAAGGACTTTACATAAAATTACAATTCTCTCCCTAAACCCTTCAAGCAGCCTTCACCTAGAAGTAATCGCCCAACCTTGAAGCAGCCTTCACCTAGAAGTAATTGCACAACCTTGAAGCAGCCTTCCTCCTGAAGTAGCTTCCCGTTGCAATAGCCTTCTTGAAGTAGCTTCCCGTGCGATAGCCTTCTTGAAGTAGTTTGAAGTCCACCTTCTCCTCCGAGAAGAACCTTCTCCAATCAGCAGCCTCCAACCCTAGGAGTAGCAAGGAGAATACAACGGATAAAAGGAACAAGAAAGAAAATAGAAATTACAACTTATCCTTTGAAGCACAAGGCTTGATTTGCCTATACCAAGCGTATCGATCTCCTAACCAATGAGTGTAGAAGTGTAAGTGCTGTGGTAAGGAGATACTAGCCTATAGGACACGAAATGGGAGAAATGGAAATGAATAGCCAATGTAGGAATTGCTCTATTGCTCAAAACAGATTGCCAATGAGTAATCACTCTCAAATGTAGCACAAGTATATCATGGGTGTCTTTTGGTGTCCTAAGGCATGTCCTATTTATAGGAATGGCCTATGGATGCTTAAGGATGTTCTAGACAACTTCTAGGGGTTTCTAAGTGCTTAACTAGCCGTTAGGTATAAGTTAGGTGCGTTAGTAATGGCTAGTTGCTTTATTCTGCAGTTGCTGTCAGAGACCATCTCGGTCGACAATTTGTCGACCGAGATACCTACTCGGTCGAAGTTTTGTCGACCGACAGGCTCTCTGCATTAACGTTCATTTGCAACTGCCAACTACCTTGTCAGCTGTGTCTAACGGCTACTTGGGTCATTCTCGGTCGAGAAGTTTGTCGACCGAGAGTGTCTCGGTCGAGGAGTTTGGTCGACCGAGATTGACCCTGTTTCAATCTTTCAATTTAGGCACTAAGTAAATGCATGAGTGTGCATATGTGATCCTATTTAAAAGGGATGACCTATCTAAGTGTGGTGATTGGCTAGGGAAGATCTAACGCTTGATTTACATGAGATCTAAGTACTTGTACATTATATGTTTGTACAAGTTTACAATTGATTACATTGCATGACATTTACAATCATTCAAGCGTATAGTTTCCCTAGAACTTTGTCATCCACTTTATTCCTGCAACACTCAAGTAGCACGATAGATCAACAAGAATGAAATGTTTGTCATCATCGAAACAAAAGGGATTTATCATAATATCCAATTTATCCAACAATCTCCCCCTTTTTGAAGATGAAAAACATTTCCTAAATATGAAATAAGGAAATATAAAGCATGTGAGTTTCATACCTGAAAATTACCTTTTGTAGCCATTTATGTTTTGCAAGTGAGTGATGGCCAAGATGTTATGAAACTCATTTATATTTTTGATTTTATATTCTTTCTCCCCCTTTGTCATTTCAAAAAGATATCCAAGTTGAATATTTTATTTTTCATCTCCCCCTTAATTTTATATTATGCTCCCCCTTAAATAGATATCCTATTAGGAACATGGATTTTTGTCTAATTTATCCACAATTTGTTTCTCAATCATTTGCAAAGGATGTTAAGCCTTGAAGTGATATGAGATTCCCTTAAGCTTATGATGAATGTATATTTATTTCTCATTTATCAAGGGATGTTAAGCCCTAAATTAAATGAGAATCCTTTAATCTTAGAGTACATAAAAATGTCTCCAACCAAATGCAAGGGATGTTAAGCCCTGATTTGTTTAGAGAGTTCCTTTAAGTACAAGCTATATCATTTTTATGAAATTCATAGATTTCTTCATAATTAAGAGTAAAAATACTAAGGTCGTAACAAGCTTCAAATGATGTTTACAATGTTTTTCTAAGCTTCTTAATCAATTAAACCAATTTGTCGTTATGAGCTCCCCCTTAATCTTACAATTTAAGCAGTTTGATGCTTCTAAGGTCACAAATAATTTTAAATTTTTGATTTTGACCTTTGTCAAAAGTATACTAAGATTAAGTGCAATAAAATGATGTCCAAATAAGCATTTTGTCAAAGCTTATTTTAGGTCGCCCTTGACTACGACCATGGCGCCCCTTAGTCAATTTTAATTTTAACCAAGAGGCAAACTCTGCAGATTTCCAAGATAAACATTCATATGTGAAGTATAATTTCTGCAGATAGCTATAATTATCAATTTTGAAGCACATTAAGAGATACCTATTATGAAGACTTAATATGAGCATCATAGTGAAGTCTTTGACTTAAATTTTCTAGAATGCATGTTTTACATTCATTGTAAAAGATGTTTCATATGCTTTGCTATGGGTACATAAATATCAAATCCCATTTCTTATTATACCCTTATCATAAGATCCTTTAGAAACATATATTTTGAAAGCAATATTAATATCTTAAAGTCAAGATTTTTGCTTTTGATTTCTTAGAACAAGAAAATAGATAAAAACATTAATATTTTGTTCTAAGAGGCACCGTTTGGCTTGTCATAGCAACATCATTATTACAAGCTGTGTCCACAAGCATTATCTATTATGTCAAGATGCTTTTATGCTAATGACATTTGCAATTTTCTAAATCACAATGATCATTCATGGTTTGTATATATGAATCAAAGCTTATTTTAAACCAATGAAACATAATGATCATGATGAAGCATATCTATGATAAAACAGTAATTTCCTTGGTTAAGCCAATCATGATTTTTCAGTTTTAAATCCAACCATTGAGAGTAAACCAAAATAGTCTCACATAAGTTTTCAATTTTAAGACAAACTTTTATAACTGATCATGCCGAAGAAACTTTTCAAACAATGAATAAAGTTTGTTCAAGATTAGTCTTCTCACAGCACTTTTGCAATATGTTTAAGGATTTTCTACTCATAATGTCATATAATGTAAACAATCAATATGTCTTGCTACAAAAATTGTCTTCCAAGATTTTATTCTTGATTTGCATGTTAATTCAATCATCAATAACAATTTGATAGCAAACTAGGTTGATTGAAAAAACAATTTCAGAAGATTTATGTCAGACTTGACAACAGAAGCCTACTCGGTCGACCATTTCTCGACCGACAGATCCCTCGGTCGACAGTGTCTCGACCGAGAAAGGTTCTGTGTTGTTTCAAACCTGTTTTCAAATTAAAAGCAAAAGTATGAAAGTTAAAGCTCGATTTAGTTGAGATATTTAAATATCAAAGCAACATTTAGGTTAAATCTCAACTAATCATATACATTTTGTGAATCCAAACTAAACAAGTAGTTTAAGATGTATATTTGGAAATTTAATTTCTTGGATTAACTTGGTGTCCTATTATGTTGAGTTGAGATAGACATAGAGATATACCACTTAGAGTCTTTGGTCATATCTCAACTTAATTTTATCCATTTAGTTTGGGGGTTTTGGAACCCATACTAACTCAACATTCTTTTTCTTGTATGGGCATGAAAAAGAGTAATGTCCAAGACGTGAGCAATAATGGCAACATATAGAATCAACCTCAAGTCTTTTTCTATGGTTTTGTTCTAGGTTGTTCTTTGGTACAAATGTAGCTTGATGTGCTCGTGTCTTTCTCCAACTAGGTTGTTGATGAGTTTTCCCTTTGGGCTTATAACCTAGTCCTCTTCTCCCAATTTGATGATAGGAATCATCCAATATTCTATCAAGGATTCCATTGTTGCTTAACCTACTAACTTCTTGTTGCAACTTAGCAATCTCATCCATTCTTTTCTTAATATCTAGTTTTTCTTGATCTAGATTAGATGATAAAGAATTTCTCTCTTTCACTACATTATCATAATCTAGATGTGTACACAAAACAGGTTGTTTTTGAGGATCTTTTCACTTTGCAAGTAATCCAACCTTTTCTTGATATAGAAGATCATAATTTGTTTCTAGAGTAAAAATCTTCACATCACTACTACTTAGAGATGATTTCAAAGTACGATTTTCAGAAACAATGCTATCTTTTTCAAAACCAAGATTATTCAATTTAGCATATAAGTCTTCATTTTCGGATGTAAGAGCAAGAAGTCTAGCATTTAACTCATCGTTTGTTTTACTAGATTTCTTTAATTTCTTCTTGCACTCAATATACTTATTGTGTGTTTCTTCAAGACTAGAAATTAGCTCTTCTTTTGATAAATCAAGAAGGCTTACCTCTTCTTCTTCTTCTTCATTGGTTGTAGCAATGAGACAATTTTTGTGCTTTTCCTCTTTCTTCTTTTCTCTCCATGGACAACCGATTGTTGTATGGTTTGGTCCTAGACACCGATTGCAACTTGTTGTAGGTTGGTCCAAGTTGTTTCTTTGCCTGCGGTTGTAGTCACCACTACCCTCCATTCTTCAAGACCTTGTTAGGGTTCCTTGAAGCCTGCTCTGATACCAAATGAAAACTACTAGAGGGGGGGGTGAATAGAGTTTTATAGATAATTTTAACAATTATTGAACTCAAACAATTAACCACAAAAATATTGGACAAGGGGACAAGGATTTAGAGTGGTTCCAACTTTAGCAAATACTAAAGTTGTCAGTCCACTACCCGGTTTCTTACCCAACCGGGATTTGGAAAGAATTTAATTTTATTACCTCGCAAGGACTTTACATAAAATTACAATTCTCTCCCTAAACCCTTCAAGCAGCCTTCACCTAGAAGTAATCGCCCAACCTTGAAGCATCCTTCACCTAGAAGTAATTGCACCACCTTGAAGCAGCCTTCCTCCTGAAGTAGCTTCCCGTTGCAATAGCCTTCTTGAAGTAGCTTCCCGTGCGATAGCCTTCTTGAAGTAGCTTGAATTCCACCTTCTCCTCCGAGAAGAACCTTCTCCAATCAGCAGCCTCCAACCCTAGGAGTATCAAGGAGAATACAAAGGATAAAAGGAACAAGAAAGAAAATAGAAATTACAACTTATCCTTTGAAGCACAAGGCTTGATTTGCCTATATCAAGTGTATCGATCTCCTAACCAATGAGTGTAGAAGTGTGAGTGTTGTGGTAAGGAGATACTAGCCTATAGGACACGAAATGGGAGCAATGGAAATGAATAGCCAATGTAGGAATTTCTCTATTGCTCAAAACAGATTGCCAATGAGTAATCACTCTCAAATGTAGCACAAGTATATCATGGGTGTCTTTTGGTGTCCTAAGGCATGTCCTATTTATAGGAATGGCCTATGGATGCTTAAGGACGTTCTAGACAACTTCTAGGGGTTTCTAAGTGCTTAACTAGCCGTTAGGTATAAGTTAGGTGCGTTAGTAACGACTAGTTGCTTTATTCTGCAGTTGCTGTCAGAGACCATCTCGGTCGACAATTTGTCGACCGAGATACCTACTCGATCGAAGTTTTGTCGACCGACAGGCTCTCTGCATCAACGTTCATTTGCAACTGCCAACTACCTTGTCAGCTGTGTCTAACGGCTACTTGGGTCATTCTCGGTCGAGAAGTTTGTCGACCGAGAGTGTCTCGGTCGAGGAGTTTGGTCGACCGAGATTGACCCTGTTTCAATCTTTCAATTTAGGCACTAAGTAAATGCATGAGTGTGCATATGTGATCCTATTTAAAAGGGATGACCTATCTAAGTGTGGTGATTGGCTAGGGAAGATCTAACGCTTGATTTACATGAGATCTAAGTACTTGTACATTATATGTTTGTACAAGTTTACAATTGATTACATTGCATGACATTTACAATCATTCAAGCGTATAGTTTCCCTAGAACTTTGTCATCCACTTTATTCCTGCAACACTCAAGTAGCACGTTAGATCAACAAGAATGAAATGTTTGTCATCATCGAAACAAAAGGGATTTATCATAATATCCAATTTATCCAACACATGAGTTATTACAACAACATTTCTGACGTTTGAATAAAATTTAGATGATATGCCTACATCAATGTAAAATAATGTTGAGGAAAAGTAATATAAATGTAACTCCTAACAACAGACAAAAAATGGGTTATTTCATATTCATGATGGAGAAATAATTGTTCCATACGAATACATAACAAATTATCTGCGTGGTTAACTGCAAACAAAACAAACACAGTCAATCAAATATAAACTGACATTCATTGCACTAAGTTATTCAATTTCTACCAACATCCTCGGGTACTTTGTATGTATCTTAGTCTGTATTGTGCAAGTATGAGATGGATATTGTTGGTGAATTGGTTCTTGTTGTAGTCCTGGTGGATAAGTTCACGGGCTAGTCCAGAAAGTATTTGGAACTGCATCTACAATTTTAAAATTTTCCATCTCACCTTAAACACACCCGTACTAATATTAGTTATGCCAGTTATCTCATTGAACTTGGCTATGGCATCGTGCCAACCCTACCATGTAGTAGGGCCATGTAGTTTGTGTAAGTAATATTGTCGACCTAACATTGTTCTTAGGGATGCATCACATTCTACATCACATACAAATTGATTCATTGTATCTGTTAAACTGAAAAATACATGTGTAGTCAATAAAGAAACATTCATGATGGAGATAATCTAGAATGAGAATTTATATAGATAAATGGTATTTAAAATTAAGTACCACGTGAATAATCATAGTACATGTCCACCATTCAAGATGGTATCAGGAAACATACCTTCCATACATTAGTTCGTACTAAGTGTTGTACGTGGTGAAATAAACATGTGGTACATTGATAAAGACAAATTAATATAGACTAGTGTAGCAAGGGCATTAGATGACCATACAATGAGTGGTCATGCTTCAGGAGTTGCTGCGCTAGCCTAAAGAAGGCAATGGAAACAACCAATAGTTAGAAGACTATATTTTGTCAACAAGGAAATGAAGTCTGATTTGGCATGATATGATTTGTTCGGTTCAGATTGTTCAAGCAATGAAAAACCTGCACTTGTTACTAAATTCATCTAGAATAGTCACATGATGCAATTTGATTTAATTTGGCAAATGTAACATTAGCCAAACAAAACCATACTACATCATGCACCTATTCCAACAAAATTTTGCAACCAGCAAAGGTGTTTCATGGAATGACCACTGTGAACCATACAACTCCTACCATGCAATTGGACTCCACTTCTTTGTCAAAAAAATGTAGTCTATTTCTACCAAATGTATCAATTGCATTCTTTTGGCCGACACAACATTTAATGCCTGGGCCCACTGCCCAAGGCTCTAGTAGAGTTTTAAGAATGATGACTGGACCCACAGATCACCACTAGCCTTAACTGCGCACTTTGTCCACACTGACACGCAAGTCGGGGTCAACTTCCTGACTGGTCACCCATCCTAGTACTACTCCAAGTCGAGCACGCTTAACTATGGAGTTCTTTAGAGATGGGCTACCTGAAAAGGAGGTGCACCTTCGTGATATGGGTAGTCCGATCATTTGTTTTAAGATCGTCTTATCCAAGGCCTCAAATCCTAGGACGTTACAATCTCCCCCACTTAGACTCCTGACGTCCTCATCAAGGCTCAACTATATGGCCTCATAATCTTTCCCCATTTCTGTGTAGACCCAAATGTCCCATGTACACCCAGCTCATGATCACGGCTACCAATGCAAGGGCGGCTCCATCAACTCAGATAGCCCTTTCCAACATGCATGGACACTACCAATGCATGGGCGGCTCCATCAACTCGGATAGCCCTTTCCAACATGCGTGGACCGCACGGCTCAAAGACTGGCTTGCCACAAGGCCATGTGGGCCCCACCTACTGGAGGGGAATTGGCTCTGATACCACTTGTAATGCCTGGGCCCACTGCCCAAGGCTCTAGTAGAGTTTCAGGTATGACGACTAGCCCCACATACCACCACTAGCCTTAACTGCACACTTTGTCCACACTGAAGTGCAAGTCGAGGTCAACTTCCTGACTAGTCAGCCATCTAAGTACTACTCCAAGTCGAGCATGCTTAACTATGGAGTTCTTTAGAGATGGGATCCCTAAAAAGGAGGTGCACCTTGGTGATATGGGTAGTCCAATCATTCCTTTTAAGATCGTCTTATCCAAGGCCTCAAATCCTAGGACGTTACACAACATCTCATGGTGCATGACTACATCTACACACCCAATTGTTCCCTTGTAAAGTGGCTTTAAAAACAATACTCGCCCACTACTCGGAAGAAGAAGGGTTTTGTTCGTCCGCTCTCTCTTATATCAGAAAAATTTTGTCTTCTGACGTAAACCCCTCATTGTAGATACACAACAAATCCTTGTCGTATTCTTCAAACTCAGCGCATGCTGCAGTCCGTTCTACTTTTTTCAATTCCTTGGCCTCATCCATTGGCCAGTTGAAAATCAGCGGCACTTGTTGATTTTTACTAGGTGACGGTGAAGAAGAAGAATCGACTGAGTTGTCATCGACCCAACATTTAAACTTTGACCAGTCTAGGGGTATCCCATCTATATCGCATTCCAATTTTGACTAGTTTACTGCGGCTTTTGTCGACTTATCCTTACGCTTTGTGTAGCGCACAGACTTTTGATTAAATTTGTTGTTGTGCGACATCTACAAGTTGTTCGAAAAAGAATGGTAAAAAACACAACTAAATCAGTATCACATTTTATTACTATGTCCAAATATAGGTCCATAAAATGAGTATGCATGAATATGCATTCATTAAAATATATTCAGACTGTTGGTATGTATGCCCTGAGAGCCAATCATGGGATGATTGGTGGGATACATTAAGATTGATTTGATAAGCATCAAAGGCAAGCTTCCAATTCTTTCTGGTTTATTCATATGAGATAATGACATAATAGATTGAATGTCTAGAGAATGACAATACTCAATGACATATGCTTTCAGGTTCAGGACCTAAATGATGAGATCATACGGATGCTAAGAGTTTGTACATTCTTATTATGTCCCTAGTCATATGTCATTGTGGAAGGTAGATAGACAACAATGACACACAAGACTAGATTATGGTGTTGGTTGATGTCAAAATATCATTAGTCATGATATGGAGATATCAAACCAAACACATAGGTACTTGTTAGAGAACAAGTTCACCAGACAAACCCACCATGAGTTTGACACATGGAACCATGACATGGTAGTTACAATTAGTTCTCACAGTGATGGTGGTGAGTGTGATTCTTTGACCTGAAATCACTACACTCAACACATGTCGTTGGGTACACTTTGACATCATCAAACACAGTCTTGAAACATGGGTTGTTATAAAGATGATGATTGGGTGGCTTTGACACATGGGGCTTTTGAGGGGTGAGTGATAGATATGGGATTTGTCCCTCCTGAGGAAGTTTGATATCCATGGCCACTTGATGAGTAGGATTGAGATAGGCGTGCATGCATGTGTGAATCAATATGTAATATTGATGTCATACATATCTCCTCCAATCTACTCTGATATCAAGAAAGTGAATGAACGTTGACAGGATGATTGTTCCATGCCTTGAGTTCATTCAGGATATCAGTGATAAAGGAATTATACATTCATTGTAACACCATTCATAGATTGTAGGATTGAAAGTTGTTCTCCAACTTTCTATTTCACTTGGGTAACACTAATGTGTGACTAGGCACCACTCTTTGCTTGTGAAGTCATAAGTGTTATGGACTTTCACTACCAACATGAAATGGACCTGCAGGGTCACACACATAGGATTTAACCTGGAAGAGGAGTTTATCCACAAATGATGTTTAGATTGATTACTAAAGGAGTTTAGTAGTTCAATTAAACACTCAATCAATTGATAGCTCGATATAATAATGTTCAAGGGGTTGGACCGATTGATTAGAGTATCAGATTGATTGAAACTGTGATTGATTAATTTTGCACGGTCTATTCCCCATCCGATCGACTCATGTGATGAACTGATCGGCTCAGGTTTGTGAACCGATCAGCTCATGTGATGAACCGATTGGCTCAAGATAGGCTGAGATGACCGGTTCAAGGGCTGAATCGATCATCTCAACTGACCAACCGAGATCGTTTGGAAAGTCAGAAGACTATTTTGCAAATACAATTTGTTTCACTTGTAAAAATTCGATTTGGACAAGAATTAATATTTGATTAATCAGAAACAAATTTGGAAGTCAATTTGAGTTGAATCAGGACCAAGAACAGATCGTCTTAGAGCTCCAAACGATCGTCTCAGGTCCCAAACGATCGGTTCAGGACCCGAAACGATCGTTTCAGGACCCGAAATGATCGTTTCAGGACCCAAAATGATCGTTTCAGGGTGTGAACCGATCGGTTCAGCTGGCGTAGATTGGTTGTTTTGTGGAAATTCTCGAACCCTTCTACTCCTGCATTTATCCCGCATTGCCTGGGATAGAGAACCCTGTCCCATGACCCTCCTATATATATAGGGGTATTGCAGGCTTCTCAGGTACAACAACTCAGAACACCAATTTCTCTGCAAAGTTGTCGTTCTCTCGGGTTTTGGAAACCAAGAGAGAGCCCGAGCAAGTGCTACCCGATAAGGGAGGCACAACAAGGGAAAGGCAACTGCAGAAAAGCAACTGGTTGCAGGAGAGTGTGTTGGTGACTAGTACGCCGACAGGAGGGTACGACTCCTTCTGATTCCTTGTGGGACAAGGAGATCGGAGTTCCAGGTGTTAGTGACTAGTAAGCTGACAGGAGGGTGTGACTCCTTCTTATTCCTTGTGGGACAAGGAGATCGGAGTTCCAGGTGGTCCATGTGGACTACTTTAGAGGCGGGATACTTCTGCCTCTCTGAAGACATCTGTCAATTCTGACAGTCCTTGTGAGACCAAGATCTGCTCAGACACCATCCAAGACCAGAGGTGAACACCGCGCAAGCCGCAAGGTAACATCAACGAGCAAGCCTCAGGATAAGGTATGCCTCTATAAACCATCCTTGCTATTGTATAGACGTTGACACGATTCCTTAATTATGGGTTTGGGAGAAGAAAATTTTTGTTTCTGTTGCCTTCTCTGTCTCCCCTAAAACCCAATACAAACATGAAAAATATTGAACATAATGACAAATGTTGTCCATTTGAATATAATGTCAAATGTTTTTAAATGCATATAAAACAAAGAAATGAACGTTACTAAGGTGGTCAACAATTTTTTGCAACTTCATTTGTTGCCTTCACCACCTAATCCCACAGTTGTGTCATTGTTGTTTTCAACATTGTTTGGGCTTTCAGCAAATCCTGGGGGGATCACATATTGTGCTAAGGGATGAGGAGTCAATAAATGTTCCAAAAGGAAACAATTTTGTTTGATAAAGTCTTTCTTTAGGTTCTTCCAAATGGTTTTCAACTAGTTCAAAGTTATGAAATGCATCCCCATTATGTTTCAAATGTCATTCCATGTCTCCATCCAAGCCTCTCGAGTATAAAATCCATAGACACATCTCCCCATGTCATACTGACTTCTCATGTCATCAAGTAGGGTTTTATCGTGCTCTGGATGCCATAAAGCAAAAACATTTGTTGGATGCACAACCATATTATAGATTTTGTAAGTAATATATTTTAGAAGTAAGAGTTTATATCACAATTATGCATATAAAACCATAATTAATATTGAATATCTTATACGACATAATAATTTGAAAGGAATATGTAATCACCATTTTCGTAATGTTTACACATACTGTATTAAGTTGCATTAGATAAGCTAAGCATGGGTTATTGCAACAACATGTCTGACATTTGAATAAAATTTTGGAAGATTGATCGTTCCAATATAAATGGCACATAAATTTCATGGAGTCATTGGAGGTGATTGTGTACCCAATAGAAGATTATAACTATCCTCTAACTTGTTAACCTTAGTGTAAAGTGTATCATACTGGTACTGGTATGATTTGTAAACCTCTTCGGCATCATGATGGATTTCAACAAAATCCTTCATGTTCATTGCTTGACCCCAGACAGACTTGCCCTCATCAGTCAATAACTTAATCTCAGCATTCAAAGAATGAGTTGTTGGTGGGAGATCAACCTCCCAATGAAAGTATTTGCAACAGTCTTTTCCCTATATTATAATATGAATTTTGGATTAGTGTTAGCGAACATATATCCATGACATAGTCGATAATAACTTGTCTTTAGGGCCTTTACGTGTCGAACGTCTTCGGTAGAGAAGATGTAATCCATTTCTCCCGGTCTTTCTCTAAGAATGCCAAAGTCATACAACCCGACATCCTCTGTATTAATCTGCAATGCGGGCAGAACACCACAAAAACACCTCCTAACATCATATTCATCTATTGACATATATATACATGTAATAGTATAATTGAAAGTAAGCCAACCATGTAGGGATTTTGTTAAATAAATTGTTAATGCATCTTCAAGTTTAAACATACAACATAATTCATAATCGGGAAGGAATTGGATTTTACATTATGATGTATTGTAACCTTCATCCTTTGTTGCTGAATCAGTATCAATCGGCATGTGAAGACGTTTTTCGTGAAGATAGTCCCATCTTCTACTAAGTGTCTTAATTTAAGTGACCAACCTATGTGTATCTACTCTTGTGGAACATACAATTCACAACACAAAGACCAGTGCTTCCGTTTGTTTTGTGCATATGATAGTTGTGTTACCATAGCATCCCTAATTGTAGTTATGGTTGTCACGGTATGTTGGACTCATTGTGTGAGTAACATCATACGACACCTATTTTCAACAAGACCCCTACCACACGTAAAATACGGTCTGTGTGGATTGTTATCTTCAAAACAACCATTTGTCACATCTATTCCATCCATATACACTCGCACGGTGCAACAAAATCCACATTGGCAGAAAGGCATCCTAGTATCCATTGGAAAACCCATTGATAAAAAAATTAATGACACCCTTAGAAGTCGGTAGTATACCAAGCATCTAACTTCTACATCAATACAAAACGGCAATAAGTCAAACATTCCGTCCAACATGTTTCAATGTATCAAAAGTAAAAAAATATATATATGAAATTCAATGATTTTCCCACATAGAATAGGCAAGTCTTTGGCGCAAAACATCTCCCTCCATAGCATCAACCTAGCTTGTTTGTTGGAGAGAACTCAAATCATTCAAGATGTCAGGGGTTGTATGAGGGTCTTCTAAGTTTTCATCCATCAATGGATCACCATCATTTTGGCGTAGGATAAAATTGTGGATGATACAACAAGCCATTATTATGTGAGATTGTGAATGCACAGGAAAAGTCACTCCATTTAGAAATTAGGAAAAACTCTTCTTCAACACACCAAAGGCTCATTCAATAGTGTTACAAAGTTGAGCATGTCGGTGGTTGAAAATCTCCTTCTTGCTGGTGAATGAGTTTCTATTACCCCAATACTTTTCTATATGGTAAGTTACATTTCGATATGGTGCAAGAAACTATCAGGTGTTGGTGTACCCTGCATCAATAGATAATACTTTCCAGTGGGTACTTTGAAACCTCTTGTGGTTGTAGATGAGTTAAGTACCCATTGGTCGCTACAGAGCCCTCCCAACTAGTCATGATATATGTAAACTCCATTGAGAAGTCTACTACAACCATGACATTCATAGAAACATTTTTCTATTTCTATAACAATTCTGCTTATCACGCTTCACCAAAACGGGGATGTATGTCCAATCAATTGCCCCAATGGCATCCTGAGAGAAGTATATATGCATTTTAGTGACGAATAAATTGTTTATACTAGAAACAAATTGATGGTCATACCTTGAAATAAGGGTAAAATCTTGTACTCTTCAGCATCCGTTGGTACAGAGTTGTGGATGTGGTTTGTATCACAACATATTCATTGCACAAAGCACACACTGGATCCAATACCTCATTAAAATTTCTACTTGTGGTCTCACTAGATTGAATGTAGTCCTCAACTAGAACGCGGTCGGTATGATCATGTCCAACCATTTGAAGGAAGTATCATATGACCTCCTCTGATGACAGACCTCTGGTACTTTTCAACAAACCACACTCATCAAGTTTGTCCACAAAGGATAAAACCTTTTGAAGTCCTCTTTTATGGCTCGTTATTATTTCTAAAACCTTATGATGGTGGCTCCTAATACTAACTAATTTCAATATTGGTTGTCATGTGGCCCCATCATTTGAATTGTCCACGATATTGTGTGATATTTGGTCTGCTATTGCATTACCAATGGCATTAGCTAGATCGAACATAAGATGACAAAATTGTACAATGTCATCAGTTGTTTCTGGATGTTCAATATTGGCCATGACATCTATAATTAAAGTGATTACCCACATAAGAAATATATAGAGAGATTGTAGATATGAAATCACCATGATGAAATCTACAAGTCGTATGTATAAACATAACTATTTGTTACTTACTATGATAAATAAAATGATACTGATATCTTTGTAATCATGAAAAACATTAAACAACACCAAATTTCGAAATTGTTCCCAATGAAAGAAAATATATCAACATCAAATTTAAAAATTGTTCTTAAATTAAAGCCACAATATTGATATTGTTCTACATTCAGACAACCTCACAAGAATGATTCATGGGAAGGGCCTCTATTATTTCCACTCGTGCTACTAAACGGCGAAGGTGGTGATTGTGAATATGGTGGCGTCAAGGGTGTTTGTGATCTAGAAGCTCTATTCTTCATTTCCCAAAGGTCTTAGAACCATATGGTAATTTTGTGTGGGGTATCTCAAAGGCTAAGGTAAATGTTATGGTTTGATGACTCCTTTATGGCGTGCATAAGAATGGTAAAAATAGGGATAGGGGCATCCAGGTAGGTTGCATGAAAATGGTGAAAACTGATTTGATACTCATCTTTATCATTGGATGTACCGACGATACCAGTGCCCATCTCATGTACCTTGGCAAACACCTTTTTGAATTCAGAAACGACATCATTAGTAAGGCCACAATTGTCTTATGTTGTTGTGGCTCGCTTCCTGTGTCTATGCATGGGAGGAGTCCTTACACCAACACCTTGGTTGTCTGTTCCACCATTGTTGTCCTCACTTTGCATCCCAAAATAACCCATATCTTCAGTAAGACCGGTTGGTTCTGGGCTGGCAAATGGATATGATGCATCTAAGTCGAAAACAACATCATATTTAGATGGAACATTAGAAGAAAGTTGTCTATCTGTTATGGACATTGTGTGATTCCCCCTAGCGATGTTCCTCCCCACCATCATCTCGACATCGTAGTAGTGGTAGAATGGTTTGGTGATCAATCTTGCTAGTTCCTTGTTTCCCTAAAATGGTCAAGTTCTACTGATTAGGTCAATGTGAGTCACTTTAAGTGAATATTTAATATTTAGGGGGGTGTGTCATTGGACATACCACAAGTGTCTATCTCCACTCTGGGGTGTTAAGTAGTATTGGCTTGTGCCTGTTGGCATCCAAGCCATCACTACTTTTGTTGGTCACCAATTTTATCTATGCAAAGTCACTCCTGAGGTTCTTCCATCGAGTTTTTACTTGATCGATTATACAACCTTGGCTCCCCATCATGTTCTTCCAATCGCTTAGTACCTCCCTCTACATGTCCCTATTAAAATTTCTATTGATGCACCTACCCATGTCATATTGTCTCCTCAATGTCGAAACTAGAGCCTCATCTGACTCTTTGGTCCAAACTATACGGATCTTCAGATCTGGTGCAGACATAGTACTAATAGCACTACAATAGATCACTATAGTTAGGGTTCTTAAAGAAAACCTTTATACCAACCTAGTTTGGGTTTGTTTGTGCAATTTAGACAAGAATAACTTGTTCTAAAGTAGTCTATTATAGTTGTCATAAGGTATTATGTTTTTATGTTTGTTGGAAAATAATATTACAGAGTATGTTGGATAAATTGGAGGACTATGTTTGAATAGATGGTTAAAACTACTTATGACAATGAAATTCACTTCTATTTTTTATTATAGTTGTAGGTGTTGTATAATTTTTGCATGAATTAAATTAAGCAAATAATCATATCCAAGTACAAATCAATGATGTGGCATGAATTCAATTAAGCAAATAATAGGGAAGGTATAGAATGAAGCTTAAAGTCACATAAAAACCACATTAAAGAGAAACATGAGGCATATTTTTTCCCATCATAATGAATTAGTTAATAAAAAATAACAGTCATTAGGGTAGGTGTAAAGGTCATGTGATTTGGTAAACAAGCACTGATGGCATATAGGTGGAATCTGTAAAATATTGACCTATTCGTTAACAAAGAAAAAATTCACAACCTAATCGTATAATGGTAGGTGTTTTTCTGCTCATACAAAATAAAAGTCATTAGGGTAAATATCATGCTATCTGACATATCAATATAGGTAAGTAATAGTTGTATGTAATAGAACTTGGATAACAGACAGTGAAGACACATGGGTGTAGCTGTTAAATACTCCCACTTGACATTGACATTCACACATTCAATTTTTGGTTATAGATGTAGGTTAAGGATAATTTTTGCCAATTGATAGGTAATAGAGTAGGGATAACAAGCAATGAGGATATATAGGTGGAGGAGTAAATTATTGACCTATTTAGTAACAGAGAAAGTATTCACAAAACAATTGGATTGGTAAACAGAGTACAATGGACATGATCATGAAGCAATCAATCAAATGTAATCATTATACTTTATTTGGTGTATTGGTAGCTATTTTTCTACTAAAATAGATAATTTTTTTGTCCATAGCATAAGCTAATATCATTGGCATATCAAGAAATTTTGACAGTTCCTTATTAACGAAGGAAATGCCCAGGAAAAAATTGATATCTCACAATTAGGTTCAATGATTAACAACAACAAAATTGATTATAAATAATTAAAATGTATTTGGGTATGATAAGGTCATACAGACCACATTAAGGTTTGTTGACATGTTTATTAATAGAGAAAGTATTCACAACATAATCATATTGTTGAACAAGGTATGTTGTACATGATCTTGAATCAATCAATCAAACAAAAAAAAAAATATTTATTTGGTATAATGGTAGTTGTTTCTCTGCTATTATGTGCAGTATTTTTGGGGAATAAATTCAATTGCTAATATTGTAGGGATATCAAGAATTTTTGACAGTTTGTTATAGGATAAATATAATGCCACATTAAAACATGGAATATCATAATAAGGTCTGATGACTTACATCAACATTAATGATTCTAACAGTAATTAGGGTACTATAAGGAATATAGACATATCAATATAGGTAAGTTGTGTATGGATTTTAATACTACTAAAGAGGTCATACATTGATATTCTAGTCTGTTTCAAAAAACCCATAATAAATACTTAATATCTTATATGACATTACAATGCCATATTATGTAAAGAATGAGGTCCTCATGCCAAATAAAATGTGGATAAAATCATTTTATAGGTATAGGAGGTAAGTCATGACATTTTAAAGGTATAAGAGGTAAGTCATCACTTTTTTAGGTATGTCGGTTAAAATCAAATTAATATAGGGGTTGTAGGTGCAATATAATTTTTGCAAATCATATGGTAATACTCTAGGGATAATCAGCACTGAAGAAAGTTAGGTAGAGTAGTTAAATAATGACCTATTTTTTAACAAAGAAAGTATTCACAACAAAATTGGATTGGTGAACAGTGTACGTTGGACATGATCTGGAAGCAATCAATCAAACGTAATCATTATAATTTATTTGGTGTATTGGTAGCTTCTGCTAAAATAGAAATTTTTTTTGTCCATAGCATGAGCTAATGTCATACGGATATCAAGCAACTTTGATAGTTCCTTATTAAAAAAAATCCACTGGCAAAACTAGATATCTCACAATTAGGTTCGATGATTAAGAACATCATAATTGATTCTAATAATAATTAAAATGTATTAGGGTAATATAAGGTCATACAAACCACATAAAGGTATTTTGACCTATTTATTAATAGAGAAAGTATTCACAACATAATTGTATTGCTGAACAAGGTATGTTGTACATGATCTTGAAGCAATCAATCAAATGAAATAAAATCTATTTATTTGGTATAATGGTAGTTGTTTCTCTGCTATTATGTGTAGTATTTTTTGGGCCTAAATTCAATTGCTAATATCATAGGGATATCAAACATTTCTGATAGTTTGTTATACATGACATATAATGCCATATTAAAACATAGAATATCATAATAACGTTCGATTACTTACATCAAAATTAATGATTCCAATAAAATATAGAAGTCATTAGGGTACAATAAAGAATATCATGCTATCTGACATATCAATATAGGTAAGTTGTGTATGGATTTTAATACTACTAAAGAGGTCATACATGTATGTTATGGTCTATTTCAAAATAACCATAATAAATACTGAATATTTTATACGATTATGTAAAGAATGAGGTCCTCATACCAAATAAAATGTGGATAAAATCATTTTATAGGTATAGAAGGTAAATCATGACATTTTATAGGTGTAGGAGGTAAGTAATTACATTTTACAAGTATGTGAGTTAAAATCAAATTAATATAGGGGTTGTAGGTGTAGTATAATTTTTATAAATCATATGGTAATAGTCTAGGGATAACAAACAATGAAGATAGTTAGGTGGAGTAGTCAAATAATGACCTATTTAATAACAGTGAAAGTATTCACAACACAATTGGTTTGGTGAACAGAGTACATTGGACATGATCATGAAGAAATCAATCGAACATAATCATTATAATTTTTTTGGTGTATTAGTAGTTATTTTTCTGCTAAAATAGACAAATTTTTTGTCCATAGCATAAGCTAATATCATAGGGATATCAAGCAACTTTGAAAGTTGCTTATTAGAAGAAAATAAATGCCCTGGAAAAACTGGATATCTCACAATTAGGTTCGATGATTAACAGTAGAAGAATTGATTCTAATAATAATTAAAATGCTTAGGGTACTTCAAGGTCATACGGATCACATTAAGGTATGTTGACCTATTTATTAACATAGAAAGCATACACAACATAATCATATTGCAGACTTCATTATTATAGCATGTTTTAGGTTAGCCCCGCGATCATGGCGATAGGGGGCTCTCCTCCTCCCTCCGCCTCCACCCAGTAGGCAGGCTCCAGTGGCTCAAAAGCTGTTGAAGAGTGGTTCACACCCGATGCGGATGTCACCGTCAGGCGCGACTGGGTCAAGTGTGTGGTCGGGCCCCCTCCCAAGCTCCGGGGTGCAGTGGCAGCACACCCTAAAGTCCCCTTCCTAAAGGAGGGGGACAAACAACTGTGGACGCGATTCAACGACCCCATCATGGATTAGATGGAGGACTATCACTGGTACTCAGTGATTGTTTAGATCCTAGGGAAGAAAAGCCATCCTCAGCAACTGAAGGGATGGATGATTAGGCAGTGGTAATCTAAAGGGGAGATCAATGTTTTCACTTTGGATGGTGGGCTATTCCTGACTAGGTTTGCTAGTGATGCAGACAGAAATGTGGCTATGTTGTAGGGTCCTTGGTTCTTTGATGACCAATTGGTTCTCATTTGTACATGGATGTTCCAAGCAGACACTCACTGAGCAACCTTTACCACGATGTCGGTTTGGGTTTCACTCTCATATATTGGCAAGCATTGGACATCGAGGGCCATTGCAATCATCGCACACATTGTCGGGGTACCTCGTGCCATCAACAGGAGATTGAACAGGTCCATTTTGGGGTGTGCTAGATTCTGCGTTGACATATCAGTAGAAAAAGAACTCCCTCCTGAGGTCATGGTAGAGCTACCCAACAGAGACGAATGGGAAGTAAGATTCAAGTACGAAGATTTGCTAGACATATGCAACAGTTGTAAGGTTTTTAGACATGTCAATTGGGAATGCCCTGGTGAGAGGAGCAAGACGATGTGTCGCACTCCACCCATCATCCCAGACCCACCTCGTGGAAGAAGCAGAAGGAAAGGGAAATCAAGACCCCCTCTGGGATAGAAGAAAGGCAAAGAGAAGGTGACTATGCCTAAATCCAATGAGGAGGCCAATGATAGCGGCGAGAAGACTGCAGATAGCACTGTGACTACAAGAGTTGCTGATAAAGTTACTGACAAAGTGGTTACTGGTTCTCAGCAGGTAGTTGTGGTGATTGAAGAGGGCGAGATATAGGGGAATGAGACCCCTAGTGAAGGCTTGACCAAACAAGCGGAGGTAGTTATAGATGATAATCCTTTTTTTTGGTTCTAGATGAAGTGGGAGAGGAGGACCCTAGAGGAGGGGAACTAGGTAGAAGTAGAAGCTCGAGGCAGACTAGAAGTGCAGACAAGAATGGAAGGAGAAGTACCCCACCCAGGTCTGGGGGAGGTACTAACAAAACTAATTAAATGTCGATCATCACATGAAATGTGTGAGGCACATCTTTGGTAGGGAGCCAAAGAGAGTTGAGGAAGGTTGTTACAGAGATTGGTGCATCCCTTGTGGTGTGCTTAGAAACAAGAATTATAAGAGTTGTATGTGAAAGAGTCGATACTCTTTTCCCTAACAACTAGAATGCTTTTTCGAACCTGTCCCAAAGAGATGGTGGTCGTATTGTCATCGGGTGGAAAATGGCGATTTGGGATGTTGATGTTATCAACATATCCGATCAGGTTATGTCAGTGTCTTGCTGTAACCAAGGGGGAGCTAACTTCATCTTGTCGCATGTGTATGGTGAAAGGTTGGAGAGCGATAGAATGAGGATGTGGAAAGTTTTGTCTGACATGACTCAACATGAATTTCCCTGGCTTACCATAAAAGATTTTAACAATGTTAGAAGATCCGATGAGAAGTTTTGGGGCAGGGTTGTGCCTGAGAGAATAATGGCAGCTTTCAACAACATGGTTGAGGGGACAAGACTAATTGAACTGAATAAAGTGGGAGGTAGGACCACCTGGTCGAACAAACAATCTAAGCACAGGAGTATTGCGTGTGCTATAGACAAAGGTTTGGTGAACGAACAATGGCTAAACCTCTGGCCCAACTCTTATATAAAAATTGGATCCAATCTGTTACAACCCCAATTTTGGGTTCTTTTGGTGAGAAATGTAATTTCTCACATTAAAGATATTTGAACAAAAAATGATATAATTTGTTTGGAATAAGTGGATTTCGTTTACAATAGCCTTGATGATCGTGTTGTGGGCTTTATTGGCTATTGGGCCCAAATAACAAGAAAATTCAATTGGTGAATGAATAATTGAATATTTGAGAAAAGAAAGATGTTGAAACCTCTAGAAGGAAAAATAATATAATCCAAAGGTGGATTTCGTGCCACATGGGTTCCTTGGGTTAAAAGGAGTCCAAAGTTGCAAAGAAAAAGCAATAAGAAAAGAAAAGATTAATTAAGTATATCTTTATTAAGAAAGAAATTGAAAACAATGGTAAAATGTGGAAAATAAGTAGAAAGATGTGTAATTGGGTAATCCTTAGAGGAATTTCGTAATCAAAGAATTCCTAATGATAAAAGGAATATTAATGAGGAAAATAAATGAGAAATAAAGAGAAATCCTCAAAAAGAAATATTTTAATAAGAAATACACATGATAATGAAGAATAATGCATTTAGATGCATCTAGAAGGATAATAGGTATCCTTAAAAAGTAATTTGGAAATAATAGAGTTCCTTGGGATCCAAGGAGTCCCAATAAAAAGGAAAGAAAGAGAAAATAAAAAAATTATAAAATATGAGGATAATGTGATGCATTATTAATGAATTATGAGGTTTTACAAAAAGAAAGTATTTTCTATTAAATGAAAATAGAATTTCGTGCCACTAGAATAAAGGGAAAGTACTAAGAAGATAAAAGAAGAGATTTTCAAAATTCTAATATATCAAGGATAAAGAATATCAAAGGAATAATAAGAAAGAGAGAGAAGATTGTTTATTCATGAAGGAATATACTTTCCTAGTGGAGAAGAGACTTAGATCTTGTGGATACCCGACCTAGGGCTTCATTTCCCGCCCCTATATAGAGGGGTAGAGCCCAGGGTCGAGTTCATAAGGATTCCACGTATCCTTCTCTTCTTTCTCTTCTCTTCTTCCTTGTTTTTGTCCTTAAACCCTAACCATGGAAAGCAACTTGGGCACGAAGCTGGGAGGAACAACGCGGGGTTTCCATGAACGTGTAGTGTACCAGGGTTCCGAGGAGACACAAAACCAACAATGTCGAGCCCTAGAACCTGTGTTGTAGCAGCGTCTAGGCTGCTGTGTTAGCCGACAGTGTCTGGCCTGACGAGCGATGAAACGGCTGAAATCAGGAGGTGTCGCGTGTGCACCAGATCACGGAGGAGGTATAGAAGAAGCTTCCGACAAGGATCGTGGACCAAGGAGGAAGGGGCATCCCGTGCAAAGCTACAGGTCAGCGGCCGTGTAGGGTTTTCCTAGGAGGAAGACGACCTAAGGTCGATTGGACAGATCTACCCTCCACGCTGTGCTGGACCGACCGCATAAAGAGGGCAATCATGACTTTTCATCATGTTTCCGAATCTAGTGAGTGCTTTGCATGGCACCAAGGCGACGTGGTAGCTTTTGATTGGCTCAAGTAAGTGTATTAATGCAAAAATCATAACTCCTAATTGGTAGCTCCGATGAGAACATATAATTCATGAATTTTACTCAGAAAAATGAGAGGAATCCATTAAAAATATAATTAGATTCTTATTATATTTGCAATTCGAGAAGTAATATAAGTTATTAACTTTAGTGTAATGATGGTTAAGAAACCCTATTTGGATATGATTAATGTGATTAGTAGGGTTTAGTTGATCGTTATAGTTGATGTTAGTCTATTAATGATAAAAGGGAACATTAGGAACAAAAAGGATGAATCTTTGCACGTAATCCATTTAATTAAGATTTTTTGTGCAAGAATATACTTTAATGGGCCTTAAAACCCTAATGTTGGCAAATTCGACTATTAATAACTTTAATTATTCAAAGTGATGAATAAAGATGAGATATAATGATTCTAAGTTATTTCGAGCATTAAAGTTCCTAATTTGTAGATAAATGCCTTGAATGTAGTAATTAGGGTTTTCTCATGAATCAAGGTAGAATTAATGGTAAATCAAGTTCATATGCGAATTAGACTATAATGAACTTTGAATTGATGATAAATGAGTATAATGATCTTGTCATGGATTAAAAGGATAAAAATAGTAGATTTAATGTAAAAGAGGCTTAATGAACTTAATTAATGATTAATTATGCCTTTAATATGAAATTGAGGTTTAGATGTGGAAATAACTAGGGTTGGTGATCAATTGCATTAAATTAGGGTTTAAAATATTAAAAGATGAAAGGAAACCCTAATTTCAATAGAAACCCTAAAAGTGATATAGAAACCCTAGGAAGCGAGCTAGGTTTAATGGATCTTGATGACATGAATAATAAAAAGGGAATTACGTGATTATTTCAGGATCTTGTTGAAAATCCTTGCTTGCTTGGATTCTTATTTGCATGGATATTTCTGTTCAAATCGTCAGATCAGGTATGTGGTTAATTATGAATAACCGCCTTAGTTTCTAGAGGATTTTCCGAATTGTTAATCGCATTGAATCTAAATTATCAGTTGGATGTTCATACTTGCAAACTATAAAGTCACTATGATTATCACATTAATAATAGAAGTATGTATTCTCGCATCTACATGCCACCCTGATGGATGATGCCAAAGGTCAGGCCGAGATGGGTAGACCAATGGACACCTTGAGTGGTGACCCCATGCACTAAGCTCGGGAATGAGAAGGTGGCCTATGATATTGCATGACTAGAGGGCACCATGAGTGGTGACCCCAGGCACCAAGCTCAGGATTGAGAAGGTGGCCTTAAGTCATTAGCAAAGGAAACCCTAAGGTGGGTATGCCAGGGTTAGGGCAAAAGTAGTGGAGAATGTCATACTGGAAAATGTAAATTGGTTGGTTAATTAACTTGATTGTTATAATTAGATTTTTATCCATATATGCAAACTTTTGGTTGTCCCTACATACCAATATATTTCGATATACTGACCGACATTTTATTTGTCGGTGTTTTAGGAACAACAATTGAAAGAACAAACAGTAAAGTGACACATTGTGGAAATAAGAAATAAAGTGCAAGGAGGATTAGATAGGATAATTCAAGCTCTGGATAGATAGATTTCCCAAGTTTTCAAAGGTTAGTAAAGTTTTAATTTTATACCAAATTCCAGTTAATTAGTAGAATTTCATAATTATTATTGATTATTTGTTGAACCTTTGATCCTGTTAATTGAATAACGACTCTGACCTTCAGGTCTCCCTTAATTGGTGGTTACTGGGAGGCAGGGTCGTTACAATTGGTATCAGAGCGTACGTTCCTCACTTAATCTTTAATAATTATTAAATTTTACAAATTATATAGAACCCAAGGGAGTTATTAGAAGATTATCCCAAAGACAGAGGTGTCTAGAATAGGATCACGACCGGGGGCTGGCAATATTTTCCTCCACACCGCTAGTCGGAATACGAGGACTCCCAGATTCGTGTGACTGCCTGGCCAAAGTCTTAGGGTATGAATCGAAATAAGATACCTTTAGGACCCTCTCATCTTATTCATACCTTCTCGACACAAATTATGTTAAGGACCTTAAGGATTAGGGTTTCCTCTCTTCTCCTCGCCCTCTTGAGGTATGGGTAAGGTTGATAAGGATTAAGGGATCCTGCACCAAATTAATGAAAATCATGTAAATAAGATGTCATGGATATAAGCTTAATAGATTAAGTGAAAACTAAAGAATGGATACATGCTTAGGTCATATGACATGAGTTTTCTTTTCCATCAGGAGAGACCTGAGGATAGACCTGCTTGTCAGGGGGATGAGTAGAGAGAGTTAGTCTTGGAGGTAGAGACCTCCATTGAAGGTAGAGACCTAGCACATCCTTTGAGGATGATGTTAACCCTAACCCTAAGTAGAGGTTAGAGGGAGAGATGACATGATGAGTTAGATGTCATGGTAGACCAGGTGTTTGGATATACATGCCTTGGATGCCATATGAGCCATGAGAGGTTGGATGATCAAGTACCTATGGCAACCCAACCCTGGGAAGGTTCGTGCATGTTGAGTGAAAGATAGATCCTTCATGGATGAGGTTAGAGAAGAACCTATAGAAACCTTATGGGCTGTTGTAGGTAGGGTAAAGCTTGAACCCAGAGTACATCAGTGGTACGGTAGTAGGTTGAAACCCTAGCTAGAAGGGCATGAAGGATGGCTTATGAGATAAGAATAAAGAGATATGGATAGGCTTCACCCACTTAGGGGTATATTTGTGAGCATGAGCTTTCATGGAGAGAGGACCTCTAGTAGTACGGCTGGATGTGGACTTAGCTCTAGAAAGAGAAAGCAAGAACCCAACAAGAAGCTTGGAAGCTTAGCTTCTGAGACATGAGGAATAGTGGGGAGTCGAGAATGATGCGACCTAAGTGGATGATAGTGGCTGCCTTATGCTTGATCCCTAGAGGCTGATGATATCTTGGTTGCCTTTAGAGGAACCAAATCCTAAGGAGAGGATGATGCTTCTGGAACCTATGTGCCTATGGTATAGGAGTTTACCTGTTGAGATAAGACAAAGAGTGCCTTAGACCCTGATGAGGTTCAAGTAACCAGTTGTGGGGCTTTATACCTAATGGTTGTCCTTGAGGAGGACTCAACTCTGAGGTGTTGCTCATATAAAAGGATCATGGGAGTACATGGCATACCTTGGACATGCTTGATTCGTGGTTAAGAGGTTGAGCATGTAGTTGGATATCCAAAAGTGAACCTAGGGTTCCTGGCCAAAGAGGGGAAGTGGTATGCCTAATGCTCATGACAAGAATTAAGTTGCTATAGTTTTGAGCATGATACTCCTCATGCATGGAGGAAAAGGGAAGCCCATTAAGTTTAAGGTATGTTTGATGAATGCCTCATAATTAAGTTGATGACACGGGAAAGTATGATCTTGATCCAATGTTGAAGAAAGAGAACAAGTATGACCTAGCATAGGTGATCTTCTTGTGCCTTAGTTGCTGTTGGGTTAGGCATGTTCATGTGAATGTAAACCTTAAGGATGGTTGTGACCTTGCTTTCAAGAGTTGTAGTTTCATCCCATCCTGGGAGAGGGACCCTTTGGTAAGGTGTGTACCAGTTTGTGGGTTTGTGGAAACCTAGCGAGGTCTCATAGGATCTTGAGAAGCTAAGTGAAAAGTACATGGTGTGAGAATGAACCTGTAGACCCATAGATGACCATCTCTAAGTGCATGTGGATGTGTTACCATGGAGGTAACCGGTAGGGGGCCTGACCAAGGTAGGCAGGTTGCCATGACCACTATGAAGGGATGAAGGTCATTTAGGAATGAAGAGAGAGATGAGGAAGAATTGGGTAAGGTTCTAAGTTGAACTTGTACTATGATATAATCCTAAGTCTATCCTAGGGCCAGGTAGGGATAAGCCTGATGGAAGTAGGAGTTTCCTAATTCCCTAGTTTCACATGACCATAGGGTCGGGAGGTAACAACTATAATTGTCTGAGGGCCATGGGTTAGGAGATTGATCACCTTCATGATCTCATGGGACCCAAAGGGCAGATGAGTAGGGCACTCTCTGGATGCATAAGGGAAGAGGGATGACCGCAAATGTGCCGACAACCTATAGACCTAGAGGAGATGCCCAAGGATTGTGTGTAAACCCCAGTAGGTTCGAGACCAGTTTTTTATGGAAGTATTTTTTTTTCTTTATATATCATGATGTTTGTGATGTGGAGACATGAGTTTCACGTTTCAACTTAGATTTGAAGGTGTATTGGCAAGGTGGGATGTACCATCTCTACTCCTGGAATGGGAAGAACTTTGTATTTGGACGGCCGTCAAATGCTCATTTCTTCTTGTTATGGGAGTGAGAGATAGGACAGTACGCATGCCTTACACCAAGGATAAATATGATGTAAGTTGGAATGTTGCTACAAGGTATGAGGATAGAGATGATAGCATACCTTTGTGGAAGGAATAATACATGGATGGTTTACAAACATTAAGAGAGATAAGGTAATCATCTTATAAGGATGTTTTTAGCATGAGCTATGTGGATTTTACAAGTGATACAAGGTTGAGTTTTATCACCATTAGTATGAGCTCAGAGTTTCTTAATGAAGACAAACTTAGAGTTTGAGATGAGATGATAAGTATAATGCTTGGAGGTGTATGTCTTCGACATTACCTAACACTTAAGGATAAGAAGCGGTAATGAATGCTCTGGTTGAGATATAGTTGCCTAGTTTAGCTGGAAGCTAGAAGAAGTTGAGGTTGTTTGACTAACCCTATGTTTGGAAAGAGGATGTGTTTTGACTAACACACAAATGAAACAAGATATGTTGAACAAGTTAATGGTTGTTTGGTTAGCCAGTTTAGTCCTTGATATAGTAAAAGGATGGTGATAGAACCTCAGATACATTCCTTTGGATAGGAAGGTAATAAAACCCTTTTGAGAATGGTTTAGGGTTTTCGAGGTATCAAGCTTGAGGAATCCTAACAATACAAGAGGTCATGATATACCTTGGTAGTACAAAGATAGTAAGTGTTGGTAGTACTCCGGATGCTTAAAACAAAGTTGCATGTAGCATGTGGCCATGCATGCCAGGAGGTGAAGGACGAACACCAGTAACCTAGTGTATCGATATAGAGGATAAAAGAGTCCCTGAGAGGGAATGGGAGTTCATCACTATGGATGTTGTGGTAAGTCTCCATTTGAACCAGAAGGTCAAGATGCAATATGGGTTATGGTAGATCGCCTTACCTAGATAACATGAGAAATAAATGAGTATTGTCAAGAGATAGATTCTGTTAAACTACACAAGAGAGAGAGAGAGATGGTTCAACAACACCATGATACGAGTTCAAAAGTTCTTGAGTATGACCTAGAGGTTCACTTCCATAAGGTGGAAGTAGGTACTTGAAGAACTCAGTGTCAGTACCGCCTATCACCCCTAACTAATGATTAGTTTGATCCGGACTAGAGGGTCTGATGAGAGCAAGTGTGCTTGTTTAGGGTGATACATAGAGACAATTCTTAAGATGTGATGCTAACCACCATAGCCTTTATCGGGATGCAAGAAGTCTTATAGAGAGGTTGTGTCAGTCACCACTTCATTAAGATGATGTTGATGAAGGAGGCCTCACGAAGGTCAGAAAAGAACCACAATGTGTGCAGATGAAGTCGCTTTGATCATGCAATGGCTGAGAGAGGGCCCAGTGGTGACATGAGTTACGAGCTGATGCAAAGCAGACTGGCATGCAGTTTACTGTGAGAGAATATGTGATGTGAAAATCGGACCCCTCTATGCTATGACTGAGAAAGCTGAGTCCCCGATATATGGGTCCATTCGAGATGGATTGGTGGAGATGGTTGTGTTTAGCCTTGCCCCTCAGGATAACATGATGTGTAATGTATTCCATGAGTCTGATCTAGAGCACTATGTGAGGTACCCAAGCCATGTGTTGAGCCCTGAACCAATTCATCTTTTGAGAGGTTGAAATGTCCCGAGTCACTTATGAGGGTATTATATACCAAGGTAAGTAAGAACTCAGATGGAAGAATATGAGATGATGAAGGTTCTTGGGAAGCACCATGGAAAGGGCAATGCCACATGGGAGCCCTGATGCATGTATGAAAGGCATATCCTGAACTGTTTGTTTGCTTGATGGAATTTTGAGGGCAAAATTCCTATAAGAGGGGAAGGATGTTACAACCCCAATTTTGGGTTCTTTTGGTGAGAAATGTAATTTCTCATATTAAAGATATTTGAACAACAAATGATATAATTTGTTTGGAATAAGTGGATTTTGTTTACAATAGCCTTGATGATTGTGTTGTGGGCTTTATTGGCTATTGGGCCCAAATAACAAGAAAATTCAATTAGTGAATGAATAATTGAATATTTGAGAAAAGTAAGATGTAGAAACATCTACAAGGCAAAATAATATAATCCAAAGGTGGATTTCATGCCACATGGGTTCCTTGGGTTACAAGGACTCCAAAGTTGCAAAGAAAAAGCAATAAGAAAAGAAAATATTAATTAAGTATTTATTTATTAAGAAAGAAATTGAAAACAATGGTAAAATGTGGAAAATAAGTAGAAAGATGTGTAATTGGGTAATCCTTAGAAGAATTTCGTATCCCAATAATTCCTAATGATAAAAGGAATACTAATGGGGAAAATAAAAGAGAAATAAATAGTAATCATCAAAAAGAAATATTTTAATAAGAAATACACATGATAATGAAGAATAATGCATTTAGATGCATCTAGAAGGATAATATGTATCCTTAAAAAGTAATTTGGAAATAATAGAGTTCCTTGGGATCCAAGGAGTCCAAATAAAATGGAAAGAAAGAGAAAATACCAAAATTGTAAAATAACAGGATAATGTGATGCATTATTAATGAATTATGTGGTTTGGCAAAAAGAAAATATTTTCTATTAAATGAAAATACAATTTTGTGCCACTAGAATAAAGGGAAAGTACTAAGAAGATAAAAGAAGAGATTTTCGAAATTCTAATATATCAAGGATAACGAATATCAAAGGAATAATAAGCAAGAGAGAGAAGATTATTTATTCATGAAGGAATATACTTTCCTAGTGGAGAAGAGACTTAGATCTCGTGGATAGCCGTCCTAGGGCTTTGTTTCCCACCCTTATATAGAGGGGTAGAGCCCAGGGTCGAGTTCGTAAGGATTCCACGTATCCTTCTCTTCTTTCTCTTCTCTTCTTCCTCGTTTTTGTCCTTCGACCCTAACCATGGAAAGCAACTTGGGCAAAAGGTTGGGAGGAGCCAACGCAGGGTTTCCATGAACGCCTGGTGTACCAGGGTTCCGAGGAGACACAGAACCAACAAGGTCGAGCCCTAGACCTTGTGCTGCAGCAGCGTCTAGGCTGCTGTGTTGGCCGGCAGTGCCTGGCCTGACGAGTGACGAAATGGCCGCCTTGGCCGAAATCAGGAGGTGCCGCATGTGCTCCAGATCACGACGGAGGTAGAGAAGAAGCTTCTGACAAGGATTGTGGTCCAAGGAGGAAGGGGCAACCCGTGTAAAGCTGCAGGTCGGCGGCCGCACAAGGTTTCCCTAGGGGGAAGACAAACTAAGGTCAATTGGATAGATCTACCCTCCACGATGTGCTAAACCGGCCAGATAAGTGGAGCGCAATCATGACTTTTCGTCATGTTTCCGAATCTAGAGAGTGCTTTGCATGGCACCAAGGCGACGTGGCAACATTTGTTTGGCTAAAGTAAGTGTATTAATGCAAAAATCATAACTCCTAATTGGTAGCTCTGATGAGAACATATAATACATGAATTTTGCTCAGAAAAATGAGAGGAATCCATTAAAATTATATTTGGAGCCTAATTATGTTTTCAATTCAAAAAGTAATAGAAGTTATTAACTTTAGTGTAATGATGATTAAGAAACCCTATTTGGATATGATTAATGTGATCAATAGGGTTTAGTTGATGGATGAAGTTGATATTAGTCTTTTAATGATAAAAGAGAACATTAGGAACAAAAAGGATGAATCTTTGCACGTAATTTGTTTAATTAAGAGTTTTTGTACATGAATATACTTTAATGGGCCTTAAAACTCTAATGTTGGCAAATTCGACTATTAATAGCTTTAATTATTCAAAGTGATGAACAAAGATAAGATATAATGATTCTAAGCTATTTTGAGCATTAAAGTTCCTAATTTGTGGATAAATGCCTTGAATGTAGTAATTAGGGTTTTCTCATGAATCAAGGTAGAATTAATGGTAAATCAACTTCATATGCGATTTAGACTATAATGAACTTTTGAATTGATGATAAATGAGTATAATGATCTTGTCATGGATTAAAAGGATAAAAATAGTAGCTTTAATGGAAAAGAGGCTTAATGAACTTAATTAATGATTAATTATGCCTTTAATATGAAATTGAGGTTTAGATGTGGAATTAATTAGGGTTGGTGATCAATTGCATTAAATTAGGGTTTAAAATATTAAAAGATGAAAGGAAACCCTAATTGCAATGGAAACCCTAAAAGTGAATTAGAAACCCAGGAAGCGACCTAGGTTTAATGGATCTTAATGACGTGAATAATAAAAAGGGAATTACGTGATTATTTCTGGATCTTGTTGAAAATGCTTGCTTGCTTGGATTCTTATTTGCATGGATATTTCTGTTCAAATCATCATATCAGTTATGTGGTTAATTATGAATAACCGCCTTAGTTTCTTGAGGATTTTCCGAATGGTTAATCGCATTGAATGCAAATTATCAGTTGGATGTTCATACTTGCAAACTATAAAGTCACTATGATTATCACAAAAATAATAGAAGTATGTATTCTCGCATCTACATGCCACCCTGATGGATGATGCCAAAGGTAAAGCCCAGATGGGTAGACCAATGGACACCTTGAGTGGTGACCCTAGGCACCAAGCTCGGGAATGAGAAGGTTGCCTATGATATTGCATGACTAGAGGGAACCATGAGTGGTGACCCCAGGAACCAAGCTTGGGATTGAGAAGGTGGCCTTAAGTCATTAGCAAGGGAAACCCTAAGGTGGGTATGCCAGGGTTAGGGCAAAAGCGGTGGAGAATGTCATCCTGGAAAATGTAAATTGGCTGGTTAATTAACTTGATTGTGATAATTAGATTGTTATCCATATGTGCAAACTTTTGGTTGTCCCCACATACTAGTATATTTCAATATACTGACTGACGTTTTGTTTGGCGGTGTTTTAGGAACAACATTTGAAATAACAAACAGTAATGTTACACATTGTGGAAATAAGAAATAAAGTGCTAGGAGGATTAGATAGGATAATTCAAGCTCTGGACAGATAGATTTCCCAAGTTTTCAAAGGTAAGTAAAGTTTTAATTTTATACCAAATTCCAGTTAGTTAGTAGAATTTCATGATTATTATTGATTATTTGTTGAACCTTTGATCCTGTTAATTGAATAATGACTCTGACCTTTGGGTCTCCCTTAATTTGGGGTTACCGGGAGGTGGGGTCATTACACAATCCCTTGAGTGATCACTCATGGATGAATATTGAACTAGTTGATAAACCTCAAATCAGGAGACCTTTCAGGTTCCTTAATTGGTGGTGTGACTGGCCAGGCTTCAAGGAGGTTGTAGAGAAGAGTTGGACTATAAATGTTGAAGGCAATGACCTGGTCATTGCTCTGAACAAGATATAGAACATGAATAAAGCCTTTAAAAAGTGGAACAAAGAGAAGATGAACCTGAGGAATTTAATTACAGAAGCTGAATTGAAATACAAGCTTGTTATGGAGACAATCAGGTTCGATCCTCTTAATGAGAGACTCATAAAATAAGAAGGAGAAGCTGAAGATAGGCTGTATAAGCTAAAGAAATCCGAAGAGGTGTATTACTGGTAGCGAAGAAAAATGGAGTGGGTGAGAGATGGAGATCGTAACACTAAGATTTACCATAGGGAAGTAAAGAAGAAAGAGCTTAAGTAATCAATACATTAATTAATGGATGAAAATGGTCAGCTAGTGGACAGTAGAGTTGGGGTGGCCTTAAATGCCATCAACTATTTCACAAAGTTGTATAACCAAGAAGAGATAAGTCGACCCAACTACTCTAACATGTTACCTGGTAGAAGAGTAAATGAGAATGACAATGCCATGCTTTTCTCTCAGGCTAAGGAGGATGAAGTTAGGAGGGTGGTTTTCTCCATCAATGCCGGCAAGTCCCCGGAGCCCGATGGCATGAATGCCAAGTTCTTCCATAGTATGTGGAGCCTAATTAAGTACGATATAATAAAAGTTGTTAGATGGATAATTAATGGTCACAATATGGTGTTGGCTGTCAACCATGTTTTGTAATGTATTATTTAAAATTGTGTCCAAAGTACTTGTAGGTCGATTGAAGAAAGTGATTCCTCACATTATCTCCAAGGAGAAAAGCACATTCATCAGTGGGAGGAGAATCGCTGACAGCACCCTGTTGGTGGTTGAGTTTCTTACTAGCTTCAAGATAAATAAAAGTAGTGCCAAAGCTTGCTTTAAGGTGGACCTCACGAAGGCATATGATCATGTCAGATGGGAGGTGTTGTGGGCTATATATCATGGAGTCTCTTGGCTTCAACGACAGATGGATACAAATTATAAAGCAATGTGTATCTACTACCTCCTTCTCCATTCTCCTAAATAGAGGACATGTAGGGATCTTTAAAGCTTCGAATGGATTGAGACAAGGGGACCCTCTTTCCCCCCTATTGTTCACCATTGTTATGGAAGGGCTCACCAACATGCTGAATGAAACAGAAAGAAGAGGTAAAGTAAGATCGTTTAAAGTCAATAACATAAAAGTCAAACCCCTTCTGATATATGTTGATAACATCATGATGTTCACATCGGGGCACACTAATAGAGTGAAAGAAATGAAGACGGTGTTGATGAAGTTCAGCTGCCTCTCTGGGCTCTATATGAGCACTATCAAATCCAATATTTACCTCTCTAAATCCTGTGATGTTAGAAGAGGAAGAATCAGAAGAGCTAATGGGATCAAAGTGGGTAGAATACCTACTAGATATCTTGGTGCCCCTATTGCAGGTGGGAATGGGTCTTCTAGGGATTTTGCTCATTGCTTGGACTATCTTAGATCCAAGATATAGGGATGGACAACTTTGCGGATGTCTATGGTCAGTAGGTTGATGCTAACCAGATCAGTCTTATAGGATATGGTCAGATTTTGGAGTGAGGTTTGTTATATTCCTCTTGCTACTCCCAATAATATGATAAAACTAATAGCCACTTTTATTTGGGGTAACAAAGGGCATGCCATGGCTTGGGACAACATTATGAAGCCTTTCTGCAAGGGAGGTCTGAAAATTACAGTGCCTGAAGAAATGGTAAAGCAAAGCCATGGAAGAAGGGTCGATAGATTCCTTAAGGACAAGGAGAACATCAGGTCTGTGTGGTTGGGGAACATATACGGTGAGCTTTACAAGGGATATGATTGCTCATCTTCAAGGGTGTGGAGGAATATGTGTAGGAAATGGGATGTCATGCACAACGCTTATAGTATTGATTTGGATAGTATTGCCTCTCTGGTCAATGCAGGGGTGACACCATGGATCACCACTAACTTTGGGAGTGATGTCATATGGTACAAGCTGTTGTGGAATCCCTGCCACATTCTGAAATGGAGTACTACCATGTAAAAAACAATCCATGGGATACTTCGTATAAAGGACAATGACTAGGTGGTGTCTGCAGGTTCAAATGACCTATGTGCTTTGCAATAAACATGATGAAAACCAAAAACATATCTTTGGGGGATGTAATTTTTTCAGATGTGTTTGGGCCATTGTGTGCATCAACAGTGAATGGGGACAATTTTTTGATGACAACATTGAAGGCCTGATAAACAAGTTGTTGATGAAACTAAATAACAAACATTGTGTTGCTGTTGGAGGCCTATGCTTATCGGGAGTCTATTATCACATATGGGAGGAAAGAAACAATATAATCAATGGTAGGAAAAAGTGTAATAGGGAAGGGGTTGTGGAGAAGATACTAGGGATTTTATAGATAACACCCCCATGTATACATTTTTGTAGGTTCAATAGGTCTTGGCTTTGTATAGGTTCCTTTGGCAATATATTTTTCCTATTTCCAAAAACAAAAACATAATCATATTGCTAAACAATGTAAGTTGTACATGATCTTGAAGCAATCAATCAAACGAAATAAGAATATATTTATTTGGTATAATGGTAGTTGTGTCTCTGCTATTATGTGTAGTATTTTTTGGGCATAAATTCAATTTCTAATATCATAGGGATATCAAGCATTTTTTATAGTTTGTTCAGACATAATGCCATATTAAAACATGGAATAACATAATAAGGTTTGACGACTTACACTATCATTAATGATTCTAATAAAATATAACAGTCATTAGGGTACTACAAAGAATATCTTGCTATCTGACATATCAATATAGGTAAGTTGTGTTTGGATTTTAATACTAATAAAGAGATCATACATGGATGTTCTAGTCTGTTTGAAAAAAAAACATTATAAATATTGAATATCATATATGACATTATAATTCCAAATTATTTAAAGAATGAGGTCTTCATAACAAATAAAACGTTGATAAAATCATTTTACAAGTATAGGAGGTAAGTCATGACATTTTACAGGTATGTCGATTAAAATCAAATTAAAATATGGGTTGTAGGTGTAGTATGACTTTTACAAATCATATGGTAATAGTCTAGGGATAACAAGCACTGAAGATAGTTAGGTGGAGTAGTTAAATAATGACCTATTTATTAACAGAAAAAGTATTCACAACACAATTGGATTGGTGAACAGAGTACATTGGACATGATCTTGAAGAAATCAAGCAAATGTAATCATTATAATTTATTCGGTGTATTGGCAGCTTTTTTTTTCTAACATAGACAAAACTTTTGTCCATAGAATAAGCTAATATCGTAGGGATATCAAGAAACTTTGATAGTTCCTTATTAGAAAACAAATGCCGAGGAAAAATTGGATATCTCACAATTAGGTTCGATGATTAATAGCAGTAGAATTGACTATTATATTATTTAAAATGTATTAGGGTACTAGAAGGTCATACAGACCACATTAAGGTATGTTGACCTATTTATTAATAGAGAAAGTATTCACAACATAATTGTATTCCTAAACTAGGTATGTTGCACATGATCTTGAAGCAATCAATCAAACAAAATAAAAATCTACTTTTTTTGGTATAATGGTAGTTGTTTCTCTGCTATTATGTGTAGGTTTTTTTTGGGCATAAATTCAATTGCTAATATCATAGGGACATCAAGCATTTTTGATAGTTTTTTATAGGAAACATATAATGCCTTATTAAAACATGGAAGATCATAATAAGGTTCTAAGACTTACATCAACATTAATGATTCTAATAAAATATAACAGTCATTAGGGTATTATAAGGAATATCCTGCTATCTGACATATCAATATAGGTAAGTTTTGTATGGATTTTAATACTAATAAAGAGGTCATACATGTCTGTTCTGGTCTATTTCAAAAAAACCATAATAAATTCTGAATATCTTATACGACATTGCAGTGCCATATTATGTAAAGAATGAGGTCCTCATACCAAATAAAACATGGATAAAATCATTTTACAGGTATAGGAGGTAAGTCATGACATTTTATAGGTATAGGAGGTAAGTCATGACATTTTACAAGTATGTCAGTTAAAATCAAATTAATATTAGGGTCGTAGGTGTAGTATAATTTTTACAAATCATATGATAATAGTCTAGGGATAACAAGCACTGAAGAAAGTTAGGTGGAGTAGTTAAATAATGACCTATTTATTAACAACAAAAGTATTCACAACACAATTGGTTTGATGAACACAGTACATTGGACATGATCTTGAAGCAATCAATCAAACATAATCATTATAATTTATTTGGTGTATTGGTAGCTATTTTTTTGCTAAAATAGACAAATTTTTGTCCATAGAATAAGATAATATCATAGGGATATCAAACAACTTTTATAGTTGCTTATTAGAAGAAAAAAAATGCCCTAGAAAAACTGGATATCTCACAATTAGGTTCAATGATTAATAGTAGCAGAATTGATTCTAATAATAATTAAAATGTATTAGGGTACTATAAGGTCATACATACCACATTAAGGTATGTTGACCTATTTATTAATAGAGAAAGCATACACAACATAATTGTATTGCTGAATAAGGTATATTCTACATGATCTTGAAGCAATCAATCAAATAAAATAAAAATATATTTATTTGGTATAATGGTAGTTGTTTCTCTGCTATTATGTGTAGTATTTTTTGGGCATAAATTCAATTGCTAATATCATAGGGATATCAAGCATTTTTTATAGTTTGTTTAGACATAATGCCATATTAAAACATGGAATAACATAATAAGGTTTGATGACTTACACCAGCCTTAATGATTCTAATAATATATAATAGTCATTAGGGTACTATAAGGAATATCCTGCATCTGACATATCAATATAGGTAAGTTGTGTATGGATTTTAATACTACTAAAGAGATCATACATTATAAATATTGAATATCATATATGACATTATAGTGCCAAATTATTTAAAGAAGTCATGACATTATAGTACTATGATAAAATCATTTTACAGGTATAGGAGGTAAGTCATGACATTTTACAAGTATGTCAATTAAAATCAAATTAATGTAGGGGTTGTAGGTGCAATATGATTTTTGCAAATCATATGGTAATAGTCTAGGGATAACAAGCACTGCAGATAGTTAGGTTGAGTAGTTAGATAATGACCTATTTATTAATAGAAAAATTATTGACAACACAATTGGATTGGTGAACAGAGTACATTGGACATGATCTTGAAGAAATCAATCAAATGTAATCATTATAATTTATTTGGTGTATTGGTAGCTATTTTTCTGCTAACATAGATAATTTTTTTGTCCATAGCATAAGGTAATATCATAGGGATATCAAGCAACTTTGACAGTTCCTTATTAGAAAAAAAATGCCCAGGAAAAATTGGATATCTCAAAATTAGGTTCGATGATTAATAGCAGTAGAATTAAATATAATATTAATTAAAATGTATTAGGGTACTATAAGGTCGTACAGACCACATTAAGGTATGTTGACCTATTTATTAACAAAGAAAGTATTCACAACATAAGTGTATTCTTGAACATGGTATGTTGCACATGATCTTTAAGCAATCATTCAAATAAAATAAAAATCTATTTTTTTTTGGGATAATGGTAGTTGTTTCTCTGCTATTATGTGTAATTTTTTTTGGGCATAAATTCAATTGATAATATCATAAGGAAATCAAGCATTTTTGACAGTTTGTTATAGGAAACATATAACGCCATATTAAAACATCGAATATCATAATAAGGTTAGAAGACTTACATCAACATTAATGATTCTAATAAAATATAACAATCATTAGGGTACTATAAGAATATCCTGCTATCTGACATATCAATATAGGTAAGTTGTGTATGGATTTTAATACTACTGAAGAGGTCATACATGGATGTTCTGGTCTATTTTAAAAAACCAATAATAAATGTTGAATATCTTATACGACATTACAATGTCATATTATGTAAAGAATGACGTCCTCATACCATATAAAATATGGATAAAATCATTTTATAGGTATAGGAGGTAGGTCATGACATTTTATAGGTATACCAGGTAAGTCATGACAGTTTATATGTATGTCAGTTAAAATCAAATTAATATAGGGGTTCTAGGTGCAGTATAATTTTTGCAAATCATATGGGAATAGTCTAGGGAAAACAAGCGCTGAAGAAAGTTAGGTGGAGTAGTTAAATAATGACCTATTTATTAACATAGAAAGTATTCACAACAAAAATGGATTGGTAAATAGTGTACATTGGACATGATCTTGAAGCAATCAATCAAACGTTATCATTATAATTAATTTGGTGTATTGGTAGTTGTTTTTCTGCTACAATAGAAGAAAACAATTGTCTATAGAATAAGCTAATATCGTAGGGAAATTAAGCAACTTTGACAATTCCTTATTAGAACAAATAATTCCCTAGTAAAACTGGATATCTCACAATTATGTTTGATGATTAACGGCATCACAATTCACTCTTATAATAATTAAAATGTATTAGGGTTCTATAAGGTCATACATACCACATTAAGGTATGTTAACCTATTTATGAACATAGAAAGTATTCACAACATAATTGTATTGCTGAACAGGGTATGTTGTACATGATCTTGAAGCAATCAATCAAACAAAATAAAAATATACTTATTTGGTATAATGGTAGTTGTTATATTGTGTAGTATTTTTTGGACATAAATTCAATTGCTAATATTGTAGGGATATCAAGAATTTATGATAGTTTGTTATAGGAAACATATAATGCCATATTAAAATAGGGAATATCATAATAATGTTCGATGAATTACATTAGAATTAATGATTCTAATAAAATATAATAGTCACTAGGGTACTATAAGGAATATCCTGCTATTTGACATATCAATATAGGTAAGTTGTGTATGGATTTCAATACTACTACAGAGGTCAAACATGGATGTTCTGGTCTGTTTCAAAAAAACCATAATAAATAAAGAATATCGTATAAGACATTACAGTGCCATATTATGTAAAGAATGAGGTCCTCATACCAAATAAAAATAGATAAAATCATTTTATAGGTATAGGAGGTAAGTCATGACATTTTACATGTATAGGAGGTAAGTCATGACATTTTATAGGTATTTAGTTAAAATCAAATTTATATATGGGATGTAGGTATAGTATAATTTTTGCAAATTGTATGGTAATAGTCTAGGGATAACAAGCACTGAAGATAGTTAGGTGGACATGATATTCAGAGAAAGTATTCACAAGACAATCGTAATGCTGAACAGGCTATGTTGGACATGATATTCAAGCAATCATTCAAGGTAAATCATTTTCATTTATTTGGTATAATGGTAGATTAGTTAAATAATGACATATTAATTTATATGGGGCTAAATAAATCTCAATGACGCATTCATACGACATACAAGGGATCATACCACATTCAAGTGAGAAAATATACATATTTTGGTCCATCATAGACAATAAATCTTGACCTAATAATTCCTTACCTAATGAAACATGTCCTTTTATGGAATCATTGACAAACAAGGATCCTGGTTAAATAAACATAATATGTAATGTGTTTCTATCAAACTGATCATACATCTGTGGAACCAAGCATGTTAAATTGAGTAGGTATAAGGGGTTTGGATATCAAAATAAGACTACATACGAGTCTTGTATACAATATTGAATGTAATTAAAATCATCTGATTAGGTAGGGCACTCAACCATGCATTACAAGTTGATAATGCAAATATGAGGTTATCTAACACACCAATATCGTTCATTGTATCAACCATTCAACATGGCTATGCTTGCAGCTAAAATTACAGATCAACAAAAAAAAGTTCTGCATTGCTGAGCAGATATACCTGGTAAGAAGAATATCCATGTAGAAGAGGAGATTATGCAGTTGCCAAGAAAGTATCATTACATACATGAAGACAAGGTAAAGGCAATAAAGATTAGTATACATTCCTACTACTACATCGACCTACTAAAAGAAAAATATGCTCGACCAACACTTACCTCTTAAGCATATGCGCGACTTTCGAATACAAGGGCTTGACAGCGGAAGCTTTAGAGAACAATTGATGGAGGATGTATAGTTGAATGGGGAGGAGATCGACGAAGAAACACAACACTATATAGAAGCTATAATAGGTGGTTCCCTCACTAGGGTTTGTTCGATGCCTTATACAGAGTGAAAAGGTGGCGTCAAGGGGGTTTAATTGGAGATGACAAGTCAAGATGCCAAACATTGGTTCTCACTGTCTAGCCTAGCATCGTAGCTCGACGATGCATGACAAACCATCACACCCCCATTATGAATCCATCGACTTCATTGACCATCTGTTCACCCTATGGCCCTATCCTTCCATCGATTTGGTGTGGTGGACACAACTTTAAATCACAGAGGCAATAATTCCTCCTGAAAGAGTGAAGAAGAGGGAGAGGGGAGCAAGTCGAGTAGTTTAGAAGAGGTTGTGTCGGGAGAGAAGAAGAGGGAGAGGGGAAAGGGGGGTGTTAGGGGCAGATGAATACTCACCTCTCACATTCTGAGCCAAACTTAGGTTAGGAAATAGAATCTCTCCTCTCGCGGGACTGGTCTGGTCCAGTTTTCAGGTTTCGGTTATCCCAAAATAGAGCCAAAACCAAATTAGCAACCAACCATAATCCATTGACTATTTGGCCAGGTTGGCACTAGGAAATAAGCAAAAAACTGGATCTATTCTCATGCCAAACATAGGCGAATTGTTTGATGGTGAAGCCTCAAGCAAGTGAAGGCCAGGTGCTAGTCGTTGGATCGTGATCTCACTTTGACCAAGGATCGGATCTAGTGACCTAAACTTCATGTCAGATGAAGCAGGGTCAGTAGGTATAACTAATCTAAGTCATGTGATCTGCACATCGACCAAAGACGACCAAGCATCTGACAGTCAACTACTTTTAAAATAAAGGTAATTTTCTAGCTTGTTTGACCAAAAAAAAAAAATAGCCAAATCTTGTAAAATTTATTAAAAATCCACCCTTTGGCCAAAATAACAAGTAATGTATATAGATCAGAACAATACAAGTAATCCAAAGAAATTGGTTCCATGTTGTAGTTCTGTCTTGAATCTCAAAAGTAAAAAAAGATGCAGTATTCGATATAATAAATCCATGAAACCCTAGTTTCATAGTTTGGATGGGTATAAATTATTCAATTGATCTTCTTGCATAATGTCTAACCTTTTGGATAAATAGAGCATGTTTGATCTAATTGGTTTAAAAGTTCATATGTTGCCAAAATTAGGTTTTCCCTAAATAAAAAAAAATTAAAATATGATGATGGTGGTTTGGGAAGCCTAACCGTAATGAAACCCCAATTTGATCCCAAAATCCAAGCTTATAGCCCAAGTTAGTCTTAATGTACATTTTGTAAACGCAATAGTAATACTTGGGTATTATGCATTAATTATAGGGTGATTGTCTGGTTGGTTTCATCTGCTCTTATTTACATTGAAGTCAAGTCATCTCTGAGAAAGTTATGTGGTTACACCTATAAATTCCCATCTTATCAGTTTTAGTATTTTCAAATGTTTCCCAAAATTGGTTGCAATAAAACTACTTGGTTGTTTATTTAATTCTTGCAATCTATAAAGTTCATATGAGTACTATCTTATATATATACAATTTTGTCAAACCCTAAATAATTGTCTCGGGTGAGTTAAAGAGAATTAGGTGAATGAAGTCATTATGGGAATGACTGGTGATTAAGCTTGGAAAGGAAGATCACCATAGGCTAAGCCCGAAAAGGAATCCCTATGTATAAACCAACATATAGTAAGAGAAGGCTATTATGTCCACTGCAAGGACCAAACACTAAAGAGATGAATTCCCATAAAGAGGCTCCCCTATAGAGAGGGCACACCACAAATAATGAAAGAATAAGGGTTGATAGGTTAATAAAAGGAAATGCAATGTTAAATCTGTAAGGATAATTGCTGGTATGATTAATTATGTTGTTACACTTACAAGAATATATTATTTTTCCACCACATACTCAGTATAGTTTGATATATTACCATGTTTTGTTGCATGTCATTTTATGTGAAACTGTAATTAATATGAATGATGGACATCTAGACAAGAAGGCACAAAAGAAAGGATGCTTAAAGTTATCTTGGAGGATTTAGATAGATAGATTTATTTCCTATTGCAAGCACTAGATTTTCATTCCATGTGATACCTTAGTGGAGATTCTATCTTCATATTGTTATCAAACTCTTTTCCTTTCAATAATTTTTTTCATTATTATTAGTTATTTGCTAATTATGATCATGTAAATATGATAATGGCCCTTTCCCTCTTAGTCCACCTTATTTGGGATGATAGGGGGAGGGTCATTACATCCATCCTTGTATATATCTATATTTGGTTCTGCTAATAATACACATCTATGTTCTCATGCTTTCACGTTGATTTTCTATGCACCGAGTCAATAGCTCATCAACCTACTAAAACATTTTTCAGGTAAGGTTCCAACTCTTCAACAACAGTCAGAGGCTAGCTATCATTAGGAGTAGACTAGATGAGATCTCAAGAGAAATAATTTGAGTAGTTAGATGGTCTCTTTTTCTTCCTCTAGATCCTGCAAATTGGAGATTGAGAAATGAGAATAATTTGTAATAAATTGTACTTGGTACATAATAAGACATAACTCTTACTTTTATGTAAAAATTGAAATCTATTGTAACCTTTCATGTTTTTAAAGAGAATTTTATCATTTTAGATAATCACATTGTTTAATTGGTTATATAAATTTAAAGAAAAGAAAAAATTATGCTTGATTTTTAGGTAGTAATTAAAAGTGAATTGTTAGTCTATCCCCTCTTTGGTTGACCTAAACCCTAGTTAGTGGGTTTGATTATGGTCAACTCTTAGTATCAAATCTTAGGTTGAACTCAATTTTGGGACAGAGGTGGTAAGAGACTAATAGGTCATGATGTTTTCATCTTTGAACAACAATTTTCTGATATATTTGTTTATTAATGGATATGTGGATGGAAGGAAGAGGATGTGGTCCGGGGGAAGAAAAAGTTGAGAGCCATTATGGACCTAACCCTCAGGTGACGCCTCATGGTGGATAAGATAAAGATGATGTGGCCAGATGTAATATATTTTTTTTGGAGACAAAAGAAAAATATAAGATGGATATGAGGTATTTATCTTCCAATAACGACTTACTAAGATCCTATGAGTTGGTGAAGAAGCTTGGTGGAATTGAGTTTTTAGGAACAACAATCCTAGCTATGGAAAATGTGTGGCTTTGATATCTAGAAAAGGTTTTTCACTGAATGGGGTTACCAATGGATAAACAAATCAATTATGTGGTCTATATACTCAAAGGAGATGTTGAGTTGTGGTGGCTTGGAGTTCAAGACAAGAGGAGGAATGTAGTTATGACATGGAGGGATTGTGTATATGAGTTTCACCTAATATTTTTCTTGTACCTTCTCAAAAGACAAGATATGATAGTTGAACAATGTTTGATAGGACAACATGTCAATTGGAATGTACGAGGCATATTTCATAAGGTTGGCTAATGTTTCCCATCAACTTGTACCAAATTATATAGATAAATTTAGAATATCCCAAGGAGGCTTTAGATCTGAGATTAGACATACCATATCAGATATCAAGAGAAGAGATAGAGAAAATTTAGGATAATTTAGAAGTAGAAAGATGCATCAAAAATTCAATTATTGTTGAAACTTACTCTAATATAAAGAAAATATCTAGATATTTTGGAAGAGGAGGATAGAGTAGTGGTGGACACATAGAAGATGGTGGATTCTTTTCTAAAATAGGATCGGGTCTTGGTTGTTATGGACTTAAGGATCTGGTTCAAGTGAAGTGGTATCTTCTCATAGTATGGGGAAGATCTATACCTAGAATATGGAATAGACCACCAAGGTGGGAATCTCCATCAAGGGATTCAGGATCATTGATATCGATGGTAGGTTTGCATAGAGAGGATATAGTTGTGTGTGATATGTGTGATAGGGCACACTCTAGTTACTATTGTGGAGCTGAATTTAAAGGATGCCATTACTATCGACAGATGGGGCATTTTGAGATATGTTATCTAGCTTTACATCACTCCAGAATAGAGTTTACAATCTTTATATTAAACTCCATAGAGTGATAATCCAATTTGAGGATCAAACACTTCCATGGATTAATGCTCTTGAGAGGAAGCATCTAGTTTCAATAGTAGACAATGAGGACACCATGGTAGAGGAAGAGATGTTGGACATTTATTTTCTAGGGTGTAGTCTCATAAAAACTTGTTATAGGTAAGATTCTTATCTTTATCAACATTTCATTTATAGTTTTGATTTATATAGAGATATTTAGTAGGTGGATTGAATCTATTGATACATTAATTATATTATGAATTATTGTAAGAGAATTATTTGGTGAACCAAAACTTTTGACAGAAGTATGTCCTTGATGTCTTCTAAGTTTTGTAGATATACTATAACATTTAATCTCGTACCCTTGCACATTAGTTCTTTTAAAAAAATTGGGTACAGATTGCCTTGAGACATACCGTGTTCAATTATATTGTTGGAGAGCGGAGGCTATCTTTCAACAAGGTGGATTTTCCTACATCTTCACTAGATATAGGAAAGTCTTACCCACATACATAGTATTACCTATTGTAGCTGATAAGATGATGAGAAAGGGGTGTGAGGCCTTTTTAGTGCATGTGGTAGATGAAAATGCAGAGAAAATAAGAATTTTTATAGGGGATGTCCATATTGTGTGAGTTCCTAGATGTTTTCTTTGATGTGTTACTAGGTCTACCGCCAGAGGGACATGTTGACTTTGAGATATAAAGTATATATAGTAGTCACCCAATAGTATTACCAACCTATAGAATGAGACGTATAGAATTAAAGGAATTCAAAAATAAATTTTAAAATTTTATGTACAAGAGTTTAATTAAACCTGGTAAATCATATTCAGGAGCTCTAGTACTTTTTATAAAAAAAGGATGGAACTATGCAGTTTTGCATATATTGGCAACTTAATAAGACATCTACTATGAATTAATATAATTTTCCTAGGATTGATGATCTATTTGATCAATTGTGTGGAGAAACAAACTTTTCAAAGATAGATCTCATGTAGGTCATCATCCATTAATAATAGAGGCAGTATATGTACCTGAGTCATCCCTATGGACAAGATTGGATATTATGAGTTTTTATTATGTCTTTTGGACTGATAAATTCCTCTAAAAATTTTATGGGCACAATGAATAGGGTTTCAAGTTTGAATCAATTCATAGTAGTGTTTATAGATGATCTTGTTTTATATTCTATAAATGTAGAATAACATGAGAAACATCTGATGATACTTGTTATTGTTGACACAACATCAATTGTATGCCAAGTTCAAACAATGTGAATTCTTATTGTCTAAAGGTTCCTTTCTTGGACATTTTATATAAGGATAAGGAATCAACATAGACCCTAAGAAAATGGAATCTAATATTTAGTGGGAGAAACCTGCAACCCCTACTGAGATTAGAACATTCCTAGGGTTAGATGGATATTACACGAGATTTATAAGGAATTACAATGTCCTAACAACACCTCTAACATGATTAACAAGAAAGGATATGCCTTTTGTTTGGTATAAAACATTACTATAGTAGAAATGAACTACAACACTAGTTTGATTTTACCAGAGGATAAGGTTTGTGTGCTATTCAATGATGCATCTAGGAGAGGATTAAAATATGTTCTTATGTAGGAATGGTGGTGGCATAGTTGCTTGAAAGATTAAGAAAAATGAAGAGAATTATCCAATTCATGATCTTGAGTTGGAGTAGTTGTACATTCCTTAAAGACTTGTGGTCATTATCTCTATGGGGAGTCATGTCAAGTATTAACTGACCATAAGAGTTTAAAGTAAATTTTCACACAAGATGATCTTAGCTTTTGGGAACACAGAAGGTTTGAGCTTAAAGAGGACTATGATGTAACCATTTATCACCATCCTAGGATGGCCAGTGTTGTGGAATATGCCGTGAGTAGGAAGTCTACATCACCTATAGAAATAATTTCTATGGCATGTGTACAAAGAGATTTATTGGTTGAAATGATAGAGATGAATTTATATTTGAATATGTCATAACAAGGTGTGTTGATTGCACAAATGAATGTTAGACCTACATTCTATGAGTAAATCAAATAGATTCATAAGAATGATAATGAATTGAGGCAAATCATGCATCATATGACAAAAGGTAAAAGGACAAAGTTCAAATATTCAGATGATGGGATTTTGTATCAGCAAGATATTTTGTGTTACAAACTCAACTTTTGCATATGTTTTCATAATTGAAATGTAATAATTTCATGATTATGGGCTGGATTAAAAAGGTTGTATGTTTTGCTTCAAAAGATGGGTTTCTTTGCAAATATTCCTTTGGATAGGAATTTCGTGATTCCTATTATTATATTAATCCAATAATGGATATAAAAAGAAGAAAAGATCAAAAGTCCAAATATTAGAAAAAGATACAAGATAACGGATCTTAAGCAAAGTAATTATGAGAAATACATAAAAATCTCTAGAAAGTGGAATTAATGGCCACAATTGAGTAAATTCGTTTACATATGATTTCTAATAAACGAAATATGGAAAGAGGAAAAGGGAAATAAAAGATAAAGAGAAATCCTTGAAAAGAAATCTTTTAATAAAGAAATAAGTAAGGAAGGGATAAATGATACGAGAAAAGGCAAATGAATATTTCCCCAAGATGTGATTTAGTGCCTTTAGGTTTCCTTGAGGTCCAAGGAATTCAAGATAATAATTTAATAGCAAAGGAAAGAGAAAATAGGTGAGAAATATACTTAATTGAGTAATATCTTGCACCTAAGGAAAATACACGTTTTATTTTAGATAATGAGCCCAATTTTGGCATAGTGGTATATTAAGTCATTAATAAGATCCCCTCAAAATGTGGGATAAAACCGAGCCATGGATTAAGAGTTATGATTTTTCCAAGTTATCCTAAAATGAAAAGGATTTTCCTTAAAAATAGAAATCAAGCTTTTCTATTGTTTGGGCCTGAGTGATGAGGATCGTTAGATCCTGATCCAATGAGGGCCGCTCGTCTTCTAGTTCTATCAAAACTAGGAATAGGTTGGTGATAGTGGGATCTTTCTAATCAATTTTACTCGTGAATCTTTGCATCTGCGAATACAGAAAGTTTGTGGTTGAGTTTGGGAGAGGATTCCACACAACCTATACCTAGGTTTTTTGCACTTAGGATGCTTCTTGAGAAAATGCCCAAATTGCCTAAAAAGGTAGGTGATGGAGTGGGTTGGGAAACCGTAGAAGAGCCCCTAAAACCTATAAATAGTACCCCCTCTCAACTCCTATCACCTCCACACACCCAAACAATACCATCCCTTGTTCCCTCATGCCCCAGATTCACAAGATTGAACTTGCTGCGGCGAGCTCCAGGTCTGGCGCCGCCGCGGGAATTGGCAGCTGGGTCGTGTTGGCGTGAGCTACCGGCGTCGCCCAATCGTGGTCCACCGTAGACCACGAGAAGAAGATCAACGACCCATCTCCTCGACGTCTGCAATAAGTCACTAGTGGGCGCGAGCGGTGTGCACCACCCGATCCCGCTAGGTCAAAGGTGACTCAGGATCCAATGGTCCAAAGTTTTCTGAAAAACAAAAGGTTAGTCACCTATCTGACTAATATTCAAGAAAAAGGCTAAATCTTGTATAAATCATTAAAAATAGATCCTTTGGACGAAAAATACAAATAAGTAGTGCTTTGTTATCAGAAAAATGCAAGGAATGCAATAAAAATATAATTGTTGCCTAGTTCTGCTTGCAATGCAAAAGTATGAAAAGATGTTATCTTTAATGGTTTAATCAATGAAAAATCCTAATCTTTGATGATTAATGAATTATAAAGGGTTATATGGATGTTTAAAGTTGATATTAACATTTTTATTATAAAGAGACACATTAAGATCTAAAAGGATGAATGTTACACATAATTGGATTAATTTAGGGTTCCATGTTAATAAATGAGCTTTAATGGGCCTTGAAACCCTAATGTTAGTAATTGTGACTCTTAATGGCTGTAATTGCTCGAATTCATGAATAAAGATGAGATATGATGGTTCTAAGCTATTTTTAGTATAAAAGTTCCTAATTGTGGATAAATACCCTTAATAAAGTAATTAGGGTTTTCTAATGAATAAAGGTGGAATTAATGATAAAAAGAGTTCATATAAGAATTAGATCATAATGAACTATGAGTTGTGAATCCGGAAGGAATAAAAGATTATGATTAGACCCAATGATCTTGTCATGAATTAAAAGGATAAAATAGGTAGTTTTAATGTAAAATAGGTTTAATGGACTTGTCTAATGGATAATTGTGCCTTTAATCTGAAATTAGGGTTATATGTCGTTTAAAGATAACCTTAATATATGTGATGAAGAATAGATGAGATAATTAGGGTTTGTGAGTAATTGCATAAAATTAAGGGTTAAAAGGGTAAAAATAAAGAGGAACCATAATTGCAATGGAAACCCTAAAAGTGGACTAGAAACCCTAGGAAGTGAGCTAGGTTTAATAGATCTTGATGGCATGATCAATAAAAGGAAATTGTATGCATATTTCAGGATCTCTTTGTGTGTTTGCTTTCCTATTGGATTACTTGGATTAATTCTGTCTCAAATCAGCCTGACAGGTATGTGGTTAATTATGGTTAATCACATTAGTTTCCTATGGGTTTTTTGGATGGTTAATCGGATTGAATGCAACCTATCAGTTTGGATGTTCATACTTACAAATTATAAAGTCACTATGATTACCACAATTGTAATATAAATGTGTGTTCTCACACCTATATGCCACCCTGATGGATGATGCAAAATGGTCAAGCCCAGGAGGGAAGACCAATGGGCACCATGAGAGGTGACCCCAAACACCAAGTTCGGGAATGAGAAGGTGGTCTATGTTGCATGACTAACGGGCACCATTAGTGGTGACCCCATACACCAAGCTCGGGATTGAGAAGGTGTCCTTAAGTCAATGGCAAAAGAGAAACCCTAGAGAGGGTATGCTAGGGTTAGGGAAAAAGTGGTGGAGAATGACACATTGAAAATGTAAATTGGCTTGTTAATTATCTTGATTGTGATAATTAGATTGTTAGCCATATTTGTGAAATTTTGGTTGTCCCCACATATCAACATATTTCTATATGCTGACTGACGTTTTGTTTGTCAGAGTTTTAGGTACAACTCTGAAAAGAACAAACAATAAAATGACACATTGTGGAAATAAGAAATAAAGTGCAAGGAGGATTAGATAGAATAGATCCAAGCTGTGGATAGAAGTAGATTACCAAAGTTTTTAAAAGGTATGCAAAGTTTTATTTTATTCCAGCTTTCAATATAGTTTGGTAGAGTTTCATAATTATTAATGATTATTTGTCAAACCTTTGATCTTGTTAACTGGGATAATGGCTCTGACCTTCGGTCTCTCTTAATTGGGGGTTACTGAGAGGTGGGGTCGTTACAGATTGTGTGTGCCATATGACATTGAGTTAATGAAGAATATTCTAGAGGAACCTCACTCTTCTTTGCATGCAATGCATACAAATAATTCAAAGATGTACAACAACCTCAAGGAACTATATCGGTGGTCAGGAATGAAAAGACATGTAGCTGAGTATGTAACAAAATCTGGTATATGCCAACAAGTCAAGGTTGAATAGTAGAAGCTAGTAGGAACCCTTCAATTGCTCCCTAATTGAATGTGTAAGTGGTAACATATTAATATGAATTTGTAGTGGGGTTTCCTAGAACATTACATGGTTTGGACTTTATATGGGTGATTTTTGAACACCCACCTTTAAGCATACATGTATCAGTAGAAGCAACTCCCATGTTTTCCATAGCATGCAACATTTTAACTCAAAGGGATGTCATAAAAATAACACACATTTCAAATAAAGTAAATAATAACCATGCACTAATATTGATATTGATTCATACATTATTCAATGGCAATCTAATATAGTTGAGTTCTCAAATATATCATCTAACAAAATAATATGACTTGAAATTTAAAAGAAACTCTAATCTAAATGATTGGATCTTATATTTATATGGAACCTAATCTAAATGATTGGATCTTATATGTATATGGTACCCCACTAGGATAAACCTTGAAACCTTCAACTATTCCTTAGGCTGATCTTCATATCACTCTATCCTTGAAGTTTCTTTATACCTGTGGGCATCGTGCCCCCATCCATTCTTGCAATAAAAGTCATATTATAGCAAGAACCATCAAGTGTTGTTATAATAATATAATAACTTAGCAATAAGGAAGAACACAAATCTAATTGAACAACAGATTTGTATTCACAAAGCTTAATCTTTGTGGTTGATTACAATGTCCTCTACTCTTATGCCCCAATTGTTCTCTTAAGACTTGTACGCTCAACTAATGTTAATGATTTGCAACTGAGTGTCATTAGTTATTCTGTAATTGAGCTCATGATTTCCACAAAAGTTCCTCTATATTCTTTTTGAACTCGTAAGGACCAAAGGCAAACATTAACATGATGAGGAAAAACAATACAAGAAATTACATGATTAATCATTAACTTAACAATTCTTTACTTTAACTGAATTTTGTAGGATCATAACATAATTCTTGAAAATAAATCTTGAAACATAAGAAGCATTAAATAAAATTGATATGAGTAATGTTCAAATTGGAGTACATTGTTATGATTGTAATTTAACGTGGCTTTCATAATAATCACAAGGAGATGGAAAGAAATATGAAATGCTCAAAGTGCATGAACACTCTTACCAAGGGTTGGAGTAGTCCTAGATAAACCTTGTAATATCCAAGTATAATTCCTATAAATATGATTACTTTTATTTTATTTTTTGTATTACTTTTGTTAGTTTTTGTATTACTTATTATCCAAGTATAATTCCTTGTGAACATCTATTGATGAGTTATTTGAAGTGCATCAACCAAATGTTTATCAAGTGAGCATCTACTGAAGGCAGAATAGATGAATGGTTGTAGAATCTGATTGTTGTGCTCAAAACCATCAACTGAAAGCATGATGGTAGAAGGTGACAACTAAAGGTTCTCTATTCCAAAGGCTAGTTCCCACCATAGGTACAATCAACTTATAGTTTTCCTACTGAATGAAGCAATAGAAAAAGCATCAATTGAAGGTCTGCCTTCTGATGGTTTGGCTACATTGTTGTCGAGCTCAGCCAATCATGAAAAGCTTAGATCTCTATATATGCTCGATGAAAACCTTTGGAATGAGATTCTTTATCTTTGATTTTAGATCCTTTTCTCTCTTAAAACCCTAAACTGGTGATAGAAGGTGATTGTAGAGGTGATTTTTAGGAAGACGAGGTGAAGGAATGGAAAAAATCAAGGAAACTCATGGTTTTTTCTTAGATCAGACTTGGTAGGTAAGACTTTCCATTGATTTCTTCTTCTTTTCATGTTCTCTTACACAAAACTCTTTGTTTCTAAAATTGAATGCTTTTCTAGGCTTTCATTCTTTGTCTTCTATCCCCAGCAAGCTTCTTTTAGGTTTGTCTACCTTTTGGCAGGCCGTTTGAAGTTAGTTTTTATTGTTATGAGTTCAAATTTGAGCTTTGTAGACTAACACCAAGAGTATATCAAGTTTACACAAACGATCAATAACCTAGAACATACAAAAGTGAGTGGAAAATCATTTTTAGACCTTGTTTTTACACTAATCATGATTACATGATCATTTGTATGTATTGATTTGTCTATTGATGATTGATTTGAACTTTGTAAAGTCTTCATATGTGATTTCAGTTGAACTATTAAATGATTTCATATACTTGTGTTACAATCATATGGCTTGATTGATAGTTGTGTGCGTTGATGCATATGAAATTCAATGAATATGTTTGACTTTGGTTATTATTATGCTCAGTTCTTTGTTAAAGTGGATTCTTTGTTGAAGAATTATTCTTTATCATAAATTTAGTAAATGGAAGGAGAAACTATAAGTACAAAAAATGATAAGACTTATAATATGATATATTTTAATTATGAAAACAACATTTTATGCCCTAAACACTATATAATCCATCACAAATGTTTGAACTGTGAAGGATGAAATGTGCTTAATGACTAGCAGTGTCTTGGATGAAGTAGCTAGAGTGTAATAGAAGGGTATGTGGGAGTAATACTATAGAGGACAATCTCCTTAAATAGTGATACACCCAACATTAATCGGAGATTTTGATGGTACCCGTTATAGATAAAATTGTTCTATAGGTTAGCCCTTGTGAAATCACTGATAAATGCTTACTCACTGAAGTTAGACATGGTGAGTCCTTTTGCAAACTGGAGATCTAGTTTAGTAGACTTAGAGTCTTTGGTCTACTCTAACTTTTATATGGTGAAATTGTAGCTTGTTATAATGCTTCCACATGTTGTGGTACACTTCATGTGGGTCCATGCCATAATAAATGGACTAAAAATTAGAAAATGGATTTAGTTTGTTTATTGCAGTCATAATTAGATCAACTATCATGTTGGATTACTTACAGTTTTAAGTTGTCATGCTTGTATTTATCAATTTTTGGTTCAACTAATAATAAACATTTCAATTATCATGGTTTCTTATTTATTTTCTATGCATTGAGCTAGTATCTTATCAACATACTAAAACATTGTTTAGGTAAGAGTCCAGCTTTTCCAGTTGAGATACAAGCTAGATATAATCTAGAGTACTCCAACATAGGTCTTAAGAGACATAGTTAGAGTAGTTAGATGGTCTCTTTTCCTTCTTTTGGTTCCTAAGAATGGGAGAGTGAGAAATGAGGAAGTCTGTAATAAATTCTACTTGGTATAAAATAAGTTAGAGCTCTTACTTTGATGTAAATGTCAAAATTTGTTGTAACCATTCAAGTTTTGTTTAAACAAGACATTATCTTTTTAGTTTTTCATTGGTATATCACTTTAAAGAAAAGAAAAAAAGAAAGCTTGATTTTTAGTTAGTAATTAAAGGTGAATGGTTAGTTTAATCCCTCTATGGCATACCTAAAGCATGATTAGTCAGTTTTGGTCATGTAAAGGTGGTTTCTACAACCCATCAAACCCCCCAAATGGAAGTAAGACCATATTAACATGGAGTTATTGGTGGATCTGTTACAACCCCAAGGATAATGAGTATTCCTTAAAAAGGATATTAACATGAAGTAAGACCATATTAAATGAGAATTAATTCATATTGATGCATTTAAGGATAATGAGTATTCCTTAAAACGTAATTTCAAATTCTTTGAGTTCCTTGGGATCCAAGGAATCCCAATGAAGAGGAAAGAAAGATAAAATACCAAAATTAATAAATAAGAAGATAATGTGCATACATAATTAATGGATTATGAAGTATTTTCTACTAAATGAAAATAGAATTTCTTGCCTTTAGAATAAGGGGCAAGTACTAAGAGGATGAAAGGAGTTATTTTCGAAATCTTGAGATCTGGAGCATAAAGAAATATCAAGAAGATAAAATTCGGATTTTCCTAATAACTAAGGGATATGAATAATTAGAAAAGAGAGGATTTCTTGGTAATCAAGGAAAGGAGTTTCCTATTGGCTATGGGACTTGCTCTCCTCGTGGGTAGGCATGTTAGGATGCTGCTACCCATCCCTATAAAAGGGACGGATCCACATACTCGACCTCTTCCTTGTCTCCCATTCTTCTTCTCCTTCTTCTTCTTCAACTCGTTCAAACCCTAACGAGAGTGTAGTTCAATTCCTGGAGCAACATGGGAGCATTTTGTGGTTTTGCTTGCGGTGGGGAACCTCCACGACCTCCCAAGACCATTTGGCTACCGCTCCAACGACCTTGACTTCGCACAACTGCAGCTACGTGGCTGCAACTACGGCCACTCTTGGCAGGTCGGGTGCCCATGCACCAGCCAGCTAAGCCGTGACCTGGGCGGTGCCCTAGGTGCGAGTCATGGCGGGGGAGCTTGGGCAGCCAACGGCGGCGGTCCATGAACGCTGGAGAGGGAGGGGCGCACCCACGTAAGCTACAGATCGGTGCCTACGGCGGAAGCCCTCGATCTGCCCAAGGTTGAAGAAAGGAGGAGCGCGATGGTCAATTATGCCCTTTGCGGGCTAAGGAGCAATCCACTTATCCTGGGGGTATTTCAGACCTTACGAAATGTTTCCAAATCGCAAGTGTTGCATGGAATTGACGACGTGGCAACATGCCATGGCCCAAGGAAGGTAATTTTACAAAATTCATATCTCTCTAATGGTAGCTCGGATGAGTATGCATAAAATATGAAACTTGCTCAGAAAATTGAGAGGAATCTAAATAAAATATAATGGAAGCCAAATTCTAATTGCAATTCGAAAAGTAATGGAGATTATTAGCTTTCGATGCATTAATGTTTAAAGAACCCTATTTTGATATGATTAAAGTGGATATTAGCCTGTTAATGCTAAAAAGGAACATTAGGAAGAAAAAGGATGAACTTTGCATATAATTAGTTAATTTAAAATACCATATGCATGAATGTACTTTAATGGACCTTGAAACCCTAATGTTGACTAATTTGACTATCAATGGCTTAAATTGATTAATTTCATGATTACAGTTGGAATATGTTGAATCTAAGCTATTTCGAGCATTAAGTTCCTAATCTGTGGATAAATGCCCTAAATGTAGTAATTAGGGTTTTCTGATGAATAAAAGATGGAATTAATGACAAATCGAGTTCATATGTGATTTGGACCATATTGAACTTTGAATTGATGATAAATGCGTATAATGATCTTGTCAGGAATTAAAAGGATAACAATAGTAGCTTTAATATAATAGAGGCTTAATGAACTTAATTAATGGTTAATGGCGCCTCTAATCTAAAAAGGTTATATGTTGTTAAGATAACCTTAATATTGTAGCATATATGAGATGTTTGGGGTTTATGAGTAATGGTATAAAATTAGGGTTTAGAATAATGAAAGATGAAGTGAAATCCTAATTTCCAAGGAAACTCTAAAAGTGGAATAGAAACCCTAGGAAGCGAGCTAGATTTAATAGATCTTAATGACATGAGTAATAACAGGAATTACATGATTATTTCAGGATCTTGTTGAAAATGCTTGCTTTCTTGGATTCTTATTTGCATGGATGTTTCTATTCGAATCATCAAATCAAGTATGTGGTTAATTATGAATAACCGCCTTAGTTTCCCGATGTTTTTCCGGATGGTTAATCGCATTGAATGCAAATTATCTGTTGGATGTTCATACTTGCAAATCATAAAGTCACTATGATTATCACATTAAAAATAGAAGTATGGATTCTCGCACCTACATGCCACCCTGATGGATGATGCCAAAGGTCAGGCCCAGATGGGTAGACCGATGGACACCTTGAGCGGTGACCCCAGGCACCAAGAAGGTGGCCTATGATATTGCATGACTAGTGGGCACCATGAGTGGTGACCCCCAGGCACCAAGCTCGGGATTGAGAAGGTGACCTTAAGTCATTGGCAAAGGGCACCCTAAGGTGGGTATGCCAGGGTTAGGGCAAAAGCGATGGAGAATGTCATACCGAAAAGTGTAAATTGGTTTGTTAATTAATTTGATTGTGATTATTAAATTGTTAGCCATATTTGCAAGATTTAGGTTGCTCCCACATATCAGTATATTTCAATATACTGAGCGACGTTTTGTTTGTCGGCATTTTAGGAACAAAAATTGAAAGAACAAACAATAAAGTGACACATTGTGAAAGTAAAACATAAAGTGCAAGGAGGATTCGTTAGAGTAGATTCAAGCTCTGGATAGATAGACTTCCAAAGTTTTTCAAAGGTAAGTAAAGTTTTATTTTATACCCATTTTCAGTTTAGTTGGTAAAGTTTATTAATTATTACTGATTATTTGTCGAACCTTTGATCCTGTTAATTGAATAACGGCTCTTACCTTCGGGTCTCCCTCAATTGGGGGTTACCGGGAGGCGGGTTCGTTACAATTGGTATCAGAGCATAGGTTCCTCATTTAATTTTTAATAATTATTAAATTTTACAAATTCTATAGAACGCAAGGGAGTTATTAGAGGATTATCCGAAAGACAGAGGTGTCTAGAAAAGGATCACGAATGTGGGCTGGCAATATTTTCCTTCGCACCGCTAGTCAGAATACGAGGACTCCCAGATCTGTGTGACTGCCTAGCCAAAGTCTTAGGGTATGATTCGAAATAAGATACCTTTAGGACTCTCTCATCTTGTTCATCCCTTCTCAACTCAAATTCTATTAAGGACCTTAAGGATTAGGGTTTTCTCTCTTTTCCTCACCCTCTTGAGGTATGGGTAAAGTTAACAAGGTCTAAGGAATCCTCCACCAAATTAATGAAAAGCATGTAAATAAGATGTCATGGACATAAGATTAATAGATTAAGCGCAAACTAAAGAATAGATACATGCTTAAGTCGGATGACACAAGTTGTCATTGCCCTCAGGAGAGACATGAGGATAGACCTCCTTGTCAGGAGGATGAGTAGAGAGAGTTAGTCTTGGAGGTGGAGACCTCCATTGAATGTAGAGACCTAGCATATCCTTTGAGGATGATGTTAAACCTAACCCTAAGTGAAGGTTAGAGAGAGATAACATGATGAGTTAGATGTCATGGTAGATTGGTTGTTTGGATAGATATACCTTTGGTTTGTCATACGAGCCATGAGAGGTTAGATGACCTAGTACCTTTGACGACCCAACCCTGGAAAGGGTCGGGCATGTTAGAGTGAAGGATAGCTCCTTCATTGATGAGGTTAGTGATGGACCTATAGAACCCTATGGCTTATGCTAGTAGGGGATAGCATGCACCCATAGTACGTCAGTGGTACGGTAGTAGGATGAAACCCTGGATAAAGAATCATGATGGATGTCTTACGAGATAAACATAAAGAGATAAGGATAATCTTGAGCTAACCATGAGTTGAACAAAGGCTTCACCCAGGTAGGGATATGTTGGTAAGCTTGATCCAACTTCATGAAGTGAGGCTGGATGTGGAGTTAGATCTAGAGAGGGAAAGTTGGACCCCAGAAAGAAGGTTGGAAGCTTAGATTCTGAGACATGAGGAATAGTGGATGCTTCTAGTACCTATGGTATAAGGGATTACCTGCTGGAGGAGATAAAGAGTGCTTTAGACCCTGAGGAGGTTTAAGTAACCAGTTGTGAGGCTTTATACCTAGTTGGTTTTCCTGGAAGAGGACTCAACTCTGAAGTGTTGCTCGAGGAGAGGGATCATGAAAGTACATGTCTTGGACATGCTTGATTCATAGTTAAGAGTTTGAGCATGCAGTTGGATATCCAAAGGAGAACCTAGGGTTCCTAGGCCTAAGAGGGGAAGCGGTGTATCCGATACTCATGATGAGATTTGAGTCTCTATAGTTTCAAGCATGGTACTCCTCATGTGTAGAGGTAAAGGAAACCCCTTAAGTTAAGGGTATGTTTGATGAACCCTTCATGCCTAAGTTGATCTCACATTGAGGAAAGAGAACAGGTATGACCTAGCATGGTTTCATAGGTGGTCTACTTGTGCCCTAGTAACTACTGGGTTAAGCATGCTCATGTGAATATAAACCCTAAGGATATTGTGACCTTGTTGACAGGAGTTGTAGTTTCCTCCCATCCTGGGAGAGGAACCCTTTTGGTAAGGTGTGTACTAGTTTGTGGGTTTGTGGAGACCTAAAGAAGCTAAGTGAAAAGTACATGGTATGATAATGAACTTGTAGACCCATAGATAACCATCTCTAGATGCATGTGGATGTGTTACCGTGGAGGTAACGGGTATGGGGCCTGACCAGGGTAGGCTGGTCGCCATGACCCTTATGAAAGGATGAAAGATAGCCCATGAATGCAGAGAGAGATGATGAAGGCTTGGGTAAGGTTCTAAGTGGACATGGACTATAATGGAATCCTAACTCTATCCTAGGGTCAGGTAGGGATAAGACCGATGGAAGAAGGAGTTTCCAAATTCCCTAGTTGCACATGACCATAGAGTCAGGAGGTAACAACTATCATTGTCTTAGGGCCATGGATTAGAAGATTGATCACCTTCATGAACTCATGGGACCCAAAGGGCAGATGAGTAGGGCACTCTCTGGATGCATAAGGGAAGAGGGATAACCCCAAAAGTGTCGGCACCCTATAGACCTAGAGGAGATGACCAAGGATTGTGTGTAAACCCCAGGAGTTTCGAGACCAATTTTCCATGGAAGTAATTTTTGATATCATGATGTTTGTGATGTGGAGACATTAGTTTCACATTTCAACTTAGATTTGAAGGTGTACTGGCAAAGTGGGATGTACCATCTGTACTCCTAGAATGGGAAAACTCTGTATTTGGATGGCCGCCAAATGCTTATTTCTTCTTGTTATGGGAGTGAGAGATAGGACAGTACGCATGCCTTACACCAAGGATAAAGATGATGTAAGTTGGAACGTTGCTACAAAGTATGTGGAGAGAGAGGATAACATACCTTTGTGGAAATAATAATACATGGATTACAAACACCAAGAGAAATAAGGTACTCATCTTATAAGGATGTTTTTAGCATGAGCTATGTGGAATTTGCAAGTGAAATAAGGTTGATCTTGATCACCGTTAGGATGAGCTCAGAGTTTCCTGATGAAGACAAGCTTAGAGTTTGAGATGAGATGATCATACATGGAGGTGTATGTTACCTAACACCTAAGGAGTGGTAATGAATGCTCTGGTTGAGATATAGTGCCTAGTTTAGCTGGAAACTAGAAGAAGTTGAGGTTGTTCGACTAACCCTATGTTTGGAGAGAGGATGTGTTTTGGATAACACACAGAGGTAACAAGATATGTTGAACAAGTTAATGGATTGATGTAGTAAAAGGATGGTGATAGAATCTCAGATACACTTCTCTAGATAGGAAGGAAATAAAACTCTTTTGAAGAGTGGTTTAGGGTTCCCGAGGTATCGAGCTTGAGGGATCATAACAATACAGGAGGTCATGATATACCTTGGTACTACAAGATAGTAAGTGATGGTAGCACTCTGGATGCTTAAAACAAAGTTGCATGTGGCTATGCAAGCCAGGAGGTGAAGGACGAACACCAGTAACCCAGTGCATCGTTATAGAGGATAAAAGAGTCCCTAAGAGGGAATGGGAGTTCATCACTATGGATGTTGTGGTAAGTCTCCCTTTGACCCATAAGGTCAAGATGCAATATGGGTTATGGTAGATCGCCTTACCTAGATAACACGAGCAAGAGAGAATGTTGTCAAGAGATAGATTTTGGTTGAACCTACATAAGATAGAGAGATGGATGAACTACAACATGATGCAAGTTCAAAAGTTCTTGAGTATGATCTAAAAGTTCACTTCCATAAGGTGGAAGTAGATACATGAAAAACTCGATGATAGTATGGTTTATCACCCCTAACTAATGGTTAGTGTGATCCAGACTAGAGGGTCTGATGAGAGCAAGTGTCCTTGTTCAGGGTGATACAAAGAGACAGTTCTTAAGATGTGTCGTTAACCATCATAGACTTTATCGGGATGCAAGAAGTTCTAGAAGGAGGTTGTGTCAGTCACCACATCATTAAGATGTTGTTGGTGAAGGAGGCCTCACGAAGGTCAGAAAAGAACCATAGTGTGTGCAGATGAAGTCGCTTTAATCGTGCAATGGCTGAAAGAGAGCCCAGTGGTGACGTGAGTCACAAGCTGATGCAAAGCAGACTGACATGCAGTTCACTTTGGGAGAATATGTGATGTAAAAATCCGACCCCTCTAAGCTACAACTGAGAAAGCTGAGTCCCCGATATATGGGTCCATTTGAGATGGATTGGTGGAGATGGTTGTGTAACCTTAACCCTCAGGATAAAATGATGTGTTGCATGAGTCTGATCTAGAGCACTATGTGAGGTACCCAAGCCAGGTGTTGAGCCCTGAACCTATTCATCTTTTGAAAGGCTGAAAAGTCTTGAGTCACCTATGAGGGTACGATATACCAAGGTAAGAAAGAACTCAGATGAAAGAAAATGAGATAATGAAGGTTCTTGGGAAACACCATGGAAAGGGTGAAGCCACATGGGAGCCCTGATGGACATAAGCAGACTTATCATGTTTGTTTGCTTGCTTAATGGAATTTTGAGGGCAAAATTCTCATAAGAGGGGAAGGATGTTACAACCCCAAATTTTGGGTTCCTTTGGTGAGAAATGTAATTTCTCATATTAAATATATTTGGACAAATAATGAATGAATGCATGATTTTCGTTTAAAATAGCCTTGTTGATTTATTTGTGGGCTTTATTGGCTATTGGGCCCAATAACAAGAAAAGGATAAAAGAAATTATCGAGTGAATAAGAAAATAGAGAAAAAGGAAAAGTGTGGAAACCTCTAGAAGGCAAATCCAAAGAGGGATTTCGTGCCTCTTGGGTTCCTTGGGTTCCAAGGAGTCCAAGGTGGCATAGAGAATACAATAATTAAAGAAACGATCAATTAAATATTTCCTTATTGAGAAATAAATTGAAAATAATGGTAATATGTGGAAAACAAGTGAAAAGAGGTGCAATCGAGTTATCCTTAGTGGGATTTCATATCCCAATGATTCCTAATGATAAAAGGAATACTAATGAGGAAAATAAAAGGGAAATAAAGAGAAATCCTCAAAAAGAACTATTTTTAATAAGAACTCAACATGATACTGAGAATTAATTCATATTGATGCATTTAAGGATAATGAGTATTCCTTAAAAAGTAATTTCAAATTCTTTGAGTTCCTTGGGATCCAAGGAATCCCAATGAAGAGGAAAGAAAGATAAAATACCAAAATTGTTAAATAAGAAGATAATGTGCATACATAATTAATGGATTATGAAGTATTTTCTACTAAATGAAAATAGAATTTCTTGCCTTTAGAATAAGGGGCAAGTACTAAGAGGATGAAAGGAGTTATTTTCGAAATCTCGAGATCTGGAGCATAAAGCAATATTCGGATTTTCCTAATAACTAAGGGATATGAATAGTTAGAAAAGAGAGGATTTCTTGGTAATCAAGGAAAGGAGTTTCCTATTGGCTATGGGACTTGCTCTCCTCATGGGTAGGCATGTTAGGATGCTTCTACTCATCCCTATAAAAAGGATGGATCCACCGACTCAACCTCTTCCTTGTCTCCCACTTTTCTTCTTCTTCAACTCGTTCAAACCCTAATGAGAGTATAGTTCGATCCCTAGAGCAACATGGGAGCATTTTGTGGTTTTGCTTGCGGCGGGGAACCTCCACGACCTCCCAAGACCAGTTGGCTACGGCTCCAATGACCTTGACTTCGCACAACTGCAACTACGTGGCTGCAACTGCGGCCACGCTTGGCAGGTCGGGTGCCCATGCACTAGCCAGCTAAGTCGTGACCTGGGTGGTGCCCTAGGTGCGAGTCATGGTGGGGGCACTTGGGCGGCCAACGGAGGTGGTCCATGAACGCTGGAGAGGGAGGGGTGCGCCCACATAAGCTACAGATCGGCGCCTAGGGCGGAAGCCCTCGATCTGCCCAAGGTTGAAGAAAGGAGGAGCGCGATGGACAATTATGCCATTTGCGGGCTAAGGAGCAATCCACTGAACCCGGGGGTATTTCAGACCTTTCGAAATGTTTCCAAATCGCAAGTGTTGCATGGAAATGACGACGTGCCAACATGCCATTGGCCCAAGGAAGGTAATTTTACAAAATTCATATCTCTCTAATGGTAGCTCGGATGAGTATGCATAAAATATGAAACTTGCTTAGAAAATCGAGAGGAATCTAAATAAAATATAATGGAAGCCTAATTCTGATTGCAATTAGAAAAGTAATGGAGATTATTAGCTTTCAATGCATTAATGTTTAAAGAGCCCTATTTTGATATGATTAAAGTGGATATTAGCCCGTTAATGCTAAAAAAAACATTAGGAAGAAAAAGGATGAAATTTGCATATAATTAGTTAATTTAAAATTTCATATGCATGAATGTACTTTAATGGACCTTGAAACCCTAATGTTGACTAATTTGACTATCAATGGCTTTAATTGATTAATTTCATGATTAAAGTTGGAATATGCTGAATCTAAGCTATTTCGAGCATTAAGTTCCTAATTTGTGGATAAATGCCCTAAATGTAGTAATTAGAGTTTTCTGATGAATAAAAGATGGAATTCATGACAAATCGAGTTCATATGTGATTTGGACCATAATGAACTTTGAATTGATGATAAATGCATATAATGATTTTGTCTGGATTTAAAAGGATAAAAATAGTAGCTTTAATATAATAGAGGCTTAATGAACTTAATTAATGGTTAATGGCGCCTCTAATCTATAAAGGTTATATATTGTTAAGATAACCTTAATATTGTAGCATAGATGAGATGTTTGGGGTTTATGAGTAATGGTATAAAATTAGGGTTTAGAACAATGAAAGATGAAGTGAAATCCTAATTTCCAAGGAAACCCTAAAAGTGGAATAGAAACCCTAGGAAGTGAGCTAGATTTAATAGATCTTAATGACATGAGTAATAAAAGGAATTACATGATTATTTCAGGATCTTGTTGAAAATGCTTGCTTTCTTGGATTCTTATTTGCATGGATGTTTCTATTCGAATCATCAAATCAGGTATGTGGTTAATTATGAATAACCGCCTCAGTTTCCCGATGTTTTTCCGGATGGTTAATTGCATTGAATGCAAATTATCTGTTGGATGTTCATACTTGCAAATCATAAAGTCACTATGATTATCAAATTAAAAATAGAAGTATGGATTCTCGCACCTACATGCCACCCTGATGGATGATGCCAAAGGTCAGGCCCAGATGGGTAGACCAATGGACACCTTGAGCGGTGACCCCAGGAACCAAGAAGGTGGCCTATGATATTGCATGACTAGTGGGCACCATGAGTGGTGACCCCCAGGCACCAAGCTCGGGATTGAGAAGGTGGCCTTAAGTCATTGGCAAAGGGCACCCTAAGGTGGGTATGCCAGGGTTAGGGAAAAAGCGGTGGAGAATGTCATACCGAAAAGTGTAAATTTGTTTGTTAATTAATTTGATTGTGATTATTAAATTGTTAGCCATATTTGCAAGATTTTGGTTGTTCCCAAATATCAGTATATTTCAATATACTGACCGACGTTTTGTTTGTCGGTGTTTTAGGAACAACAATTGAAAGAACAAACAATAAAGTGACACATTGTGAAAGTAAAACATAAAGTGCAAGGAGGATTAGTTAGAGTAGATTCAAGCTCTGGATAGATAGACTTCCAAAGTTTTTCAAAGGTAAGTAAAGTTTTATTTTATACCGGTTTTCAGTTTAGTTGGTAAAGTTTATTAATTATTACTGATTATTTGTCGAACCTTTGATCCTGTTAATTGAATAACGGCTCTGACCTTCGGGTCTCCCTCAATTGGGGGTTACCGGGAGGCGGGGTCGTTACAGGATCTGTCTAGGTCCAGAAAAGGGTATGATGTTATATTTGTTGTAGTGGACAGTTTGATGAAGATGAGACACTTCTTATTACATGAAACCATCACCAAGATGTAAGACCTAGGCATGATATACATCCAAGATATTATATGACTTCATCTTGTACAAAGATCCATCATCTCTATCGGTGATCCCACGTGCATATCCAACCTTTAGAAGCAAGTTGAATTGGAACTCAACCTGAGATTAAAGTTCAGGATTGTTTGTCATCCTCAGAGTGACAGACAATCAGAATGCATGATCCAAACTGTGGAAATTTTATTAAGTACTTGTTTTCGAGATCGGGGTGGATCAATAGGCATAATATTTTCCTTTAATATATTTTCATTATAATAATAGTTACTAATCTAGTATTGGCATGCTCCCTTGAATAACTCAATGGGATGTCATGTCATAGACATAGGCGAAAGGAGTATGCTTAAGTTGGAATAACTATTTTGTACATGGATAATGTAACTTTGATCAAGCAACGGCTAAAGAGAGAACATGATTCTCAAAATTTTATCCATTCCAAAATGGATGTATTTAGAGTTCTACATGGGAGATCGTGTGTTTTTGAAAGTATTACCCCTTTATACCATAGCTAAAATCATGGCATACTGATTCCCTGGTGTGTTAGCTCATTCAAGATCTTTGTACAAATTGGTGAGACATCTTATCATTTGGTCCTACCACCTCAGTACAAATTAATGCATGATTTGTCCTATATGTCCATTCTAAAGAACAATGTGAAAGATCTTACCCACGTGTTAAAAATTTAACCTTTGAGAACCAAGGTAGTTTGATGTACCTAGAAAACCTAAGAGGATCTTAAATTAAAGGTGAAGGAGCTGGGAAATAAAATAATTGAGATTGTTAGAGTTCTCTAAAAATACCATGGAGATGGAATTCTATATATGGATGTTGAATCATCTAAATGGCCAAACTTTTATTATTATCTAATGATTTCATATCACATGGTATTCCAATTGTCCATCATTATTCTACTAGCATTGATGTAGCCAACTTTGGGTCTTGTAGACTCAAGTCAATGAACTTCTAGTATTGGGAAGCTCAAATTCATTCACTGGTTGAAAGCAATTCACTTGAAGGCTTCACAGAAGAAACTAATCCAACACTAAAATATGTTACACCTGATGATGACATTGATGTGAAGATTAATAATGATGTTTAGGCTTGGAAAAGAATGGGTCATCCTAGAAAGATATGAATCATGGAAGCATCTTGTAAAGAAATGCTAGTTGATGGACTAAATGATTTAGTTTAGTCTATTCCTTATTTCCATAGATAACCCTTAGTGAAAACACAAGCATATGTCTACTAGAGAGTCATTGAACTTCCATTTGTCCTTGAATAAGCACTTATATTCATTGATATTCATGTGTTCATCCCTTGGTACCAAAATACATGTGTTATTTATTGTAGAGCCTAGATTTTATCTTGCATTGCATCGTACCATTTTTTTATATTACCTATCCTCTTTTACAATTTGTGAAGTGGATGGTAATGTAGTGGTTGTAAGACTATATTTAGGATATTGTTCCTTGCTCCTACTTTTCCCCTAGTTATTATGGAATGTTAGACCCTGATTGATTGATCGAGGTTGTAATTTGTAAAGTAAATAACTAAATTTATTTCAAATTCTGATTCAAAATGATGATCATTATTGGTTACAACCTTCATTAAAACTTTAGGCATAGATGAGGAATTTAGATCAATAAATATATTTAGAAGATTCTCATAATAATTCTATAATGTAGATGGAAAATTATCTAGACATGAATTTGTAGATGTATGTATATTATTTGACTAATCAATATGAATTTTAGTATGAGATCTAGGAATATTATGTAAGTTATTGAAATTGTAAACTAAATGAGTGCAATATCCATTATTAATATAATTTGAAACATTTGAAGATGCTAGAGTGGTGTCTGTATTACTATTTATGATCACACCTGCTCATAATAGATAGCTCTCCCAAATAATAATTAATGAGAGTGACACTACCACTTTGTTAAAAAGCAAATGTAGACTAAAATAATGGCCATATGAGGACATATGTACCCTATATGTTGTTCAATGTACTCAAAGAACACACATGGTATTGAATGACATTCAATGCTATGTTTGGAATAATACCTTAAGTAAGGATATAATAGAGATATAAACGCCCACATGAAGTTGTAGTTGGTTGGTTTTTGGTATAGAATTTAAAAATCTCCATTTGTAGTGTTTTGGAATGAAATTAGTTATTCAAATGGGTTTTTGTGATAAATGCCTCACCGTAATACTTATATGGGTCTTGAGAATCAAATAGCATAGATAAGACAAGTCCAACTATGGGTCTATGTTTCTTTCAATTGACAAATACTAGTCAAGCATATAGTGACAACTTAGTTGATGAAGAGTTTCATTGTTCTTTAGACAAGCTCTCATTTTAGAAGTTAGAAACTCATGACCATTTTTAGTCTACAAAATCTTTATATTAGTATTGAATTGAATTCTAATCATTTTGTGGGAAACAACAAATTGAGACAAGAAATATTATTGTTTTAGAAGATATATGAAGGAAAACATTTTCTAACCATCTACAAATAAACAATAATATTGATAACTCTAAATATAAGAAATTGGATATTTCTCCCATAGATCACAATGTAGTATAGTACAAGGAGTTATACTCATGTCATGAGAACAAATGAAAGTCTTTGACTTTTGCTTATTTCACTAGTGTAGACTAATTCTTCATCTGTAACTTTATTTGTCACACTTGTTACTATGGTTTTCTTAATCTTTAATAGGTTATTCATTGTGAAGATGTATGGACTTGTTCTGCAATAGTTGGTTGTTGGATTTATGAAATCCATTTGGAAAAAGAATTTTACGGATAGTAGACTGCAACAAGTAGATTACTCTTTTGCATCTTCCTCCAGCTAGGATGTTGTGGGTCTCTATATCCTTACTAAAAAATAATCATGAAGGAATACAAAAAAACATGGAATTTGACTTGTTCCATTAGATAATAAAACATGGTTTTCATAAATATTTGGCACAATAAGAACCACATTTATAGGAATGGATTTCTTGGCAACCAGAAATCCTTTTCCATTATGTGTTAATGGTAAGAAATTTCCATTACCCACTATGAGATATTGAGATCCATTTTATAAATAATGTTATTTAGAATACCACAATGGTTTCTATGTGGTTCTTTACTCCATTGTCAACATGCCACATGTTTATTCATCGTCAAAAAGTTTAACAACATCCGGTTCCTTCAAATTATCATCATCAAGTCTAGGAATTGTATTCATTTAGTAGTAATTGTTGATTAAATGTCATTAGTCGAAAATGTCATCACGATGTCTCCAATAGATTTGACATTGAGTGACTAGTCTTTTTCTTTCACCAATGATCATAGTTTTATAGGATCGAACAAACCCTCAGCCTAGTGAATTAATTGATTTCCATTATGTTATTATCATTTAGTTAAGAGGCTAAAATTCCATTTTTATTGTATTTAAATACTTGACGCATCCTTTTACAGATTCTCTTTTTTCATTCATGTATGGATTTTTATTTCCATCTTTTGACTAGTTCATGTTAGATCTTTGACTAGAAAAATTCATATCATTGTATTGAGCATTTATCCTTCTAACATTCGGTCAAATTCTTTCTGTAACACTATTACTTTATCAAACAAAGGAATCTGAGGTTTCAACGCAAAAGTATTATAGTGTTTTTACTTAGTATTATCAAGGACATTTAAAAGAGATGGAAACTTATCAACATCACTTACTGAATTTCCTACAACATGCAATTTTGATGTATGCAAACAACAAATTGGAACCCTCTAGAATATTTCTTAGTTGCGATATGAGCTCAAATTATGTAGACATTGACTATTTTATGAACTACAAGGTTAAATTATCACATAACTCTTTGTATATAGTAAGTCCCACGACTTAGAGTGTTATGTTTTGGGTTTTAGTCCTATATCTGAAAAGGGTATTTACCTATTCTCAAGATACATAATTTCATGGTTAATATGATGTATTGAGAGAGTTAATGTAGTGGTGGTGACACCCATTCCACCCTACTATTTCTACTACTTGATTATAAAACACATAATCTAGCTTTTTAAAATCTAAGAACTCGTGTAATGGAAAACAACTAATATTTTGTGGCTAAAATTGGTCCTTTATCGGTTACCAAGGTCATACTAATCTTAAATATGTTGTGTATCAGACTTGATCAATAACTACACTACCCTAAGATCTATCCATTTATAATGGTGTTTATTGTACATAGTCTAGGTAAATAAAACCTAGGGACTTTTTCCTAGGTGAATTTGGTTATGTAATAACAACACACCATATTTGGGTGTCATTTCCTAGGATAGAGGAATTCTATATCATCTTAACTAACTTGGTTGAGTTAGATTTTTATTTTATGACTGACAAATCATCTTAAATCAGACTCATCTTCAACCATGTTTTCCTTGTTCTATGCACTTCTCAGGTGAAATCTATTGTGAATGTGATACTCTTCTAGCGTCGACTCCATCATGGATTTTGATTCATAGTTTGGAAGAATATACCCTTTACTCCTTTTTTAATGCAAGGTATCAATGGAATAAGAGGAGATAAAGCACACATTTGAAGTGACACTATTAGCATAGAGAGATAGATTCATGGAAGAAGCTAGAGACATTGTGCAATCATAATTTTGAGCAGATGAAGTAGTAGAATGAAAAAGAGAGATGAATGAGTTCTACATTCATGTGGGTGAAATGATTCATGATCTAGTCATCCAAAAAATAATAACAACACCTAACTTTGATAACAAGAAACAATGGGTGGAGATGATGCAAAACAATAGATTTGCAATAAGAGCTAGTGGGAATGCACATGACCAATTACAAATGTTCATAGATTTTTTTAGACTATGAAAACAAGATGATGGGCATGAGGAAAACATAAAAATAAATCTATTATATTATTCAATAATTGACAAGGCTAGGGTGTGGTACATTTCCATAGACAATCATAACATTACCACTTGTGAGGAACTATAGAACAAGTTCCTAGAGAACTTATTTCCACCCTCACTCACTTACCAAATTCTAGGAAAGACCACTCATTTGAGAAGTTCCCAAATAGAAATCTCTTAGAATATTGTCAACAATTCAAAGAGTTATTATTCAAATGCCCTCATCACAACATTCCCTCTTTCTAGTTTATTGAGAAAATTCTTAGGGGATTGGATGATGGAATTGGAAAGTTCCTTGACACCGGTCCAATGCTACTTCAGGCGACAAGCTAGACAATGCATGGAAAGTCGTGAGTACGGGAAGTTGACAATAAAAGAGTTTTTAAGGTTGCTATGGTTGATGATAAATATGATTTGTAGACTACCGTTGAATCATTAAAGGTCCTTTTTCTTAAGAAAGGCAATCTTGAATCTCCCCCCCAAAGGCATGCATAGAGAGGCTCATATCGTTTACAAGATAGGTTAGCCCCATGATTCTACCAAATTTGTAGTGCAGAAGGCCACATTAGTGTACAATGCAACCATATCTACCAACTTATATTAAACATACACCATCCTCAATTTGATAGTAATCCAATCACTGAAGAAGTTAATGATGTCAAGTCCATTCTAGGAAAAGAATACTACAACCCCAATAGGCCCATAACTCATCTAGGCTTCCAGTATGGAAACCCAATTAGAAAAACAAAAAAGATGTATCAAACACTCACCAACTCAAGGAGGACCATAGATACAATCAAGATTGGGGTCCTCTAGGTTTCCAAAAAAACTAAAACTACCACAAAAATAACCTCATTCTTATACAATATATCAAGAAATTCAATCAAGGCTACAACAATAGTCTGGCACAGTCACCTGACAATAAAAAATGACATATTATCCTGGGGCAAGGAAAGAAGTAGACCATGCCTACCTCCAACGGTCAAGGATACATGGAAGATATTGAGAAGATACAAGAAAGACAATATGCAGACAAGAAGTACATGGAGTCTCAACTTGCACAAATCACTTCATCCATTCACCTTCCAACAAGTTAACTCACTACTAAACTGATAATAACCAAAAGCATCGGGAAGAGGTTATGAAGACAATGACCACATGTTCTGGATTTGTTCTACTAGAACCACCATTCCCATTCAGAAATAACATGATGGTACTTAAAGATGATGACATGATGAAGTCACCCCTGAGGCTACACCTATAGAACTAATGATTGCAAGGTGAAATCTAGGTGACACATCCATTCTAGAGGCAAACAAACCATATACACCAAAAACTTTTACTCTAGTGGTGCATGTCTACAAACCCCATGCCCATACAAACATTGTCTAGCTTAGACACAGCTAGACTTGATATTCATGAATTTATAGGAAGTGGTAAAGAAGCCACATGTCAACATTCCAATTCTTGATGATCTAGGAAAAATTCCCTCCTAGACCAAGTTCTTCAAATCTCTCCTCACTTGCAAGTACCTAACAGAGGAATTTGTGATCATGAAACTAGCATGGACATCATTAGACATCATCTAGAGAAAGAATCCTAAATAACTAAAATATTTGGGATCTTTAGACATCTCTTTCCTTTTGGGGGACTGCATATGCCAAAAAGATCTAGTTGACCGTGGGGTAAGAATTTCTACATTCCCAATAGGTTTTGCAAAATACTAGTCATCATGACTGAAATCCTTCCCAGTGGCACATTATTCCACTTGCTTACTTTCTAAAGACCACCCCAACGTGATTCTTAGGATACATCCACATGAGGTTTGATCCCAAATCATATCGCCATGTGATATTATCATCATCAATTGTAACATACCATACCTTGGACCCTACCCTAGAAGTTGACCTTTTCGGTTCGACTAAAAAAGGTTGAGGTTAGAGTTATCCTAATAATCTAATGCATGAATAATGTAATCTAATATGTCATATAATTCATTTGGTGATAATAAGATGATGAATAACTTAATTGGATGCATAATTTAGTTAATGGACCATTAGTAGGCCATGTGACATAACTCATATAAGAAAGCCTCAAACGTTGCAATAGACTCCAAATTCGTAATCTATACATAAAAATAAGCCTAGATGTCAATTTTCATTTAATTTGGACCACCTTGAAATGATATGGTAAGTTAAGAGAGAGAAATTGCCTAAAAAGTGTAATTAATAAATAAATATAAATCATGATGCCAAAAGAGGAAAATAATGTTATATTCGTAATTTATATAACAAATATAGCCTTTGGGTGAATTTTCATCCCATTTGGAGAAAGTTTGCTTAAAAGGTGAAATCAGGAGAGAGAAAGTGTGTAGAACCTTCAAAATATTAAATAAATATTTAAACAACTCCAAAAGATAATATTGATGGAAAATTCGTATCCAATACATTAAATATGACTTGTGCCTTAAGTTTCATAAAATTTGGATAATCCTAATACGATTAATGAAGGAGGAAAGAGAAAATAGGTTTTGGTTTATTTAACACATTAAAAGTTTCCAAAAGGAAAAACTAAGTGCTTAATCGGAATCCATGCCTTAGTTGGCCTCTGTGCAAAATTTTACTTAATTTCGATAATATTTGAGCTCTCAAAAGAGGAGAGATAAAAAAGAAAACTAATTTAATAAAACTTTAGTTTTAATCATATTATCTCCATGTCACGCCTGCTTTCCTTTTTTTCCCAATTTCGGATTGCTTTTGGACCGTTGATTTGTGATCTAACGACTCTGAGGTCGTGTCCTAGCTCGGGTCGGAGTAGGAGTACATGCCACTTTATGGCCATTTTGAATTGCAGATATCTCCTTCGATTCTTGGTCTTTTTCGGTAATTTCTTCTCCTTTGGATTCCAAATATAATTCCACACACAATGATCTTTTATTCGTGCTGTTGGCAAGTATTAATGGAATGCCCAAAACCTTGCTTCCCAAGCCTTGTGGCCACCTACCTTCTTGCCTCCCTACCCATCTGTGTCTATAAATAGATCTACCCTAGGCTCTCTGGAGGTCGTTGTAGTGATTCTATCAACCCAATTGAGCCATAACATGTGTGTGTGTCGCCGGAGATTTACTGGATGTCCTAGATGTTGCGGCAGGTCTCTCTCTCTTTACTCACCACCTCCGCGTGAATTGAAGGTATGGTTGGATTCATATTCCTTTTGGATTTCTTTCGGTACCCTCATCTCAGAGTTTGGTCACGTGATGCGAAATCTCCCAATCTGGCCATCAACCTATTGTCATTGCATGTGTGAGTGCGAGGAAGAAGATGGTGTCTTTTTTATTTACCTTATTGCCCTTCGTTGATCTCCTTTAGTTGTTTTATCACCTAGGGGCATTTCCGTCTTTTCCTCTTAATATCGTTTGCTTTGGAGCAAGTCAACCAATCCATGACCTGCTGACTTGGCCAGCTTTCATTGGGCCATGTTAGGCTGGGCCCCGCCCTCTATCTTTGTTTGTCGCCTTTGAATTTTTGAGTTTGCTTTTCTGATTTTTCCTATTGGTGGATTTTGTAAAATTAATAACTAATTCGACACTGATCAGAAAAATATGCATAAATACTCATTGGATTCAGAAAAATGCAAGCTTTATAATGGTGTTGGTTTTGTCACCTGAATCTGATGTTTTAAAGGGGTGATTTAATGGATCTAATTAAATAAGATAATAACTTTTATAATTCATAACTAATAAATTATAAGTCAAAAAATATAATAAAATATGTTTTGAACTCAGGAAAATATAACCTAAAATATGGAATAGTTTTGATAACATAATTCAAAATAATAAAAAGGCGATTTTTAGGGTTTATGAAATCAATATAAAACGTAACCCTAATTTCACATATATTCTAATAGGTGCTTTGGAATCCTAGGCTTGGACCTAGAAGTGACTTTTGATCGTTTGAATCTCATGTTGAGGTATGTTTGCATCCCTAATTATTCTTTTGAGAATTTAACCTATGTTTCATCTTTCTCTTGGTCTTATGGACATTAGCCTACACATTGTCTTGTTCTTTTGAAATCACGCTTCATGTGAAGTATCTTATTTTATTATTGATCTTGTGATCATAGATATTCTCTTGACTCTATTTCTTATGCCTTAGTGCAAGTTGGACTTTTGATGATATATACCGATTGTGATGTGGATTTTACTTGTTGATGTATGCCCACTATGATGTGGATGTTTATATGTTTGTGTTGTCCATTGTGTGATTGCAACCTTGATAATTCTGACTATACTTTCTACTTGCCTCTATATTAAACATGCTATGTGATTCAGTAGCACTAGAGTAGTGTAAGTGCATTGGTTTTGTTTATAGAAGATGTGATATTTCCTGCTCTTTTTGGGACGACAAGGAACCTCGTACCTAGGGCAAGATGTGTGATTCTTGGCCCATGTTTTTATATATATTTGGGAGATTGGCAGTATTCCTTTCTTTATCATGTTTCTACTTTATGAGGGTTGGCCGCCAATTGTGTTTATATTGTTCTAGGGTTATGCTTATCTGACATGCATGCATGTTATTGATGTGGATTGTGGGGTGTGTGCCCTGCTCTCTTTATGTGCCAGTATTGCACAATCTTTATTGTTTTGATTATGGCAAGTATCTTCTTTTTATATGTGTTGATGATTCTTATCTTTTATGCCCATGTGGGTGGTACTTATCTCTTGCATGGGAAGCCTTATATATTTTGATATCCCTTAATCTTTATAAATTGCTCAATTTTCTTTTTAGTATGCACATACCAGCCTTTGCTGATGTCTCCTGTTGTTTCTCTTTTGCTGGGGTATGCTTCCAACCCTAGGTGGAGGACTTGGATGGCTTGAGATGTGGACCTAGACTTAGATAGTAAAGTTAAAGCATGGAGACAATATTGAGGTTGTTTAGATTTCCTCTACATGGATCCTTATGATGTAAGTTTGTAACCCTTGTTTTATAATTTAATATAGTCATGTTTTTATTGATCCACTGCTATACTTTTGTCTTTTGTTACCATAGATAAAGATTTGAAAATTTTACACCCACTCCATCATACCCTCTGAGTGTATTTGGACTGGAGGTTTTGTTGTTCAAATTTTTAGTAAGGAATTGATTTTGCTTCTTTACATCAACATTGAGGAGGATCTTCAATGTTCTCTCATATTTGGGCATTCATTCCTTTCTAAGTCCAGAGCCATGATTTATGTTGAAACTGGATTGTTAGCATTAAGACTTGGGACGGACAAGCTTAACTTCAAGGTTTGTGAGAGTCTCAGATTCCTCATCCAAAATAATGCTTCATCCTTGACTACATAGACAAGATGGCATAGTTGTTGTTGGAAATGCCAACCTTTTGAAGATTCTCTTGAGACAACACTCATCGAACCTAACACACATGACATGCATAATGAATAAATAAAGAAAATTCTTCTTCATTTAGACTATGATGTGAAAGACCCTGAGGCTGAGTTTGAAGAGTTCAAGTTTGTTTTCATATAGAAGAAGTAGACAAGGATCCTAATGACCATATATCAAGCCTCTACTTGATGGGTTAAATATGTCTTCCTAGATGAGAAAGAGGTCTACCCATTCATCATCAATGCAAACCATTGTAAAGAAACAAGAAAAGTTGTTGAATAAATTGAAGAATTGGCAGAGAACATTCAGATACAAAATCACTGACCTAAGTGGAGTGAGCCAAGCCCTCTGTGTGCATATAATGAATACGATCGACAACTACAATTCCTCCATTGAGTTGCAATGTAAGTTGAACTCGATTTTGAAGGAGGCTGTGTGCAAGGAAGTAATAAAGCTACTACTTTTTGGGATCATCTACCCCCTTTTTTTTACAATGGGTGAATTTTGTGCAAGTCGATATGAAGAAAAGGGGCATTATAGTAGTTTTGAATGGGAAGAATGAGTTTATCCCATCATGCATTATAATCGAGTGGTGCATGTACAACGACTATTGTAATCTAAACAATGCAACTAAGAAGGACCTCTTTCCTCCTCCTTTCCTTGATCAAGTCTTTGAAAGACTTTAATGCAAGGAAGTATCTTGTTACTTGGATATTATAGCTTCTAGTACATACCCATCTAGTTCTTTGATCAACAAAAAACTAATTTGACATATCCCTTTGGCATGTATGCCATTTTTTGGTTGCCCTTCAAATTGGGAAATGCACCTACCACATTTGAACATTGCATGTCTGATATGTTTAACGAACTAAGTATGTTGATAATGAAAACATTCTTGTAGATCTTTGTGTCTATGGAGATTCTTTGGACACATGCATAAATCTTCTATCCCTAGTTATGTAATCTTGTGAAGAAACACATATTCTTCTTAACTGATAAAAAAGTCACTTTATGGTGAAGAAGGGCATTGTCCTAGTACATCATGTTAGCTCTAGAGAAATTGAAGTCAACAAGGTTATGATCAAAGTGATTTCTAAGCTATCTCCTCCAACCAATATCAAAGAAGTATGTGCATTCCTAGGACATGATGGACTTTATATGCCATTCATTTATGACTTAAGTATGATTGCCAAAACCTCTTATGAATCTCCACTATAAGGAAGTGAAATTCATATTGGACTCTATCTAAATGAAGATCTCTAACACTCTAAAGGAATTTCTCATCACTACCCCAATTCCTTGTAAACTAGATTGGTCTCTTCCTTTTGAGATCATGTTTGATGCTAGTGAATACACCATAGGTGGAGTTCTAGGACAATGTGTTGACAAGAAACACAATGTCATTTACTATGACAACAAGACTGTAACAACCCCACTCCTCGATAACCCCCATTTAAGGAAGGTCGAGAAGTTAGATCCACTATCCCAAATTAGGATCAATGGATTTGCAAATAATAAAAAATAATTAATAAATTCTACCAAAGGCTAAGCTTAAAACGGGATAAAAAATTAGTTTTCACATAACTTTCAAAAAGAGGAATCTGAAACTTGTACCCACTATAGAATTCTATCTAACTAAATCCTCCCTTATGATTTAACTTTATTCTTAACAAGTTCCACTTTACTGTTTGTTCAATTTTACATATTCCTAATAGGCCAACAAACAAAACGTCAGTCAATATAATGAAATATACTCGTATGTGGGGGAGCCAAAAACTTGCATCTAATTGTGACAACATATTGCAAACAAATTATGGTTTAACAAATCAATTTTACAATTTAAACATAACTACTCAATCCCTACATATCCTTGCCTCTATGCTATCCCTGTAGTGGACATGGATACTACCTCTCTCATATGGTAGATCTCAATTAACACCCATGATCCTACCTTACAGGTAGATCACTACATAGGGTTGTATAGTTGTATGGTCCTACCCAAGGGTAGACCAACACATAAACTCATGATAACTTGATGATCCTACGCCAAGAGTAGACCATGTACTAGGTCATTCATCTCATAATCATCAAAGCTACAGAGAAGGACTAGGATCTGAGCTAGTCATGCACATATACTTATGGTGATAGTCATAGTCACTTTACAATTGCATGAAATAAAATTCAACCAAGAAGTTATTTCTATGCAAACGATAAAATCTTAGAAATCACAGTGAAACTAGAGTGATTATTCATAAGTGTAACCACATACCTGTTCTTGAGAAAGAGAATCCAAAATCAACAAGATATCCAAGCAAGCACCTAATCCAAGAAACCTATAACTCCTAAAACATATAGATTACCTAATGTCACTGTCATATTCTAAACACTTACTAATGACATGAGGATACTTTCTAAGTCTTCCAAGTCTCCTTAGGGTTCATTAGGGTTTCGTAGGTTGCTTTATACAACTTTACCCTTTTTAGGCTAACAACCCTAAAATAGGTTTCTTATTTACAAAAACCCAAATTATTCCAATTATCCCAATTAAGGGTTCTTTAATATCAAACCAAGATTTGGATCATTATAACTCTGTTGCATGTTTACATTTTTTGATTAAAACCATTAAAACCTATATTATCAAAATTAGGGTTTCTAAGACCATTAATGCATAATCATGTGTATAAAACCCTAAAATAAGCATAATATCATATATTTTGGATTTAACTCTTCCTTTAATTCTCAATAGGTTAATAATACCCAAAATAACCAAAAATAGACATTAAATCCAATTTCCATCTCAAATTAGGGTTTTATCACAATTTAATGGATTAAAAGTGGTAACTTTAAGCACTTTTAAAATTTCAAGTGATATTAGACTTCAATTTTATTTTTATTGGATTTTAAATATTTTTCAGATTAACTTTCATATATAATTTATCTTCATCTGATATTCCCATAATTAGTTGTGTTTTTATAAGAAAAACCATTTTCAACCAATCAGGAATCGCCATGTGTGTATTTCAGATTTATTAAACCGCGTCAGCAGGCTAGGCTCGAGCCAACTGGCTTGTGCCACTTGGGCACCCAGTCCTGTGAGGTTACTTGCTCCTGAAATTTCTTGATAAATGAAATTTTAATCTGATTAATATTGTGACATTTAATACAATAGAAGGATTATCACATTACTTTAGGAAAACTTGTAAAATTCAAAACTCCCTCTTCATTTATCCTTTTTCATCCAAATTTTAGCGAAAACCTTATTTTATCATTATCCACTCATGTACCAAGTTTGAGTCTTAAACTTGGAAGGATAAATGGGTTTTCTTCACATGCAAGTTATTACTCATTAAAGCATATTTATTCATATTTTCTCTCTATTTGACATTTATCTTCTTTATTCGGATTCCTTGTATCACAAGAAACCATTTGTTTTTCAAAACATCACCTATTATGATCAACCATACCTCTTTCCACATATTTCTTATATTTTTATCATTATTTCAATTTCCTTTCTTATTTATGCACTATTTGTTTTCTTTCAACTTTCCTTCCTCTTTTATTATCATGGACCAACTAATACAATAGGATCCATGAAAACACATGCACAAGACAAAAGTTGTAAAAGAAACCAATATATTTATCATAAGTCATGCAATTTATAGAAAAGTACATTTCTTTGAAAAATTAAATTTACAACCATACAATGAAAATAAAGGTTGTAGCATCCTCCCATCCTTATAGTAATTGCACCCCCAAAATTCAGCTAATTGAACAAACAATTCAGGGTAGGCCTTTTCCATGTCTGTCTCGAGCTCCCATCTGGCTTCATCCTGAGGCAGTGTTTGAAGAGTTCAAGTTTGTTTCCATATAGAAGAAGAAGACAAGGATCCTATTGACTAGATATCAAGCCTCTACTTGATGGGTTAAATATGTCTTCCTAGATGAGAAAGAGGTCTACCCATTCATCATTAATGCAGACACTAATAAAGAAATAATACAATTTGTGGAATAAATTGAAGAAGAGGCAAAGGGCATTCAGATACAAAATCACTGACCTAAGTGGAGTCAACCAAGCCCTCTGTGTGCATAGAATAAACATGATCGACAACTACAAGCCCTCCATTGAGCCACAATGTAAGTTGAACTCGATTTTGAAGGAGGTTGTGCGTAAGGAAGTAGTAAAGCTACTACATTCTGGGATCATCTACCCCTTTTTTTCATAATGGGTTAATTTTGTGCAAGTTGATATGAATAAAAGGGGCATTATAGTAGTTTTGAATGGGAAGAATGAGTTTATCCCATCATTCATTATAACTGGGTGGTGCATGTACAACGACTATTGTAATCTCAACAATGCAACTAAGAAGAACCACTTTCCTCCTCCTTTCCTTGAATAAGTCTTTGAAAGACTTTCATGCAAGGAAGTATCTTTTTACTTGGATATTATAGCTTGTAGTATATACCCATCTAGTTCTTTGATCAACAACAAACTAATTTGACATATCCCTTTGTCATTTATGCCTTTTTTTGGTTTCCCTTCAAATTAGGAAATGCACCTACCACATTCGAACATTGCATGTCTGATATGTTTTTTGAACTAAGTATGTTGATAATGAAAATGTTCCTGTAGACATTTGTGTCTATGCAGAGTCTTTGGAGACATTCATAAATATTCTTTCCCTAGTTATGTAATCTTGTGAAGAATCACATATGGTGCTTAACTGAGAAAAATGCCACTTTATGGTGAAGAAGAGCATTGTCCTAGTACATCATGTTAGCTCTAGAGAAATTGAAGTCAACAAGGTGAAGATCAAAGTGATTTCTAAGCTATCTCCTCCAACCATTATGAACTAAGTATGTGCATTCCTAGGACATGATGGACTTTATATGAGATTCATTTACAACTTTAGTAATATTGCCAAAACCTATTATGAATCTCCACTATTAGGAAGTGAAATTCATATTAGACTCTATGTTTATGAAGATCTCTAACAATCTAAAGGAATTTGTCATCTATACCCCAATTCCTTGTAAACTAGATTGGTCTCTTCCTTTTGAAATCATGTTTGATGCTAGTGAATACACAATAGGTGGAGTTCTAGGATAGTGTGTTGACAAGAAACACAATGCCATTTACTATGACAACAAGACTGTAATGACCCCGATCCCCAATAACCCCCAATTAAGGAAGACCAAGAAGTTAGATCCATTATAACAAAACACGATCAATGGTTTTGCAAATAATAAAAATAATTAATAAATTCTACAAAAGACTAAGCTTAAAATGGGATACAAATTTACTTTTCACATACCTTTCAAAAATAGGAATCTGGACCTTCTACCCACTGTAGAATTATATCTAACTAAATACTCCCTTATTATTTAACTTTATTCTTCACAAGTTCCACTTTATTATTTGTTCAATTTTACATATTCCTAAAAGTCCAATAAGAAAAATGTCAGTGAGTATAATGAATTATACTGGTATGTGGGGGAACTAAAAACTTGCAGCTAATTGTGAGAACATATTGCAAACAAATTATGGTTTAACAAATCCATTTTACATTTTAAACACAACTACTCAATCCCTACATATCCTTGCCTCGATGCTATCCCTGTAGTGGACATGGATACTACCTCTCTCATATGGTAGATCTCAATTAACCCCCATGATCCTACCTTTTAGGTAGATCACTACATAGGGATGTATAGTCGTATGGTCCTACCCAAGGGTAGACCAACACATAAACTCATGATAACGTGATGATCCTATGCCAAGGGTAGACCATGTACTAGGTCATCCATCTCATAATCCTCAAAGCTATAGAGGAGGACTAGGATTCGAGCTAGTCATGCACATATACTTATGGTGATAGTCATAGTCACTTTATAGTTGCATAAAATAAAAGTCAATCAAGAAGTTTTTTCTATGCAACTGATAAAATCTTAGAAATCACAGTGAAACTACAGCAATTATTCATAAGTGTAACCACATACCTGTTCTTGAGAAAGAGAATCCAATATCAACAAGATATCCAAGCAAGCACCTAATACAAGCTACCCATAATTCCTAAAACATATAGATTACCTAATGTCACTGTCATATTCTAAATACTTCCTAATGACATGAGGATACTTTCTAAGTCTTCCAAGTCACCTTAGGGTTCATTCAGGTTTCGTAGGTTGCTTTATACAACATTACCCTTTTAGGCTAACAACCCTAAAATAGGTTTCTTATACCAAAACCCTAATTATTCCAATTATCCTCATTAACGATTCTTTAATCTCAAACCAAGCTTTGGATCATTATATCTCCGTTGCATGTTTACATTTTTGGATTAAAACCATTAAAACCCATATTTTCCAAAATTAGGGTTTCTAAGCCCATTAATGCATAATCTTGTGTACAAACTCTAAAATAAGCATAATATCATATTTTTTGGATTTAACTCTTCCTTTTATTCTCAATAGATTAATCCTACTCAAAATAACCAAAAAGAGACATTAAATCCAATTTCCATCTCAAATTAGGGTTTTATCATAATTTAATGGATTAAAAGTGGTAACTTGAAGCACTTTTTAAATTTCAATCGATATAAGACTTCGATTATATTTTTATTGGATTATACATATTTTTGTGATCAACTTTTATATATAATTTATCTTCATATGATATTCCCATAATTAGTTACGATTTTTTACAAGAAAACCCATTTTCAACCAATCAAGAATCACCATGTGTGTATTTTGGATTTATTAAATTGCATCAGCGGGATAGGATTGAGCCAACTAGCTTGTGCCACTTGGGCACCTAGACCCATGAGGCTACTCACTCCTAAAATTTCTTGATAAATGAAATTTTAATCCGATTAATATTGTGACATTTAAAACAATAGAGGGATTATCTCATTACTTTAGGAAATCTTGTAAAATTCAAAACTCCCTCCTTGTTCATCCTTTTTCATCCAAATTTTAGAAGAAACCTTATTTTAGTATTATCCACTCATGTACCAAGTTTGAGTCCCAAAATAGGAAGGATAAAGGGGTTTGCTTCATATGCAAGTTATTACTTATTAAAGCATATTTTATTCATAGTTTCTCTCTCTTTGACTTTTATCTTATTTATTTGGATGCCTTGTATCACAAGAAACCATGTGGATTTCGAAACATCACCTATTATGATCAAACATACCTCTTTCCACATATTTATTATATTTTATCATTATTTCAATTTCCACCCTTATTTATGCATTATTTGTTTTCTTCCAACTTTCCTTCCTCTTTTATCATCTTGGACCCACTAATACAATAGGATCCACGAAAACACATGCACAAGGAAAAAGCTGTAAAATAAACCCATATATTTATCATAAGTCATGCAATTTACGGACATGTACATTTCTTTGGAAAAATTACATTTACAACCATACAATGAAAATCAAGGTTGTAGCATCCTCCCCTCCATATAGAAATTTTACCCCCAAAATTCAGCCAATCAAACACACAGTTCAGGGTATGCCTTTTCCATGTCTGTCTTCAACTCCCATGTGGCTTCATCCAGAGGTTGAGTTTGAAGAGTTCAAGTTCTTTTCCATATAGAAGAAGAAGACAAGGATTCTACTGACTAGATATCAAGCCTCTTCTTGATGGGTTAAATATGTCTTCCTAGATGAGAAAGAGGTCTACCCTTTCATCATCAATGCAGACCATTGTAAAGGAACAAGACAAATTGTTGAATAAATTGAAGAAGAGGCAGAGGGCATTTGGATACAAAATCACTGACCTAAGTGGAGTGAGCCAAGCCCTATGTGTCCATTGAATAAACACGATCGATAACTACAAGCCCTCCATTGAGCCACAACGTAAGTTGAACTCGATTTTGAAGGAGGTTGTGCGCAAGGAAGTAATAAAGCTACTACATTCTGGGATCATCTACCCCTTTTTTTCACAATGGGTGAATTTTTTGGAAGTCGATATGAATAAAAGGGTCAATATAGTCATTTTTAATGGTAAGAATGAGTTTATCCTATCATGCATTATAACCGGGTGGTGCATGTACAACGACTATTGTAATCTCCTTTCCTTGATCCAGTCTTTAAAGACATTCATGCAAGGAAGTATCTTTTTACTTGGATATTATAGGTTCTTGTACATACCAATCTAGTTCTTTGATTAACAACAAAATAATTTGACATATCCCTTTGGCATGTATGCATTTTTTGGTTGCCCTTTAAATTAGGAAATGCACCTACCACACTCGAACATTGCATGTCTGATATGTTTGTCGAACTAAGTATGTTGATAATGAAAATGATCCTGTAGACCTTTGTGTCCATGGAGATTCTTTGGACACATGCATAAATCTTCCTTCCCTAGTTATGTAATCTTGTGAAGAATTGCATATGGTGCTTAACTGAGAAAAATGCCACTTTATGGTGCAGAAGGGCATTGTCCTAGTACATCATGTTATCTCTAGTGAAATTGAAGTCAACAAGGTGAAGATCAAAGTGATTTCTAAGCTATCTCCTACAACCATTATCAAAGAAGTTTGTGCATTCCTAGGATATGATGGACTTATATGAGATTCATTTATGACTTTAGTTTGATTGCAAAAACCTCTTATGAATCTCCACTATAAGGAAGTGAAATTCATATTGGACTCTATCTATATGAAGATCTCTATCACTCTAAAGGAATTTCTCATCACTACACCAATTCCTTATAAACTAGATTGTTGTCTTCTTTTTTAGATCATGTTTGATGCTAGTGAATACACCATTGATCGAGTTCTAAGATTGTGTGTTGACAAGAAAGACAATGTCATTTACTATGAAAAAAATATTGTAACGACCCCGATCCCCGGTAACCCCCAATTAAGGAAGACCAAGAAGTTAGATCCACTATCCCAAAACAGGATCAATGGTTTTGCAAATAATAAAAAATAATTAATAAATTCTACCAAAGACTAAGCTTAAAATAGGATAAAATTTTACTTTTCAAATACCTTTCAAAAATAGGAATCTAGAACTTCTACCCATTGTAGAATTCTATCTAACTAAATCCTCCCTTATGATTTAACTTTATTCTTCACAAGTTCCACTTTACTATTTGTTCCATTCTATATATTTCTAAAAGATCGACAAACAAAATGCCAGTCAGTATAATGAATTATACTAGTATGTGGGGAAACCAAAAAACTTGCATCTAATTGTGACAACATATTGCAAACAAATTATGGTTTAACAAATCAATTTTACATTTTAACCATAACTACTCAATCCCTACATATCATTGCCTTTGTGTTATCCCTGCAGTGGATATGGATACTACCTCTCTCATATGGAAGATCTCAATTAACCCCCATGATCCTACCTTACAGGTAGATCACTACATAGGGTTTTTATTACGACCTCAATTTTGCATATGTTTTCATAATTAAAATGTATTGATTTTATGAATTTGGACCTAATTGAAAAGGTGGTATTCTTTGCTTCAAAGGGTGGATTTCTTTGCAGATATTCCTTTTTGATGGGAATTTCTTGATTCCTATTAATATATTAATCCAATAATGAATATAATAGAGAAGAAAAGGGGAAAAGTCCAAATAATGGAAATAGATAAAAGATAATGGATATTAAGCAAAGTATTTATGGGAAATACTTGGAAATATCTAGAAAGTGGCATTAATGGCCGCATTTGAGTAAAATTCATTTACATATGTTTCCTAATAAAAGAAATATGCAAAGAGAAAAAAGGAGATGAAAGTTAATGAGAAATCCTTGCAAAGGAATATCTTAATAAAGAAATAAGTAATATAATGTGAAATAATGGATATGGATGCATCTAGAAGGATAATAAGTATCCTTGAAAAGGAATTTCAAAATATTAGAGTTTCTTGGGGTCCAAGGAGCCCCAATGGAGAAAAAGAAAGAGAAAATAACAATAATATAAAATATGAGGATAATGTGATACATAATTAATGTATTTTGTGGTATTGTTAAAAAGAGGTATTTTCTACTAAAAGAAAGTGTAAAATTCGTGTCAATGGATTAAAAGTCACGCATAAATAGAATAAGAGAAATCATTTTCGAATTCCTTAATAGCCAAGGATCATGGATAATCAAGGAATGTTTATAAAGAGAGATATTATACTTGATTAAAGAAAATAGGTTTCCTTTTTGAAAAGGGACCTTGTTTATTCATGGGCAAACATCCTAGGGCGTTGCTACCCTCCCCTATATAAGGGGTAGAACCCTTGGCCGAGTTAAAAGGATCCCACGCATCATTCTTTCCTCTCCTTCCTTGTTTTCATCCATAAACCCTAAAACAAGAAGAGCAGCGTGACCATGGAGCAACGAGGAGCCATGAAGGGGTTGCAATGGAAGCATGATATCCCACGATGTTGGGGAGAAGCTTTGCCATCATCTCTATGCCCTAACCGATGTGTAGCAACTGCAACCAGTGTTCAGGAAATCGGTCTGTGCGGCCGCATATGCGGCCGCTTAAGTGGTTCGGACATGGGACCGCACCACATATGTCAAAGCGGACCAATAATCGGTCCAGACCCGATTATGCGGCTGATTACCCGCTTATGCGGCCGCTAAATCACCGCTTTTCCAAACACACATACATGAACTTGAAGAAATGAAATTTATATGATATTTTTGTTATTTCTAATTAAATATTTATATGATATTGTTGCTCCCTTTCTTCTAATTAATCATTCTATGTTGTCCTTGTATGTAATAGTTCAATGTGATATATATTTCTATATGAATGATATATAAATATACATAGATATATTAATTTATTAAAAAAATCCAAAACCGCATATACTCCCGCATATACTTTCGCATACCACATATACTCTATTCAGTGCCCCGTCCGCCCGTACACCGAATAGCGCTTTTCTAAACACTGGCTGCAACATGGTTGCAAGGGCAACCGCACATTACGGGCTTGGCACGTTTGAGACTGGCCATCTTGGCCATGATATAGGGGAGCACCATGAGTTCCAGGGTGCGGCGGAGCTAGGACAGTGGTCGGCGGCGAGCTTCGAACCCTGTGGAGTAGGGGCAACCCTACAAAGAGCCACCCATGGCGGCCACTGCGGCTGATCGGAGCTTGAAAATGACCCATGGCCATTGGATGATTTTACCCCTCTTGGGTATGCATAGTTGGCAACTTTCATGGGGGTATAAGTGTCATTCAGTTATGTTTGGGTCGGCTATGTGATGCATGGAGAAGGAGGATGTGGCAGCATGCCATTGGTCCATGCATGTAAATTTGTACAAAAAATCATATCTAAATATTGGTAGATCGGATGGGTACAAATAATATATTTATTTTGCTTAGAAAAATGTGGGGAATCTATTAAAAATAGATTTAGAAGCTAATTCCTCTTGCAATTCGAAAAGAAGTGGAAGTTATCAACTTTAATTCGTTAATGATTAAGAAACCCTAATTTGAGATGATTATTGTATTAAGAAGGGTTTTATGGATGACTAAAGTTGATATTAACCTATTAATTATAAAATGATACATTAAGATAAAAAAGGATGAACTTTACATGTAATTGGATTATTTTAGTGTTCCATGTGCATAAATATGCTTTAATGGGCCTTGAAAACCCTAATGATAGTAATTATGACTCTTAATGACTTTAATTGTTTAAATTCATGAATAAGGCTGAGATATGATGGTTCAAAGCTATTTTGAGTATAAAAGTTCCTAATTGTGGATAAATACCCTTAATATGGTAATTTGGGTTTTCTAATGGATAAAGGTGGAATTAATGATAAAAGAGTTCATATGTGAATTAGACCATAATGAACTATGAGTTGTTAAGCCGGAAGGAACCAAAGATGAAATTGGGCCTAATTATCATGTCATGATTAAAAGGATAAAAATGGTAGTTTTAATGTAAAAGAGGCATAATGGACTTAATTGATGTTTAATTGTGCCTTTAATCCGAAATTAGGGTTATATGTTGTTAAAAGGTAACCTTAATATCTTTCATGATGAATAGATGAGATAATTAGGGTTTGTGAGTAATTGTATAAAATTAGGGTTTAAAATAGTAAAAATGAAGTGAAACCCTAATTGCAATAAAAACCCTAAAAGTGGACTAGAAACCCTAGGAAGTGAGCTAGGTTTAATAGATATTGATGGCATGATCAATGATAGGAAATTATATGCATATTTCAGGATCTCTTTGTGTGCTTACTTGCCTATTGGATTTCTTGCATTGATTGGATTAATTCTATCTCAACTCAGCCTCATAGGTATGTGGTTACGCTTATGGTTAATCGCTTTAGTTTCACAATGATTCTCGAATGTTTTATCGGTTGCTTGAAAATAACTGCTTGGATGACTTTTATTTAATGCAACTATAAAGTGACTATGATTATCACCATAAATATGTATGAATGACTAGCTTAGATCCTGGTCCTCCTCTGTGGCTTTGCTAATGATGAAAAGGGTATCCTGGTACATGGCCTACTTGTTAAGTAGGACATACGATTATCATGAGTTAGAAATTGGGCTACCGACGTGTAGTGTCATGAGACTCTTTAGCACACCATGAGTTAAGGAGTGGGCTACCTATTTGTAGTGCCATGTGACTCAACCCTACAAATTGATTCACCTGTTAGGTAGTATCATGAGGGGTTTAATGGGGATCTATCATAAGGAAGGTAGCATCCAGGTCCATTGCAGGGACAGTGCAGAGGCTAGGGTATGTATGGATTGAGAAGTTATGCTTAAAATTTAAAGTTGTTTGTTAAATCCTAATTGGTTGAAATATCTTGTTATAGTTAATTGCATGCTTATTGTTTCCATCACATACCGACATATTCATTTATGTTGACTGACATTTTGTTTGTCAGTGTTGTAGGTACAAATTGAAAAGGACAAATAGTAAAGTGGCATATTGTGAAGTTATGGAATAAAGTGCAAGGAGGATTAGTTCAAATTGAGTCTGTATGTGGATAGAAGTTTAGAAACCCAAGTTTTTCAAAAGGTACGCAAAATTTTATTTTACCACATCTTTTCAGTATAGTCTGGTAGAATTTGATAATTATTATTGATTAATTTTTGAACCCTTGATCTGGAAATTGGGATAATAGCTCTGACCTCTTGGTCTCGCTTAATTAGGGGTTACCAGTGGCGAGGTCATTACAATTGTATACTCATGTGGCCCTACCCAAGGGTAGACCAACGCATAAAATCATGATAACTTGATGATCCTACGCCAAGGGTAGACCATGTATTAGGTCATCCATCTCATAATCATCAAAGCTACATAGGAGGACCAGGATCTGAGCTAGTCATGCACATATACTTATGGTGATAGTCATAGTCACTTTACAGTTGCATGAAATAAAAGTCAACTAAGAAGTTATTTCTATGCAACTGATAAAATCTCAGAAATCATAGTGAAACTAGAGTGATTATTCATAAGTGTAACCACATACCTGTTCTTGAGCAATAGAATCCAAAATCAACAAGATATCCAAGCAAGCACCTAATGCAAGCAACCCATAATTCCTAAAACATATAGATTACCTAATGTCACTGTCATATTCTAAACACTTCCTAATGACATGAGGATACTTTCTAAGGCTTCCAAGTCTCCTTAGTGTTCATTAGGGTTTCGTAGGTTGCTTTATACAACTTTACCCTTTTTAGGCTAACAACCCTAAAATAGGTTTCTTATTTACAAAAACACTAATTATTCCAATTATCCTCATTAAGGGTTCTTTAATCTCAAACCAAGCTTTGGATCATTATATCTCTATTGCATGTTTACATTTTTGGATTAAAACCCATATTTTCCAAAATTAGGGTTTCTAAGCCCATTAATGCATAATCATGTGTATAAAACCCTAAAATAAGAATAATATCATATTTTTCGGATTTAACTCTTCCTTTTATTCTCAATAGGTTAATACTACTCAAAATAACCAAAAAGAGACATTAAATCCAATTTCCATCTCAAATTAGGGTTTTATCATAATTTAATGTATTAAAAGTGGTAACTTTAAGCACTATTTCAATTTCAAGCGATATTAGACTTAAATTTTATTTTTATTGGATTCTATATATTTTTTTGATCAACTTTTGTATACAATTTATCTTCATATGATATTCCCATAATTACTTATGATTTTTTACAAGAAAAAACATTTTCAACCTATCCAGAACTGCCATGTGTGTATTTCAGATTTATTAAATCGTGTCAGCGAGCTAGGCTCGAGCCAACTAGCTTGTGCCACTTGGGTACCCAAACCCATGAGGCTACTCACTCCTAAAATTTCTTGATAAATGCAATTTTAATCTGAATAATATTACAACATTTAATACAATAGAGCGATTATCTCATTACTTTAGGAAAACTTGTAAAATTCAAAACTCCCTCCTAGTTCATCGTTTTTCATCCAAATTTTAGAGGAAGCCTTATTTTAGCATTATCCACTCATGTACCATGTTTGAGTCCCAAACTTGGTAGGATAAAGGGGTTTTCTTCACATGCAAGTTATTACTCATTAAATCATATCTTATTCATATTTTTTCTCTTTGACTTTTATCTTCTTTATTTGGATTCCTTGTATCACAAGAAACCATGTGGATTTTGAAACATCACCTATTATGATCAAACATACCTCTTTCCACATATTTCTTATATTTTATCATTATTTCAATTTCTTTTATTATTTATGCATTATTTGTTTTCTTTCAACATTCCTTCCTCTTTTATCATCTTGGACCCACTAATACAATAGGATCCACGAAAACACTTGCACAAGGAAAAATTTCTAAAAGAAACCTATATATTTATCATAAGTCATGCAATTTATAGACAAGTACATTTCTTTGGAAAAATTACATTTACAACCATACAATGAAAATCAAGGTTGTAGCATCCTCCCCTCCTTATAAAAATTTTATCCCCAAAATTTAGCCAATCAAAAAAACAGTTCAGGGTAGGCCTTTTCCATATCTGTCTTTAGCTCCCATGTGGCTTCATCATAAGGCTGAGTTTGAAGAGTTCAAGTTTGTTTCCATATAGAAGTAGAAGACAAGGACCCTACTGACCAGACATCAAGCCTCTACTTGATGGGTTAAATATGTCTTCCTAGATGAGAAAGAGGTTTACCCATTCATCATCAATGCATACCATTGTAAAGAAACAAGACAAGTTGTCGAATAAATTTAAGAAGAGGCAAAGGGCATTCAGATACAAAATCACTGACCTATGTGGAGGGAGCCAAGCCCTTTGTGTGCATAGAATAAACATGATTGGCAACTACAAGAACTCCATTGAGCCACAATGTAAGTTGAAATCGATTTTGAAGGAGGTTGTGCACAAGGAAGTATTAAAGCTACTACTTTTTGGGATCATCTACCCCTTTTTTTCACAGTGGGTGAATTTTGTACAAGTCGACATGAAGACAAGGGACATTATAGTAGTTTTGAATGGGAAGAATGAGTTTATCCCATCATGCATTATAACTGGGTGGGGCATGTACAATGACTATTGTAATCTCAAGAATGCAACTAAGAAGGAAGACTTTCCTCCTCCTTTCCTTGATAAAGTCTTTGAAAGACTTTCATGGAAGGAAGGATCTTGTTACTTGGATATTATAGCTTCTAGTACATACCCATCTAGTTCTTTGATAAAAAACAAACTAATTTGACATATCCCTTTGGCATGTATGCCTTTTTTTGGTTTCCCTTTAAATTATGAAATGCACCTACCACATTCGAACATTGCATGTCTAATATGTTTGTCGAACTAAGTATGTTGATAATGAAAATGTTCTTGTAGACCTTTGTGTCTATGGAGATTCTTTGGACACATGCATAAATCTTCTTTCCCTAGTTATGTAATGTTGTGAAGAATCACGTATGGTGCTTAACTGAGAAAAATGCCACTTTATGGTGAAGAAGGGCATTGTCCTAGTACATCATGTTAGCTCTAGACAAATTGAAGTCAACAAGGTGAAGATCAAAGTGATTTCTAAGTTATCTCCTCCAACCATTATCAATGAAGTATGTGCATTCATAGGACATGATGGATTTTATATGAGATTCATTTATGACTTTAGTATGATTGCCAAAACCTCTTATGAATCTCCACTATAAGGAAGTGAAATTAATATTGGACTCTATCTATATGAAGATCTCTATCACTCTAAAGGAATTTCTCATCACTACCCCAATTCCTTGTAAACTATATTGGTCTCTCCCTTTTGAGATCATGTTTGATGCTAGTGAATACACCATAGGTGGAGTTCTAGGACAATGTGTTGACAAGAAACACAACGTCATTTACTATGACAACAAGACTGTAATGACCTCGCTGCCCGGTAACCTCCAATTAAGGAATACCAAGAAGTTAGATCCACTATCCCAAAATAGGATCAATGGTTTTGCAAATAATAAAAAATAATTAATAAATTCTACCAAAGGCTAAGCTTAAAATAGGATAAAAATTTACTTTTCACATACCTTTCAAAAATAGGAATTTGGAACTTCTACCCATTGTAGAATTCTATCAAATTAAATCCACTTTTATGATTTAACTTTATTCTTCACAAGTTCCACTTTACTGTTTGTTCAATTTTACATATTCCTAAAAGGCCGACAAACAAAATGTCAGTAAGTATAATGAATTATACTGGTATGTGGGGGAAAAAAACTTGTATCTAATTGTGACAACATATTGCAAACAAATTATGGTTTAACAAATCAATTTTACATTTTAAACATAACTACTCAATCCCTACATACCCTTGCCTTTGTGTTATCCATGCAGTGGACATAGATACTACCTCTCTCAAATGGTAGATCTCAATTAACCCCCATGATCCTACCTTACAGGTAGATCACTACATAGGGTTGTATAGTCGTATGGTCCTACCCAAGGGTAGACCAAAACATCAACTAATGATAACATGATGATCCTACGCCAAGGGTAGACCATGTACTAGGTCATCCATATCATAATCATCAAAGCTACATAGGAGGACTAGGATCTGAGCTAGTCATGCACATATACTTATGGTGATAGTCATAGTCATTTACAGTTGCATGAAATAAAAGTCAACCAAGAAGTTATTTCTATGCAACTAATAAAATCTTAGAAATCACAGTGAAACTAGTGTGATTATTCATAAGTGTAACCATGTAAAGGCCAAGTCTCTACTAAAAACCATGGCAAACAAAATCACCAAATGTGTGGTAGCGAAAGAAATAAAACTTGACTTTATTCAAAATGTATAAAGAGTACACTATAAATATTTCCCAAATGGGAGTACCACTTTATACAAGCATAGGATCTAGGTAGAGGAAGACTTAAACTAATACAAGTTATCTCCACAAACAACATAACAAAAGTTTATGCAACTAGTCCAAGCTATCTAGATGTGCAACATCTCCTTAGCCTTAGGCAAGTTCACCAAGCTTCCAAGCACATTCTGATCCTAGCCTGGATGGTTGGGGTCATCCAACAAGAGAAAGATAAAAATGTATGTATTATTCAAGAGAAATAGGACATTTAAATAATCCAAAGCATTGCAATATAAAAGATTCTCTACACTAATAGATTTCAAAAGGAATGAGGCAAGTATATGAATAAGAGAGAGAAAACTACCATAACCAATCACCACAATAATAATCACATAGAATGAATATATTAAGACACAAAGTCATCTCAATGTAGGGTGAGGCACCTACTGGACCTCACCATGTGGTAGGGGGACTAAAACCCCAATGCCTAAATAAAATGGTAGGGGGACTAAAACCCCAGTGCCTAATATAAAATGGAAGGGGGACTAAAACCCCAGTGCCCGGTAGGACTAAAACCTCAGTGCCCTATGGGTGGTTTGTACACATGTACACTACATTGTCATTTGGCCTAAAATACATCATGCTTAATAGTTCACTTGGTAGTAGTGAAAATATAAAAGCAACATTTGCATCATAGCATTTGGGAATAAACACATGAAATAAAGGAGCCAACATAAGCAACAACAATATACAATATTTCCAAGTAAATGAGCCAACTTAAGTGGTAGCAAGATTTACATAGTAAAAATGAATGAAGCACAATGGAATTAGAAGCATCAAATAAGTAAAGATCGAAATAAAGGCATTTAGGAGGATATCAAGGCTAGCACAAAATGTTTGTAGGGTTGGATAAGACCCAACTGAAGGATTTGGATTGTTTGCACATAGATTTCACAAACATACATTCCACATATATAATATGAATCAAATACACCAATAGGTTTTCACATACCAAAATAGGATCCACATACACAGATAGGTATCACATATGAAATAGGCTTCACATACACAAATAAGTATCACATACCAAAATAGGATCCACATACCTTATTTTGATTCATTACCATTACTTTCACCAATCATATTGTTTTGACTTCCATTTTTCCCTAGTTATAAACATTACACATGTATTAGTATATATTAAGGCATAAAGCATAGGAAAAACCCTAATTTGGAACTTTTATTTCAAACCAAAAATTTAAGGTTTAAAACCTAGTCCAATAGATTAGTCATATTCTCCTGAATAATAAAACATATTTTATTACCCAATTTGGAGTTAAAATAAATTAATTACAAATTTTAGATCATTTAATATAATCAAATAGGTATCCAAAGAAACCTTCAAAAAAGGAATAATAATTGGGACTCAAGAATAATAAAATAAGACTCTACATGAAAAATCCTTTCCAACGACTATTTATTTGCATTTTTCTGACCATGGATCAATTTACTATGAATTAAGTAAAATCGACCAATCAGAATGCAAGAAAACCATAGTGTGATAGTAACTTAAATGAAAATGCAATTCAATGTAAATAGTAGGTGAAATGACCAAAATGCCCATGCGTTGAAATGAAATCAATTAAAATGATGGGGACAGCAATGCCATATGCTCATTTCAATCGTTACAGTGAGAAAACAAAACCAAACGTGAATGGTCTGTATTGCCCATGGGGATTAAATCCTCTAATTGCAAGGGGATGGGCACCCTGGTCATTGTTGGACCAGGTATGCTCGAGCCCACATCCCTGGCAACTCGATGTTGCTGGAGTTCAACTCCACAACCCAGATTGTGGAGCACTAGCTGCCGATACAAACCAAGGACATCTCTGATGTCCCCATCGCTCGACGATCTCATCATGCCCGGGTTTGTGTCTCGTAGTGCTCAGGAGCTCCAGGAAGGCTCTGTCGTGGGTCTGGAACATAGGAAGAAAAAACAGGGAACAAATCACTGAAAATGCAAAGAAACAAGAAACTAAGGTCGGGATCACCTTCGTGGGGCCCAGGCGAGTAGGAAGCACATCTTACCACGGGTGGAGGAGCTTGGGGGTGTGATGGATCCAGGCGTTAGCAAAGCTTCATGGTGAGCTCTAGGACCCAACACTTGGGGGCATTCTGATTCAAAGTGATGAGCGTGGAGTGAAGACCAAGGTTCAAGGATGCTCATAGTAAAACCAATCGAACGGGCATAGCTGGGAATGCGAACTCTAGGTCAAGGTCGCCAGAGGTGAAGGAGGAGTAGCACATGGAGCTCTAGAGTAGCTGGAGAGAAATTGAAAGGATAGGAAGAGTGGTAGGGGTCAAGTGGTGCTTGTCGACTCCTTATATAGGTAGGACGAGGACTCTAGTCTCCTCTACGACCACATGGTGGAGAAGGGGAGAAGGTGTGGTTTAAGCATTTCGTCAATGGTGGAGGAGTCGGAGTGAATTAGGGCTCGCTAGAACCGACGTGAGAAGCCGAACACACCAAAAGTGGAATCGTGCGAGAAGGTGGTCAGACGAGGGCGAGCTGGGTCGGGGAGCTAGAGGAGTTGGGTCTGTTCTAACGGCTGGAGGAGGAAGATGATGGATCGTCTGTATGATCAGCCATTCCTTAGATCTGAGATGTTGGATTGGGGTCGGGGGTGCGTGACAGCAGAAAATGCACAGACTGTGGCGTTATAGAGTCATTTAAATGAAATGAACTAAAGACTTTAATTACACCATATTAAAAGCATATAAAATAGTTTTGAGGGGTCAAATCAACTCCAAAAGCCACCAAATTTGAACCATTAGCTCACATTAAAGTATAGAACAATGCTATGCAATTATATTCTCATTTTACCCACTATTTGACCCTTAATAAATATATTTCTTATTAAAGTGTATATTAATATATTAGAATAAATGAGATATATGAAAAGACTTCTTTTAATGGATTATAGGAGTAAAATTCGAGATATCCATCCATTATTAGCTTTAAGAACAAAATCTCATCATTACATTCTATTTATATATATTATTTTCATTTTTGAGGAGAGAGAAGGAAATTAGGTTAATTACACTCATAATTAATTATATTACATATTTTTGCTCATATCTTATCCAAAAAGATATGAGAGCTCCAAATTAACATTATCCACTTATTATCTCTCATAAAACTCCATTTTCCATTATTAGTCCTCAATTATTACATTATGCGGGTTATTTGTGCAAATACCCCTTTATTATCATAAATGGGGGCAAAAATGGAATTTCACCATCATTTATGCTCAAATTGCACATAGAGTCCAAAAATGATCCAAAAGGATGGGAAATTTATGAAAAAGGTCCAAATGGACTAGAAGGCAGAGAAAAGCTCAAAAGTGTGTAAATTGCAGGGAAGACCCTAGATTTCAGTATGTTACATCACTCCACCCCTTAAAGAGGATTTCATCCCCAAAATCACAACAAGAGGGAAGAGAGGGTGAGTGAGTAACATCCCAACCTTAAACAACTAGGTGGGTATAAAAAAAGCTCTAAACATAGGCCAAGACCTACTAAGGTTTCCACAAAACCTATAAACTTTTATCAAACACAACATAATCAACATTTTTGCCTTATTAGCATAATCTCCATCATGAAGAGGCATCATATTTATTATACCATTACTTGTGCCACATTTTATTCAAACCAATTACATCTCAACATTATATCATGTGTATTTCCCTCATCAAGTGTTTTAAGCACAATTAGGGTTTACTAAGCCATTTCAACATTAATTAATGTATTAGGTCAAAAACCTTAATAACATGAATTCATTTTCAATTATCCTTTTAAAACTATCATGTAGAATTATCACAAGTTATTTTGTAGAAAAGTTAATATTATCCAACAAGTTATTAAGCCTATAATAATTCCAAATAATGTCCATGTAGCACATTGTCATATCATATTTCATACACATATTAATGACATCATTAATCATTTTTGTCCATTACAATTATAAATTATACATATTTTACATAACATTAGGCATTTATGAATATTTTTGTGAACCCTATTATTCATTATCATTTTTGAGTCATTATATGCATTTTAGTGAATATGATGTAACCCATTAAATATTAATGAATTAATTCATATATCAAGTTATGATGAGGTGTTCATTAGAGAATAAGGTGATATACCTTACATATATTGATAACTTTGTGACTATAATCCATTTATATGTATCAAGGTATATTATGTGATGATGACACCTAATGTCACTAATGTATCATGAAAGGCATTAAGGATATATATATGTATAGTTTGTCAAAGCTAGATGATTACATATTAAGGTTTAGGTCAACATGATCATTACATGTTAAAGCATCCTTAGGGTGCATTATCCCTACACATTTTACCATTAGGGTGGCATAGTCAACATTATGTATATTCACAATTAGTAATGAGTACCTCATTATTATGTGCATGAAGCCTATATTAAGGTTCAAGCATATGAACTATCTCTATATGACTTACTACATATTCATGTGTGTATAAACAAACAAGTTGAATTACAAGTATAATGTGTTTGCTAAATTCTTGTTCACATAAGTTATTATGTACATATGTCCACATAGATTGGGTTTCTAACTTCAAAGGTATTTGATTTTGCTTTTAATTGGGATTCCATCCCCCTAAAAAGGGATTTTGTCCTCGACATCAAATTTGCAAAACCAAACAGGGTACCAACACCATTATCCTCACTCCACCCCTTAAAAGGGTCAACTATGTCAAACTAAGCTAAGGGTAAAAGGGTACATAAAATTCAACACTAAAAGGATTTACTAACCAAGCTTCAAGGTGTAACATAGGGTACACTAAACCCTAAACATAGGAATATAAGGTATTTAAGGATGATTTTTGTGTAAGAGATCAAATCATCACTTATGGTTTTCCTAAGGTATTCAACAATTAGGCAACATGACCATAGATAGACTATTTCGAGCTGTCTATATCAGATCAGGCCAGGCCAGGTCATATGAGCTCAGGAGTCCTCGTTACCAAGCTAGTGGGGCGAAGGAAAATTTTTCTAGCCCCCAAGCTCTGACCCTTTCTAGACACCATCACTTCAACTTATTTCTCTAGTAGCTTCTCAGTAGAAAATTCACCCAAAGTTGATAGATTTTATTTCTAATATGAAATTATTATGATCCTAAATCAGACTTTCATTATAGGTCAACTCTAAGGTGAAAAACTTACTATAGGGAAACTATATAAGATAAGGGTTCTATCTAGGAGACAATTTGAATTAGTCAAGAATCTGACTACCTTGATGCTCTGATACCATGTTGTAAAGACCAAGTCTCTTCTAAAAACCATGGCAACCAAAAACACCAAATGTGTGGCAGTAGAAGAAATAAAACTTGACTTTATTCAAAATGTATAAAGAGTTCACTATAAGTATTTCCCAAATGGGAGTACCACTTTATAAAAGAATAGGATCGAGGTAGAGGAAGATTTAAAATAATGCAACTTGTATCCACAAACAACATAACAAAAGTTTATGCAACTAGTCCAAGCTATCTAGATGTGCAAGATCTCCTTAGCCTTAGGCACGTTCACCAAGCTTCCAAGCACACTCTGATCCTAGCATGGATGGTTGGGGTCATCCAGTAAGAGAAGAATAAAAATGTATGTGTTATTCAAGAGAAATAGGACAATTAAATAATCGAAAGCATTGTAATATAAAAGATTCTCTACACTAAGAGATTTCAAAAGGAATGAGGCAAGTATATGAATAAGAGAGAGAAAATTGCCATAACCAATCACCACAATAATAATAACATTGCAAGAATATATTAAGACACAAAGTCATCTCAATGTAGGGTGAGGCACCTACCAGACCACACCAAGTGGCAGGGGGACTAAAACCCCAGTGCCTAAATAAAATGGCAGGGGGACTAAAACCCCAATGCCTAATATAAAATGGCAGGGGGACTAAAACCCAAATGTCTGATAGGAGGACTAAAACCTTAGTTCCGTATGGGTGGTTTGTACACATGTACACTACATTGTCATTTGGCCTAAAATACATCGTGCTTAATAGTTCACTTGGCAGTAGTGAAAATATAAAAGTAACATTTGAATCATAGAATTTGGGAAGAAAATCCATGAAATAAAGGACCCAACATAAGCAACAACAATATACAATATTTCCAAGTAAATGAGCCAACTTAAGTGGTAGCAAGATTCACATAGTTCAAATGAATGAGCCACAATGGAATTAGAAGCATCAAATAAGTAAAGATCCAAATAAAGACATTTAGAAGGATATCAAGGCTAGCACAAAATGTTTTTAGGGTTGGATAAGACCCAACTGAAGGATTAGGATTGTTTGCACATAGATTTCTCAAACATACATTCCACATATATAATAGGAATCACATACACCAATAGGTTTTCACATACCAAAATAGGATCCACATACACAAATAGGTATCACATATGAAATAGGCTTCACATACACAAATAAGTATCACATACCAAAATAGGATCCACATACCTTATTTTGATTCATTACCATTACTTTCACCAATCATATTGTTTTCAATTCCATTTTTCCCTAGTTATAAACATTACACATGTATTAGTATATATTAAGGCATAAAGCATAGGGAAAACCATAATTTGGAACTTTTATTTCAAACCCACGATTTAAGGTTTAAAACCTAGTCCAATAGAATAGTCATATTCTCTTGAATAATAAAACATATTTTATTACCCAATTTGGTGTTAAAATAGATTAATTACACATTTTAGAATATTTAATATAATCAAATATGTATCTAAAGAAAATATCAAAAAAGGAATCATAATTGGGACTCAACAATAATAAAATCTGACTCTACATGAAAAATCCTTTCCAACGACTATTTATTTGCATTTTTCTGACCATGGATCAATTTACTATGAATTAAATAAAATCGACCAATCAGAATGCAAGAAAACCGTAGCGTGACAGTAATTTAAATGAAAATGAAATTCAATGTAAATAGTAGGTGAAATGACCAAAATGCACATGCATTGAAAATGAAATCAATAAAAATGATGGGGTCACCAATGTCATATTCTCATTTCAATCGTTACAGTGAGAAAACAAAACCAAACGTGAATAGTTTGTATTTCCCATGGGGATTAAATCCTCTGATTGCAAGGGGATGGGCACCATGGTCATTCCTAGACTAGGTATGCTCCAGCCCACATCCATGGCGACCCGCTGCTACTGGAGTTCGACTCCACAAACCAGATTGCGGAGCACTGGCTGGCGATACAAACCAAGGACATCTCTGACGTCCCCATCGCTTGATGATCTCATCGAGCCCGGGTTTGCGTCTCGCAGTGCTCAGGAGCTCCAAGAAGGCTCCGTCGTGGGTCGGGAACAGAGGAAGAAGAAACGGGGAACAAATCACTGAAAATGCAAAGAAACAAGAAACTATGGTCGAGATCACCTTCGAGGGGCCAAGGTGAGTAGAAAGCACATCTTACCACAGGTGGAGGAGCTTGGGGGTGTGATGGAGCCAGGCGTTAGCAAAGCTTCATGGTGAGCTCTAGGACCCAACGCTTGGGGGCATTCTGAGTCGAAGTGATGAGCGTGGAGTGAAGACCAAGGTTCAAGGATGCTCATAGTAAAACCAATCGAACGGGCATAGCCGGGAAGGTGAAATCTAGGTCGAGGTCACTAGAGGTGAAGGAGGAGTAGGATAGGGAGCTCCAGAGTAGCTGGAGAGAAATTGAAAGGATAGGAAGAGTGGTAGGGGTCAGGTGGTGCTTTTCGACTACTTATATAGGCAGGAGGAGGACTCTAGTATCCTCTGCGACCACATGGTGGAGAAGGTGTGGTTTAGGCGTTTCGTTAGTCGTGGAGGAGTCAGAGTGAATTAGTGCTCGCTAGAACTGGTGTGAGAACTCAAACGCACCGGAGGTGGAATCGCCTGAGAAGGTGGTCAGATGAGGGCGAGCTGGGTCGGGGAGCTAGAGGAGTCGGGTCTGTTCTAACGGCTGGAGGAGGAAGATGATGGATCGTCTGTCCGATCAACCGTTCCTTAGATCTGAGCTGTTGGATTGGGGTCGAGGGTGCGTGACAACGGAAAATGCACAAACTGTGGCGTTACAGAGTCATTTAAATGAAATGAACTAAAGACTTTAATTACACCATATTAAAAGCATATAAAATAGTTTTGAGGGGTCAAATCAACTCCAAAAGAAACCAAATTTGAACCATTAGCTCGCATTAAAGTCTAGAACAATGCTATGTAATTAGATTCCCGTTTTACCCACTATTTGGCCCTTAATATATATATTGTTCATTAAAGTGTATATTAATATATTAGAGTAAATGAGTTATATGAAAAGACTTCTTTTAATGGATTATGGGAGTAAAATTCAAGATATCCATCCATTATTAGCTTTAAGAACAAAATCTCATCATTACATTATATTTATATATATTATTATCATTTTTTAGGAGAGAGAAGGAAATTAGGTTAATTACACTCATAATTAATTCTATTACATATTTTTGCTCATATCTTATCCAAAAAGATACGAGAGCTCCAAATTAACATTATCCATTTATTATCTATCATAAAACTCCATTTTTCATTATTAGTCCTCAATCATTACATTAAGTGGGTTATTTGTGCAAATACCCCTTATTTTCATAAATGGGGGCAAAAATGGAATTTCACCATCATTTATGCTCAAATTGCACATAGAGTCCAAAAATGATCCAAAAGGATGGGAAATTTATGAAAAAGGTCCAAATGGACTAGAAGGCAAAGAAAATCTCAAAAGTGGGTAAATTGCAGGGAAGACCCAAGATTTCAGTATGTTACAATCCACATATCTGTTCCTAAGCAAGAGAATCCAAAATCAACAAGATATCCAAGATAGCACCTAATGCAACCCACTCGTAATTCCTAAAACATATAGATTACCTAATGTCACTGTCATATTCTAATCACTTCCTAATGACATGAGGATACTTGCTAAGGCTTCCAAGTCTCCTTAGGGTTCATTAAGGTTTCATAGGTTGCTTTATACAACATTACCCTTTTCAGGCTAACAACCCTAAAATTGGTTTCTTATTTACAAAAACCCTAATTATTCCAATTATCCTCATTAAGGGTTCTATAATCTCAAACCAATATTTGGATCATTATATCCCTTTTGTATGTTTACATTTTTGAATTAAAACCATTAAAACCCATATTTTCCAAAATTAGGGTTTCTATGCCCATTAATGCATAATCATCTGTATAAAAGCCTAAAAGAAGCATAATATCATATTTTTCATATTTAACTCTTCCTCTTATTCTCAATAGGTTAATACTACTCCAAATAACCAAAAATAGACATTACATCCCATTTCCATCTCAAATTAGGGTTTCATCATTATTTAATGGATTAAAAGTGGTAAACAAAAAAGTCTGGAAGTTATAGAAAACCCTAGCATGACCGGAGGAGGCGGCGCTATCCATGGGGATGATTACCCTTACGACAACATCGGTCACCATCCCAACTCTATCCTCCAAGTTCTGATAGGCAACATGGGCATCAACCTGAACTTCTCAACCATGAGGCAACAAACCTTCATGTCGGCCCCTCGTAACAATGCCATGGAAGTTGATTTCGACTCTCTTGTGGCGGCTCAGTTTCCAGATTTGCCCAATAGGAACCAAGGCACGATGCAACCCCTAATGCACAGTGTCCTTCGTATAGCGAATCGGTAGGCAAGAACATGACCAAAGACCAGGGCTACATATGCATCGATCCAGAGGATAACAACACCATCTTGAAACCTGACAACATCATCTTCACATCCGAGGATGGTATGTCGTCCTTCGGGTTGAAACTGGATGCCCGAGACAACCTCCTCAAACCATGGCAATATATAATCACTGTGAAACTTTTATCTAAAGAAATAGGCTTTCTTACCCTCCAAGTCAGGCTAAAACTGATGTGGAAGCCGAAAGGATGCTTCAATCTTATCGTCCTAGAGAACGATTACTATGTTGTCCAATTGTAGAGGGTAGATGACTACATTCATGCCTTGGTAAGCAGCCCTTGGCCGCTGTTCGGGTTGTATCTTACAGTCCAGCGCTGGCAGCCAGAATTCACGTTGGAATCCCCTTTACCTCCAAAGTTGGTAGCTTGGCTACGGATACCTAATCTCCCCATCCATCTTTACAAGGAATTTCTACTCGCAAAGATAGGAGATTATATTGGCAAAACCATCAAGGTGGACCTCAACACTTTGATGCAACGTCGAGGCTGCTTTGCTAGAATTGTAGTCGAACTAGATATTGCTCATCCCTTAAAACTGTAAGTCATGATCAATGGCAACCACTATAGAATCGAGTACGAGAACATCCCTTTCATATGTATGTTCTGCGGACGTGCGAGACATCTGGAAAAGGACTGCACCAAGCGAATAGCGGAAGAGAATGAAGCGAGAAAGTACTCAACTACGTGCGACATCCCCGTACAGACACCTCCTTTGCCTATTGTAGGCTTCACAAACTACATCCATGCAGAACCTATCCAGCGCAAGAAGAGGCCTAACAAAGTCGCAAGCCAAAAGCTGCAACACAACTCGAGTAATCTCTTCCAAACCCTAGAAACTCAGGAAGGTGATGACGACGCTACTGAAATCATAGATGTTGATAATGTAGCCGAGAGGATAACCAGTGGCATTGATTGGAAGACACGGAAGAGGAATTCTAGGCTGAGCAGAGATCAAACCGGTAATCACCAAAGCATGCCTGAACAACACTCAGGCCCCATGTTGAATACCCATAAAATACTACTGTAAACCCAACTGGAGATGTGGTTCTTGCTGGCAAAACACAAGAAACACACCCCTTTATCACCACGTCTTTCTCATTGGGTGACACGTCTAGCAGGGACATACCATTCAACCCCTACTAGAGTCCTAGATGGAACTCGATTGGAATCCACCTGAGGAATAGGAAGGTGATCCAATCAGGGGTTTCTCGATTCCATCCAACTATAAGAGGACCAAGACCTCTCTCCTACATGACCTTGAAGATGAAGCCATGACGATGGGCACTTCAACCTTAGCAGAATCTGAGAAATGAAAGCCATCTCTTGGAACATGCAGGGTGCCTGTGACAAAGACACCCATCTAGCAGCCAAGGATCTTGCTCTGAAGTACGACATTTTAGTCCTTTGTCTCATGGAGACCTTTTGTAGTTGAGACATGGCAATGGGGATCATCTAGAAGTTGGGCTTCACACACTCGCATAGAGTGGAATCTATTGGTTTTTCAGGTGGCATTTGGGTGCTCTAGAAGCACAATGTCAACTTTGAAATTGTAACGACCCGCCTCTCGGTAACCCCCAATTAAGGGAGACCAAAAGGTCAGAGCTGTTAACCAATAACCCGGATCAAAGGTTCGACAAATAATCAATAACAATTAATAAATTTTACCAACTAAATTGAAAATTGGTATAAAATAAAACTTTACATACCTTTTAAAAACTAGGATTTCTAAACTTCAATCCATGAAGATACTAATCTAACTAATCCTCCTGTGCACGATAATTCTCATGTGTTTCCTATATGGAACTCTTGACTTTTATTCTTATTAAAACATGGATTTGGAAATAAGAATCCCTTTATAATTTATTCATGTATGAATCTGATCTATTTATTTATCTTGTGCCACAAGCACCCTTGCTAGCAAAGGGATTAACACTATTATTCCATCAATACAAATCTTTTCCTCTTTCTTTCTTTTCTATTATCTTTATTTTGGCTATAATTTTTATTAGAAACCATGTGGATTCGAAATCCACTCTATCATGAACAAACACTTACTCTTCTAGAGATTTCCACATTATTCATAGCATTATCTCATATTGTTTTATTATTAGGTTTCTTCTCATCTTTATTCTCTTTCAAACACATTGGGCTTTGTTACTCAATAGGCCCACAAAACAACCAACAAGGCTATTGTAACAGAAAACCATCTATGCAAAACAAATTATATCATTATTTGTTCAAATATATTTAATATGAGAAATTACATTTCTCACCAGAAGAACCCAAAAGTTTGGGTTGGAACATCCTTCCCCTCTTATAGGAATTTTCCCTCAAAATTCCATCAAACAAACAAACAATTCAGGCTAAAACTGTTCCATGTCCATCAGAGGCCCCTATGCGGCTTTACCTTATCCATGGCGCTTCCAAAGAACCTTTATCATCACATATTCCTTTCTACGAGTTCTTTCACCTTGGCATCTATAAACCTCCATAGGTGACTCAGGTCATTTCAGCCTCCCATGGGGCTCACTAGGTTCATTGCTCAACACATGGTCGGGGTACCTCACATAGTACTCTAAATTAGACACATGGAACTCATCACACATCACATATCCTAAGGGGTCAGGTCCATCATAGCCTTCTCTACCAACCCATCTTTAAAGGACCCATGTATTGGGGACTTGACTTTCTCAGTTATATCTCAGAGGAGTCGGATTTGCACATCACATATTCCCCCATAGTGAACTGCATGTCACCATTTGTAAGGTCCGGGCCCACTACCCAAGCCTCTAGTAGAGTTTTAGGAATGACGACTGGCTCTGATACCATTTTTAAGGCTCGAGCCCACTACCCAAGCCTCTAGTAGAGTTTCAGGAATGACGATTGGCCCCAAAAACCACCACTATCCTTAACTGCGCACTTTGTCCACACTGACACACAAGTCAGGATCAACTTTCCGACTGGTCACCCATCCTAGTACTACTCCAAGCTGGGCACGCATAACTATGGAGTTTTTTAGTGATGGGCTCTCGGAAAAGAAGGTTCACCTTGGTGATATGGGTAGTCCAATCATTCCTTTTAAGATCATGTTATCCGAGGCTTCAATTCCTGGGATGTTATAGAAATACTTTTCTCTCACAAATAGTTTGTCCACTGCAACATTCAAGGCACTCTTATCACTTTCATCTACACTAGCACAACTAGAAGCTTCAGCAAACTTCTGTGGAACTATGTCGGCACCATGGCTATTTCCATCACAGACCCCTGGGTGGTGATCGGAGATTTCAACGTCATCATGTACCCTTCAGAGAAATTTGGGAGTGATACCTTCGACACTGCTAATAGCAATGATTTCATTGAAGCAATGGAATCTTGCTATTTGTATGATCTGGGAGTGTTTGGGGCCCAAACTACTTTCAGGAGAGGACTCCTACATGAACGTCTTGATAGAGCCATGGCGAATAGGCCTTGGATTGACTCCCCCACCACTAAGGAGATCTGAGTGCTAAAAAAGAACCATTCTGACCATGCCCCTATCATGGTTTCATACACTGGTCATCCTATTATCCGCAATCATCCGCCTACTGGCACCTTAGCTAGATGGTACACCACACCTGGATACACCAACTTCTTCAAAGAATCATGGTCTACGGAGCAAGACATTATGACTGCGAATGCCTCTTTTCTCTCTAAATCCAGAAGATGGGACTCGGTCACAAGGAAGAATGATAGGAAGGAGAAGGATAAGATTTCAAACAAGATCTAATGGAACCAGATGAACTTGGGCCTCTGATTCAACCAAGACATGGCTCAAGAGACCATTAGTTTACAAAGTATATTGGACTCGATTCTTAGACGAGAGGAAGCTGAGAGCCAGCAAAGGGCCAGATGCGATTGGATCCGGCTGGGAGACAATAATACTCGTATCTTTCACTCTCTCACAAAAGCAAGGAGACAAAGAAGCAGAGTGACCTGCCTCAAAGGAGACAATGGTGAATGGATAAATGATGAGATGGACATCAAACTCCTCATTCTCTCTTTTCTCTCAAATGTGTATAAGGAATCCAACAATGAACTGAGAAAGAATGCTTTCCCATCCTTCCCAAGTTTTTTCTCGCCCTTATCCAGAAGTCAGCAAGCCCATATCACTGCAGTCCCACCTCAGGAAGAGGTCTACGACGCTCTAAACTCAATGTCCCATGTCAAGGCCCCCGACCCAGACAGTATGGATGCTACATTCTACCAAAAGAATTGGACGTCCCTCAAATCTCAACTCTTCCAGTTCATTCAGAAACCCTTAAGGAGTGTAGCCTTGCCTCCTAGGTGGTCGGATTCCCTTATCATTCTCATCCCCAAGCTTGCTGCTCCTAAAAATTCCTCTCAGTTCTGCCCAATTTCTCTTAACAATGTTTGCTCAAAGCTTCTTTCTAAGGTTATAGCCACTAGAATCAAACCATAACTTTGTGATTGGATATCGCCCCATCAGTCGACTTTGATCCCTGGGTAGAGGATTGGAGATAATATAACACTGGTTCAGGAAGTTATTCACACAATGGAGTCCAAAATGAGCAAGAAGAAATCATTGGCCTTGAAGCTCAATCTTGTGAAGGCCTTTGACAAACTAAGTTGGCATTTCATCCATGACACACTCATCAAAACGAATCTACCAGAGGTTATTATCAACACCATCATGCAGATCATTACTTCTGGGAAGTCATCAATCCTTTTGAATGGCGAAATTGTGGGTTCTTTCAAGCCCTCCTACAGAGTAAAGCAAGGCGACCCTCTTTCACCATATATTTTTGTCCTTTGCCTAAAGAGAATCAGCCAATTGATCTCTCAAGAAGTTGCCAATAACTCTTGGAAACCCATCATCATCTCTAAGTCAAAAATCCCCATCACACACACAAGTTTCGCTGACGACATTGTTCTTTTTGGAGAAGCATCTATCCACCAAGCTAAGACCATCAAAGCTTGTCTCAGGAGATTCAGCGACGTGTCTGGCTTGTTTCTGTCACATGAAAAAATCCACTTTGTTCTTCTCGCAAGATACACCAAGAAGCCTAAGGAACATGATCTATAGAAAGCTAGAAATACAAGAAACAAGTAACTTGGGTCGTCACCTCGGAGTCCCAATTGTTCACAAAAGGAAAAACAGAAAGCTATTCTTATCTCTTACTGAGAAAATCCACAACCAAATCAATCAATGGCAGAACAAGCTTCTATCTCTTGCTGGAAGGACCACTCTGGCCTACTCGGTGTTGCAATCGCAAGCGTGCTATGTCATGAAATCCATCCAGCTCCCGTCTTCTATCTGTGATAAGATCGACCAGCTTATTCAGAACTTCATATGGAATGGAAATTCTAGCATACGCCTTAACCTCCTGGCATGGAAGCAGGTCACGAAGCGTAAGGCATGGTGAGGACTGGCCATCAAACACACTAAAGACTTCAACATTGCCCTCTTAATGAAACTGGCATGGTCCCTCCTTCAACGTCACTACATTCCCTGGGTAGATCTTGTGGTTGGAAAATACCTTAGCAGGGGACACCCCAGCCCCAATGGATCTCATCTCTGGTGAAGCATTAAAAGCTTAACACCCTTCCTTCTCGACAACTCTAGACGGATTGCCGTCTCTGGCCATGACACTCTTGTCTGGTCAGATGAGTGGTTGGGGGACAATCATAAGCCCTCCACCAAGCCGGGCCTTACCGTCCTAGAGGACCTGCTAGACCTCAAGGTATCTAGTCTAGTCAAATAGGATGATAGCTGGGACGTCGACTTCGTCAACTATTGGTTTGAGAATGACAACATTCAATCCATTCTGAACATGCCTACTCCAAATAGTTCCAATGGAACAGACAAACGTATATGGAAACTTACTCCACACGGTACCTTCTCGTTGAGCTCTTCCTATACCACCGTCACCCAGACAGATAAAGTGGATCAACCGTTGTTTAAAGCTATTTGGGCCATCAGAACTCCACATCATCTCAAACTCCATATCTGGATCCTACTACATAATAGGCTCCTTACAAATTCTATGAGGACTGACAAGAAAATGATAGACGATCTAAAATGCCCCATTTGCACAACTGAAGAAGAGAACTACCTTCACGCCATAAGAGACTGCATTGACGCTAGGAGGACCTACACCAAGCTCCTACCATAGGAGGCACACAATTTCTTCCAAGAGTCAGGAAGTCCACAAATGGTTTGAATACAACCTCAAAGATCTCCATAACTCTCTGACTTGGGAAACCAAATTTGTTGTGACCTTCTAGAAGATTTATAAGAATCGCAAATCCCATATCTTCAAGAACAGATGTACCCCATCTTGTGTACATGCTATTCAATGCTTAGCTGAGGCCTCTTCTATCACACATGCTCTATCACCCCCCCTAAGGTCTTCTTTAGATACCTCCGAAGGCATGGGGTCAACCCCTCCAACGGCTATACAACCCTCTACTACTATCATACATGTGGATGTGACGCTATCAAGCAACTCAAATACTATAAGATCCTGTGCCATCGCCAAAAAATTACCAAGGCCAGTGGTTAACAGGGTCTTCCTATATCACCCCGGCACAGACGCCATGGAAGGGGAGCTGAATTCAATCCTTTTGGGTGCAAAGCTGGCTACTCTCAATGGACTCTCTAACAGTTTAATCATCTCAGATTCATGGCATGCGGTGCAATGGGCCACTATGTCAAAGAAGCCTCTAGATAAATACTTCCTACTCACCAGCAAGGTCATAGATGCCTTATGAAATTTTGGAATCCAGAAGGTAATATACAAGAGAAGGAATCAAAACAAGATGATTGACACCTTAGCAAAGTTTTGCCTGAAGCAACCATCATCGCCCATGATGTGGAATGAGTCCCCATCTCATTCTCTTAATTTCTATCTAGCTGACCTCAAGTCCTTCCAGTCTTTCTTTCAAGTAGTTCTCTGATGTAACTGGTTGAACCAGTGTAAAAAAATGGATTAAAAGTGGTAACTCTAAGAAATTTTTAAATTTTAAGCGATATTAGACTTCAATTTTATTTTTATTGGATTCTACATATTATTTTGATGAACTTTCATATATAATTCATCTTCATCTAATATTCCCATAATTAGTTACGATTTTTTACAAGAAAAAACATTTTCAACCAATCAGGAATTGCCATGTGTGTATTTTGGATTTATTAAATCATGTCAGCGGGCTAGGGTCGAGCCAATAGGTTTGTGCCACTTGGGAACCCAGACCCATGAGGCTACTCGCTCCTAAAATTTCATCATAAATGAAATTTTAATCCGATTAATATTGTGACATTTAATACAATAGAGGGATTATCTCATTACTTTAGGAAAACTTGTAAAATTCAAAACTCCCTCCTTGTTCATCCTTTTTCATCCAAATTTTAGATGAAACTTTATTTTATCATTATCAACTCATATACCAAGTTTGATTCCCAAGCTTGGAAGGATAAATGGTTTTTCTTCACATGCAAGTTATTACTCATTAAAGCATATTTTATTCATATTTTCTCTCTCTTTGACTTTTATATTCTTTATTTGGATTCCTTATATCACAAAAAAACCATTTGGATTATGAAACATCACATATTATGATCAAACATACCTCTTTCCACATATTTCTTATATTTTTATCATTATTTCAATTTCCTTTCTTATTTATGCATTATTTGTTTTCTTTCAACTTTCCTTCCTCTTTTATCATCTTGGACCCACTAATACAATAGGATCCATGAAAAGACATGCACAAGGAAAAAGTTGTAAAAGAAACCCATATTTTATCATAAGTCATGCAATTTACAGACAAATACATTTTGTTGGAAAAATTAAATTTTCAACCATACAATGAAAATCAAGGTTGTAGCATCCTCCCCTCCTTATAGTAATTTTACCCCCAAAATGCAGCCAATCAAACAAACAGTTCAGGGTAAGCCTTTTCCATGTCTGTCTTCAGCTCCCATGTGGCTTCATCCGGAGGTTGAGTTTCAAGAGTTCAAGTTTGTTTCCATATAGAAGATGAAGAGAAGGATCCTATTGACCAGATATCAAGCCTCTACTTGATGGGTTGAATATGTCTTCCTATATGAGAAAGAGGTCTACCGATTCATCATCAATGCAGACCGTTGTAAAGAAACAAGACAAGTTGTTGAATAAATTGAAGAAGAGGCAGAGGGCATTTAGATACAAAATCATTGACCTAATGGAGTGAGCCAAGCCTTCTATGTGCATAGAATAAACATGATCGACAACTAAAATCCCTCCATTGAGCCACAACGTAAGTTGAACTCAATTTTGAAGGAGGTTGTGCACAAATAAGTAATAAAGCTACTACGTTTTGGGATTATCTACCCCTTTTTTCACAATGGGTGAATTTTGTGCAAGTCGATATGAAGAAAATGGGCATTATAGTAGTTTTGAATTGGAAGAATGAGTTTATCCCATTATGCATTATAACTGGGTGGTGCATGTACAACAACTATTGTAATCTCAACAATGCAACTAAGAATGACCACTTTCTTCCTCCTTTCCTTGATCAAGTCTTCGAAAGACTTTCATACAAGGAAGTATCTTGTTACTTGGATATTATAGCTTCTAGTACATACCCATCTAGTTCTTTGATCAACAACATACTAATTTGACATATCCCTTTGGCATGTATGCCTTTTTTTGGTTGCCCTTCAAATTAGGAAATTCACCTACCACATTTGAACATTGCATGTCTGATATGTTTGTCGAACTAAGTATGTTGATAATGAAAATGTTCCTATAGACCTTTGTGTCTATGGATATTCTTTGGACACATGCATAAATCTTCTTTCCCTAGTTATGTAATGTTGTGAAGAATCACATATGGTGCTTAACTGAGAAAAATGCCACTTTATGGTGAAGAAGGGCATTGTCCAAGTACATCATGTCAGCTCTAGAGAAACTGAAGTCAACAAGGTGAAGATCAAAGGGATTTCTAAGCTATCTCCTCCAACCATTATCAAAGAAGTATGTGCATTCCTAGGACATGATGGATTTTATATGACATTCATTTACGAATTTAGTATGATTTCCAAAACCTCTTATGAATCTTCACAATAAGGAAGTGAAATGAATATTAGACTCTATCTATATGAAGATCTCTAACACTCTAAAGGAATTTCTCATCACTACCCCAATTCCTTGTCAACTAGATTGGTCTCTTCCTTTTAAGATCATGTTTAATGCTAGTGAATACACCATAGGTGGAGTTCTAGGACAGTGTGTTGACAAGAAACACAATGTCATTTAATATGACAACAAGACTGTAATGACCCCACTCCCTGGTAACCCCCAATTAAGGAAGACCAAGAATTTAGATCCACTATCCCAAAACATGATCAATGGTTTTGCAAATAATCAAAAGTAATTAATAAATTCTACCAAAAACTAAGATTAAAATAGGATAAAATTTACTTTTCACATACCTTTCAAAAATAGGAATCTGGAACTTCTACCTATTATAGAATTCTATCTAACTAAATACTCCCTTATGATTTAACTTTATTCTTCACAAGTTACACTTTACTGTTTGTTCAATTTTAGATATTCCTAAAAGGCTGACAAACAAAATGTAACATCCCTGACCTGGGTTATGCTTTAACCCTAAGTGTTTTGATTAAGAAAGATGATTATATGCTTAATATTATCTTTTGAAAAGTAATTAGGGCTCAAGAGGAACTTATATTTCAATTTTAGTCCTTTTCGAATAATGTTTTACTTGATTTGGACTAAAGTGCAAATTACCCAAGTTGAGGGGTTAAATTGAAAATTGTGCATGATAGTATGTTCCTAATGTGTTGAAGCATCATGAGAGTGATAATGATGTAGAGGTATGTCTTATGGAAGCCTGCGTACTAAGAAAGAGTTGATAAAGCAATGTTTGTGCATTAAAACCTAGTTTTGGTGTAATGTGCAATTTACCCAAAACCTAGGCTTCAATATGCAAATTACCACTTCAATAAGGTCGCTAATATTTCTTGGCATCATTTAGAGAAATGAAAATGAGAGGGGCGCCTCATTTGAATTATGTTGGAGGAGAGAGAATCTTGATATTAAAATAATCAAGATTAATGCCTAATTGAAACCCTAATTCAATTTAGTGCAAAAATAAATGTATTAATTAAAGGGTCCTTTAACCAAAATTAAAATAGTTTGATTCATATGTGTGTGGACGTCCTTGATCTTTTCACGGACCACGAAAATATCCAAGGGAGTGGATAACTCACTCACAATTTTATAAGAAAAAGAAATATCCACTCACATATGGATATTAGTATAATATGATTTGAGGTGCTTACTTTTATTTTCTTTAAAACATGGATAATTGAGAAGAATTGGAGGCAAACAAGATAGACTCGGATCCAAGGAAGTTGAGGGGGAAGAGGCGGCTCCATTTTTGGGATTAAATGAATTTTTTATAAAGCATATTCTCTCTCATTGAATTTTTATAAAAAGACCTTTTACAAGCCAAAACAAATAAATTTTCGACCCCATTTCTTCCCTTTGCTTGGAGAACGACCAAGGGATCTTGGGAGGATCAGGAGGAAGACCCCCAACCTGTTGGTAAGCTACTTGACCCTTATTCACCTTGAATCCATGGTGGAAATCACAAATCAATGCATGAATTCTTCCTATTTTGATCCCCTCTTCAATTCTATCCATTCCTTTTCACTCAAAGCTCGAGGATGAGCCTTGGAATGGTTCAGGGAGTTGCATCCTCCATTGTTGACGTGATGTTGGAGCTTTGGAGCTCAATTGGAGGCGGGTTTTATAACTTGAACCCTTAACTTTGTTATTGCATTCAATTCCTTAACAAATAATGATCTTTTCTTCATTCACGATAATTGATTTGGTTGATTGGTGCAATCACCATGGAAATCATAGAAGGTTTCCTGAGTTCAGAGCTTGATGATAATGAAATCATCATAAGCATACACCTCCCCAAATATCCAAAGCAAACAGTTTCCAACTTGTTGGTCCAAACAGTTTCACCAAACCGTTTCGAGACCAAACAATTTCAAAATCGTTTGGTGATTTGAGACCCAAACTGTTTGAGGGAGTTGACCATTTGAGAGGGTTGACCATTTGAGGTCAGAACCCTAATACATGTTGAATGATAATTTAAAGGATCTAATTGATTAAGTCAATGCATAGTTAATCACCAAGTAGCAAACCATAATTGGGTTAAGTGTTGATTTGGTAATTGATGGTGTTGAGTCTTTGGGTTGATTGACCCAAACGGTTTCAAAACGATTTGGGGATCACCCAAATGGTCTCAAGACCGTTTGAGGGTCAACCAAGACCGTTTATAGGTCTATGGTTGAGTATGGTTTGCTATTTAAAGATCCAAAGATACCAAATTGAAATGCAATCAATTGTTGATTTGATAATCAATCCAATGATCCAAACCCTATTTGGATGTCATGGATTTTGACGATGAGATTGGAAAATGGTTTCAAAACCATTTAGAGGTCAAGCACCTCATGATCGTATGAGGTCAAGAACCTCAAGACCGTTTGGAAGGTCAAAGGTTGTGATTTGAAGGATTAAAGATCCATTTGTTAATAATTGTTGAACCTCAATAACTTAATTGATTGAAGGTTTTAATGTTGCTAATCATGATTAATTGATTGATGAATGTACCTCAAGAACCCTTGCAATTTTGGGACTGATTTGGCCCAAATGGTCTTGAGACCGTTTGAGTCCAAACAATCTTGAAACTGTTTGGGGTCAAACAGTTTCAAAACCGTTTGGAGACCAAACAGTTTCAAAACCGTTTGGTGATGAAACCTCAAAACCGATTGAAGGTGAATGGTGATTCAATGACTTGGTAATGGAAGGTAATGAATTTTCCAATGATCCAATGATTGATAGTGATGGTAATAAAAAATGGTACAAAGGTTAAAGACCTAAACGTACCTAAATGATTAGTACTATTAAAGGGGTAAACCCTAATCACTATAAGAACAATAATTTGGTACACTATGTTAATCATAGTTGTATGTAATTGATGGAAGGGTTAATTTGACCTAATCAAGTTGAGAGGATGATAGCATGAAATTCATACATGAGTATGATTCATGTGGTGATTAAGGGTATGATCCATAGTAAGGAGATCATGAAACCCTAATCATGAATATAAACCCTAATTGACAGGGATATTGAACTCTAACCCCAATTGAGGGAAATTCTAAATGTAACCCTAATCCAGGGTGAGGATGTAACCCTAATCTAGGGTAATGATATGTGAAACTCCAATTTAGGGAAATGAGATGTAAAACCCTAATTGGGATGAATAATGAATATCTAATTATGAACAATTAAATGAAATCCTAATGGAGATGAATAGTAGACCCAAATTGTGAGTGACTATAATGGAAACCATAGTTGAGGATGATTCCATGTGAAATCCTAATCTAGGGTAATGCCATGAGAAACCCTGAGTTAGAATGATATATGTGGTACCCTGAAGTAATGATATGATGTGAGACTCAAATCCAGGAGGATGCCATGTAATGATATGTGAAACCCTAGTTGAGGGTGATTCCATGAGAAACCCTGATTAAGAATTAACACCACATAAAGCTTTAATACTATGTTGTGATGAGAGGCCCTAAGAAGGGTGAAGGTATGTGAGACTCTAATGTGGAATCATAATACATACATCCCTAATCCTGGGCAATATGACAATGAATCCTAATCCTAATTTTTTTAAGTAAGGATATAAGGAAACCCTAATGTGAGATAGGAGGAATTACCTTATAAAGGTGAAATATTTCATGTGGTTGATTATAAGCAACCTTATTTTAAGAAATGTCTTTATCATTAGACAAGTCCATATCATTAAAGATAGTTGGACAATTCTAATGTGTGGCCTATGCATTACATGCTAAAGATGAGAGATTAGTAATGAAATGTATTAAGAGGGAAATAAATTAATACAAGATAAGTTGGTTAACTCAAGAGAGTCTGAAATGATGAGAAAAGTGATACATCAAGATATGATAGTTATCACATTCAACACTTCAGGGTTTATCTACCTGGATACTCTTCAAATCCAATATAATTGGGTAAGAAACATATGAAGTGTGTTATGCAACTATTACTATGGAAAAGTAATGAGTTGATGCACTTTGATAAGTGTTGACTAATGTACCTTGAGAATGGGGTTAAGCCAAATTAATGAGTATGATGTATTCATACCATGATGAGGGTGATAATTGAACTCATACCATGAATTGATGATCATTAATGCTATATGATGAGAGTAATGATCTTGAATAATTTGTTATGATATCTTTGAATTCCCCAGAGGTATGGAATAATGAATTGAGGATTGGATAGATAATATAATCATGAAACACTAATTAATGAGAAATGGGTAACCCTAACCCAAATTTTGGGTAAAGGGAATGAAAAGCTTTAACGACCCCACCTCCCGGTAACCCCCAATTAAGGGAGACCGAAAGGTCGGTGCCGTTATCCATTACACAGGATCAAAGGTTCGACAAATAATCAATAACAATTAATAAACTTTACCAACTAACTGAAAACTGGTATAAAATAAAACTTTGTTTACATTTTGAAATCTGGGATTTCTAATCTTCTATCCATGAAAATGCTAAACTAACTAATCCTCCTGTGCATGTTATTTCTCATTTAATTCCACATCTGCCACTTTACTGTTTGTGCTTTTCATTTGTACCTAAAACACCGACAAACAAAACGTCGGTCAGCCGAAGCTGGTATGTGGGGGAAACAATAATCATGCAACTACAATAACAAAGTAATCATCCAATTATCATTTAACAGCCAAGATTACATTTTAAACCGTACCACTCAATCCTTTCCTATCCCCTACCTCTGTGTTGTCCCTGCAGTGGACTGAGATCTCACCTCTCTCTAGGTAGATCCTTATTAAACCCTGCATGATCCTACCTACCAAGTAGATCGGTATCTAGGGTTGAGTCGCATGGCACTACCCATAGGTAGTCCAATCTCTAACTCCATGTGACTTGATGGACCTACCCCATTGGTAGCCATTTACTAAGTCATTTAGTGACCTGATGGGCCTACCCCATTGGTAGCCATTTACTAGGTCAACCCATTAAGCTACAGAGGGGACTAGGATCTGAGCTAGTAGGCACATATCTTATGTGATAATCATATTCACATTATACCTTGCATGAATTAAATACATCCAACAGTTTAATTCAAGTCACGATGGAAACATCGACAAAATCTCGAAAAACTAATTCGGGTAGTCATAAGCGTAACCACATACCTTTGATTGCAGATTTGAGACAGAATTAACCAGAACATAGAAATCCCAATCAAGCAACCAATCATGCACAACATCCTGAAATAAATATACCAATTTCCTTTTATTAACATTTATCCAATATCCTCATATTCCTTAGGATTGCTATTCCACTTTTAGGGTTTCCTTGGAAATTAGGGTTTCATTATTTTAAACCTTAATTTAACGCAATCGATTACAAACCCTAGTTATTTCTACATCAAATTCTCAATTCCGGATTAAAGGCATAATTAACCATTAATTAAACTTATTAAGCCTTTTCTATTAAAGCTACTATTTTTATCCTTTTAATCCACAACAAGATCATTATACACATTTATCATCAATTCATAGTTCATTATGATCCAATTCACATACGAACTCGATTTTCCATTAATTCCATCTTTTATTCATCAGAAAACCCTAATTACTACATTTAGGGCCTTTATCCACAAATTAAGAACTTAATGCTCGAAATAGCTTAAATTCAACATATTCCAACTTTAATCATGAAATTAGTCAATTAAAGCCACTAAGATTCGAATTTATCAACATTAGGGTTTCAAGGCCCATTAAAGCCTATTTATGCACATAAACTCTAAATTAACCAAATTACGTGAAAAGTTCATCCTTTTTATTCTTAATGTTTCTTTTTATCATTAACAGGCTAATATCAACTTTAGTCATCAATTAAACCCTCCTAATCACATTAAACACATCAAAATAGGGTTCCTTAATCATCATTACATTAAAGTTAATAACTTATACTACTTTTCGAATTGAAAGCAGAATTAGGATTCAACTATATTTTATTTAGATTCCTCTCGATTTTCTGAGCAACTTTCATGTATAACATGTCCTCATTGGAGCTACCAATTAGAAGATATGAATTTAGCAAATATTACCTTTCTAGACCAGTAGCAGATCGCCACGTCATCACTCATGCAACGTTGGTTTGTTAGATATTTCGAAAAGACGTCCGTGCCCCTAGTTAAGTTGAGCATCCCTTTAGCCCGCGAAGGGCAGAACTGTCTAATGCTGCTTCCACCTCCTTCTTCCTCACGCAGACCCGCTGCGTTGCCCTAGCGGCGACCAGTGCGGCTCTCCTTCCTCTTCCTAGGCTCGAAGGCCACCAGTGGCCAGTCTCTCGCCTCCGCTGCCCACCGTCGCACCCCCTCCAAGCCTGCACCCACGACCAAGCTGGCTGAGATGAGTCGAAAGGACCTGCAACTCGCAGCCGCTAAGTGCAGCCGCGGTTGCAATCGAACAGAGTTGTCCCCACCTCCCAAGGGCCAGAGCTTGCCGCCATAACCTAGCCATGACTCCGCAGAGCCCCTGCGCACGCGCGGAGACTCTAGATAGCAGCAGAGTTGCCTGATCCTAGGTGGACTGAGCCCATGGTTGCTGCAGGTTCGTAGGTTTCCGGTAGCTACTGTGCGAAGCTGGGGTGGATGGGGTGGTATCCAAGCGGTCCTGGGTGGCCGTGGAGGTCTCCTACCTCAAGTAAGACCACCAAGAACACCCACGTTGCTCCAGGGTTAGACCTACACCCTCGCTAGGGTTTTGAACATAAGGAAGAGGAAGGAGGAAGAGAGAACTTCATGGGATTACTCTGGAACTCGATCCAGAGGCTCTCCCTGTTTATATAGGGAGGGTATACGTGCCCAAGAACCCTTGCCCACAAAGCAAGCAACGTTTTTCCTAATAAGAAAGGAAATTTTCTTAATTAGGAAGTATTTTCTCTCTCTTTAGCAATTCCTTATTTATCCATGATCCTTAGTCATTAAGAATTCGAAATTCTTTCCTCTTATTCTCTTTATGATTGCTTTTTAATATATTGGCCATGAAAATATATTTCCTTAAGTAATGAATACTTCCTTTTAACAATATCCTCTTAATTCATTAATAATGTATTACATTATTCTCTTATTTTGCTTCATTGATATTTTCTCTTTATTTCCTCTTCATTGAGACTCCTTGGATCCGAAAACTCTATTATTTCGAAATTCCTCTCTAAGGAATACTCATTATCTTTAAATGCATTAATATGCATTGTTTCACATTATCATGTTGAGTTCTTATTAAAATACTTCTTTGCATTATCTCTCTTTGAGGATTTCCTTTATTTCCCTTCTATTTTCCTCGTTGGTATTCCTTTTATTATAAGGAATCATTGGGATATGAAATCCCACTATGGATAACTCAAAATACTTCTTTTCACATATTTTCCCTATTTCATCAATGTTTTCAATTTCTTTATTAACAAGGAAATACTTAATCGATATTTTCTTTTCTTTGCAACTTTGGACTCCTTGGAACCCAAGGAATCTAAGAGGCACGAAATCCTCTTTGGATTTGCCTTCTAGAGGTTTCCAAACCTTTCTTATCTCAAATTCTCATTTATTCATTAATAAATCGAATATCTTTGTTATTGGGCCCAATAGCCAATAAAGCCCACAAATCAAACAACAAGGCTATTGTAAATGAAATCCAGGCATTCATCCATTATTTGTTCATTTATCTTTATTATGAGAAATTAAATTTCTCATAAAAGTGAACCCAAAATTAGGGTTGTAACATCCTTCCCCTCTTATGAGAATTTTGTCCTCAAAATTCCAGCAAGCAAGCAAACAAACAGGATAATCCATTCTTATGTCCATCAGGGCTACCATGTGGCTTTACCCTATCCGTGGTGTTTTCCAAGAACCTTCATCATCTCATATTCTTCCATCTGAGTTCTTTCTTACCTTGGTATATCGTACCCTCATAGGTGACTCAGGACATTTCAGCCTTTCAAAAGCTGAATATGTTCAAGGCTCAACACATGGCTTGGGTACCTCACATAGTGCTCTAGATCGGACTCATGTAACACATTACACGTCACGTTATCCTGTGGGGTAAGGCTAAACACAATCATATCCGCCAATCCATCTCAAATGGACCCATATATCAGGGATTCAGCTCTCTCAGTTGTAGCTTAGAGGGGTCAAATTTTCACATCATATTCCTCCACAGTGAACTGCATGTCAGTCTGCTTTGCATCAGCTCGTGACTCATGTCACCACTGGGCTCTCTCTCAGCCATTGCACGATCAAAGCGACTTCATCTGCACACACCTGGGGTTCTTTTCTGACCTTCACGAGGCCTCCTTCACCAACATCATTATAATGAAGTGGTGACTGACACACCCTCCTTATATAGCTTCTTACATCCCGATAAAGGCTATAGTGGTTACATCACATCTTAAGAACTGTCTCTTTGTATCACCCTGAACAAGCACACTTGCTCTCATCAGACCCTCTAGTCTGGATCATACTACTCATTAGTTAGGGGTGATAAACGGTACTAAAATGAGTTCTTCATGTACCTACTTCTTCCGCATGGAAGTAAACCTTCTAATCATGTTCAAGAACTCTTTGAACTCACATCATGGTGTTGTTGAACCATTTATTTCTCTATTATAAGTAGTTCAACCTGATCTATCACTTGACAGTACTCTTCTTTTCTGTCATCTAGGTAAGGTGATCTACCATAACCCTCATTGATCTTCCTTGGTTAAGGAGAGAGTTTCCACATCATCCATAGTGATGAACTCTCATTCCTTTTCAGGGACTCTTTTATCCTCTATATTGGTACACTGGTTTACTGGTATTCGTCCTTCATCTTTATCATGCATGGCCACAAGCCACATGCATCTTCATCTTAAGCATCCAAAGTGCTACCATCTCAGTAATACCATGGTATATGGTGATCTTAAAATCATGACCTCCAGTGTGTCATGATCCCTCAAGCTTGATACCTCAGAAACCCTAAACCATTCTAATCAGGGTTCCATCACATTCCCTTCCAGAGAAGTGCATCTGAGGCTCTAAACCATCCTTTCACTACATCAAGGACTAGACTAACTAGCCAAACAATCATTAACTTGTTCAACCTATCTCATTACATCTGAGTGTTAGCCAAAACACATCTTCTTTCCAAACATAGGGTTAGCCTAACAACTCCCTTCTAGCCAAACTGGGCAGCTCTATTTCCACCAGAGCATCCATTACCACTTCACATCCTTCGATATTAAGTAACGTTGGAGACATACTCTTCCATGTATTCTACTTATCATCTCATCTCAACTCTAAGTTTGTCTTCATCAAGAAACTCTAAGCTCATACTCACTGTGATCGAACTCGACCTTGGTTAATCTGCAAATTCCAGATAGTTCCTGATAAAACATCCTCATAAGCTGGCTACACTACATATCATAGTGTTTGCGAACCATCCATGTATCATTCCTTCCACATTTCTATCATTATTCCTTATAGCAACGTTCCAACTCACGACATCCTTGTCCTTAGTGTATGGCATGCATACTGTCCTATCTCTCACTCTCATAACAAGAAGAAATAAGCATTTGGCGGCCGTCCAAATACAGAGTTCTTCCCATTCCAAGAGTAGAGATGGTACAATCCACCTTGCCAGTACACCTTCAAATCTAAATTGAAACGTGCAACTCATGTCTCTACCTCACAATCATCATTATATCAAAGCTAATAACTTCCATGGAAAATTGGTCTCGAACCTACTTGGGTTACTACATAATCCTTTGTCATCTCCTCTAGGTCTATAGGGTTCCGGCATGTTTGGGGTCATCCCTCTTCCCTTATGCATCCAGAGAGTGCCCTACTCATCTGCCCTTTGGGCCTCATGAGTTCACGAAGGTGATCGATCTCCTAACCCATGGCCCTCAGACAATGATAGTTGTTACCTCCCGACCCTATGGTCATGTGCAACTAGGGAATTAGGCAACTCCGTCTTTCATCGGTCTTATCCCTACCTGACCCTAGGATAGACTTGGGATTCTCTTATAGTAAAGGTCTGACTTAGAACCTTACCCAAGCCTTCATCATCTCTTTCTGCATTCATGACTGACTTTCATCCCTTCACAGGGGTCATGGCAACCTGCCTACCTTGGTCAGGACCCATACCGGTTACTCCCATGGTAACACATCCACGCACTTAGAGATGGTTATCTATGGGCCTATAGGTTCATTTTCATACCATGTACTCTTCACTTAGCTTCTCAAGATCCTATGAGACCTCTTCAGGTCACCTCAAAACCGACAGAACTGGTACACACCCTACCAAAGGGTCCTCTCCCAGGATGGGAGGAAACTACAACCCATGACAGCAAGGTCACAACCACCCTTAGGGTTTACACCCGTATGAGCATGCTAAAACCAACAACTACTAAGGCACAAGCGTACCTACAAAACCATGCTAGGTCACACTCATTCTCTTTCCTCATCATCAGATCAACTTATTCGTGAGCGGTTCATCAACATACCCTTACCTGAAGGGGTTTTCCTTTACCTCTACACATTAAGAGTACCATGCTCGAAACTATAGAGACTCAAATCTTAACATGAGCATTGGGTACACTGCTTCCCCTCTTAGGCCTAGGAACCCTAGGTTCGCCTCCGGGTGTCCAACCGCATGCTCATTCTCTTAACCAGGAATCCAGCATGTCCAAGATATGTCATGTACTCCCATGATCTTTCTACTCAAGCAACACTTCAGAGTTGATTCCTCTTCCTGGACAACTACTAGGTATAAAACCTCACAACTGGTGCCTTAACCTCCTCAGGGTCTAAAGCACTCTCTATCTCATCTAGTAGGTAATCACTTGTACCATAGGTACCAGAAGCATCATCCTCCCTCTAGGGTTTGGTTACTCTCAAGCTAACCAAGACATCATCAACCTCCAGGGATCATGCATGAGGCAACCATTATCATCCACTTAGGTCACATCCTTCTCGACTCCCACTGTTTCTCAAGTTTCGGGTTTTTAGGCTTCCAACTTTCTTGGCCGAGGTCTTCTCCCTCTCTCTAGAGCTAATCCTACAACCAACCTCTCTATAAGAGGTCCTGTCTTTATGAAGGATCAAACTCCTAAGCATGCCCTTACTTGAAAGAAGCCTATACTCAAACTTATGTTTACTCAAGGTTATACATAACCCCTTATGCTTATCTCATAAGCCATCCATCATGATCCCTTGACTAGGGTTTCGTTTAATGTCACCACTACTGACGCACTCTGGGTACAAGTTATATCCTACTGGTAATAGTCCTATAGGTTCTTCTCTAACCTCATTCATGAAGGAGTTACCCTTCACTCAGACATGCACGACCCTCTCCAGGGTTGGGTCGCCAAAGGTACTAGGTTATCCAACCTCTCATGGCCCGTATGATGATCCCAAGGCATGTCCAACCAAACACTCGGTCTAACTCATCATGTCATCTTTATCTATAACCTTCACTTAGGGTTAGGGTTACCATCATCCTCAAAGGATGTGCTAGGTTTCTACCTTTAATGGAGGTCTCCACCTCCCAGACTAACTCTCTCTACACATCCTCCTACCAAGGAGGTCTATTCTCAGGTCTCTCCTGAGGGCAATGACAACTCGTGTCATACGACCTAAGCATGTATCTATTCCTTTACGCTTACACTATTAAGCTTATGTCCATGACATCTTATTTACATGCTTTTTATTAATTTGATGGAGGATTCCTTAATCCTTATCAACCTTACCCATATCTCAAGAGGGTGAGGGAAAGAGAGAAAACCCTAATCCATAAGGTCCTTAATAGAATTTGAGTTGAGAAAGGACGAATGAGATGAGAGGGTCCTAAAAGGTATCTTATTTCGATTCATACCCTAAGACTTTGGCCAGGCAGTCACACGGATCCGGGAGTCCTCATATTCCGACTAGCGGTGCGGAGGAAAATATTGCCAGCCCCCGGTCGTGATCCTTTTCTAGACACCTCTGTCTTTCGGATAATCCTCTAATAACTCCCTTGGGTTCTATGGAATTTGTAAAATTTAATAATTATTAAAGATTAGATGAGGAACCTATGCTCTGATACCAATTGTAACGACCCCGCCTCCCGGTAACCCCCAATTAAGGGAGACCGAAAGGTCGGTGCCGTTATCCATTATACAGGATCAAAGGTTCGACAAATAATCAATAACAATTAATAAACTTTACCAACTAACTAAAAACTGGTATAAAATAAAACTTTGTTTACCTTTTGAAATCTGGGATTTCTAATCTTCTATCCATGAAAATGCTAATCTAACTAATCCTCCTGTGCATGTTATTTCTCATTTAATTCCACATCTGCCAGTTTACTGTTTGTCCTTTTCATTTGTACCTAAAACACCGACAAACAAAACGTCGGTCAGCCGAAGCTGGTATGTGGGGGAAACAATAATCATGCAACTACAATAACAAAGTAATCAGCCAATTATCATTTAACAGCCAAGATTACATTTTAAACCGTACCACTCAATCCTTTCCTATCCCCTACCTCTGTGCTATCCCTGCAGTGGACTGAGATCTCACCTCTCTCTAGGTAGATCCTTATTAAACCCTGCATGATCCTACCTACCAAGTAGATCAGTATCTAGGGTTGAGTCGCATGGCACTACCCATAGGTAGTCCAATCTCTAACTCCATGTGACTTGATGGACCTACCCCATTGGTAGCCATTTACTAAGTCATTTAGTGACCTGATGGGCCTACCCCATTGGTAGCCATTTACTAGGTCAACCCATTAAGCTACAGAGGGGACTAGGATCTGAGCTAGTAGGCACATATCTTATGTGATAATCATATTCACATTATACCTTGCATGAATTAAATACATCCAACAGTTTAATTCAAGTCACGATGGAAACATCGACAAAATCTCAGACAACTAATTCAGGTAGTCATAAGCGTAACCACATACCTTTGATTGCAGATTTGAGACAAAATTAACCATAACATAGAAATCCCAATCAAGCAACCAATCATGCACAACATCCTGAAATAAATATACCAATTTCCTTTTATTAACATTTATCCAATATCCTCATATTCCTTAGGATTGCTATTCCACTTTTAGGGTTTCCTTGGAAATTAGGGTTTCATTATTTTAAACCTTAATTTAACGCAATCGATTACAAACCCTAGTTATTTCTACATCAAATTCTCAATTCCGGATTAAAGGCATAACTAACCATTAATTAAACTTATTAAGCCTTTTCTATTAAAGCTACTATTTTTATCCTTTTAATCCACAACAAGATCATTATACACATTTATCATCAATTTATAGTTCATTATGATCCAATTCACATATGAACTCGATTTTCCATTAATTCCATCTTTTATTCATCAGAAAACCCTAATTACTACATTTAGGGCCTTTATCCACAAATTAAGAACTTAATGCTCGAAATAGCTTAAATTCAACATATTCCAACTTTAATCATGAAATTAGTCAATTAAAGCCACTAAGATTCGAATTTATCAACATTAGGGTTTCAAGGCCCATTAAAGCCTATTTATGCACATAAACTCTAAATTAACCAAATTACGTGCAAAGTTCATCCTTTTTATTCTTAATGTTTCTTTTTATCATTAACAGGCTAATGTCAACTTTAGTCATCAATTAAACCCTCCTAATCACATTAAACACATCAAAATAGGGTTCCTTAATCATCATTACATTAAAGTTAATAACTTAAACTACTTTTCAAATTGAAAGCAGAATTAGGATTCAACTATTTAGATTCCTCTCGATTTTCTGAGAAACTTTCATGTATAACATGTCCTCATTGGAGCTACCAATTAGAAGATATGAATTTAGCAAATATTACCTTTCTAGACCAGTAGCAGATCGCCACGTCATCACTCATGCAACGTTGGTTTGTTAGATATTTCGAAAAGACGTCCGTGCCCCTGGTTAAGTTGAGCATCCCTTTAGCCCGCGAAGGGCAGAACTGTCTAATGCTGCTTCCGCCTCCTTCTTCCTCACGCAGACCCGCTGCATTGCCCTAGCGGCGACCAGTGCGGCTCTCCTTCCTCTTCCTAGGCTCGAAGGCCACCAGTGGCCAGTCTCTCGCCTCCGCTGCCCACCGTCGCACCCCCTCCAAGCCTGCACCCACGACCAAGCTGGCCGAGATGAGTCGAAAGGACCTGCAACTCGCAGCCGCTAAGTGCATCCGCGGTTGCAGTCGAACAGAGTTGTCCCCACCTCCCAAGGGCCAGAGCATGCCGCCATAACCTAGCCATGACTCCGCAGAGCCCCTGCGCACGCGCGGAGACTCTAGATAGCAGCAGAGTTGCCTGATCCTAGGTGGACCGAGCCCATGGTTGCTGCAGGTTCGTAGGTTTCCGGTAGCTACTGTGCGAAGCTGGGGTGGATGGGGCGGTATCCAAGCGGTCCTGGGTGGCCGTGGAGGTCTCCTACCTCAAGTAAGACCACCAAGAACACCCACGTTGCTCCAGGGTTAGGCCTACACCCTCGCTAGGGTTTTGAACATAAGGAAGAGGAAGGAGGAAGAGAGAACTTCATGGGATTACTCTAGAACTCGATCCAGAGGCTCTCCCTCTTTATATAGGGAGGGTATACGTGCCCAAGAACCCTTTCCCACAAAGCAAGCAACGGTTTTCCTAATCAGAAAGGAAATTTTCTTAATTAGGAAGTATTTTCTCTCTCTTTAGCAATTCCTTATTTATCCATGATCCTTAGTCATTAAGAATTCGAAATTCTTTCCTCTTATTCTCTTTATGATTGCTTTTTAATATATTGGCCATGAAAATATATTTCCTTAAGTAATGAATACTTCCTTTTAACAATATCCTCTTAATTCATTAATAATGTATTACATTATTCTCTTATTTTGCTTCATTGATATTTTCTCTTTATTTCCTCTTCATTGAGACTCCTTGGATCCGAAAACTCTATTATTTCGAAATTCCTCTCTAAGGAATACTCATTATCTTTAAATGCATTAATATGCATTGTTTCACATTATCATGTTGAGTTCTTATTAAAATATTTCTTTGCATTATATCTCTTTGAGGATTTCCTTTATTTCCCTTCTAATTTCCTCGTTGGTTTTCCTTTTATTATAAGGAATCATTGGGATATGAAATCCCACTATGGATAACTCAAAATACTTCTTTTCACATATTTTCCCTATTTCATCAATGTTTTCAATTTCTTTATTAATAAGGAAATACTTAATCGATATTTTCTTTTCTTATTTCCTTTTCTTTGCAACTTTGGACTCCTTGGAACCCAAGGAATCTAAGAGGCACGAAATCCTCTTTGGATTTGCCTTCTAGAGGTTTCCAAACCTTTCTTATCTCAAATTCTCATTTATTCATTAATAAATCGAATATCCTTGTTATTGGGCCCAATAGCCAATAAAGCCCACAAATCAAACAACAAGGCTATTGTAAATGAAATCCAGGCATTCATCCATTATTTGTTCATTTATCTTTATTATGAGAAATTAAATTTCTCATCAAAGTGAACCCAAAATTAGGGTTGTAACAAAAGCCCTATTTGATAGTAAACCCTAATTCCTGGTAAAGGAATAATAGTGTTACTATTGTATCACATGATGTGATGAATAACTTGTATGACTGTTATCATGCCTAATATCCATGCAGATTTTATGAGGTGGTGAACTTAAGTAGGTTTGAGCTGTGACATTTATATAATAAATGTTGATTGGCCTTATGTGCCTTAATGTTGTTGTTACTTAGTAAAAGTAACATATGTGCATGGATTTTATGAGTCATATGATTAAGTTGTTGCCTAAAGACGTGACAACATATCTTGTGGCCTTGTGAGCTATGTGTGATGCTTGTGTAACAAGTATCATGAATACCTTGGTCAGATGACCTGAAGGTGATAGTTACCTAATAGATGGTAATGATGCTCAATGATGAGTTAAGGGTTTGAATACCCAGAACCATATGATTATGGTGATGAGATTGCAATGGGATGATAATTCCTAGTACTGAAATGAGGGACTGTGTTCCTAAGGTCTTTTAAAGACTGATAAGTATTTGATGAAAATAGTACATGTCTCTTTACAACATTGTTGTAAGAAGTCATGTTTGAGAACTTGGTTGATGCTAAAAGAATGTGAAAATGTACTTAATTAATCAAGTGAAATCATATCATGTAGAGCCCTGACCATAGATCCATCATCGTCAGTAATAAGGTGATGATGAAATGGGTGCTCCGCGGAAAAACCCGGAACGCATATTTTGAATATGTGGGGGTAAATGGGTGAAAAATATCCTTACGTCCGATGAAGAGATTGAGGGAAGGTAAACATTAAACCTCTCAATTCTTCATGTGTTGGGATGGATGTATCAAAAATCTCCCGATGGTTGGGAAGGATGTATCATTAATCTCCCAATGATATTTAATGTCGGGTTGATGAAGATAAACATTAAATCTCTCGATGTCCGATGAGAGTGAAGTTGACGTTGTAACTCTATAGCGAAGTTCCAGTATACCCTGGAAAGCTATTTTGAGCAGTCGACATAGTCCTGCTTGGGGTCCCACACTGACCGGGATGTGAGAGGTCATGGGAATTTGTCTCTTCCATTGACCTATGTATGGTACCAATTTTGACTACGCAGTGGTCGGTTGGAGTATTAGCGGTATACCTCATCTCTTTAGGGCATAAGTGTGATTGTAAAATGAAATCATCCGTATAGCATGTTTGCTTAAGGATTGAATATGGAAATTTTTTGGTTGATGTTGTATTCCTTTCATGCAACTCTAGATCATTAATGTTATTCATATCTGTTTGTATTCATAGCAAGTAGATGGATGAACTATGATTCTACCATGAGTAGATACCATGTTCTCCTTGGGAAAGGAGATTACTTCACTTTGTTCATACAGTAATTTATCTACTATCATATTTATATAAATCCTTCTGCTTGGTTTATTTTAATAAACTACTATACCAATGTTTTAGAAGAGAGTTATATCTCCCGCTGGGGCAATTTATAATTGTCTCACCCCCATGGGATCCAACATTCTTAGGTGGATGCGGACAAAGAAGTAGAAATCCTTTTACAGGGAAAGGACAACAACAGTAACATCAGGGACAGTAGTGAGATCTCAGGTGGAGATATTGTCTGTTAAGTCATGTAACTAGAAAGTCCTATGTGTCGTCTTTGTACTCTCAAGTCTTTAGAGTTTTTAGTGAGGTTTTTTTAATAAATTGATCTGAGGTTTTGGCTTGATGCCTCAAGACTATTATGATGTCTATACATAATGTTTATAGGACAACTGATGTTGTAATCCTTGAGAAGAGATGGTACAGGTTATCTACGTTTGAACCACAATGTAAATGTTATATGATGGTTCTTGATGGAAGAGACTTTTTATGTTTGTATCTCTTTGCAAAAAGTTTTAATTTTTAGTGATTTTTAGTAATCCGTTGTAAATTATTTTCTTCTGCTTAAGTAATTCTTGTTTTTTTGAGTTGGATGCCACACAAAAGGTCAGTCACTATCATGAATTATACTGGTATGCGGGGGAACCAAAAACTTGCATTTAGTTGTGACAACATATTTCAAACAAATTATGTTTTAACAAATCAATTTTACATTTTAAACATAACTACTCAATCCCTACATATCCTTGCCTCTGTGTTATCCCTATAGTGGACATGGATACTACCTCTCTCATATGGTAGATCTCAATTAACCCCCATGATACTACCTTATAGGTAGATCACTACATAGGGTTGTATAGTCATTTGGTCGTACCAATGGGTAGACCAACACATGAACTCATGATAACTTGATGATCCTACGCCAATGGTAGACCATGTACTAGGTCATCCATCTCATAGTCATCAAAGCTATAGAGGAGGACTAGGATCTCAACTAGTCATGCACATATACTTATGGTGATAGTCATAGTCACTTTACAGTTGCATGAAATAAAAGTCAACCAAGAAGTTATTTCTATGCAACCGATAAAATCTCAAAAATCACAGTGAAACTAGAGTGATTATTCATAAGTGTGACCACATACCTGTTCTTAAGCAAGAGAATCCAAAATCAACAAGATATCCAAGCAAGCACCTAATGCAAGAAACCCATAATTCATAAAACATATAGATTACCTAATGTCACTGTCATATTCTAAACACTTCCTAATGACATGACGATGATTTCTAAGGCTTCCAAGTCTCCTTAGGGTTTATTAGGGTTTTGTAGGTTGCTTTATACAACTTTACCCTTTTCAGGCTAACAACCCTAAAATATGTTTCTTATTTACAAAAACCCTAATTATTCCAATTATCCTCATTAAGGGTTCTTTAATCTCAAACCAAGCTTAGGATCATTATATCTCTATTGCATGTTTACATTTTTGGATTAAAACCATTAAAACCCATATTTTCCCAAATTAGGTTTCTAAGCCCATTAATGCATAATCATGTGTATAAAACCCTAAAGCAAGCATAATATCATATTTTTCGGATTTAACTCTTCCTTTTATTATCAATAGGTTAATACTACTCAAAATAACCAAAAAGAGACATTAAATCCAATTTCCATCTCAAATTAGGGTTTTATCATAATTTAATGGATTAAAAGTGGTAACTTTAAGCACTTTTTAAATTTCAAGTTATATTAGACTTCAATTTTATTTTTATTGCATTCTACTTATTTTTCTGATCAACTTTCATATATAATTTATCTTCATCTGATATTCCCATAATTAGTTATGATTTTTTACAAGAAAAACCATTTTCAAACAATCAGGAATCGCCATGTGTGTATTTCAGATTTATTAAATCACATCTACAGGCTAGGCTCGAGCCAACTAGCTTGTGCCACATGGGCACCCAGACCCATGAGGCTACTCACTCCTGAAATTTCTTGAGAAATGAAATTTGAATCTGATTAATATTGCGACATTTAATACAATAGAGGGATCATCTCATTACTTTAGGAAAACTTGTAAAATTCAAAACTCCTTCCTCATTCATCCTTTTTCTTCCAAATTTTATAGGGAAACTTATTTTAGCATTATCCACACATGTACCAAGTTTGAGTCCCAAACTTGAAAGAATAAAGGGGTTTTCTTCACATGCAAGTTATTACTCATTAAAGCATATTTTATTCATATTTTCTCTCTCTTTGACTTTTATCTACTTTATTTGGATTTCAAAATATCACCTATTATGATCAAACATACCTCTTTCCACATATTTCTTATATTTTTATCATTATTTCAATTTCCTTTCTTATAGATGCATTATTTGTTTTCTTTCAACTTTCCTTCCTCTTTTATCATGAGAGGACCTTGTTGAGGTCATATGAGCTCCAGGTGTATGCAGATAAAGTTGCTTTGATAAAAAAAAGGCTAAAGAGAGACTAGGTTTGATAGAAGTTGTATGATGATGTCAAGTGGATGGACTTGTAGTTCACTATAGGAGAGCATGCATTTTTGAAAATTTGACCCCTCTGAGCTATAGCTAAGAATAGAGGAAAGCTGAGTCTCAGATACGTGGGTCCGTTTGAGATTTTAGAATATATTGCTGAAGCTGCTTATCATTTGGCCTTACCCTCTCAATATAGTATGATGTATGATGTTTTCCTGTTGTCTAATATGAAGCGCTATGTGAAGGACCCGAGCCATGTGCTGAGCATTGAACCTATTGAGCTCCAAGGGAGACTGGCATATCTTGAGTAACCTATGAGGGTACTGTATACCATGGTGAAAGAGCTCATAAATAAAGAGATAGATATGTTAAAGGTTCTCTGGAAGCACCATGGAGAGGATGAAGCCACATGGGAGCTGAAGACATACATGGAAAAGGCCTACCCTGAACAGTTTGTTTGATTAACAGAATTTTGGGGGTAAAATTACTATAAGGAGGGGAGGGTGCTACAACCTTGATTTTTATTGTATGGTTGTAAATGTAATTTTTCCAAAGAAATGTACTTGTCTATAAATTGCAAAAATAGTTCATTTGCACATTTCCTTCAAGAAGAGGATATTTATGTCAATACACAATGCCAAACACACCATGTCAAAATGGTGTAGTTGAACAGAAGGAATCGAACATTAAAGTAAATGGTTTGTGTAATTCTTTATAATGCATCCCTTCATTCTAAAATGTGGAGTGAGGCTTTAAAAACAATAGTGCATGTATTAAATAAGGTCCCTAACAAGCCTAACTAGAAAAACCCATATGAATTATAGATAGGAAGGAAAACATCCTTGAACTATATGTACATATGGGGATTCTGTGGAGAAGATAGAATCTAAAATCCACATGAGAAGACATTTGACCCAAAACCACTAGTAGTTTCTTTATTGGTTATCCAAAAAGGTAAAAGGGATATAGAATTTATTGTCCATCTCACCCACAAAAAATAGTTGAGACTGGTAAGGCCTAATTTTCGAGGATCATCATATTGGGAATGATCTGCTTTAGAACATTTCCTTTGATGAAATGCAAGATCCTACACATGTATATTATCAAAGTCACAAAGGCTATCCTCCCAGTGAAGTGGCGAGTGACACGACCTCCCATAGAGATCTTCATATGGTGGCATTCTGATGTTGGCTTGGTAGTTGTTATTGTAAGAAAACTCAGCAAGGGGCAGGTATTGCTCCCATGATCCACCCCAATCGAGCACACAAGCTCTCAACAAATACTCTAAAGTCTGGATTGTCCTCTTTGATTGTCCATCAGTCTGCGGGTGATACACTGTACTAAACTTTTGTGTAATGACCCCGCCTCCTGGTAACCCCCAATTAAGGGAGACCCGAAGGTCAGAGCCATTATTAAATTAAAAGGATCAAAGGTTCGACAAATAATCAATAATAATTATGAAATTCTACTACTACTAAACTAAAAACTGGTATAAAATAAAAACATTACTTACCTTTTAAAAGCTAGGATTTCTAAACTTCTATCCATGAATATACTAATCTAACTAATCCTCCTGTGTACGTTATTTATCATTTAGTTCCACATATGCCACTTTACTGTTTGTTCTTTTCATTTGTACCTAAAACGCCGACAAACAAAACGTCGGTCAACATGAAGCTGGTATGTGGGGGAAACAATAATTGTGCAACTATGTTAACAATGTAGTCAACCAAATATCTTTTAACATCCAAGATTACATTTTAAGCAATACTACTCAATCCTTGCCTATCCCCTATCTCTGTACCGTCCCTGCAGTGGACATGGATACTACCTCTCTCATATGGTAGTTCCTTACCCCCATGGTCCTACCACACAGGTAGCCAATTCCTATGGTTATGGATTTGCATGGCCCTACCCAAATGTAGCCCAATCCGTGACTCATGATGACTTGATGGTCCTACCCCATTGGTAGTCGTTTATTAAGTCATTTAAAGACCTGATGGACCTACCCCATTGGTAGCCATTTACTAGGTCAATATATAAAGCTACAGAGGGGACTAGGATCTAATCTAGTAGGCACACCTCTTATGTGATAGTCATATTCACATTAGAATTTGCATGAATTAAATGCAACCAACAGTTTAATTCAAGTCATCGATAAAACCTCAAAAACCCTCGAGAAACTAATTCAGGATATTCATAGTCGTAACCACATACCTGATTTGATGATTTCAGAAGCATTAAGCAAATCCAACCAAGCATGCAATCCAAGTAATTCAACAATCACATAATTCCTGAAAAGAATATGTACTCTATTTATTACACACTCTATCAAGAACCTACTTTATTGACTTGGATTCACTTTCTAGGGTTTCTGTATCCATTTTAGGGTTTCGTTTTGCAATTAGGGTTTCCCTTCATCTTTTACTATTTCAAACCCTAATTGTATACCATTACTCATAAACCCTTATTATTTTATCTATTCTTCAACATTAAGGTTATATTAACAACATATAACCCTATTCTCAGATTTAAAGGCACCATTAACGATCAATTAATTTCATTAATCTTCTTTTACATCAAAGCTACTATTTTTATCCTTTTTAATCCATGAAAAAGTCATTATACTCATTTATCATCAATTTGTAGTTCCTTATGCTCTAATACTCATATGAACGTTATTTATCATTAATTCTACCTTTTATTCATGAGAAAACCCTAATTACTATATTTAGGGTATTTATCCACAAATTAGGAACTTTAATGCTCGAAATAGCTTATAGTCATGAAAACTCAGTTCTATACATGAAATCGAGTAATTAAAGCCATTAGTAATCCTAATTACAAACATTAGGGTTTCAAGGCCCATTAAAGCTTATTTATGCACATGAACTGTCAATTAAACTAATTACGTGCAAAATTCATCTTTTTCGATCTTAATGTATCTCTTTATGATTAACATGTTAATATCAACTTTAACCATCACTTAAATCCTACTAAACACATTAATCATATCAAAATAGTGTTTCTTAATTATCATTACATTAAAGTTAATAACTTCCATTACTTTTCGAATTGCAAAAGGAAATAAGCTTTTATTATATTTTTAATGGATTCCCCTCATTTTTCTGAGCAACTTTCATATTTTATGCGTGCTAATCCGAGCTACAAATAAATAGATATGATTTTAGTAAAATTACATATTTTGGGCCAATTTGGACGTGCCACGTCGCCTATCCCATGCAAAGCGGCTCGTTTGACGTTAGAATTGAATGACACTTCTGCCCTCCACTTAAGTAGGTCGACGCTTCATACCCCGGGGGTATATCTGTCCAATCAGCCAATGAGTTGTCTTCAACCTCTGGCTGCTTGTGCTTCTGTCGAGCGCAGCCCTAGGCATGACTTTGGGCGGTTGTTTCTCTCTCCCTCGGTCCTCATCAGCTGCCGCCACCCCACGCCCTAGCCTCGCCACCTTCATCCGCACCTGGGGCACCGCCCAATGCATGGTCTACATGGTGAGGTCAAGAGAAACATGCCTGCATCTTACAACCCTTACTGCCACCAACCGGCCGCTATTGCACCTTCGTCAAGGCACGACTATGCTTGCTTGCCCTCGTTCTGTCATCGTGGCACATGCAGCTTCCTTCACAACCCTATCTCGGCTCCTTGCTACCCCAGGATCACGTGGCTCCCCTCTACTAGGGTTTAGAACTAAAATGATGAAGAAGCAAGGGAAGTACATGGGATCTCTTTCCTGGACTCGGCCCAGGTCTCTCTCTCCTTTTATAGAGGAGGGTATCCATGCCTAAAAAATCCATCCAAGAGAAAGCGAGTCCCACTCTTAAAGGAAACATATTCCTTCAAGGAGAAGTATTCTTCTCTCTCCTCATCTATTTCCTTATATTCTTTATCCTTGGGATATCAGAATTTAGAAAATCTCTTCTTTTATCTTCTTAGTACTTGCCCTTTATTCTAATGGAAAAAAATTCTATTTTCATTTAATAGAAAATACTTCCTTTTAGCAATACCACATAATCCATGAATTATGTATTCACATTATATTCTTATTTTTCTTTTATAAGTATTTTCTCTTTCCTCTTTCTTCTTTGGGACTCCTTGGATCCCAAGAAACTCTATTATTTCAAAATCCTTTTTATTGGACACTCATTATCCTTCTAGATGCATCTAAATGCATTATCTTTTACGTTAACTTGTTTATTTCTTATTAAAATATCTCATTTTGAGGATTTCTCTTTATTTCTCTTTTATTTTCCTCATTGGTATTCCTTTCATCATTAGGAATCCTTGGGATACGAAATTCCACTGAGGATAACTCAATTGTACCTCTTTTTACTTATTTTCCACATTTTACCATTGTTTTCAATTTCTTTCTTAATAAAGAAATACTTAATTAATCTTTTCTTTTCTTATTGCTTTTCTTTGCATCTTTGGACTCCTTGGAACCCAAGGAAACCATGTGGTACGAAATCCAACTTTGGATTAAGTTCTTTACTCTAGAGGTTTCCACATTAATTGAATTTCCTTGTTATTGGGCCCAATAGCTAATAAATCCCACAATACAATCATCAAGGCTATTGTAAATGAAATTACATCATTATTTGTACCATATGAGAGTTTACATTTCTTATCAGATGAACCCAAAATTGGGGTTGTAGCATCCTTCCCCTCTTATAGGAATTTTGCCCTCAAAATTCCACCAAGCAAACAAACAATTCAGGATAAGCCTTTCATATGTCCATCATGGCTCTTATGTGGCTTCACCCTTTCCATGGTGCCACCCAAGAACCTTCATCATCTCATATTCTTCCATCTGAGTTCTTTCTTAACTTGGTATATCGTACTCTCATAGGTGACTCAGGACATTTCAGTCTCTCAAAAGCTGAATAGGTTCAAGGCTCAGCACATGGCTTGGGTACCTCACATAGTGATCTAGATCGGACTCATGGAACACATTATTCATCATGTTATCTTGAGGGGCAAGGATAAACACAACCATCTCCACCAATCCATCTCAAATGGACCCATATATTGGGGACTCATATTTCTCAGCTGTAGCTTAGAGGGGTCGGATTTTCACATCACATATTCTCCCATAGTGAACTGCATGTCAGTCTGCTTTGCATCACCTCGTGACTCATGTCACCACTGGGCTCTCTCTCTAAACCATTGCACGATCAAATCGACTTCATCTGCACACACTGTGGTTCTTTTTAGACCTTCGCTAGGCCTCCTTCAGCAACATCATCTTAATGAAGTGGTGACCGACACATCCTCTCTATAAGACTTTTTGCATCCCGATAAAGGTTATGGTGGTTAACATCACATCTTAAGAACTGTCTCTATGTATCACCCTGAATGAGCACACATGCTCTCATCAGACCCTCTAGTCTTGATCATATGTCCATTAGTACGGGGCGATAAACTGTACTATTATTGAGTTCTTCATGTATCTACTTCCACCTTATGGAAAGTGAACCTTGTTCATACCCAAGAACTTCTGAACTCACATCATGGTATGATCAAACCATCTTTCTCTCTTAAGTAGTTCAACCGAATCTATCTCATGACAGTACTCTTCCTTTCTCATGTCATCCAAGTAAGGTGATCTATCATAACCCATATTGGATCTCAACCTTCCTTGGTCCAGGAGAGACTCACAACATCCACAATGATGAACTCCCATTCCCTCACGGGATCTCTTTATACTTTATATCCATGCACTGGGTTACTGGTGTTCGTCCTTCACCCCCTAGCTTGCATGGCAGCATGCCACATGCAACATCATCTTAAGCATCTACAATACTACCGTCACTTACTATCTTTGTAGTATCAAAGTGTACGGTGATATTAAAACTATGATCTCCTATATGTCATGATTCCTCAAGATCGATATCTCAGAAACTCTAAACCACTCTCATCAGGGTTTTATTACCTTCCTATCCAAAGAAGTGTATCTGAGGTTCTATCACCATCCTTTCACTACATCAAGGAATAAATTGGCTAACCAAACAACCATTAACTTGTTCAACATATCTTGTTACATTTGTGTATTAGCCAAAAACTCATCTTCTTTCCAAACTTAGGGTTAGTCGAACAACCTCAACCTGTTCTAGCCTCTAGCTAAACTAGGCAGCTATATCTCAACCAGAGCATTCACTACCACTTCACCTCCTTAGGTGTCAGGTAATGTTGAAGACATACACCTCCACATATTCCACTTATCATCTCATCTCAAAATCTAAGTTTGTCTTCATCAAGAAACTCTGAGCTCATCCTCATGGTGATTCAACTCAACTTTGCATAACTTGCAAATTCCACATAGCTCATGATAAAAAATCCTCACAAGAAGATTTCCTTAATATTCTTAGTGTCTGTAAACCATCCATTTATCATTCACTCCACAAAGGTATGTTATCATTTCTATCATCATACCTTGTAGCAATGTTCCAACTTCATCATCTTTAATCCTTGGTGTAAGGCATGCGTACTATCCTATCTCTCACTCCCATAACAAGAGGAAATAAGCATTTGGCTACAGTCCAAATACAAAGTTCTTCTTATTCCAAGAGTAGAGATGTTACGACCCACCTTGCCAGTACACTTTCAAATCTAAGTTGAAACGTGCCACCTATGTCTCTTCATCACAAACATCATGATATCAATATTACTTCCATGAAAAATTGGTCTCAACCATACTTGGTCTAAACACAATCCTTGGTCGTCTCCTCTAGGTATATAGGGTGCCGACACTTTTGGGGTCATCCCTTTTCCCTTATGCATCCAGAGAGTGCCCTACTCATCTGCCCTTTGGGTCCCATGAGTTCATGAAGGTGATCAATCTTCTAACCCATGGCCCTCAGACAATGATAGTTGTTACCTCCCGACCCTATGGTCATGTGCAACTAGGAAATTAGGCATCTCCTTCTTCTATTGGTCATATCCCTACCTTACCCTAGGATAGAATTTGGATTCTATTATAGTACATGTCCAACATAGAACCTTACCCAATCCTTCATCATCTCTCTCTGCATTCATGACTAACTTTCATCCCTTCATAGGGGTCATGGCAACCTGCCTACCTTGGTCAGGCCCCATACTGATTACCTCCATGGTAACACATCCATATGCACTTAGAGATGATTAACTATGGGTCTACAGGTTCAATCTCATACCGTGTACTTTTCACTTAGTTTTCTCAAGATCCCATGAAACCTCTTTAGGTCACCTCGACACCAACAAAACTGGTATATACCCAACCAAAGGGCCCCTCTCCTGGGATGGGAGGAAATTATAACTCTTGACAACAAGGTCACAACCGTCCATAGGGTTTACCTTCACATGAGCATGCCTAACTCAACAGCTACTAAAGTACAAGCAGACCACCTATTAAACCATTCTAGGTCATACTTGTTCTCTTTCCTCAACATTAGATCAACTTAGTTGGGAGGGGTTCATAGAACATACCCTTTCCTTTACTTCTACACATGAGGAGTATCATGCTCGAGACTATAGAGACTCAAAAATCATCATGAGCATCAGAAACACTACTTCCCCTCTTAGGCATAGGAACTCTAGGTTCACCTTCAGGTGTCCAACTGCATGCTCAATCTCTTGACCACAAATTAAGCATGTCCAAGGTATGTCATGATCTCCCATGATCCTTTTATATGAGAAACACCTCAAAGTTGAGTCCTCAAGGACAACCAACTAGGTATAAAGCCTCACCACTGGTCACCTAAACTTCTTCAGGGTTCAAGGCACTCTTTCTCTCATCACAGAAGGTAGACACCTTCATCATAGGCACATACGTTCCAAAAGCATCATCCTCTCTCTAGGGTTTGGTTCCTCTAAAGGCAACCAAGATATCATCATCCTCCAGGGATCAAGCATACGACAACCACTATCATCCACATAGGCCGCATCATCCTAAACTCGCATTGTTCCTCAAGTTTCGGGGTTTTAGGCTTCCAACCTTCTTGCCCAAGGTCCACTCTCTCTCTAGAGTTAATATTACAACCAACCTTTCTATAAGAGGTCCTTTCTTCATGAAGGATCAGGCTCGTACACATGCCCCTACTTGAGTTAGGCCTATGCTCAAACTTATGTTCACTCGAGATTATCCATAACCCCCTTATGCTTATCTCATAAGCCATCCATTATGATTCCTTATCTAGGGTTTAATTCAACTGTCAACACTACTGACGCACTCTGAGTGTAGGCTATATCTTACTTGCAACAACCCAAAAGGTTTCTATAGGTTCTTCTCTAACCTCATCCATGCAGGAGCTATCCTTCGCTTAAATATGCACGACCCTTCCCAGGGTTGGGTTGCCCAAGGTACTCGGTCATCTAACCTCTTATGGCATCCCAAAGGCATGTCCAACCAAACACTCAATCAACATCTAACTCATCATGTCATCTCCCACTCTAACCTTCACTTAGGGTTAGGGTTAACCTCATCCTCAGAGGATGTGCTAGGTATCTACTTTTAATGGAGGTCTCTACCTCCAAGACTAACTCTCTCTACTCATCCTCCAGCCAAGGAGGTCTATCCTCAGGTCTTTCCTGAGAGCAATGACAACTCATATCATACGACCTAAGCATGATTCTTTAGTTTACGCTTAATCTATTAAGCTTATGTCCATGACATCTTATTTACATGCTTTTCATTAATTCGGTGGAGAATTCTCTAGACCTTATTAACCTTACTCATACCTTAAGAGGGTGAGGAGGAGAGAGGAAACCCTAATCCTTAAGGTCCTTAGCAGAATTTGAGTTGAGAAGGGATGAACAAGATGAGAGAGTCCTAAAGGTATCTTATTTCGATTCATTCCCTAAGACTTTGGCCAGGCAGTCACACAGATCTGGGAGTCCTCGTATTCTGACTAGCGATGTGGAGGAAAATATTGCCAGCCCCCAGTCGTGATCCTTTTCTAGACATCTTTGTCTTTCAGATAATCCTCTAATAACTCCCTTGGTTCTACATAATTTGTAAAATTTAATAATAATTAAAGATTAAATGGGGAACCTTCACTCTGATACTAATTGTAATGACCCCACCTCCCGGTAACCTCCAATTAAGGAAGACCCAAAGGTCAGAGTCGTTATTCAATTAATAGGATCAATGGTTCGACAAACAATCAATAATAATTATGAAATTATACTACTACTAAACTGAAAACTAGTATAAAATAAAAAATTTACTTACCTTTTAAAAGATGGGATTTCTAAACTTCTATCCATGAAGATACTAATCTAACTAATCCCCCTGTGTACGTTATTTATCATTTAGTTCCACATATGCCACTTTACTGTTTGTTCTTTTCATTTGTACCTAAAATTCTGACAAACAAAACGTAAGTCAGCAAGAATCTGGTATGTGGGGAAAACAATAATTGTGCAACTATGTTAACAATGCAGTCAACCAAATATCATTTAACATCCAAGATTACGTTTTAAGCAATATTACTCAATCCTTACCTATCCCCTATCTCTGTACCGTCCCTGCAGTGGACATGGATACTACCTCTCTCATATGGTAGATCCTTACCCCCATGGTCCTACCACACAGGTTGCCAATTCCTAGGGTTATGGAGTCGCATCGCCCTACCCAAAGGTAGCCCAATCCCTGACTCATGATGACTTGATGGTCCTACCCCATTGGTATCCATATACTAAGTCATTTAATGACCCGATGGACCTACCCCATTGGTAGCCATTTACTAGGTCAATCTATAAAGCTACAGAGGGGACTAGGATTTGAGCTAGTAGAAACATCTCTTATGTGATCGTCATATTCACATTAGAATTTGCATGAATTAAATGCAACCAATAGTTAAATTCAAGTCATCGATAAAACCTCAAAAATCCTCGAGAAACTAATTTGGGATATTCATAGGCATAACCAAATACCTGATTTGATGATTTTTGAAGCATTAAGCAAATCCAACCAAGCATGCAATCAAAGTAATTCAACAATCACATAATTCCTGAAAAGAATATGTACTCTATTTATTACACACTTTATCAAGAACCTACTTTATTGACTTGGATTCACTTTCTAGGGTTTCTGTATCCATTTTAGGGTTTTGTTTTGCAATTAGGGTTTCCCTTCATCTTTTACTATTTCAAACCCTAATTTTATACCATTATGCATAACCCTTATTATTTTATCTATTCTTCAACATTAAGGTTATCTTAATGACATATAACCCTATTCTCATATTTAAAGTCACCATTAACCATCAATTAATTTCATTAATCTTCTTTTACATCAAAGCTACTATTTTTATCCTTTTTAATCCATGACAAAGTCATTATACTTGTTTATCATCAATTTGTAGTTCCTTATGCTCTAATACTCATATGAACGCTATTTATCATTAATTCTACCTTTTATTCATGAGAAAACCCTAATTACTATATTTAGGGTATTTATCCACAAATTAGGAACTTTAATGCTTGAAATAGCTTATAGTCATGAAAACTCAGTTCTATACATGAAATTGAGTAATTAAATCCATTAGTAATCCTAATTACCAACATTAGGGTTTCAAGGACCATTAAAGCTTATTTATGCACATGAACTCTCAATTAAACTACTTACGTGCAAAATTCATCTTTTTCGATCTTAATGTATCTATTTATGATTAACATGTTAATATCAACTTTAACCATAACTTAAACCCTACTAAACACATTAATCATATCAAAACAAGGTTTCTTAATTATCATTACATTAAAGTTAATAACTTCCATTACTATTCGAATTTCAAAAGGAATCAGGCTTCAAATATATTTTTATTGGATTCCCCTCATTTTTCTGAGCAACTTTCATATTTTATGTGTGCTACTCCGAGCTACAAATAAATAGATATGATTTTAGCAAAATTACCTATTTTGGGCCAATCAAGACACGCCACGTCGCCTATCCTATTCAAAGCAGCTCGTTTGGAGTTAGAATTGAATGATGCTTTTTCCCTCCACTTAAGTAGGTCAGCCCTTCATACCACGAGGGTATATCTGTCCAATCGGCCAATGGGTTGTTGTTACAACCCCATTTTCTTGAAAATATAATGTAAGGTGTATTTCCCTTTTAATGAATAAATGATATCCTTTTCTTTGAATTGTGATAGATTTTGTGTGAAATGTCTTTGATTGAATGATTGTGGGCTTTGTTAGTCATTAAGCCCAATTGAAAAGAAAAGGGAATTAAAAAGGAAAAAAGAAAAAAGGAATATAAATTTATTTTGAATAAATTAATGAGAAACTTGGGAGAGAAGTAATCCTTCTCATCCATTGCAATATGTTTCCCAAATTTTGTATAAAGTTAGATAATTACAAGACAAAACTTTCCTTAAAATTTGAGAAATAAAGGAGTTATGGTTTAGGAGGAATCAATTTTGCAAGTTATATTGGTTTTGGGAATTAATTCTGAATTAACAGAATAAGACATCCCTTTGCTTTGACCACAAATAATATGATCCATTGGATCCTGATCCAGCGTTGGGCGCTCTTCGTTTGAGTCCCACTGGGACTGTGTTTCTGTGAGACACCAGAGGGATTGATTTTCTCGTAATCCTTTGGTTTTGCCAACTGACTGATATTTCCACTGGATCTAGGAGATGAAACCGCGGGGAAACATCCCCGGTTTGATGCGCTTTGGTCCTGGTTTTGGGAAACGCCCAAACCAGCAGGTACCCTGCCTCGACCCTATAAATAGGGGAGGATGATCTGTGGCACCGACATCTCTTTCTTCTATCCCAAATGCTGCAGAACGGCTCAAGGATCGTGAACGTGCATTCAATTGCTCGATTCGTGTCGACTTGCACTCTCAACTGCTCAAAGATCATCGCCAGAGTCGGGCGGGTGGTGGATGACTTTGGTGTGTCCTCAGTGAGAAATTGGGAGCATCGTCAAGTTTGAAGGGGGGTGGTAGAGCTCTCTGGACCATCGGCGCGAGCAAAGGTGCCCTGAAGCCCAGAGTTAACCTTGTGGTTGACCGACATTGCTACAGCAACAGAGACGAGAGGTAGAAGAAGAGAAGAACTGGAGAATTACAAACGTGCGCTCCACGCCTCTTTTTGCTGGTAAGGAAAATTCAATCCTTTTCTTCTTTTTGATCACTTATGGCACACGCGATCGTGGTCATTGGATCCTGAGTGGACCAGCGGACCGCGGATCCGACGCCCGTCGTTTTTCTAAAAATAGCAATTAAACTATAAAAAGGGTGTTTCTTATAAAAATCGTATCTTGAGCTAGGAATCTCAGATGAGAAAAGTCAATACATGAAAAATGATCAGAAAAAGATGTGGAATATGTTAAAAATAGTTTGGACATTTAAATCTGTACATTTTTGTAAAATAGTATATTTTGGGAGGAAAATGTATTAATTTGTGATTAGGAACCCTAATGATTGATAAAGGATATGTTTAGTCTTGCAATTAGGTTAATTCAAATATGTTTAACCTGATTAATGATTAAGATGCTTTTTTAACCTATTTTGATGATAGAATTACATGTTTAGGGTTTTTAATTCAATATGTTGATTAATATGTTTATAAATCCTAAATTAGAGAAAAAGAAAAAGATATAGCAATCTGAAAATTAGGGTTTATATGGTCCAAACATGATCTTTAGGACCTTAATGGAAAAAATGACAAGATAATTAGGGTTTGATGGATATTTGATAAAAGTAAGGTAAAAGTAATAAAAAGGAAATAAAACCCTAACTATGGTTAAAACCCTAAAAAGGGAAAATAACCTAGGAAACAATTAGAATTAATGAGTCATGATGACATGATTAATAATATAGAAATTGAATGCCTTTTTCAGGAACAAATTGTGTGTATGTACTTGCTCGATTCCTGGTTGATTGAGTTTTTCTGTATTCAAGCCTGCATAACATGTATGTGGTTACGCTTATGACTACCCGAATTAGTTTTCCGGGATTTTGTCACAGTTTCCATCGTGACTTGAATTAAATTGTTGGATGTTTCAATTCATGCAAATTCTAGTGTGAATATGACTATCACCTAAGAATTATGCCTACTAGCTCAGATCCCAGTCTCCTCTGTAGCTTAATGGGTTGACCTAGTAAAAGGCTACCAATGGGGTAGGCCCATCAGGTCACTAAATGACTTAGTAAATGGCTACCAATGGGGTAGGTCCATCAAGTCACATTGAGTTAGAGATTGGACTACCTATGAGTAGTGCCATGCGACTCAACCCTAGATATTGATCTACCTGTTCGGTAGGATCATGCGGGGTTTAATGAAGATCTACCATGAGAGAGAGGTAGTATCCATGTCCACTGCAGGGACATCACAGAGGAAGGGGATAGGAAGGGATTGAGTAGTACCGCTTAAAATATAATTTGAATGTTAAATGATAATTGGTTATTTACATTGTTAATATAGTTGCACAAAATTTTGTAATCCCCCATATACCAGCTTTATGTTGATCACATATTTGTTTGTCGGCGTTCTAGGTACAAGCCCTAAAAGAACAAACAGTAAATTGTCACCTTGCAAAATAAGAAGTAAAGTGCAAGGAGGATTAGATAGAGCAATTCTAGTAAGGGATAGATAGTTTCCCAAAGTTTCAAAAGGTAAATAAAGTTTAAATTTTCCTGCCAATATTAAGTTTAGTAGTATAATTTCATAATTATCATTGATTATTTGCTGAACCTTTGATCATGTAATTGATTAATGATTCTGACCTTCGGGTCTCCCTTAATTGGGGGTTACCGGGAGGCGGGGTCGTTACAATTGGTATCAGAGTGTAGGTTCTTCATCTAATCAGTAATAATTATTAAATTTTACAAATTCCATAGTACCGAGGGAGTTATTAGAGGAGTGTCTGAAAGACGGAGGTGTCTAGAAAAGGATCACTTCCGGGGGCTGGCAAGATTTTCCTCTTCACCGCTAGTCGGAATACGAGGACTCCCGGAATTTGTGACTGACTGACCAATGTCTTAGGATATGACTCAAAATAAGATACCTTTAGGACTCTCTCATATTAATCATCTCTCCTCAACTCAATTTTCTCTTAAGGATTGTAAGGATTAGGGTTTTCTCTCTCTTCCTCACCCTCATGTGGTATGGGTTAAGGTTGATAAGGTCTAAGGGATCCTCCACCAAATTAATAAAAGATATGTAAGTAAGATGTCATTGACATAAGTGTAATTAGTTTAAAGGTAAACTAAAAGTTTGTTTGTGTGCAGATGGCTCGTACCAAAGTTGTGGCTATCCCTTTTTCCACCAGTGATGGTGGACCACCCGTAAGGAGAATGGATCCTTTGAGAAGAGGAAGTGGAACCATGGTGGAGAGTCCTCTAAGAAGAGGAAGAGGCCTGAGGAAGCTGTGCATGAGGCTCCCAACCCTGAACCAATGCCCGACAGCAACCGAGAGCCAAGGGAAGGACCAGAATATGAGGAATACCAGATGCATGAAGTGGAAGCCCAAATGGAGGAGGACCAGCTTGGTGGTCCAGAACCAGCCATGATGGTTCATACAACAGATGCAGTCTGGATGGAACAACAAAAGAAACTGACTGAGGCTATTCGTGCCCGGGCCCTTAGGGACATAGCTAGGACTGAGAATGGTGAGCCCCTTCCTGTTCATCCTCGAATTGGAGCCACCATCCTGGACTTCGTCAAGCTGAACATTGAGAAGTTCTGGGGAGAAGATAAGACTGAAGTGGTTGACAAGGCTGAAGCGTGGCTGCTTGCAGTCGAGAATGGGTTCCAGATGCTTGAGGTGCAGCCGAATAAGAAGGTTCTATTTGCTACTCACCTTTTGGAAGGTGCAGGCAAGATATGGTAGGAGAACCATATCACAGGAAGAGATCTAAGCGAGGAACCGATGGCGTGAACCGACTTCAAAACCATCTTCACTGCCAGATTCATCCCCACCTCAGTAAAGAAGGAGAAAGAAAGAGAGTTCACCAACATGACTCAAGGAAGTTCATCAGTTGCAGACTTTGGTCGTAGGTTCTGCATCTTAGAACGTTTTAGATACAAAATGGATGAAGAAAGAAGGGTTGATCACTTCATATAGCGCCTGAACCCTGCCATCAAGCCCCATGTGATGGCTAGCAAGCCAAAGACCTTCGCTGAAGCCTACAACACTGCCTTAGACATGGAAAGGACGGTGATGCCTGTACAGAATCAAACCAGGGTATATATGGGCTTCATTGAAGGAGATCAAGGTCAGAAGAACAACCACAAGAAAGGTCACGGCCGTCACCAGGCCAAAGGAAGACATGGAGGGAAAGGGAAACCCCATCAAGAGAACAACCGACCTCGATGCCACACCTGTGGGAGATGGCATACCGGTGAGTGCCGCTTCAATAAGAGGGTCTACTACCAGTCTCAGCAAGAAGGACACCTCATCTCCAATTGCCCTCATCCTGACCCAAGAGGACCCTTGGGGTCTTATCCAGTGGCGGCACAACTAGTAGCTGCAACACCTCCAGCAGGAGCACCAGCCGGAGCACCCCCACCTAGAGAAAGAAGGCAAGCTAGAGTGTTCGCCATCGACAATGAAGAAGCTCAGGGGAATGCTAATAAGTTGATTGCGAGTAATAACCCATAGAGTTTTTCCTTTTAGTTCAGTAGACCATGTAGTAGCTTTCTCATATGGAATAACTATGTAGGCTTGCTGGAAGTCATGGGAAAAAATGTAAAAGCACTCTTTGATTCTGGTTCTACTAATACTTTTATTTCGAGAAATCTGGCAACTATGCTTGGTTTGGATATCAAGGATTTGGGTTATGTTTTGGATGTCACAACCCCGAGTGGTCGTATTTATACCTCTCTTTTGAAAACCCCTATCTTGCCAGTAAAGTACCTGAACCATGAGCTTCCCACTGACTTCATCCTCCTCGATATGAGTGATTTTGATGTGATCATCGACATGGATTGGCTTTCCACCTATAGAGCTCAGATTGACTATAGAGAGAAGAAGATTCTCATTAGGAAAATCGGCTATCCACACTTCACCATTCGAGGAAGGAAGGATGTAATAACCAGATTTTATGTGTCCACCATGAAAGCTGAGTGGATGCTATCCGAGGGTTGTCGAGCCTACCTAGCCATAGTTACTGTACCCGAGGTTAAGGGGCAATCCTTAGAAGACATAGAGGTGGTTTGAGAGTACGCAGATGTGTTTCCAGATGATCTACCAGGGATTCCCCCTGAGAGGGAGGTGGACTTCTCAATTGAGTTAGCTCCTAAGACTAACCCTATATCTAAGGCACCCTACAGAATGGCCCCTACTGAGTTTCTTGAGTTGAAAACCCAGTTGCAAGAGTTGTTGGATAAGAGGTTCATCCGACCTAGTACCTCACCATGGGGGGGCACCAGTCCTCTTTGTGAAAAATAAGGATGGGTCGCTTCGGATGTGTATTGATTATCGAATGATCAACCAGGAAACCATTAAGGATAAGTATCCTTTACCCAGAATAGATGACCTGTTTGACCAACTCAAATCAGCTTGAGTCTTTTCCAAAATCGATTTGAGATCTGGATACCACCAGGTGAGAGTAAGGAGTGAGGATATACCCAAAACAGCTTTCAGAACCAGTTATGGCCACTATGAATGTGTAGTCATGCTGTTTGGATTATCCAATGCACCTAGTGTCTTTATGAACCTTATGAACATTGTGTTCCAACCTTTCCTTGACTCTTTTGTGATAGTGTTCATAGATGACATTTTGGTGTACTCAGATGACCTAGCCCAACACCGTGACCACCTGGGTAGAGTCCTTGATATCTTGAGAAAGCATAAGTTTTTCGGAAAGTTCTCAAAATGTGAGTTTTGGTTGGACCGAGTCAATGTTCTGGGACACATCATCGTAGGAGTAACAATCATCGTAGATCTAGCCAAGGTATCAGCAGTTCGAGACTGGCCAGCACCGAAGAACCCCTCCGAGATTCACAACTTCTTGGGGTTGGCCGGATACTACCGTCGCTTCATCAAGGATTTCTCCAAGACTGCTCTACCGCTAACCATGTTGACTCAGAAGGATGTGAAGTTCGTGTGGTCTGAAGTATGTGAAGCTCAATTTCAAGAATTAAAGTAGAAGTTGACCACCACTCCTGTGTTGACTTTGCCTTCTGGAAATGAGGGTTTCATGATATTCACCGATGCATCCAAGATGGGACTTGGCTGTGTGTTGGAACAGGATCGGCATGTTGTTGTATATGCTTCCCGACAGCTCAAGGCAAATGAGGTGAACTACCCGACACATGACCTGGAGTTGGCTGCTATAATGCATGCCTTGAAGAAATGGCGGCACTACCTGTACGGTGCTACCTTCGAGATCTTCACCGACCATAAGAGCTTGAAGTACCTGCTGACACAGAGAGACCTGAACCTACGACAGCGTCGATGGATGGAGTACATGAAGGATTACGACTACACCATCGCCTACCATCCTGGTAAGGCGAATGTCATAGCCAATGCTTTGAGCTGGAAGCAGCTTAAGTGTGCAGCTGTTCTGTCTAGTCAGTGGAAAAGTTTGGAGGAACTTGTGGAATGGACTCCACGACTACTAGAGGACCGAGTTTGGTTGGCTAATATACAGATACAGTCTGAGTTGTTGAGTGAGATCATAGCTGCACAGTTGACCAGTGGAGAGCTAGACAAGATGAAAGGTTTAACGATGAAGCCACAGACTCATCTATCTGTGGGAGTGGACGGGGGAATCAGGTTTGAGAATCACATTTGGGTTCCTGTGGATTCACCAACAAAGGAGAATATTCTACAAGAGGCCCATGGATCCAAATACACAACGCACCCCGGAACTACTAAGATGTACAAGGACCTACAACGGTTTTTCTGGTGGACAGGAATGAAGAAAGACATTGCGTCATGGGTGGCCAGTTGTCTTACATGCCAGATGGTGAAGGCTGAACACCAACGACCCGACAGACTTTTACAGTCAATAGAGATCCCAGAGTGGAAATGGGAGCAGATCACCATGGATTTTGTGGTGGGTCTACCCCGAACCAAGAGAGGTCATGATGCAATATGGGTCGTGGTAGATCGTCTTACCATGTCAGCACACTTCCTTGCCTTGAAGACTACGGCTAAGGTGTCAGACCTAGCTGAGCTGTACATTAGAGAAATAGTACATTTGCATGGCGTACCGGGATCGATCATTTCTGATAGAGAACCCAAGTTTACTTCCAAGTTGTGGAAGAAAGTTCAAGAGGAACTTGGTACAAGGTTAAAGTTTAGTACAACTTATCACCCCCAAATAGATGGTCATTCAGAAAGGACGATCTAGACTTTAGAAGATTTGTTGAGAGCTTGTGTGCTCGATTGGGGTGGCTCATGGGAGCAATACTTACCGTTAGCAGAGTTCGCCTACAACAACAACTACCAAGCCAGTATCGGGATGCCTCCGTATGAAGCTTTGTACGAGAGACCATGTCAGTCACCACTTCACTGGGATGATGTGGGTGAGAGGACCTTGTTGAGGTCAGATGAGCTCCAAGTGTATGCTGATAAAGTGGCTTTGATCAAGCAAAGGCTAAAGAGAGCCCAGGATCGATAGAAGTCATATGCTGATGCAAAGCAGACTAATGTGCATTTCACTATGGGAGATGATGTGTTTTTGAAAATCTGATCGCTCCGAGCTATAGACAAGAATAGAGGTAAGTTGAGTCCCCGATATGTGGGTCCGTTTGAGGTATTAGAATGGATTGGTGAAGCTGCATACCATTTGGAGTTACCCCCTCAGTATAGCATGATGCATGATGTGTTTCACGTCTCTAACCTGAAGCGATATGTGCAAGATCCAAGCCATGTGCTGAGCATTGAACCTATTGAGCTTCAAGTGAAGCTGACTAATCTTGAGTCACCTTTTCCGATTCTAGATACCAAGGTGAAAGAGCTCAGATGCAAGAATATAGAGATGGTAAAGGTTCTTTGGAAGCACCATGGAGAGGATGAGGCCACATGGGAGCTGAAGGCAGACATGGAGAAAACATACCCTGAATTGTTTGTTTGATTGTTTGAATTTTGAGGGCAAAATTCCCATAAGGAGGGGAGGATGCTACAACCCCATTTTCTCGAAAATATAATGTAAGATGTATTTCCCTTTTAATGAATACATGAAATCCTTTTCTTTGAATTGTGATAGATTTCGTGTGAAATGGCTTTGATTGAATGATTGTTGGCTTTGTTAGTCATTAAGCCCAATTGAAAAGAAAAGGGAATTAAAAAGGAAAAATGAAAAAGGAATATGAATTAATTTTGAATAAATTAATGAGCAACTTGGGAGAGAAGTAATCCTTCTCATCCATTGCAATCTGTTTCCCAAATTTCGTATAAAGTTAGATAATGACAAGACAAAACTTTCCTTAAAATTTGAGAAATAAAGGAGTTATGGTTTAGGAGGAATCAATTTTGCAAGTTATATTGGTTTTGGGAATTAATTCTGAGTTAATAGAATAAGACCTCCCTTTGCTTTGACCACAAATAATCTGATCCATTGGATCCTGATCCAGCATTGGGCGCTCTTCGCTTGAGTCCCACTGGGACTATGTTTCTGCGAGACACCAGAGGGACTTTCCCTCTTGATTTTCTCGTAATCCTTTAGTTTTGCCAACTGACTGAGATTTCCACTGGATCAAGGAGATGAAACCGCGGGGAAACATCCCCGGTTTGATGCTCTTTGGTCCTGGTTTTGGGAAATGCCCAAACCAGCAGGTACCCTGCCTCGACCCTATAAATAGGGGAGGATGATCTGAGGCACCGACATCTCTTTCGTCTATCCCAAATGCTGCAGAACGACGCAAGGATCGTGAACGTGCATTCAATTGCTCGATTCGTGTCGACCTGCACTCTCAACTACTCAAAGATCATCACCGGAGTCCGACGGGTGGTGGACGACCTTGGTGTGTCATTGGTGAGCAATTGGGAGCGTCATCAAGTTCGAAGGGGGGCGGAGGAGCTCTCTGGACCATCGACACGAGAAAAGGTGCCCTGAAGCCCAGAGTCAACCTTGCGGTTGACCGGCGTTGCTACAACAACAGAGACGAGAGGTAGAAGAAGAGAAGAACTGTTGAATTACCAACGTACCCTCCGCACCTCTTTTTGCTGGTAAGGACAATTCAGTCCTTTGCTTCTTTTTGATCACTTATGGCGTGCGCGATCCTGGTCGCTGGATCCTGAGTGGACCAGCAGACCACAGATCCGACACCCGTCGTTTTTCTAAAAATAGCAATTAAACTATAAAAAAGGGTTTTTCTTATAAAAATCGTATCTTGAGCTAGGAAGCTCAGATGAGAAAAGTCAATCATGAAAAATGATCAGAAAAAGATGTGGAATATGTTAAAAATAGTTTGGACATTTAAATCTGTAAATTTTTGTAAAAGAGTATATTTTCAGAGGAAAATGTATTAATTTGTGATTAGGAACCCTAATGATTGATAAAGGATATGTTTAGTCTTACAATTAGGTTAATTCGAATATATTTAACCTAATTAATGATTAAGATGTTTTTTAACCCATTTTGATGATAGAATTACATGTTTAGGGTTTTTAATTCAATATGTTGATTAATATGTTTATAAATCCTACATTAGAGAAAAAGAAAAAGATATAGCAATCTGAAAATTAGGGTTTATATGGTCCAAACCTAATCTTTAGGACCTTAATGGAAAACAGGACAAGATAGTTAGGGTTTGATGGATATTTGATAAAAGTAAGGTAAAAGTAATAAAAAGGAAATAAAACCCTAATTATGGTTAAAACCCTAAAAAGGGAAAATAACCTAGGAAACGATTAGAATTAATGAATCATGATGACATGATTAATAATATTGAAATTGAATGCCTTTTTCAGGAACAAATTGTGTGTATGTACTTGCTTGATTCCTGGTTGATTGAGTTTTTCTGCATTCAAGCCTGCATAACAGGTATGTGGTTACGCTTATGACTACCCGAATTAGTTTTCTTGGATTTTGTCGCAGTTTCCATCGTGACTTGAATTAAACTGTTGGATGTTTCAATTCATGCAAATTCTAGTGTGATTATGACTATCACCTAAGAATTATGCCTACTAGCTCAGATCCCAGTCCCCTCTGTAGCTTAATGGGTTGACCTAGTAAAAGGCTACCAATGGGGTAGGCCCATCAGGTCACTAAATGACTTAGTAAATGGCTACCAATGGGGTAGGTCCATCAAGTCACATTGAGTTAGAGGTTGGACTACCTATGAGTAGTGCCATGCGACTCAACCCTAGATATTGATCTACCTGTTCGGTAGGATCATGCGGGTTTTAATGAAGATCTACCATGTGAGAGAGGTAGTATCCATGTCCACTGCAGGGACAACACAGAGGATGGGGATAGGAAGGGATTGAGTAGTACCGCTTAAAATGTAATTTGAATGTTAAATGATAATTGGTTGTTTACATTGTTAATATAGTTGCACAATATTTTTTAATCCCCCACATACCACCTTTATGCTGATCACATATTTGTTTGTCGGCGTTTTAGGTACAAGCCCTAAAAGAACAAACAGTAAATTTTCACCTTGCAAAATAAGAAGTAAAGTGCAAGGAGGATTAGATAGAGCAATTCCAGTAAGGGATAGATAGTTTCCCAAAGTTTCAAAAGGTAAATAAAGTTTTAAATTTTCCTACCAATATTCAGTTTAGTAGTAGAATTTCATAAATATCATTGATTATTTATTGAACCTTTGATCCGGTAATTGATTAACGATTCTGACCTTCGGGTCTCCCTTAATTGGGGGTTACCGGGATGCGGGGTCGTTACAGTTGTCTTCAACCTCTGGCTACTCCTTCCATCGAGTGCAGCCCTAGGCGCGACTTTGGGCGGCCGTTTCTTGGGAAGACCCACCAAAAAGTCCATGGTGATATGTTCCCATTTCCACTGAGGAATCTCAATCGACTGTAGTAATCCACTGGGTCATTGGTGTTCAGCCTTCACCATCTGGCACGTGAGACAACTGGCCACATATGATGCTATATCTCTTTTCATTCCAAGCCACTAAAAGTACCGCTACAAATCCTTAAACATTTTGGTAGTTCCAAGGTGTACCGTGTACTTAGAACCATGAGCTTCTTGAAATATACGATCCTTCAATGACAAATCTTATGGAATCCAAATATGACTCTTATAACAGATTCCACCATCCACTCCTACTGAGAGATGGGTCTGAGGTTTCTCTAACAAACCTTTCATCTTGTCAAGCTCTAGGCTAGCTAACTGGGCAGGTACTAACTCGATCAGCAGGTCTGGTGTAATTTGTGTATTAGACAAATAGACTCGGTCTTCTAACATTAATGGAGTCCATTCCACAAGATCTTCTAGCTTCCTCCACTAGCTAGACAAGACAACTGCACACCTGAGCTATTTCAGGCTAAGGGCATCAGCCACAACATTTGCCTTTCCAAGGTGATAGGCAATGGTGAAATCATAGTCTGTCATATATTCCATCTATTGTCTTTGTCTCAGATTTAGGTCCCTCTGAGTCCGTAGATACTTCAAGCTCTTGTGGTCGGTGAAGATTTCAAAGGTGGCTCCATATAGATAGTGTTGCCAAATCTTCAGGGCATGTATAATTGCAGCCAACACTAAATCATGTTTCAGATAATTCACTTCATTGGGTTTGAGTTGTCTGGACGCATTGGCAACAACATGCCTATTTTTCTCTAGCACACATCCAAGCCCCATTTTTGATGCATTAGTGTATATCATAAAACCCTTGTTACCAGACGGTAGAGTCAACATTGGAGTTGTAGTCAACTTCTCCTTTAACTCTTGGAATCAAGCTTCACATAAGTTTGACCACACAAACTTCTCATCTTTCTGGGAGATCTTGGTAAGTGGCAAAGTAGTCTCTGAGAAATCCTTTATGAAGCATCGATAATATCTGGCCGATCCCAGAAAGTTGTGGATCTCTGAAGGATTCTTCGATGCTGGACAATCTCGAATGGAGAACACTTTAGCTGGATCCATTGAGATGGAACCTACGGATATGATGTGTCCAAGTAACATGACACGGTCTATCCAAAACTCTCACTTTGAGAATTTTGCATAGAACTTCTGCTTTCTCAAGATATCAAGGACTCTACCCATATGGTCACGGTTTTCCTCTAGGTCATCGGAATAAACCAAGATGTCATCTATGAACACTGTGACAAACGAGTCAAGGAAGGGATGGAACACACTATTCATGAGGTTCATAAACACACTTGGGGCATTGGACAAACCAAAAGGCATAACCAAAAACTCATAATGCCCATAACAGGTTCTAAAAGTGGTTTTTGGGATGTCCTCACTGTGGCAACACATCCCATTATCACACAGATAACGAGGTGTTACACGAAAACGTGCGGAAATCACCATAACCACAGCTTATCAAAAATATGGGTTAATTAAAACTGATTACGGAAAACTGATAAACTCTGAAACATATTACATTCTAGTCCATATCCTGCAAGAAAACATGTTATATACATATCCATACAAGCCTGGATACATGTCCACAGCTTAGCGCAACAACTGTCCTGTCATAACCATGAGTTCATCACTTGTTATATACATAAAGGCCCACATCCAGCCAGCAGCAAGATATACAAACGATATCGGTCGTACATCGTAAAACAACGTCAAACACCGCCAAGGACCTGAGAGTACAGGGATGACTCTAGACTCTACTACAAAACATCTAGAACAGCAGCATCTCCAAAGCTTGCCTTCTACAGATCTTCTCGCTGCTCGGCCGCAACTCCGCGACCACCACCACGACAAGCTCGACCAACTAAAAAGGGTGAAAACTAGCGGAGTGAGACAATTGAACATTGTCCCAGCGGTAGGCATAACTCCGCGCCAAAACTACAAAACCTCAGATAAGATAAAGCTTATCTCAGCAGATTATTGATAAAGAATATAACAAGAATAGTTATAAGTAACAAGCCATCCTGAGTCTTACCAGCAGTATCAAAAGGGCATATAACCACTATATTTCCCAATGGAACATGATTGACAAGATAGATTATATGAGACTCACCACAAAAGAGTAATGCATAAACAACTACAATATAATTAAAGTTAAATACACAAACAAGGCCTTAACCAATGTTTCATATTTGTCTTATCAATACATACTAAATGGCTGTATTACGTTTTATTATGCCCTGAGGAAATGAAATGTACCGTTCAAATCCAACCTTCGGCTGCGAAGCCCATAGCCGGTGCCATATCAGGTCAATGGAAGAGCCGGAATCCAAGACCTTCTCCGCCTCATGGTCAGTACATGAGAACATAAAGCAGGACCGCAGTCTCATGCTTGAAGTGGTCATAAGCCACAGGGTCAGCTCCACAGGCTACCCTCTGCCTAGTCCACCTCGGTACAGGTCACGACACTAGAAACTGAGCCACGTGTCTAAACACCGTGCTCGGAGCCATGAACGCATTCATGCTCAACATATCACATATCTGGAGCCATGGGCCATGTTCACCATGCTCGTCACACATCCGAGTCTGCAACCGCAGTTGTACTCGTTTCACCTCTCTATTTTAGGCTAGGATAAACCTCACATATTCAAAAATATGCGCTCCGGGTTAACCCGCAGGAGAACCCGTTTCATCATCACCCTATCCTGACTGGTGATGAATCTATGGCCAGGGCAAGCTACATTATAGATTACACTGTGATTAGTTAGTATCTTTTAGATGGATTGCAAGATTCAACCAAGTTGTATAACATGCAAGGTATAACAGAAGTAAACAACATAAACTCAACATTAGGTATTTACGTCATACTGATTCATCACAAGGATCTCACATCACATGTTATCACTTGGCCTCTTGCCAACCATCTAGACCCATCTCAAGGATCATCACACATCATGGGATCTCAATCCCTCATCACATAAAGCCATAGCCTCTCAGGGTTTTCAACATCATTATGAAATCATCATTCATAATACACCTGTCATCACAGTGTTCATTTACCCAATTCTCATAGCCTTTCATTGGGGTAAGCATTACCTGCATGGTTAGCATCATTCAATAACCAGATGAATAATCAAGAGACTACAATTACTACCATAGGGTGATAATTAGGGTTAAGTGCATTGTCAGCTCATCATGATAACAATAATCATATGCATGCCTCATCTCAAGGTCACACATGTAAGCACACTATCAAGTAACCCTAATGCATGCTCAAGATCACATTGTCATTAAAGAGATAGAGTAGTGACATTAATACACATGTACTTTAGCCACAAGAACATAATTCTCGTTATTAAGCAATGAATCATCATAAGAGCATCATAACAGGCCGTGCCCTCACCAAAGATGTCAACAACCCTCACTAGAAGTCACCCCGGGCAGACCCATTCCTATCTAATCCCTAGCGGGCAAGCAGCTCATGTGTCGGGTGAGCAGACACACTGAGCGGGCAGGTTAGCAAACGAGCAAAGCAATGAGTCGGGTACTGAACCGTGCAAGGCAAGCGAGCGAGCAGGGTAAAGCATAGGCGAGCAGAAGGAAAACTTGACTCACTCAAACCGTGCAAGAGAGAACTAGGGCAAGGGCTATCGGGCAGCACCTCCCCACACATCTCAACTAAGGTTCAAGCCATCTAAATGAGCTCACCATCTTGCGCAAGGTGAGAGGAGAGTCTTGCTCAAGTCACTAAGTCATGTGCTCACCTCAATCGGGTAGGAAAGAGGGGTGTTGATCATGGCATTAGAGCTCAAGCTCACTCATCTAGACCAAGGGGAGAAAGGAGTGTTGCTCTCCTAAACCCTAGAACACAAGGATCGGCCAACATGCAAGATAGCTAAAGAACAACTCCAAATGTGCAAGGGCAAGATTAAAGCAAACATATATGCAAAGAGAGGAGAGTAGTTAGGGTTTAGAGTCATGCAACCCGCCTTAAGCTCAAAGGAAGAAGATGCACTTGAGCTCCAAGGGTTGTCGACCACCAAAGCTCCTCTAAGAGGGGTGTGTCGACCTCCACTCCTTCAACTCCAAGGGTGTATCGGCCTCCAAGCTTCTCACACAAGGGTGTGTCGGCCACCTTAGCTCCTTCTTCAAGGGTGTGTCGGCCACCAAGCAAGGGGAAGAGAGGGTGTGTCGTGCACAAGGAAAAGAGGAACTAAAGGGACCTCAAGCTAAGTATGGGACAACCTATATAGATGAGGAAGGAGGAGAAACCAAGGTGAACCCTTACTAGGTGTCGTCCACCCAAGAGACACATGTCCACCAACTCAAGCCACCTCTCTTGCAAGACATAAGACACTTGTCCAAAATGAGCACCATGGGCGACACAAGCCCACTCTAGGCCGACAAAAGCTCTACTTGGCCGACACAAGGCCCAAGCAAGCCCAAACAAGGGACTCCAAGGCCCAAACAAGCTCAACAAAGGTCCAAAGAACTCAAACAACAAGCCCAAGCCTTCCTCTCAACCCTAGAGGAAGCAAAGAGAGAGAGAAGAACACCTCTCAAGGTGACAAACTTGCTCCCAAAACCCTAGACTTGGGTTAATTGCAAGTAGCACCCTCAACCCTCAACAAAGCACAACCAAACCCTAATCACCACTCAAAGGTGATTAGCAAGCCTCGAACCATCAAGGTTAAGCAAAGCAAATAGAGTAAGCCCTAAACGCAGGTCAAGGTCCTTACAATCTAACCCCCTTTAAGGGATTTCGTCCCCAAAATCTGAAGAGAAAAGTGAGGGATACTTCCTCCTCATCTCTTCCTCAAGCTCCCACGTGGCTTCCTCAATGCCACGACGCTACCAAAGGACCTTCACAAGAACCATGTCCTTCCTCTTCAGCTTCTTGATCCTTTTGTCAAGAATCGCCACAGGACCTTCTTCGTAGGTCACATCTGCATCAAGCTCAACCTCAACTGGCTGTATCACTGTACCTAAATCTGGATGACTTTTCTTTAACATACTGACATGGAACACTGGATGTAACCTGTGCAACTCAGGAGGTAACTCTATCTCGTAAGCTACCTTGCCAACACGTGCTATGACTGGGTAAGGCCCCATATACCTGGGTTCCAACTTACCCTTCCGTCCAAACCTCAGCACACCTTTCCACGGCGAGACTTTAAGATATACTTTGTCTCCTACCTGGAACTCCAACGGTCGTTGGCGATTGTACGCATAAGACTTCTGCCTGTCCTGTGCCACTTTCAACTGTTGTTATATTACCTTGATCTTATCTGTCGTCTGCTGTACTAACTCAGGACCCAAAAGCTGATACTCACCAGACTCATACCAACACAAAGGAGATCTGCACTTTCTTCCATACAGAGCTTCAAAAGGAGCCACATCGATGCTTCGTTGATAGCTGTTGTTATAAGCAAACTCTATCAAACTCAAATGAACATACCAGCTGCCTAGGAACTGCAAAACACAAGCTCGAAGGAGATCCTCCACAATCTGAATAGTCCTTTCAGACTGTCCATCTGTCTGTGGATGAAAGGTTGTACTGAACCTCAACTGCGTTCCCAACACTCTATGCAACTGCTCCCAAAAGCGACTGGTAAATTGTGGACCTCTGTCAGAAACTATTATTGCTGGCACACCATGCAAACGAACTATCTCATCCACATACACTCTAGCGAGCTTCTCCGCTGTGTATGTCGTCTTCACAGGTAGAAAATGGGCAAACTTTGTCAATCTGTCCACTATCACCCAAATGGAATCATGATTCCTAGTTGTCTTGGGCAGACCAACTACGAAATCCATGGTTATATGATCCCATTTCCACTGCGGTATCGGCAAAGGTTGTAACGTACCTGCCGGCTTCTGATGCTCAGTCTTCACTTGCTGACATACCGCACATCTAGCCACGAACTCAGCCACATCTCTCTTCATACCAGGCCACCAATACAAGTCCTTCAGACTATGATACATCTTGGTGACACCTGGATGCATGGCATACATCGACGTATGTGCTTCCTCAAGCACCAACTTCCTCAGATCGTCAGCATCTGGAACCACCATCCTATCACGATAGCAAACTAGTCCATCCTCGGACTCATGAAACCCATCACGCTTATCGCTGTGGAACTCTGATCTGATTAACTGTACCGCCTCATCTCTCTATTGTGCATCCTTGATCTGCTACCTCAACGTAGGCTTGACTTGCATCTGTGCAAAAAGACTAGATAACAGTGAAACTTCCATCTGCACATTCATCTATCGCAGAGAAACAAACATATCCCGCCTATGGAAAACCAGGGAACTCAATTGTGCCTTCTTCGAAGAAAAAGAAGACTTTCTGCTAAGTGCATCAGCTACCACGTTTGCCTTACCAGGATGATACTCGATAGTGCATTCGTAGTCGTTGATCAACTCCATCCATCGCCGTTGTCGCATGTTCAACTCGTGTTGTGTAAAGATATACTTCAGGTTCTTATGATCCGTAAAGATCTGACACACTTCCCCATACAGATAGTGTCTCCAAATCTTTAACGCATGAACTACTGTTGCCAGCTCCAAATCATGAGTCGGATAGTTCTCCTCATGCTTCTTGAGTTGTCGCGAGGCAAAAGAAACCACATGATCTTCCTGCATCAACACGCAACTGTAACATCCCTGACCTGGGTTATAAGCTAACCCTAGGTGTTTTGCCTAAATATGTAATTAAATCCTTGTGATTAACTTTGGGCATGTAATTAAGTTTCTCAGAAACATATTTTTCCATTTTGCTCCTTTTTATATAAAGTTGTAGCATTGTTTTGTAATACAGGGACCTATGTGCAAATTACCCAGTTAGAAGGATTAACTTGCAAATTGCACATGTTAAGATGATTCTCTGATGTTGAGACATCATGAGAATGATTATGTTGAAATTAGAGGGATTTCCCAAGCTTGGGCACTAAGGTGCAGCTGTGGAAGCAATCCCGGTGCTTAAAACCCTAATTTGGGGTAAAATGCAATTTACCCAAATTAATGGATGCAACTTGTAAAATATATCATCTAATGTATCTATTAAGACTCTTGTCATCATTTAGAGAAGAAATGATGAAGAGGTTACCTCAATTGAATAATCAAGTTATGAATTACACCTTTGTGATTGAATAATCAGGGTGTATGTGCAATAGCCCTTTTATGGGTATGTTTAAGTAATAAGCTGATCTTCTTTGCTCTCATTTCTTGACCTTAAGAGGAAGTTGTCCTTAAAAGAAAGAAGAGAGGATGAGCTATGAAGGGTGGAGGCACTTAGTTGAAATTATGGAGAATTTATGAACTTATAATTAGAACCCCACCCCAAGTATATATACACTCCACCTCTCTAAGCACGGGAACTTTCCCTTCATTTCCTTACTACTCTATTCACCCAAAAACGACCAAGGACTGCCTTCGAGCTAAGGAGGACGACCAAGGGTGCAAGGTAGGTTTGGATTCCTCTTCTTGCCTAAATTCATGGTTAAAACTCAAATTCAAGGTCAATTTCATGGCTAGCTCTCATGGCTCTATCTTTCTAGCCATCTTTTCTTGACTTTCCCTGGAGGTTTTCACCTTGGCCAACCTATGAGAGATCAAGGACGCCATTAAAGCTTGGAGCTCAAGAATCAAGCTTTAGGTGGGTTTTATAACTCTAAACCCATGCTTTGTTATATACATCTTGATTATGCATGTAGATGATAGTTCTTCTTCTTCCCTACTTTCCTTTGCTATTTTGCAAGCAAATCCGTGGGAAATCCTTGCTGTTCTTGAGCTAGGATATGAAGACGTTAATTCCAAGAAAAATCCACCGCTTTTCACTTTATTAAACGGTCTCCCCAACTTGCTGTCTCGGTCTCAAGACCGTGAGGTGAGCAAACGGTCTCAAGACCGAGAGAGGGAAAACGGTCTTCAAGACCATATAGCAGCTTGACAGAGCGTGGACCGTATAAGAAACCTGTATATAATTATGTAGACTAATCACCCTCAAAAATTGAGAGGTTAACTCCAAAGGAATCGGGAGATATGGCCTTTTTAATCAGCAACTTTAATTCAATTCATTCCTGATTTTCAAACGGTCTGAAATAGCCTTTTTGGGAAAACGGTCTCAAGACCGTGTAAGGTCGTTTACCAGCCATTGACCGTATGATATTACTGTTCAAAATAATGTTAGTTAACAACTCACCAAATTTTATGGACTAATTCCAAACGAGCTAAGAGTTGAAGGGTGATTACTAGGGCAAACCCTAATGGAAATCAGTACTGAAATCACAATAAAATAATGAGTGTTTTTGGGTTGATTGACCTAAACGGTCTCAAGACCATTTGGGGATCAACCAAACGGTCTCAAGACCGTGTGGGCAATCACCCAAGACCGTATGGAGGTATGAGGTCAAGAATAGTTGACCAATTGAAGGTAAAATAATACCAAATTACATTGCAATTAAATATTGATATAATAATCAATTCAATGGATCCAACCTTGAAGAAAATTCACTAGAATCCAAAAGTTGGATGGGCAAACAGTCTCAAGACCGTTTGGAACTCATCCAAACGGTCTCAAGACCGTTTGGAACTCATCCAAACGGTCTCAAGACCGTGTGGTGACAACCCAAGACCGTTTGGAGGTCCAGGGTTAAGGTAATTTGATCAATTGAGGGTCCAATTGCAATAAGTTATCAAATTAATCAAAATACTGATTTGTGACTCAATCAAGGTTCAATCCCTATCCAATCACATTAGATCTTGATGAAATCTTGGGAAAACAGTCTCAATACCGTGTAGAGTTCATCCACACGATCTCAAGACCATTTGGGCCAAGTTTGGGCCCAAGTGGAGCTCAATGGAAGGGTTCAACATTGAGTTGATTCACATTGTTGAGTGTTGATGGCTGAACATTGATAGACCTTAATTGAATCGACTTCAACCCTAATTGGTTAACAATTGAGGGTCAATTGAGTGACCAATTGGTTAAAAATAACCCTAATTGACTTAATCCATAAGTGGTTACCATGGCTTTGACCTTTTGGGGGCTTCAACATTGATAAACATAATCAATTGAAAAGCTTGAACCTTGTTGAAGGACCAAACGGTTGAGACCATGTGAGCCTCACGGTCTCAAGACCGTTTGAGGGCTCACGGTCTCAAGACCGTTTGAGACCTCACGGTCTAAAGACCGTGAGAGGCCTCATGGTCTCAAGACCGTGAGAGGCCTCACGGTCTCAAGGTCGAGAGACATCAAACGGTCTCAAGACCGAGAGACATCAAACGGTCTCAAACCATGTAAGGCCTCTCGGTCTTGAAGTCAACATGGTTAAACGGTCTACACCCCCTCTCGGTTTGGGCTCACGACCTTGAAGGTCACACGGTCTTGAAGTTAACCAAAGCAAACAGTCAACCCATCCAAACGGTCTCAAACCGTTTGGATGTTGAAGGTTGAGATCGTTTAAGGTGTTCAAAGGTTGACTTCACTTAACCAATTGGAGATGTAAATGGTTCAAAGATGCTCTAACCTAAAACCCTAATGATAACCTAGGACATTAAGGGATTAAGTGACTAATGATTTGAACCATGATGGTGATCAATGGGGTGAATTACCAAAATACCCTTGAAGGGTCAATTGAGTAATACCTTGATCAAATCAAACCCTAATCACATGTTAGTGATGTTTTTGGCTATGTTAGCCCATGATGACTTATTTCAACTTGATCTAGAGTGATGTTATCACCATATACTAGTATGAGGAGAGAGAAAGTACTTCTAGAGAGAGAAAGTACTTCTAGAGAGAGAAAGTACCCTGTTTAGGTGGAAACTCAATTAAAGAACCTTCAATACACATGAATGTGCATAATTAGGGTATGATCCACCTGTGTGAGATCATGGAAACCCTAATTATGATGTATGATGAATCTTAAGCCAATCTGAGAGCATCAATGATTATGTTCCACATACATGATGATGTTATGAGTTCAATTCACTTCAATGTGAATAGTAAACCCTAATTTAAGGGTAATGGCATTCAATGTGATTAGTAAACCCTAATTCAAGGGTAATGACATGCTTTATGAGTATTAAACTCTAATTGATAAGAATCAGAGAACTTAGCTCTTATGATAAGAGTGAGAAGTATATTCCTTGTTTTAAATTACCTTTATCAGTTGAACTAACTATGCAGGTCCTGATATGAAGGTGATCATATCCAGGTATGGATGATGATACTGTATTCATTAAAAGCATGTTAAAGGCTTTATGAATAAGTAAAATATCTTGATGCCTTGTCAGTGGCATCCTATGAGTTAATGGGCTGTAAGAGCCATGAATACCACCAAGTCATGCTTCAGAGATGACTGGTGATGAGTATAATGAGAAATGATGATTGATGTGAGTTAGGCTTGTTACATTTAGTATTCTCCTTTCATAGCTGTTATGCTACTGTTATTGTTTGAAGAACAATGTGTGATGATTAAATGAATACTAAATGTACCTAACTAATCAAGTATAATGTAGAGCCCTGATCATAGATCCATCATTATCAGAGATCAAATGATGGTGAAACAGGATTTCCTAAGGGAGCTCCTGGAACACATACTATTGAGTATGTGGGGTATATGGATGTGTAGAACCTTACATCCTAGTGTAGGTGATTGATGTAGATGTGTAATCCGTCAACCCTTCACTACTAAACCCTACCGTATTAGTGGAAGGTAAACATGAAGCCTGCTGATGATGAAGAAAACATAGATATCCGTATCAGTGGAGATAAACATGAAAACTCCTGATGACGAAGAGAGTACAGAATGCCACTGTAACTCTAAAATAGCGAAGGACCAGTTTACCCTGGTGAGCTATAATAAGTAGAGACAAAAGATGTCCTACAAGTGATCCTCTTACTGACTGAGGAAGAAGAAGGTCATGAGAATCCGGCTCTCTTAATGACCTATGTATGATACTGATGTGACTTCTCAGCGATCAGTTGGAGTATGAGTGGTATGCCTCATCTCCACAGGGCATAATGTTGTTTGTAAAACATAATCAACCACGTAGTATACCTGCTAGAGATAACTATGAGTTAGTTGATTGATGATACACTGTGATAGTGCTTATATTTCTTCATGTCTCATAAATGTTGAACTCTTATTATATAGTTGCAACTGTTATTGAATACTTTGAAAGCTTTACTGCTTAAGATATTCTCTGATGTTATAATAAAGCTTCTGGCGGAGAGTTATAACTCTCGCTGGGACAATTATGTAAAATTGTCTCACCCCGTAGACTTCAACCTTTTAGGTGGACGTCGTAGACGGAGGAACCGGTCTACAGGTGACCAATCTCAGCAGAAGCAGCAGCACCAGGAGCAACAGTAATCTCAGGTGGAGATTTAGCCTGCCATGTGGTGTAGTTAGAGTCAGTCCTATGTGTCCTCTGTACTCTCAGGTCTTGGAGTCTTTTGTGTGAGTTCTTGAGATTTTGTATCTTGATGTATATAATTACTCAAGAAGTAATTATCATGAGATGTAAACAGTTTATCTCTTGTTATGAAAGAAGTTTTTATGGATTCAAGCTCTTGTCCCGAAAAGTTTTAATTTCCTGTGATTTTTGTCTTCCTCTGTTTATCGAATCGCTTCCGCTAAGTTTAAATCGATATTATATCGCGGTTTGTAGATCAGAGCTCACAATTAGTGGTATCAGAGCTCTAGGTCAGTTGAGTCTACAGAGGCATAGGACTTAGGATGTCGAGTCTATCTTTAGTACTCCTTCCTTATCTAATAGAATCTTCTGCTCCTCAGGAGAAGAAGATACATAAGAATGGCTGAGCCACATGATGAGTATGTGGCGGAGAGTAGTGCTAGTGCACCTCGAGGCGGTGCAAGGGTTCCAGAAATAGAACAGCCTGCACCTGAGTCACCAAGAGAGCCACCCCAGTTTGACCCAGCCGACATGGGTAACCCAGCTGTACAGACGATGTTCGGGCAGTTTATGACTTCCATGACACACATAACCGACAGGATGCCCATGCCTGCACCTAGGGCACCTGTCCATCCTGAAGCACAAGGTATCGGTAAGACGTTCGAACGACTTCGTTGTATCGGAGCTACCGAGTACTTCGGGACTGCCGACCCCGCCGATGATGACCTTTGGTTGACAGAGTTGGAGAAGGCTTTCAGGATTCTTATCATCCCGGAAGCTGAGAAGGTTAGACATGCTGTCTATCTTCTCAAAGGTAGTGCTGGTCACTAGTGGAACATGGAAGAGAAGAAGAGACCTGGAGTAGAGTTCTCATGGGAAGATTTTTGTCGGGAATTTATCAATAGATATTTTCCAAAGACCTTCCTAGATGAGAAGATCTCTCAGTTTGAGAGACTAAGGCAGGGTATGATGAACATTAGCGAGTATGAAGCTAAGTTCATGGAGTTGCTGCGGTTCTGTCTGCACATGGCTGCCACAGAGGAGGAAAGAATCAGAAGATTTGAGAAGGGTTTGAATGTTGATATGTCAACCCCCGTGTCTGCCTTAGAAAACCGAGAGAGATTCTCTACCTTCGTTGAGTCAGTCCGAAGGATAGAGAGATCTGTGGTTGAGAAGAGACAAACTCAGAAAAGATATACACAGTTCCAGGGTTCTTCATCTAGGGATTCCAAGAAACCTAGATTCTCTGCACCTAACCCTCCACCACCCAGATCGAGTTTTCAAACTCAATGGACACCGAGCAGAGGTAGAGGACGGAGTCAACCGCTTCAAGGAACTCACAGTTCTGCATCAGTGTCAGTTACTGGACCACCCAGGCCACAACAATAGGAGAGGAGTTGCTACAACTGTGGTAAGGTGGGACACTTGATGAAGGATTGTCGTTCTAGGCCTGTCATTGTGACACAGCATCCGAGACAAAATCAACAGGGATCTCAGAGTAGACAACATCAAGGAGCAGCTCGAGGACGTGGACAAGCGTCTCAAGCTGGATCATCAGCACCACCTCAACACCAGGCGACTGCGAGGTTCTATGCTATGAACCCACCTGAAGCGGTGGTCAATCCACGGGTAGTGGCAGGTCAGATGAAACTTTTATATTCTGATACGTCTACATCCTATGCTGTATCTGTTCTGATTGACCCGGGTGCTACACACTCTTTCATCACTCGTAAAGTGATCAGTAACTGCAATATGACTGTTAGTCATAGGGCAGATAGTTTGTTGTTAAAGACTCTGTTGAGTGGGTGTGATGGAGTGGACTTTTAGAACCCTAAATGTCTAATGACACAAGTGAAGTCACACATGTTGAGTTGTTTGAGAGTTCCAAATGTTTTGATAAAGTATAGATGTTAGTTGACATTGATATCAGAATATGATTTATAAGTCCATGCAATGTTGGAGTAATCTGTTTAGTGGCCTAATGGCACCAAATGAGTATATAAGGTACTTTGTGCTATTATGAAGTTGTGGTTAAAGTCTCATTAGTTTTCGATGCTCTTGGAGGGAGATAATTAGAGTTGATGTAGGCTAAATGTTTCATATTTGATGTTTTGATAACCAAGGTAAATAAATAGCCTAAGTTTTTAATCAACAGGATGTCACACCATCCCAACATTTTTGAAGCTAGGGGAGGAGTTACAGATTGGCTGAGTGGCATCATGTTGACTGTTGGATAACATGATCTAACGATACATATGTCATCCTAAATCATGGTTCAACCAGAACGTGAGTGGCAGTTCCACTTGCTTTGTTTGACCATGTCCATGATCATGGGTTATCTCACAATCTCACCTGGGCAGTTGCGATCTCTTCGCAACAAAGAGGCCCTCGACCCCTTATTCATGGTGAGTGAGTAAGTGTTGAGGGAGAACATGCTCCCTTTCCTCTCCTTCCCCATTACGGTTCCCAGCAAGAGATGAAGTGAAGGCTTGTGTGAGTTCCTTAGGAGTCGTAGCGGCTGCTGAAACGGATCGCAGTAGTGGTGTAGGCACAGCGGTGAGATCGTGAGGAGGAGAAGTCGGCGTCCTATCATCTGCCTGAGACTGGAGACACCACCCCGCCCGGCCTGGAGGTAGTGCTGCCATCATCAGGAGATGGCGGAATCGGTGATAGGCGGTGTCGAGTAGAAGAATAGTGAGAGCGAGAGCCCTTCTCCCACAACCTCGGGAGCTAGCCGACGACTCACGGTAGGTTGCGTGAGGGACCTAAGGGAGGAGACGTAGGTGCAGCACTGCTGAAGTGAGAAACTCGAGGAGGGTGAGAAGGTCTGGAAGTAGTCGACCTGTCATCGGAGTTCGGAGATGTAGCGACACTCACAAAGTAGAACACGTGCGCTGTTGGTTCCTTGTCGGAGGTAGTCTATGGTAGAGGCCAAAAGTGCAACTCGTGCTGGTGTAGGCGAGAAGTAGAGGAGGTCAGGACCTGCAGTGACCCCTCGTCGGAATCTTCCCAGGCTGGCGGTGCTCAATTGGATCAACTAAAGACACGTCGACGACCTGGATCAGGAAGACGTCGGGCCTCGAGCGGAGGAAGAAGCCGCACCTAGGTGTCGGTCCTGTACTCGGTCATCTCACCTCCAAGAAACATAGTGATAGGGTGATCAAAGACTCTGAGACCGACAGTGGACCTAGGAGCTGATGCGTAGCACCTCTACTGCAGTGATCGCTCATCGAAAGACAGCCCGGGCGGTGGCGGTTCTCTACGGAGGAACAGGTCCCGCTTGGGACTCGAGAGCAGGCGAGGACGGGAGTATGAGAAAGAAGTTGAACTGGGTCCAGCCCCATCCAGAATCGCCGGCCCATCTAGCAAAGCAAAAAGAGCAGTGCCCCCTTTAACGGCCACGTGGCAGAACGTCATAGGCTGAAGAAGGTAATTACCTCTAAACTGCTCAGAACTCAGTTAAATCGTAGTAATTAGCTCGAGCATCATAAAAATACATATAATATACCAAAATTCTCAGAAAAATGCATAGAACGCATTAGAAAGATAATATCAAGCTTTTGAAGCATTAATATCAGTGATATCATGTAAGATGTGTAATGCTTGGTTAATGGATAATAAATAGCAAGCGATGACATAAAATTATGGAAAAATTTCAGTAAGTCCATAACCATGTTTATAATGCATATGATGTTAGTTATGATCATGATGATATACGAAATTATGTAATTTACTCTATATGGCTAATTAGGGCTTTTAACCCTAAATAAAATGCAATAAATGCACACATGCTCAATAAATGATGTATTTTATAGAGTAAGCTCATATTAGTATCTGGAACCTTAGATTTAAGTATGAGATCAGGATGATACACATAATCCATATTATATGATGATGTTTCTCTTAATGTGATATAAATAATAATATGATTAATACATGCAACACAGGGTTAACATGTGCACATAATCATATGTAACCAGGTAATCAGATTATGTACTCTAATCTTGAACATAAGATTAGTAACCTGATTACGAGAAGATAAGACAAGTAATAAAGTACATATCCGAATGAGATAAGAAAACCCTAATATGGACATAATTGGGGTTAAGATGAGATGCAAGATGATAAGAACCTGAGGATAGTATATGGTCTTGTCTTGATCAGGTTTGACCAAGCTAATAGATGACATGAGGAATATATGATGATTAGGTTTGTCTCTTGATCAAGGTACGCCATTACCTCTTACTTGGCTTATTATACAATATGCTTGTGCTATATGCATAGTAAAATACTTGGCATATGATATTGGATGAAATGATTGTTCTTGTATGATATGTTGCATGATTTTCCATGATTACTGCTATGAACACATCAAACATAATATATTTGTTCCATTATATGAAAGCACTAACTCTTTGGTAGTGTGCTTGGAAGTGACCTAACTCTTTGGTAGTGGTCACATTGTACATATGACCTAACTCTTTGGTAGTGGTCTGACCTAACTCTTTGGTAGTGGTCACCTTGTACAAATGATCTAACTCTTTGGTAGTGATCATAAAGGCCTGGATATATAATGGAAAATAAGCTTAAAATATGTGTTCTCTTTTGTTGATGAATATCTTTTTGCAAGTATACGCTTTTCTTATATTCTTCTGTTACTGCCAAGTATTAGTTTTATCTTATTGCCAAGATATGATGAGAGGTAAATAAAAGACACGTAGGCGTACTCAGTACAATATTCTTGAAATATTGTGCTGACGTGTACCGCATGTAATCTTTGTTTAGGTTGTGGTTATGCTCTTGAAGATCCAGGATAGTGAGAGTTGTATGGCGAGCTGATGTACAGGTGGACCTGTTGTCTTAAGATCCTGTAGTTTAGTGCTAGTACATGTATGTGTTTAAGTTTGATGTTCAATATGTAATATCAAATGTTGTAACAATTCATGTTGTAATTATATGTTGAATGGTGAACATGTGTGTATGGTTTTATTATTGTTCATGTACATGTGCTACTGATTGTTTCCTTCTGACTTCCTCTGATTTTCTTCTTCTTAGCCTTATGTGGGATGTTTAAATTGGGATTCTCGTTGAGGTGAGGGTTTCAATTTGGACGTCACACATCAGATTAAGTTTTAGAAAATCCGGGGACGTCACAGGTGGTATCAGAGCATGAACAATAGTAAAGCCTGACATTTGCTCATTATGCAACGCAAAACTAATTAACCTTGAACTTAATAATATTTAGGGTTAGATTAGTCGTCTTTTAGAGACTAGATCTGACCTAGCCTCTAGGTTAGCACCTAGATGTCCGAGAACTAGGTCTAGACTGGTGCTTGTGTGTAACAAGTCCCTAGATGTCGTTCTTTCCTTGTAGTGCAGCGGTATGGGACGTTGCACTATTTGGATATGATGTGCATCAAGGGAAGAGAAACCCTAGACATATTGCGCACATTGTCTAGAGTAGCTTCACTAGTCTACACCATGTTCTCACCCCTTTCCCTAGTTTTCATGACACTAGACTCTCTACTATGTGTGGGACACTCGTTTCTGGTTTTGGTTTTGATTCCAAACGAATCAAACCTCGATAGTTTTCTCTGACGCTTGTTTTATCGGAGAAAAACTATATAATATTTTATTATGTATATGTATTACAAAAATGTGTCCCCACACATGTACGAGTAGGAGGTGGTCATGCAACCTAAGTGAAAGTGAATGACATCAGTCTAGAAGAGAGAGTAGTTCTAGATTAGATGTCTAGAGCCTTTTTGATATATATGATAGATGAAATAGATGATATAAGTTTTGATGATATGATGTAAGTTTCATATAGATGATACAAGATGCTTATGATGATATATGTTTGTCTTTGAGGACTTAAGTTCAGTTTGAGGATTTGAGATAAGTTTTATGATGCAAGTAACTAGGCTTTTATGCGATAAGATATGGTAAGTTAAGATAAGGATGTGAGTCAGCGTGAGCCTCAATCTCTTTTATGAAGGAGGACCTCTAGTGTTAGGACCAGTTTTGGGGTTAGCTCAAGAGAGAGCGAGACCCACAGGGAGAAGGTCAGAGAACCTAAACTCCACGATATGAGAAATATGAGATTTGTGGTATGATATGTCCTAAACTAGATTACTCCTGAGTGATTGAGTTGAGTTGCCTTATGTATGATTCCTATAGTTTTGTTGAACACTAGATGTCCTTGGGAGGACCAAACCCTAGATTCAGAGAGAGGCTGGTTATATATGTGCATATATGAACATGAATATGAGTACCTACCATCTGGGTGAGGGAGAAAGCCCAAGACCCCGGAGGAGGTAGCTATGTTAGCTTTTGAGAAGCCTCATTCTCGGGTTGGTGGTTTCCCACATAGGAATCTAGTGGTGTATATAAGAGAGTTTTGGGTAAGCATGTCTCATGGGTAGATAACCTATGGAAAGATTATCATGTTGTGGTTTGGTTTGTGCTTATGTGGCTAGAGCTAATGAAGCTATTAACTAGTACCAATGAGGTAATCCGAGAACCCTAGACCGAGAAGAAAGATAAAGTATATGCGTATGAGATACTGATAGAGTTGAGTTAGCTCAGAGAGACTGAGCACGACATTACCCTCATGGTATGGGTCAAGAGAACCTCATTTGGGCTAGATAAAGTTTTGATATATGTTTCACAAGCCACTCACATAAGTTTGTTTGGCATGATCATGATGTAATATATTTAGGATGTGATCTAATCTCAAGACATGATAAATATATATGATATGATGGAAATCTTGAAATTGTTTAATAGATATCAATGCAAAAATGGTTAACCATATACATGAAGGATGATGATAAGGTGATATAGTTGGTTAACCAAGTGATGAAGTCACTAACAAAGTTTGTAACCAAACATGAAAGTGATGTAGAATCATATTAATGACATATGACATACAAGGTGTTAATATTAGTGCTTAACAATTATGTTGTAACAAATAACACAATATAATCACGGTGACACCTTGATATGATCAGTTGGATAAAGTGGGTTAACTTTAGTTAACTCCCACCTAAAGGGCATATGTTAATGTTGAACATGTTCTAATAATTAGCTCAATAAAATGTCACCTTGGTGTATGGGGTTAAATTTAGTTAACTCCTTTATAACATGATAATATGATGCGGAAATCTTAAAGCATGCCTAAAGACAAATATGCAACCTTAACATATGATATACATCATGATGTAACCTAGGCTCCTAAACCATGATATACGATGAGTGGTTCACCCTTGTATCACCTTAGATGTTTGAAAACATCCTAATAGTTGGGCCATAGTTCTAGAGCTTTTGACTACGTTGTACATAGAATGGTACCTACATGTTGGTGAAGGAAAGATAAGGATTTCCCTGGAAGTATGAGTATGGTTTACTTTCGAGGACAAAAGTTCTTTTAAGATGTATATGATGTGACAAAGTGGGTTTTCTGGCTTAATTCCGAGGACGGAATTTCTTTTAAGGTGTGTAGGATGTGATGGAGTGGACTTTTAGAACCCTAAATGTCTAATGACACAAGTGAAGTCACACATGTTGAGTTGTTTGAGAGTTCCAAATGTTTTGATAAAGTATAGATGTTAGTTGACATTGATATCAGAATATGATTTATAAGTCCATGCAATGTTGGAGTAATCTGTTTAGTGGCCTAATGGAGCCAAATGAGTATATAAGGTACTTTGTGCTATTATGAAGTTGTGGTTAAAGTCTCATTAGTTTTCGATGCTCTTGGAGGGAGATAATTAGAGTTGATGTAGGCTAAATGTTTCATATTTGATGTTTTGATAACCAAGGTAAATAAATAGCCTAAGTTTTTAATCAACAGGATGTCACACCATCCCAACATTTTTGAAGCTAGGGGAGGAGTTACAGATTGGCTGAGTGGCATCATGCTGACTGTTGGATAACATGATCTAACGATACATATGTCATCCTAAATCACGGTTCAACCAGAACGTGAGTGGCAGTTCCACTTGCTTTGTTTGACCATGTCCATGATCGTGGGTTATCTCACAATCTCACCTGGGCAGTTCCGCTCTCTTCACAACAAAGAGGCCCTCGACCCCTTATTCGTGGTGAGTGAGTAAGTGTTGAGGGAGAACATGCTCCCTTTCCTCTCCTTCCCCATTACGGTTCCCAGCAAGAGATGAAGTGAAGGCTTGTGTGAGTTCCTTAGGAGTCGTAGCGGCTGCTGAAACGGATCGCAGTAGTGGTGTAGGCGCAGCGGTGAGATCGTGAGGAGGAGAAGTCGGCGACCTATCATCTGCCTGAGACTGGAGACGCCACCCCGCCCGGCCTGGAGGTAGTTCTGCCATCATCAGGAGATGGCGGAATCGGTGATAGGCGGTGTCGAGTAGAAGAATAGTGAGAGCGAGAGCCCTTCTCCCACAACCTCGGGATCTAGCCGACGACTCACGGTAGGTTGCGTGAGGGACCTAAGGGAGGAGACGTAGGTGCAGCACTGCTGAAGTGAGAAACTCGAGGAGGGTGACAAGGTCTGGAAGTAGTCGACCTGTCATCGGAGTTCGGAGATGCAGCGACACTCACAAAGTAGAACATGTGCGTTGTTGGTTCCTCGTCGGAGCTAGTCCATGGTAGAGGCCAAAAGTGCAGCTCGTGCTAGTGTAGGTCAGAAGTAGAGGAGGTCAGGACCTGCAGTGACCCCTCGTCGGAATCTTCCCAGGCTGGCGGCGCTCAATTGGATCAACTAAAGACACGTCGACGACCTGGATCAGGAAGACGTCGGGCCTCGAGCGGAGGAAGAAGCCGCACCTAGGCGTCGGTCCTGTACTCGGTCATCTCACCTCCAAGAAACATAGTGACAGGGTGATCGAAGACTCTGAGACCGACAGTGGACCTAGGAGCTGATGCGTAGCACCTCTACTGTAATGATCGCTCATCGAAGGACAGCCCGGGCGGTGGCGGTTCTCTGCGGAGGAACAGGTCCCGCTTGGGACTCAAGAGCAGGCGAGGACGGGAGTATGAGAAAGAAGTTGAACCGGGTCCAGCCCCATCCAGAACCGCCGGCCCATCTAGCAAAGCAAAAAGAGCAGTGCCCCCTTTAACGGCCACGTGGCAGAACGTCATAGGCTGAAGAAGGTAATTTCCTCTAAACTGCTCAGATCTCAGTTAAATCGTAGTAATTAGCTCGAGCATCATAAAAATACATATAATATACCAAAATTCTCAGAAAAATGCATAGAACGCATTAGAAAGATAATATCAAGCTTTTGCAGCATTAATACCAGTGATATCATGTAAGATGTGTAATGCTTGGTTAATGGATAATAAATAACAAGCGATGACATAAAATTATGGAAAAATTTCAGTAAGTCCATAACCATGTTTATAATGCATATGATGTCAGTTATGATCATGATGATATACGAAATTATGTAATTTACTATATATGGCTAATTAGGGCTTTTAACCCTAAATAAAATGCAATAAATGCACACATGCTCAATAAATGATGTATTTTATAGAGTAAGCTCATATTAGTATCTGGAACCTTAGATTTAAGTATGAGATCAGGATGATACACTTAATCCATATTATATGAAGATGTTGCTCTTAATGTGATATAAATAATAATATGATTAATACATGCAACACAGGGTTAACATGTGCACATAATCATATGTAACCAGGTAATCAGATTATGTACTCTAATCTTGAACATAAGATCAGTAACCTGATTACGAGAAGATAAGACAAGTAATAAAGTACATATCCGAATGAGATAAGAAAACCCTAATATGGACATAATTGGGGTTAAGATGAGATGCAAGATGATAAGAACCTGATGATAGTATATGGTCTTGTCTTGATCAGGTTTGACCAAGCTAATAGATGACATGAGGAATATATGATGATTAGGTTTGTCTCTTGATCAAGGTACGCCATTACCTCTTACTTGGCTTATTATACAATATGCTTGTGCTATATGCATAGTAAAATACTTGGCATATGATATTGGATGAAATGATTGTTCTTGTATGATATGTTGCATGATTTTCCATGATTACTGCTATGAACACATCAAACATAATATATTTGTTCCATTATATGAAAGCACTAACTCTTTGGTAGTGTGCTTGGAAGTGACCTAACTCTTTGGTAGTGGTCACATTGTACATATGACCTAACTCTTTGGTAGTGGTCACCTTGTACAAATGATCTAACTCTTTGGTAGTGATCATAAAGGCCTGGATATATAATGGAAAATAAGCTTAAAATATGTGTTCTCTTTTGTTGATGAATATCTTTTTGCAAGTATACGCTTTTCTTATATTCTTCTGTTACTGCCAAGTATTAGTTTTATCTTATTGCCAAGATATGATGAGAGGTAAATAAAAGACACGTAGGCGTACTCAGTACAATATTCTTGAAATATTGTGCTGACGTGTACCGCATGTAATCTTTGTTTAGGTTGTGGTTATGCTCTTGAAGATCCAGGATAGTGAGAGTTGTATGGCGAGCTGATGTACAGGTGGACCTGTTGTCTTAAGATCCTGTAGTTTAGTGCTAGTACATGTATGTGTTTAAGTTTGTTGTTCAATATGTAATATCAAATGTTGTAACAATTCATGTTGTAATTATATGTTGAATGGTGAACATGTGTGTATGGTTTTATTATTGTTCATGTACATGTGCTACTGATTGTTTCCTTCTGACTTCCTCTAATTTTCTTCTTCTTAGCCTTATGTGGGATGTTTAAATTGGGATTCTCGTTGAGGTGAGGGTTTCAATTTGGACGTCACACATCAGATTAAGTTTTCGAAAATCTGGGGACGTCACAGGTGGTATCAGAGCATGAACAATAGTAAAGCCTGACATTTGCTCATTATGCAACGCAAAACTAATTAACCTTGAACTTAATAATATTTAGGGTTAGATTAGTCGTCTTTTAGAGACTAGATCTGACCTAGCCTCTAGGTTAGCACCTAGATGTCCGAGAACTAGGTCTAGACTGGTGCTTGTGTGTAACAAGTCCCTAGATTTCATTCTTTCCTTGTAGTGCAGCGGTATGGGACGTTGCACTATTTGGAAATGATGTGCATCAAGGGAAGAGAAACCCTAGACATATTGCTCACATTGTCTAGAGTAGCTACACTAGTCTACACCATGTTCTCACCCCTTTCCCTAGTTTTCATGACACTAGACTCTCTACTATGTGTGGGACACTCGTTTCTGGTTTTGGTTTTGATTCCAAACGAATCAAACCTCGATAGTTTTCTCTGACGCTTGTTTTATCAGAGAAAAACTATATAATATTTTATTATGTATATGTATTACAAAAATGTGTCCTCACACATGTACGAGTAGGAGGTGGTCATGCAACCTAAGTGAAAGTGAATGACATCAGTCTAGAAGAGAGAGTAGTTCTAGATTAGATGTCTAGAGCCTTTTTGATATATATGATAGATGAAATAGATGATATAAGTTTTGATGATATGATGTAAGTTTCATATAGATGATACAAGATGCTTATGATGATATATGTTTGTCTTTGAGGACTTAAGTTCAGTTTGAGGATTTGAGATAAGTTTTATGATGCAAGTAACTAGGCTTTTATGCGATAAGATATGGTAAGTTAAGATAAGGATGTGAGTCAGCGTGAGCCTCAATCTCTTTTATGAAGGAGGACCTCTAGTGTTAGGACCAGTTTTGGGGTTAGCTCAAGAGAGAGCGAGACCCACAGGGAGAAGGTCAGAGAACCTAAACTCCACGATATGAGAAATATGAGATGTGTGGTATGATATGTCCTAAACTAGATTACTCCTGAGTGATTGAGTTGAGTTGCCTTATGTATGATTCCTATAGTTTTGTTGAACACTAGATGTCCTTGGGAGGACCAAACCCTAGATTCAGAGAGAGGCTGGTTATATATGTGCATATATGAACATGAATATGAGTACCTACCATCTGGGTGAGGGAGAAAGCCCAAGACCCCGGAGGAGGTAGCTATGTTAGCTTTTGAGAAGCCTCATTCTCGGGTTGGTGGTTTCCCACATAGGAATCTAGTGGTGTATATAAGAGAGTTTTGGGTAAGCATGTCTCATGGGTAGATAACCTATGGAAAGATTATCATGTTGTGGTTTGGTTTGTGCTTATGTGGCTAGAGCTAATGAAGCTATTAACTAGTACCAATGAGGTAATCCGAGAACCCTAGACCGAGAAGAAAGATAAAGTATATGCGTATGAGATACTGATAGAGTTGAGTTAGCTCAGAGAGACTGAGCACGACATTACCCTCATGGTATGGGTCAAGAGAACCTCATTTGGGCTAGATAAAGTTTTGATATATGTTTCACAAGCCACTCACATAAGTTTGTTTGGCATGATCATGATGTAATATATTTAGGATGTGATCTAATCTCAAGACATGATAAATAGATATGATATGATGGAAATCTTGAAATTGTTTAATAGATATCAATGCAAAAATGGTTAACCATATACATGAAGGATGATGATAAGGTGATATAGTTGGTTAACCAAGTGATGAAGTCACTAACAAAGTTTGTAACCAAACATGAAAGTGATGTAGAATCATATTAATGACATATGACATACAAGGTGTTAATATTAGTGCTTAACAATTATGTTGTAACAAATAACACAATATAATCACGGTGACACCTTGATATGATCAGTTGGATAAAGTGGGTTAACTTTAGTTAACTCCCACCTAAAGGGCATATGTTAATGTTGAACATGTTCTAATAATTAGCTCAATAAAATGTCACCTTGGTGTATGGGGTTAAATTTAGTTAACTCCTTTATAACATGATAATATGATGCGGAAATCTTAAAGCATGCCTAAAGACAAATATGCAACCTTAACATATGATATACATCATGATGTAACCTAGGCTCCTAAACCATGATATACGATGAGTGGTTCACCCTTGTATCACCTTAGATGTTTGAAAACATCCTAATAGTTGGGCCATAGTTCTAGAGCTTTTGACTACGTTGTACATAGAATGGTACCTACATGTTGGTGAAGGAAAGATAAGGATTTCCCTGGAAGTATGAGTATGGTTTACTTTCGAGGACAAAAGTTCTTTTAAGATGTATATGATGTGACAAAGTGGGTTTTCTGGCTTAATTCCGAGGACGGAATTTCTTTTAAGGTGTGTAGGATGTGATGGAGTGGACTTTTAGAACCCTAAATGTCTAATGACACAAGTGAAGTCACACATGTTGAGTTGTTTGAGAGTTCCAAATGTTTTGATAAAGTATAGATGTTAGTTGACATTGATATCAGAATATGATTTATAAGTCCATGCAATGTTGGAGTAATCTGTTTAGTGGCCTAATGGAGCCAAATGAGTATATAAGGTACTTTGTGCTATTATGAAGTTGTGGTTAAAGTCTCATTAGTTTTCGATGCTCTTGGAGGGAGATAATTAGAGTTGATGTAGGCTAAATGTTTCATATTTGATGTTTTGATAACCAAGGTAAATAAATAGCCTAAGTTTTTAATCAACAGGATGTCACACCATCCCAACATTTTTGAAGCTAGGGGAGGAGTTACAGATTGGCTGAGTGGCATCATGCTGACTGTTGGATAACATGATCTAACGATACATATGTCATCCTAAATCACGGTTCAACCAGAACGTGAGTGGCAGTTCCACTTGCTTTGTTTGACCATGTCCATGATCGTGGGTTATCTCACAATCTCACCTGGGCAGTTGCGCTCTCTTCACAACAAAGAGGCCCTCGACCCCTTATTCGTGGTGAGTGAGTAAGTGTTGAGGGAGAACATGCTCCCTTTCCTCTCCTTCCCCATTACGGTTCCCAGCAAGAGATGAAGTGAAGGCTTGTGTGAGTTCCTTAGGAGTCGTAGCGGCTGCTGAAACGGATCGCAGTAGTGGTGTAGGCGCAGCGGTGAGATCGTGAGGAGGAGAAGTCGGCGACCTATCATCTGCCTGAGACTGGAGACGCCACCCCGCCCGGCCTGGAGGTAGTTCTGCCATCATCAGGAGATGGCGGAATCGGTGATAGGCGGTGTCGAGTAGAAGAATAGTGAGAGCGAGAGCCCTTCTCCCACAACCTCGGGATCTAGCCGACGACTCACGGTAGGTTGCGTGAGGGACCTAAGGGAGGAGACGTAGGTGCAGCACTGCTGAAGTGAGAAACTCGAGGAGGGTGACAAGGTCTGGAAGTAGTCGACCTGTCATCGGAGTTCGGAGATGCAGCGACACTCACAAAGTAGAACATGTGCGTTGTTGGTTCCTCGTCGGAGCTAGTCCATGGTAGAGGCCAAAAGTGCAGCTCGTGCTAGTGTAGGTCAGAAGTAGAGGAGGTCAGGACCTGCAGTGACCCCTCGTCGGAATCTTCCCAGGCTGGCGGCGCTCAATTGGATCAACTAAAGACACGTCGACGACCTGGATCAGGAAGACGTCGGGCCTCGAGCGGAGGAAGAAGCCGCACCTAGGCGTCGGTCCTGTACTCGGTCATCTCACCTCCAAGAAACATAGTGACAGGGTGATCGAAGACTCTGAGACCGACAGTGGACCTAGGAGCTGATGCGTAGCACCTCTACTGCAATGATCGCTCATCGAAGGACAGCCCGGGCGGTGGCGGTTCTCTGCGGAGGAACAGGTCCCGCTTGGGACTCAAGAGCAGGCGAGGACGGGAGTATGAGAAAGAAGTTGAACCGGGTCCAGCCCCATCCAGAACCGCCGGCCCATCTAGCAAAGCAAAAAGAGCAGTGCCCCCTTTAACGGCCACGTGGCAGAACGTCATAGGCTGAAGAAGGTAATTTCCTCTAAACTGCTCAGATCTCAGTTAAATCGTAGTAATTAGCTCGAGCATCATAAAAATACATATAATATACCAAAATTCTCAGAAAAATGCATAGAACGCATTAGAAAGATAATATCAAGCTTTTGCAGCATTAATACCAGTGATATCATGTAAGATGTGTAATGCTTGGTTAATGGATAATAAATAACAAGCGATGACATAAAATTATGGAAAAATTTCAGTAAGTCCATAACCATGTTTATAATGCATATGATGTCAGTTATGATCATGATGATATACGAAATTATGTAATTTACTATATATGGCTAATTAGGGCTTTTAACCCTAAATAAAATGCAATAAATGCACACATGCTCAATAAATGATGTATTTTATAGAGTAAGCTCATATTAGTATCTGGAACCTTAGATTTAAGTATGAGATCAGGATGATACACTTAATCCATATTATATGAAGATGTTGCTCTTAATGTGATATAAATAATAATATGATTAATACATGCAACACAGGGTTAACATGTGCACATAATCATATGTAACCAGGTAATCAGATTATGTACTCTAATCTTGAACATAAGATCAGTAACCTGATTACGAGAAGATAAGACAAGTAATAAAGTACATATCCGAATGAGATAAGAAAACCCTAATATGGACATAATTGGGGTTAAGATGAGATGCAAGATGATAAGAACCTGATGATAGTATATGGTCTTGTCTTGATCAGGTTTGACCAAGCTAATAGATGACATGAGGAATATATGATGATTAGGTTTGTCTCTTGATCAAGGTACGCCATTACCTCTTACTTGGCTTATTATACAATATGCTTGTGCTATATGCATAGTAAAATACTTGGCATATGATATTGGATGAAATGATTGTTCTTGTATGATATGTTGCATGATTTTCCATGATTACTGCTATGAACACATCAAACATAATATATTTGTTCCATTATATGAAAGCACTAACTCTTTGGTAGTGTGCTTGGAAGTGACCTAACTCTTTGGTAGTGGTCACATTGTACATATGACCTAACTCTTTGGTAGTGGTCACCTTGTACAAATGATCTAACTCTTTGGTAGTGATCATAAAGGCCTGGATATATAATGGAAAATAAGCTTAAAATATGTGTTCTCTTTTGTTGATGAATATCTTTTTGCAAGTATACGCTTTTCTTATATTCTTCTGTTACTGCCAAGTATTAGTTTTATCTTATTGCCAAGATATGATGAGAGGTAAATAAAAGACACGTAGGCGTACTCAGTACAATATTCTTGAAATATTGTGCTGACGTGTACCGCATGTAATCTTTGTTTAGGTTGTGGTTATGCTCTTGAAGATCCAGGATAGTGAGAGTTGTATGGCGAGCTGATGTACAGGTGGACCTGTTGTCTTAAGATCCTGTAGTTTAGTGCTAGTACATGTATGTGTTTAAGTTTGTTGTTCAATATGTAATATCAAATGTTGTAACAATTCATGTTGTAATTATATGTTGAATGGTGAACATGTGTGTATGGTTTTATTATTGTTCATGTACATGTGCTACTGATTGTTTCCTTCTGACTTCCTCTAATTTTCTTCTTCTTAGCCTTATGTGGGATGTTTAAATTGGGATTCTCGTTGAGGTGAGGGTTTCAATTTGGACGTCACACATCAGATTAAGTTTTCGAAAATCTGGGGACGTCACAGGTGGTATCAGAGCATGAACAATAGTAAAGCCTGACATTTGCTCATTATGCAACGCAAAACTAATTAACCTTGAACTTAATAATATTTAGGGTTAGATTAGTCGTCTTTTAGAGACTAGATCTGACCTAGCCTCTAGGTTAGCACCTAGATGTCCGAGAACTAGGTCTAGACTGGTGCTTGTGTGTAACAAGTCCCTAGATTTCATTCTTTCCTTGTAGTGCAGCGGTATGGGACGTTGCACTATTTGGAAATGATGTGCATCAAGGGAAGAGAAACCCTAGACATATTGCGCACATTGTCTAGAGTAGCTACACTAGTCTACACCATGTTCTCACCCCTTTCCCTAGTTTTCATGACACTAGACTCTCTACTATGTGTGGGACACTCGTTTCTGGTTTTGGTTTTGATTCCAAACGAATCAAACCTCGATAGTTTTCTCTGACGCTTGTTTTATCAGAGAAAAACTATATAATATTTTATTATGTATATGTATTACAAAAATGTGTCCTCACACATGTACGAGTAGGAGGTGGTCATGCAACCTAAGTGAAAGTGAATGACATCAGTCTAGAAGAGAGAGTAGTTCTAGATTAGATGTCTAGAGCCTTTTTGATATATATGATAGATGAAATAGATGATATAAGTTTTGATGATATGATGTAAGTTTCATATAGATGATACAAGATGCTTATGATGATATATGTTTGTCTTTGAGGACTTAAGTTCAGTTTGAGGATTTGAGATAAGTTTTATGATGCAAGTAACTAGGCTTTTATGCGATAAGATATGGTAAGTTAAGATAAGGATGTGAGTCAGCGTGAGCCTCAATCTCTTTTATGAAGGAGGACCTCTAGTGTTAGGACCAGTTTTGGGGTTAGCTCAAGAGAGAGCGAGACCCACAGGGAGAAGGTCAGAGAACCTAAACTCCACGATATGAGAAATATGAGATGTGTGGTATGATATGTCCTAAACTAGATTACTCCTGAGTGATTGAGTTGAGTTGCCTTATGTATGATTCCTATAGTTTTGTTGAACACTAGATGTCCTTGGGAGGACCAAACCCTAGATTCAGAGAGAGGCTGGTTATATATGTGCATATATGAACATGAATATGAGTACCTACCATCTGGGTGAGGGAGAAAGCCCAAGACCCCGGAGGAGGTAGCTATGTTAGCTTTTGAGAAGCCTCATTCTCGGGTTGGTGGTTTCCCACATAGGAATCTAGTGGTGTATATAAGAGAGTTTTGGGTAAGCATGTCTCATGGGTAGATAACCTATGGAAAGATTATCATGTTGTGGTTTGGTTTGTGCTTATGTGGCTAGAGCTAATGAAGCTATTAACTAGTACCAATGAGGTAATCCGAGAACCCTAGACCGAGAAGAAAGATAAAGTATATGCGTATGAGATACTGATAGAGTTGAGTTAGCTCAGAGAGACTGAGCACGACATTACCCTCATGGTATGGGTCAAGAGAACCTCATTTGGGCTAGATAAAGTTTTGATATATGTTTCACAAGCCACTCACATAAGTTTGTTTGGCATGATCATGATGTAATATATTTAGGATGTGATCTAATCTCAAGACATGATAAATAGATATGATATGATGGAAATCTTGAAATTGTTTAATAGATATCAATGCAAAAATGGTTAACCATATACATGAAGGATGATGATAAGGTGATATAGTTGGTTAACCAAGTGATGAAGTCACTAACAAAGTTTGTAACCAAACATGAAAGTGATGTAGAATCATATTAATGACATATGACATACAAGGTGTTAATATTAGTGCTTAACAATTATGTTGTAAAAAATAACACAATATAATCACGGTGACACCTTGATATGATCAGTTGGATAAGGTGGGTTAACTTTAGTTAACTCCCACCTAAAGGGCATATGTTAATGTTGAACATGTTCTAATAATTAGCTCAATAAAATGTCACCTTGGTGTATGGGGTTAAATTTAGTTAACTCCTTTATAACATGATAATATGATGCGGAAATCTTAAAGCATGCCTAAAGACAAATATGCAACCTTAACGTATGATATACATCATGATGTAACCTAGGCTCCTAAACCATGATATATGATGAGTGGTTCACCCTTGTATCACCTTAGATGTTTGAAAACATCCTAATAGTTGGGCCATAGTTCTAGAGCTTTTGACTACGTTGTACATAGAATGGTACCTACATGTTGGTGAAGGAAAGATAAGGATTTCCCTGGAAGTATGAGTATGGTTTACTTTCGAGGACAAAAGTTCTTTTAAGATGTATATGATGTGACAAAGTGGGTTTTCTGGCTTAATTCCGAGGACGGAATTTCTTTTAAGGTGTGTAGGATGTGATGGAGTGGACTTTTAGAACCCTAAATGTCTAATGACACAAGTGAAGTCACACATGTTGAGTTGTTTGAGAGTTCCAAATGTTTTGATAAAGTATAGATGTTAGTTGACATTGATATCAGAATATGATTTATAAGTCCATGCAATGTTGGAGTAATCTGTTTAGTGGCCTAATGGCGCCAAATGAGTATATAAGGTACTTTGTGCTATTATGAAGTTGTGGTTAAAGTCTCATTAGTTTTCGATGCTCTTGGAGGGAGATAATTAGAGTTGATGTAGGCTAAATGTTTCATATTTGATGTTTTGATAACCAAGGTAAATAAATAGCCTAAGTTTTTAATCAACAGGATGTCACACCATCCCAACATTTTTGAAGCTAGGGGAGGAGTTACAGATTGGCTGAGTGGCATCATGCTGACTGTTGGATAACATGATCTAACGATACATATGTCATCCTAAATCACGGTTCAACCAGAACGTGAGTGGCAGTTCCACTTGCTTTGTTTGACCATGTCCATGATCGTGGGTTATCTCACAATCTCACCTGGGCAGTTGCGCTCTCTTCGCAACAAAGAGGCCCTCGACCCCTTATTCGTGGTGAGTGAGTAAGTGTTGAGGGAGAACATGCTCCCTTTCCTCTCCTTCCCCATTACGGTTCCCAGCAAGAGATGAAGTGAAGGCTTGTGTGAGTTCCTTAGGAGTCGTAGCGGCTGCTGAAACGGATCGCAGTAGTGGTGTAGGCGCAGCGGTGAGATCGTGAGGAGGAGAAGTCGGCGTCCTATCATCTGCCTGAGACTGGAGACGCCACCCCGCCCGGCCTGGAGGTAGTTCTGCCATCATCAGGAGATGGAGGAATCGGTGATAGGCGGTGTCGAGTAGAAGAATAGTGAGAGCGAGAGCCCTTCTCCCACAACCTCGGGAGCTAGCCGACGACTCACGGTAGGTTGCGTGAGGGACCTAAGGGAGGAGACGTAGGTGCAGCACTGCTGAAGTGAGAAACTCGAGGAGGGTGAGAAGGTCTGGAAGTAGTCGACCTGTCATCGGAGTTCGGAGATGTAGCGACACTCACAAAGTAGAACACGTGCGCTGTTGGTTCCTCGTCGGAGCTAGTCCATGGTAGAGGCCAAAAGTGCAGCTCGTGCTGGTGTAGGTGAGAAGTAGAGGAGGTCAGGACCTACAGTGACCCCTCGTCGGAATCTTCCCAGGCTGGCGGCGCTCAATTGGATCAACTAAAGACACGTCGACGACCTGGATCAGGAAGACGTCGGGCCTCGAGCGGAGGAAGAAGCCACACCTAGGCGTCGGTCCTGTACTCGGTCATCTCACCTCCAAGAAACATAGTGACAGGGTGATCGAAGACTTTGAGACTGACAGTGGACCTAGGAGCTGATGCGTAGCACCTCTACTGCAGTGATCGCTCATCGAAGGACAGCCCGGGCGGTGGCGGTTCTCTGCGGAGGAACAGGTCCCGCTTGGGACTCGAGAGCAGGCGAGGAGGGGAGTATGAGAAAGAAGTTGAACCGGGTCCAGCCCCATCCAGAACCGCCGGCCCATCTAGCAAAGCAAAAAGAGCAGTGCCCCCTTTAACGGCCACGTGGCAGAACGTCATAGGCTGAAGAAGGTAATTACCTCTAAACTGCTCAGATCTCAGTTAAATCGTAGTAATTAGCTCGAGCACCATAAAAATACATATAATATACCAAAATTCTCAGAAAAATGCATAGAACGCATTAGAAAGATAATATCAAGCTTTTGAAGCATTAATATCAGTGATATCATGTAAGATATGTAATGCTTGGTTAATGGATAATAAATAGCAAGCGATGACATAAAATTATGGAAAAATTTCAGTAAGTCCATAACCATGTTTATAATGCATATGATGTTAGTTATGATCATGATGATATACGAAATTATGTAATTTACTCTATATGGCTAATTAGGGCTTTTAACCCTAAATCAAATGCAATAAATGCACACATGCTCAATAAATGATGTATTTTATAGAGTAAGCTCATATTAGTATCTGGAACCTTAGATTTAAGTATGAGATCAAGATGATACACATAATCCATATTATATGATGATGTTGCTCTTAATGTGATATAAATAATAATATGATTAATACATGCAACACAGGGTTAACATGTGCACATAATCATATGTAACCAGGTAATCAGATTATGTACTCTAATCTTGAACATAAGATCAGTAACCTGATTACGAGAAGATAAGACAAGTAATAAAGTACATATCCGAATGAGATAAGAAAACCCTAATATGGACATAATTGGGGTTAAGATGAGATGCAAGATGATAAGAACCTGATGATAGTATATGGTCTTGTCTTGATCATGTTTGACCAAGCTAATAGATGACATGAGGAATATATGATGATTAGGTTTGTCTCTTGATCAAGGTACGCCATTACCTCTTACTTGGCTTATTATACAATATGCTTGTGCTATATGCATAGTAAAATACTTGGCATATGATATTGGATGAAATGATTGTTCTTGTATGATATGTTGCATGATTTTCCATGATTACTACTATGAACACATCAAACATAATATATTTGTTCCATTATATGAAAGCACTAACTCTTTGGTAGTGTGCTTGGAAGTGACCTAACTCTTTGGTAGTGGTCACATTGTACATATGACCTAACTCTTTGGTAGTGGTCTGACCTAACTCTTTGGTAGTGGTCACCTTGTACAAATGATCTAACTCTTTGGTAGTGATCATAAAGGCCTGGATATATAATGGAAAATAAGCTTAAAATATGTTTTCTCTTTTGTTGATGAATATCTTTTTGCAAGTATACGCTTTTCTTATATTCTTCTGTTACTGCCAAGTATTAGTTTTATCTTATTGCCAAGATATGATGAGAGGTAAATAAAAGACACGTAGGCGTACTCAGTACAATATTCTTGAAATATTGTGCTGACGTGTACCGCATGTAATCTTTGTTTAGGTTGTGGTTATGCTCTTGAAGATCCAGGATAGTGAGAGTTGTATGGCGAGCTGATGTACAGGTGGACCTGTTGTCTTAAGATCCTGTAGTTTAGTGCTAGTACATGTATGTGTTTAAGTTTGATGTTCAATATGTAATATCAAATGTTGTAACAATTCATGTTGTAATTATATGTTGAATGGTGAACATGTGTGTATGGTTTTATTATTGTTCATGTACATGTGCTACTGATTGTTTCCATCTGACTTCCTCTGATTTTCTTCTTCTTAGCCTTATGTGGGATGTTTAAATTGGGATTCTCGTTGAGGTGAGGGTTTCAATTTGGACGTCACACATCAGATTAAGTTTTAGAAAATCCGGGGACGTCACAGTGGGTCTTCCATTTTGTAAGAGGTATGCTCTCCCTGCATCCTCTTCTTTTCTGAACATCGCATTCAAGTGGACCTTATACCACTTGATATGTGAGGATTTGATATAATCCTCAGGATGGATACCTTGGAAAGGTATAGAGTTGTCTTGGATTGTGAGTCCAAGTTGGCTGTGTTTGTTGATGAAAGCAACACATGGATCTTTCAAGGTGAGAGAAAGATTCTGCCCACCTGCCTTGTGTCAGCTATGGTTGCTGATAAGTTGTTGAGGCAAGGATGTTATGCATTCTTAGCCCATGTGGTAGATGTTACCAAGGAAAGTTCCAATCATGTGGAAGTTCCCATAGTCAGGGAATTCGAGGATGTGTTTCCTGAAGAACTTCCTGGCATACCACCACCTCGGGAGATTGATTTTGAAATCATTTTGATCCCAGATACAAAACCCATAGCCCAGACTCCGTATAGGATGGCGCCTGCCGAGATGGCAGAACTAAGGAAACAGCTCCAAGAGTTACTTGAGAAGGGTTTTATCCGACCGAGCACTTCACCTTGGGGTGCTCCGGTCTTGTTTGTTAAAAAGAAAGATGGGTCAATGCGGTTGTGCATCGACTACAGACAACTCAATAAAGTAACAATAAAGAATAAGTATCCTCTGCCGAGGATTGATGATCTCTTTGACCAATTGCGTGGTGCAACCGTCTTTTCAAAGATAGACTTGAGATCTGGATATCATCAACTCCGTATTAAGGATAGTGACATATCCAAGTCTGCCTTTAGGACAAGGTATGGTCACTATGAGTTCACGGTTATGTCGTTTGGACTAACCAATGCACCAGCTGCATTTATGGAACTCATGAACAGAGTTTTTCGACCTTTCCTTGATCAATGTGTTGTCCTCTTTATAGATGACATTCTGATCTATAGTAAGGATGCTCAGCAGCATGAGCAGCATCTTCGCCAAGCTTTGACCTTGCTAAGAGAACATAAGTTGTATGCTATGTTTAGCAAGTGTGAGTTCTGGCTACTGGAGGTATCTTTTCTTGGACATGTGATATCTGCCTCGGAAATTCGTGTTGACCCTTCAAAGGTAGAATTTGTTTTACAATGGGAACAACCGAAGACAACGACGGAGATTCGAAGTTTCTTGGGGTTAGCTGGCTATTATCGAAGGTTCATTAAGAACTTTAGTTCTATAGCTTTACCTTTGACCAAGTTGACCCGGAAAGATGTTCCTTTTTCTTGGAGTGATAAGTGTCAACAGTCTTTCCAATTGTTGAAAGAGAGGCTGACAAGTGCACCTGTTCTTGTGCTACCCGAACAAGGAAAAGGATATGTAGTCTTCTGTGATGCTTCCAAGAATGGACTTGGATGTGTGTTGATGCAGGATAAACAAGTGATTTCTTTTGCTTCCCGACAGCTTAAGAAACACGAGGAGAATTATTCGACACATGATCTGGAGTTAGCTGCCGTGGTTCATGCCTTGAAGATCTGGAGACATTATCTCTACGGAGAGACATTCCAGATTTTCACAGACCACAAGAACCTTAAGTATATCTTCTCTCAGCACGAGCTTAACATGAGGCAACATCGTTGGATGGAGTTAATCAAGGAATACGATTGTACAATTGATTACCATCCGGGCAAGGCCAATGTTGTTGCAGATGCCTTGAGTAGGAAATCAGCAACATCAACCATGGATAGAGCACAACTAAACTCTTTAGTATGCTCTAAGAGAGATATGCTTATCTCTTTAAGGCAAGACAATGTATAGTTGAAGGTGTCGTTGTTAGCCGGATTGTTGGCTGAGATGCATATTAAACCTACCCTAAGGGAGCAGATTAAGGAAGCACAGCAAGGTGATGATGCAGTTCAGCAGATCAGATCTGAGTATGGAAATGAGAAGAGAGATGGTTTCCATGACTCAGATGATCATGTAGCTCATTATAATGGAAGGATGATAGTGCCGGATGTGGATAACTTGAGGAAGTTAGTCCTGGAAGAAGCTCATTCTTCCATGTATGCTATGCATCCAGGAAGCACCAAGATGTATCGGAATTTGAAAGATTTGTATTGGTGGCCTGGGATGAAGAAGGATGTTGCAGAGTTTGTTCTGAGGTGTCCTATGTGTCAGCCAGTTAAAGCTGAACACCAGAAGCCTGCAGGGACAATGCAACCTTTACCCATACCACAGTGGAAGTATGACCATGTGACCATGGACTTTGTTGTTGGCCTACCCAGGACAAGCAAAGGACATGATTCCATTTGGGTAGTTGTTGATAGGTTGACTAAGACAACACATTTCTTACCTGTCAAAACAACCTATTCTGCTGAAAGGTTATCACAGTTGTATGTGCAAGAGATAGTGTGTTTGCACGGAGTTCCTATCACTATAGTTTCTAACAGAGGTCCCCAGTTTACCAGTCATTTTTGGGAACAGTTGCACATAGCCTTAGGCACCAAGCTAAGGTTTAGTACGGCCTTTCATCCGCAGACTGATGGACAGTCGGAAAGGACCATACAGACCTTAGAAGACCTGTTGAGAGCATGTGCTCTCCAGTTTACCGGAAGTTGGGATCTACACCTAAGCTTGATAGAGTTTGCCTATAACAATAGCTATCATCATAGTATTGATATGGCACCTTATGAGGCCTTGTATGGTAGACGTTGTAGATCACCTTTGTGTTGGTTTGAGACTAGTGAACATCAGTTGTTAGGTCCTGATCTTGTGCAGCAGACTACAGAGAAGATTAAAGTAATACAACAACAGATTAAGACTGCACAGGATAGGCAGAAATCTTATGCTGACAAGCGTCGTAGACCCTTAGAGTTCTAGGTTGGAGACAGAGTGTATCTTAAGGTCTCGCCTTGGAAAGGGGTCCTTCGTTTTGGAAGGAAAGGGAAGTTAGCTCCTAGATTTATGGGACCTTATCCAATCATTGAACGAATTGGAAAGGTAGCATATAGACTAGAGTTGCCTCCAGAGTTACAGAGGTTACACCCTGTGTTTCACATTTCTATGCTGAAGAAATGTTACCCCGACACCGAGTCAGTTCTACAACCTATGGAGGTAGAATTGAATGATGATATATCCTATGAGGAGGGACCAGTGTCAATCCATGATAACAGAATTAAAAAGTTAAATAAGAAAGATATAAGTCTTGTGAAAGTCCTCTGGAACCACCGTGGTGTTGAAGAAGCCACTTGGGAACTAGAGGATGAGATGAGAAGGAAGTATCCTGCCCTTTTCTCTTAATATGTCTTATCGATTTCGGGGACGAAATCCTTGTAAGGGGTGGATAATTTGTAACATCCCTGACCTGGGTTATAAGCTAACCTAAAACCCTAATGATAACCTAGGACATTAAGGGATTAAGTGACTAATGATTTGAACCATGATGGTGATCAATGGGGTGAATTACCAAAATACCCTTGAAGGGTCAATTGAGTAATACCTTGATCAAATCAAACCCTAATCACATGTTAGTGATGTTTTTGGCTATGTTAGCCCATGATGACTTATTTCAACTTGATCTAGAGTGATGTTATCACCATATACTAGTATGAGGAGAGAGAAAGTACTTCTAGAGAGAGAAAGTACCCTTTTTAGGTGGAAACTCAATTAAAGAACCTTCAATACACATGAATGTGCATAATTAGGGTATGATCCACCTGTGTGAGATCATGGAAACCCTAATTATGATGTATGATGAATCTTAAGCCAGTCTGAGAGCATCAATGATGATGTTCCACATACATGATGATGTTATGAGTTCAATTCACTTCAATGTGAATAGTAAACCCTAATTCAAGGGTAATGGCATTCAATGTGATTAGTAAACCCTAATTCAAGGGTAATGACATGCTTTATGAGTATTAAACTCTAATTGATAAGAATCAGAGAACTTAGCTCTTATGATAAGAGTGAGAAGTATATTCCTTGTTTTAAATTACCTTTATCAGTTGAACTAACTATGCAGGTCCTGATATGAAGGTGATCATATCCAGGTATGGATGATGATACTGTATTCATTAAAAGCATGTTAAAGGCTTTATGAATAAGTAAAATATCTTGATGCCTTGTCAGTGGCATCCTATGAGTTAATGGGCTGTAAGAGCCATGAATACCACCAAGTCATGCTTCAGAGATGACTGGTGATGAGTATAATGAGAAATGATGATTGATGTGAGTTAGGCTTGTTACATTTAGTATTCTCCTTTCATAGCTGTTATGCTACTGTTATTGTTTGAAGAACAATGTGTGATGATTAAATGAATACTAAATGTACATAACTAATCAAGTATAATGCAGAGCCCTGATCATAGATCCATCATTGTCAGAGATCAAATGATGGTGAAACAGGGTTTCCTAAGGGAGCTCCTGGAACACATACTATTGAGTATGTGGGGTATATGGATGTGTAGAACCTTACATCCTAGTGTAGGTGATTGATGTAGATGTGTAATCCGTCAACCCTTCACTACTAAACCCTACTGTATCAGTGGAAGGTAAACATGAAACCTCCTGATGACAAAGAAAACATAGATATTCGTATCAGTGGAGATAAACATGAAAACTCCTGATGACGAAGAGAGTACAGAACGCCACTGTAACTCTAAAATAGCGAAGGACCATTTTACCCTGGTGAGCTATAATAAGTAGAGACAAAAGATGTCCTACAAGTGATCCTCTTACTGACTGAGGAAGAAGAAGGTCATGAGAATCCGGCTCTCTTAATGACCTATGTATGATACTGATGTGACTTCTCAGCGATCAGTTGGAGTATGAGTGGTATGCCTCATCTCCACAGGGCATAATGTTGTTTGTAAAACATAATCAACCACGTAGTATACCTGCTAGAGATAACTATGAGTTAGTTGATTGATGATACACTGTGATAGTGCTTATATTTCTTCATGTCTCATAAATTTTGAACTCTTGTTATATAGTTGCAACTGTTATTGAATACTTTGAAAGCTTTACTGCTTAAGATATTCTCTGATGTTATAATAAAGCTTCTGGCGGAGAGTTATAACTCTCACTGGGACAATTATGTAAAATTGTATCACCCCGTAGACTTCCACTTTTTAGGTGGATGTCGTAGACGGAGGAACCGGTCTACAGGTGACCAATCTCAGCAGCAGCAGCACCAGGAGCAGCAGTAATCTCAGGTGGAGATTTAGCCTGCCATGTGGTGTAGTTAGAGTCAATCCTATGTGTCCTCTGTACTCTCAGGTCTTGGACTCTTTTGTGTGAGTTCTTGAGATTTTGTATCTTGATGTATATAATTACTCAAGAAGTAATTATCATGACATGTAAATAGTTTATCTCTTGTTATGAAAGAAGTTTTTATGGATTCAAGCTCTTGTCCTGAAAAGTTTTAATTTCCCGTGATTTTTGTCTTCCACTATTTATCGAATCGCTTCCGCTAAGTTTAAATCGAGATTATATCGCGGTTTGGAGATCAGAGCTCACAGCAACCTAAACCTTTCTTGGAAGCATCACAGAAAATAACATAGCCTTTCCAAGGCTCTGGCAAGATCAACACTGGAGCACTAGTCAGCTTCTCCTTCAGACTCTGGAAAGCTTGCTGACATCGATCATCCCACACAAAAGGTACATCCTTCCTGATCAACTTCGTCATCGGTAACGTGATCACACTGAAGTCCTTGATAAACCTCCGGTAGTATCCTGCTAGACCATGGAAACTACAAACTTCTATCGGCGTCTTCGGCTGTTCCCAATCTGCAACAGATTCCACCTTCTTCGGATCTACCTTGACTCCTTCAGTGGATATCACATGGCCCAAGAAGATCACTTCATCCAGCCAGAACTCACACTTACTGAACTTGGCATACAACTAATGTTGATGAAGAAGAGTCAACGCTCGACGAAGATGTTGCTCGTGCTCAAGCCTATCCCGACTATAGATCAAGATGTCATCTATAAAGACTACAACAAACTGATCTAATAACGGATGGAACACTCTGTTCATCAGATCCATGAAAGATGTAGGTGCATTGGTTAACCCAAACGGCATAACCACAAACTCATAATGACCATACCTTGTCCTGAAAGCTGACTTCGGTATGTCATCCACCTTTATCCTCAGCTGATGATATTCGGACCGTAGATCGATCTTCGAGAACACTGTAGCACCACGCAACTGATCGAACAGATCATCTATCCTCGGCAACGGGTACTTGTTCTTGATCGTGACCTTGTTCAACTGCCGGTAGTCTATACATAACCGCATCGAACCATCCTTCTTCTTGACGAACAACACAGGTGCACCCCAAGGCGACGTACTGGGTCAGATAAAACCTTTATCTAGCAACTCCTGTAACTGCTTCTTCAACTCTGCCATCTCTGCTGGAGCCATTTTGTACGGTGTCTGCGCAACTGGCTGCGTTCCTGGTACTAGATTGATCTCAAAATCAATCTCTCGGGGTGGGGGAACACCAGGAAACTCCTCAGGGAACACATCGACAAACTCACGAACAACTGACACCTCCTCAAGGCTAGGACCTTTAGCCTTGGCATCTACTACGGTATCCACTACATGAGCTAGGAACGCCTCACATCCTTGTCGTAACAACTTATCTACCACCATAGTTGATACCAGACATGTCGGAAGAATCTTCCTATCTCCTTGGAAGATCCACTTCTCTCCAGCAACATCAAACACTGCCTGCTTGGAACCACAGTCCAAGATAACCTTATACCTCTCTAAGGTATCCATCCCAAGGATAACATCGAAACCATGCATATCAAGCGGTATGAGGTCCACTTGAATGCGATGTCCCGAGAAAGACAAGACACAAGATGGACACTCTTCTCGAAGCAAAGAGGAACCATCAAGAGGGGTTTCTAACAACAAACTATCCTTCTTATAGCTAACAGGTAAACGACAATTCTCAAGCATACTATAGGCGATAAAAGAGTGTGTAGCACCCGGGTCAACCAGAACATATATAAAGCAAGAAGAAGACATATCATAATGAAATAACTCCATCTGACCTGTCACTACTCGTGGGTTGACTACCGCCTCCAGCTGATTCATAGCATAGAATCGAGCCGTTGCTTGTTGTCCATGACCTCTGCTTCCCTGAGCAGATGATCCAGCCTGAGATGCTTGACCGCATCCTCGTCCTCTGCTACCACTGGGCTGTGGTCTCTCTGACCCCTAAAGGTTCTGTCTCGGCTGCTGCGTCACTTCAACATCGTTGTAGGGACAACTTGACCTAATATGCCATGTCTGACCACAGGCATAGCATGTCCTAACATCATCTCAAGGCCTAGATGGTCCTCTCACTGCCACAGAAGCCGAACTTTGTGCCTTAGAAGGCGAAGAAACATAACCTCTTCCTCTACTCATAGACCACTGAGACGGTCTACCAGAACCTCTCATCGCTGCCGGTGCCGAAAACATGGGCTTCTTGAAGCCGCCGAACCTATGACTCTAAAACTGAGAAGGTCTTTTCTTAGCCATAGACTCTCTCTTCTCCCTAACAGAACGTTTGATCCTCCGAACAGATTCCACAAACGTAGAGAACCGTTTTCGATTCTCCAACGCAGAGACTGGTGTCGTCAGCTCAGCACTCAGACCCTTCTCGAAACGTCTGATCCGTTCCTCGTCTGTCGTCGCCATGTGAGGGCAAAACCTCAACAGATCCATAAACTTAGCTTCATACTCGGTGATGTTCATCGTTCCTTGTTGCAAACTCTCAAACTGACGGATCTTCTCATCCAGATACACCTTGGGAAAGTATCTGGCGACGAACTCGCGTCGAAACACTTCCCAACATATCACCTCACCAGGCCGCTTCACTTCCTCGATGGTCCACCAGTGACCAGCACTACCTTTCAGAAGGTAGACATCATGCTTTACTTTGTCTGCTTCGGGGATGTTGAGGATCCGAAAAGGCTTCTCAAGACTTGTCAGCCACAGATCTACATCCGTTGGATCAGCCGTTCCAGCATACTCTGAAGCTCCGACTCGGCGAAGCCGCTCAAAGGTCTTCCCAATACCTGATGCTTCTACATGGGGAACCTGTGCTCGCGGAGGAGGCACTGGTAATCGCTCAACCATGAGATTCATCGTAGCAATCATCTGCCCCATAAGTTGTTGGTAGACAGGATGTTCAAGAATGGCTGGGTCAGGTTGGGGGACCTCAGGCACCCGATCTTCATGCGCCTGTCCTACTGCTCCATCAACAGATGCATCATCGCTGTGCTCAGCAGCGAGTTCTTCATGGTTTCCAGACATCTTGGCTTTTCTTCTGCTGAGGGCAGAAGATTTCTATGAGAAAATCTGGAAAACGCATAAGAACAAACACAACCTAGTCCTAGATCCCTGTAGACTCAGCGAACCTGGCTCTGATACCAAACTTGTGGCAACACATCCCATTATCACACAGATAACGAGGTGTTACACGAAAACATGCGGAAATCACCATAACCACAGCTAATAAAAAACATGGGTTAATTAAAACCGATTGCGGAAAACTGATAAACTGTGAAACATATTACATTCCAGTCCATATCCTGCAAGAAAACATGTTATATACATATCCATACAAGCCTGGATACATGTCCACAGCTTAGCGCAACAGTTGTCCTGTCATAACCATGAGTTCATCACCTGTTATATACATAAAGGCCCACAACCGGCCAGCAGCAAGATATACAAATGATATCGGTCGTACATCGAAAAACAATGTCAAACACCGCCAAGGACCTGAGAGTACAGGGATGACTCTAGACTCTACTACAAAACATCCAGAACAGCAACATCTCCAAAGCTTGCCTTCTACAGATCTTCTCGCTGCTCGGCCGCAACTCCGCGACCACCACCACGACAAGCTCGACCACCTAAAAAGGGTGAAAACTAGCGGAGTGAGACAATTGAACATTGTCCCAGCGGGAGGCATAACTCCGCGCCAAAACTACAAAACCTCAGATAAGATAAAGCTTATCTCAGTAGATTATTGATAAAGAATATAACAAGAACAGTTATAAGTAACAAGCCATCCTGAGTCTTACCAGCGATATCAAAAGGGCATATAACCACTATATTTCCCAATGGAACATGATTGACAAGATAGATTATATGAGACTCACCACAAAAGAGTAATGCATAAACAACTACAATATAATTAAAGTTAACTACACAAACAAGGCCACAACCAATGTTTCGTATTTGTCTTATCAATACATACTAAACGGTTGTATTACGTTTTATTATGCCCTGAGGAAATGAACCGTACCATTCAAATCCAACCTTCAGCTGCAAAGCCCATAGCCAGTTCCATACCAGGTCAATGGAAGAGCTGGAATCCAAGACCTTCTCCGCCTCATGGTCAGTACATGAGAACACAAAGCAGGACCGCAGTCTCATGCTTGAAGTGGTCATAAGCCACAGGGTCAGCTCCACAGGCTACCCTCTGCCTAGTCCGCCTCGGTACAGGTCACGGCACTAGAAACTGAGCCACGTGTCTAAACACCGTCCTCGGAGCCATGAACGCATTCATGCTCAACATATCACATATCTGGAGCCATGGGCCATGTTCACCATGCTCGTCACACATCCGAGTCTGCAACCGCAGCTGTACTCGTTTCACCTCTCTATTTTAGGCTAGGAGAAACCTCGCATATTAAAAAATATGCGCTCCGGGTTAACCCGCAGGAGAACCCGTTTCATCATCACCCTATCCTGACTGGTGATGAATCTATGGCCAGGGCAAGCTACATTATAGATTACACTATGATTAGTTAGTATCTTTTAGATGGATTGCAAGATTCAACCAAGTTGTATAACATGCAAGGTATAACAGAAGTAAACAGCATAAACTCAACATTAGGTATTTACGTCATACTGATTCATCACAAGGATCTCACATCACATGTTATCACTTGGCCTCTTGCCAACCATCTAGACCCATCTCAAGGATCATCACACATCATGGGATCTCAATCCCTCATCACATAAAGCCATAGCCTCTCAGGGCTTTCATCATCATTATGAAATCATCATTCATAATACACCTGTCATCATAGTGTTCATTTACCCAATTCTAATAGCCTTTCATTGGGCTAAGCATTACCTGCATGGTTAGCATCATTCAATAACCAGATGAATAATCAAGAGACTACAATTACTACCATAGGGTGATAATTAGGGTTAAGTGCATTGTCAGCTCATCATGACAACAATAATCATATTCATGCCTCATCTCAAGGTCACACGTGTAAGCACACTATCAAGTAATCCTAATGCATGCTCAAGATCACATTGTCATTAAAGAGATAGAGTAGTGACATTAATACACATGTACTTTAGCCACAAGAACATAATTCTCGTTATTAAGCAATGAATCGTCAAAAGAGCATCATAGCAGGTCGTGCCCTCACCAAAGATGTCAACAACCCTCACTAAAAGGCACCCCGGGCAGACCCATTCCTATCTAATCCCAAGCGGGCGAGCAGCTCATGTGTCGGGCGAGCAGACACACTGAACGGGCAGGTTAGCAAACAAGCAAAGCAATGAGCCGAGTACTGAACTATGCAAGGCAAGCGAGCGAGCAGGGTAAAGCATAGGCGAGCAGAAGGAAAACTTGACTCACTCAAACCGTGCAAGAGAGAACTAGGGCAAGGGCTATCGGGCAACACCTCCCCACACATCTCAACTAAGGTTCAAGCCATCTAAACGAGCTCACCATTTTGCCCAAGGTGAGAGGAGAGTCTTTCTCAAGTCACTAAGTCATGTGCTCACCTCAATCGGGTAGGAAAGAGGGGTGTTGCTCATGGCATTAGAGCTCAAGCTCACTCATCTAGACCAAGGGGAGAAAGGAGTGTTGCTCTCCTAAACCCTAGAACACAAGGATCGACCAACATGCAAGATAGCTAAAGAACAACTCCAAACATGTAAGGGCAAGATTAAAGCAAACATATATGCAAAGAGAGGAGAGTAGTTAGGGTTTAGAGTCATGCAACCCGCCTTAAGATCCAAGGAAGAAGATGCACTTGAGCTCCAAGGGTTGTCGACCACCAAAGCTCCTCCAAGAGGGGTGTGTCGACCTCCACTCCTTCAACTCCAAGGGTGTATCGACCTCCAAGCTGCTCACACAAGGGTGTGTCGGCCACCTTAGCTCCTTCTTCAAGGGTGTGTCGGCCACCAAGCAAGGGGAAGAGAGGGTGTGTCGTGCACAAGGAGAAGAGGAACTAAAGGGACCTCAAGCTAAGGAAGGGACAACCTATATAGATGAGGAAGGAGGAGAAACCAAGGTGAACCCTTGCTAGGTGTCGTCCACCCAAGGGACACATGTCCACCAACTCAAGCCACCTCTCTTACAAGCCATAAGACACTTGTCTAAAATGAGGACCATGGGCGACACAAGCCCACTCTAGGCCGACACAAGCTCTACTTGGCCGACACAAGGCCCAAGCAAGCCCAAACAAGGGACTCCAAGGCCCAAACAAGCTCAACAAAGGTCCAAAGAACTCAAAAAACAAGCCCAAGCCTTCCTCTCAACCCTAGAGGAAGCCAAGAGAGAGAAGAACACCTCTCAAGGTGACAAACTTGCTCCCAAAACCCTAGACTTGGGTTAATTGCAAGTAGCACCCTCAACCCTCAACAAAGCACAACCAAACCCTAATCACCACTCAAAGGTGATTAGAAAGCCTCAAACCATCAAGGTTAAGCAAAGCAAATAGGGTAAGCCCTAAACGCAGGTCAGGGTCCTTACACTCACTCTTGACTCACAACTGGTGGTAGAGTAGATGAACTCACGGGTATCTCCAATTCAAGATTTCATCCTGACATGTACCTTGGTCCAGTAGCTTCTTCTCACCGGAGAAGAGCGAGTAGGTCCCGATGTTCCAGTGGAACCACGAAGCAATTGATAAGCATGTTCAATCTGCGAGGATGAGGTGGAGCCATCGGTGGCCCTAGTTCACACACAGGTGCAGCAACAAGCAAGGTCAACTAGCAAGTTGATCGACTGTTGTTATAACCACATTTTTCTAAACCACGTAATGAGATTTGTAAATCTCCCTTTAAAATATAAAATCAATGGTTGGTCATTTCTTTGAAATGCATGGTTTTCATTCCTAATTGCCTTGTTTGTTTTCTTGGTGGGCTTTACTGACTATTATGCCCAATTGAAATAAAAAGAAAAGAAAAGGAAAAATAATTTGTTTGAATAAAGAATTAAATAAGAAAAGGGATAAAAGAATGAGAGGAATGGTCAAGGGAATATTTTCCAAGGTGAGATTTCATGCCTTTAAGGTTCCTTGAGGTCTAAGGAATCCAAGATGATAATTAAATGGAAAGAGAAAAAGAACATATGTGAAAAATGTATATAATTAAGTGATGACCTGGAACTAAATAAAAGGACCCTATTTCTTTAGATAATAATACCAAATTTGGCATGATGAAAGATTAAGAATTTAATGAGTTTCCCTTAAAATGTGAAATAAAAAGGATCTACGGATTAGGAGTTGTGATTTTCTCAAATTATCTTCAAAAATATGGTTTTATCTTGAAAATAGGAAATCTTTTCCTTTTTGGTTGAGCACGAGGGATGAGGGCCATTGGATCGTGATCGTCCAGTTCTAAAGGAACAAGGACTCTGGCCGAGTTATAGAGGGACTTTCCCCCTCAGTTTCCTCTTGACCTTGTGCATGTACACTCATGGAAATAATTCTATTGAGTCCGGGAGAGGATCACAAACCCTCTCGACCCTGGATTGGGGATCTCTCAAAGCCTATAGGCAAAACGCCCAATTGGGCTGAGAAACAGGCGGCGGCGGGATTCAGAAACCCTAAGAGGACCCTCCCAAATCCTATAAAAGGACCCCCACTCAATTCCTCACCCCACAACGATCACGAACGGTTACCTCACAAGCCTCAACTCCCTCTCTATTGATAGATTTCTCCTGCTCCAACAACAACTCCATCGTGGCACCGCCGCAACCTCATGCGAAGAGAAGGACGAAGACAATGCACAACAACCGTTGGATAGTGGTACATGGTAGTCCGTGTGCTGATCCAACGCTCCAAGGCCGAGCCGGGTAACTTAAGCCGCACGCGACGTGAGACGTTATATTAGAATGTGGATCACCGAACCATTGATCGAGCGGCCCCAAATTTTTGATAAATTGCTTTCTCTGACTGAAATTCTAGAAAAATGCTTTTTCTTACAAAATTCATAGAAATTGCTAGAAATTTCAGATTAACAAACTTAATACATGAAAGTTGATCAGAAAAATGTGAGTAATCAGATAAAAAATAGTTTGAAAGCTTAAATCTGTCCCTTTTAACAAAAGTATATTATTTTGATGAAAAAGATATTAATTTGTGATTAGAAACCCTAATTAATGATAAACGATATATTTAGTAGTGAAAATAAGTTAATTCGAGCATTATTAACTTGTTTAATGATAAAAATGAATTTTAACCTATTTTGAAGATGAAATTACAAGATTTAGGGTTTTAAATCTAATATGATGGTTAATATCCTTAGAAACCCAAAATAGGGGAAAAAGGAAAGAAAATTGCCTTTAACCCAAAATTAGGGTTATATGTTGTTAAAAGGTAACCTTAATATCTTTCATGAGGAGTAGATGAGATAATTACGTTTTGTGAGTAATTTAATAAAATTAGGGTTTAGAATAGTAAAAATAAAGTGAAACTCTAATTGTAATCAAAACCCTAAAAAGGACTAGTAACCCTAGGAAACAACTATGCTTAATAGACCTTGATGGCCTGATCAATGATAGGAAAAGTGGAAGCATATTTTAGGATCATCTTGTGTGCTTGCTTGTTTACTGGATTTCTTGCTTAGTTGGATTATTTCTGCACTCAAGTCAGCCTGACAAGTATGTGGTTAATTATGGTTAATCACATTAGTTTCGTAAAGTTTTTCTAGATGATTAATCACATTGAATGCAACCTATCAATTTGTATGTTCATACTTGCAAATCATAAAGTGACTATGATTATCACAATTATAATATAATTGTGTATTCTCACACCTACATGCCACCCTGATGGATGATGCAAAAAGGTCAAGCCCAGGGGGGAAGACCCATGGGTACCATGAGTGGTGACCCCAGACACCAAGCTCAGGATGGAGAAGGTGGACATTGTTGCATGAATAATGGGCACCATGAGAGGTGACCCCAAGCACTAAGCTCGGGATTGAGAAGGTGGCCTTAAGTCAATGGCTAAAGAGAAACCCTAAAGAGGGTATTCTAGGGTTAGGGAAAAGCGGTGGATAATGTCACATTGAAAGAGTAAATTGACTTGTTAATTAACTTGATTATGATATTTAGATGTTTAGCCATATTTGTGAAATTTTGGTTGTCCCCACATACATGCATATTCATATATGTTGAACGATGTTTTGTTTGTTGGCTTTTTACGTGAAACTCTGAAAATAACAAACAATAAAGTGACACATTGTGAAAATAAGAAATAAAGTGCAAGGAGGATTAGATAGAATAGATTCAAGATGTGGATAGAAGTAGATTTCCAAAGTTTTTAAAAGGTACGCAAAGTTTTATTTTATACCTGATTTCAGTTTAGTTGGTAGAATTTCATAATTATTTCTGATTAATTTTCAAACCTTTGATCTGATTTATTGGGATGATGGCTATGACCTTTTGGTTTCCCTTAAGTGGGGGCTACTAGGAGGTAGGGTCATTACATTTGGTATCAGATCATACGTTCCTCATTTAATCTTTAATAATTATTAAATTTTACAAATTCCATAGAACTGAGGGAGTTATTAGAGGATTTTCTGAAATACAGAGGTGTCTAGAAAAGGATCATGTCCAGGGGATGGCAATATTTTCCTCCGCACCGCTAGTGAGAATGCGAGGACTCCCACATTTATGTGACTGCCTGACCAATGTCTCATGATTTGAGTTGAAATAAGTTACCTTTAGGACTCTCTCATCTTGTTCATTCCTTCTCAACTCAAATGTTGTTAATGATTTTAAGGATTAGGGTTTTCTCTCTCTTCCTCACCCTCTTTTGGTATGGGTAAGGTTGATAAGGTTTAAGGAATCCTCCACCAAATTAATAAAAGATACGTAATTGAGATGTCACAGACATAAGTATAATTAGTTAAGTATAGATATGTCTCTATGCTAATGTAGATGGCTCGTACAAAGATCGTTGCTATATCGGTTGCCACCAATAGTGGTGGTCCTCCCCTCAAGGAGAAGGGGTCTTCCGAGAAGAGGAAGCAGAACCATGGTGGTGAATCCTCAAAGAAGAGGAAGAGACCTGAAGAAACTACACATGAGGTCCCCAACCCTAACCCGATACCCTTCAGCAACCTTAAACAAGAGGAGTGACATGGATATGAGGAGCAACATGTGTACGAGGAGGAAGCCCAGATGGAGGAGGACCAGTTTGGTGGTCCGGAATTGACTATGGTGGTTCACCCTATGGATGCAGTTTGGATGGAGCAGCAGAAATGACTGACTGAGGCTATCTGGGCCCTGACCCTCAGGGACATAGCTAGAGATGAGGATGGCAAGCTACTTCATGTTCATCCTCGACTAGGAGTCACCATCTTGGACTTCGTCAAGCTAAACATCGAGAAGTTATGGGGAGAAGATAAGTTCGAAGTGGTCGACCAGGCGGAGTCTTGGATGCTTGCAATCGAGAATGGATTTGTATGCTTTAGGTGCAACCAAACAAGAAGGTTCTCTTTGATGCTCACCTCTTGGAATGTGCAGCAAAGATATGGTGGGAGAACCATATCACAGGGAGAGACCTAAGTGAAGAACCAATGGCATGGACCGATTTCAAGACCATCTTCACTGCCAGATTCATCCCTATCTCAGCTAAGAAGGAGAAAGAAAGAGAGTTCACCAACATGACTCAAGGAAGCTCGTCAGTTGTAGACTTTGGTCACAAGTTCCGCATCATAGAACGTTTCAGACACATGATGGATGAAGAGTGGAGGGTGGACCACTTCATAGAGCTTATGCACCCTACCATCAAGCCTCATGTGATGGCTTGTAAGCTGAATACCTTCTCTGAAGCCTACAACACCGCCTTGGACATGGATAGGATGGTGATGCCTGCACAAAATCCCTCCAGAGGATACCTGGGTTTCACTGAAGGAGCTTAGGGGCATAAGAATAAACACAAGAAGGGGTAAGGGCACAACCACAACAAAAGTAAGCATGGACACAAAGGCAAGCCCCGTAATCGCCTCCAGCAGTGTCGCACCTGCAGATGGACACATCCTGGGAAGTGTCTCTTTGAGAAGAACGTGTGTTTTTTATGTTAGCAAGAGGGACACTTCATCACCAACTACCCTCAGCCCAACCCAAGAGGACCTTTGGTGTCACAACCAGTGGCAGCACAACTAGTTTTTTATGTCAGCAAGAGGAAGTCATGGGATAAAATGTCAAAGCACTTTTTGATTCTGGTTCTACTAATACTTTTATTTTGAGATATTTGAAAACTATTCTTGGTTTGGACATCAAGGATTTAGGGTAAGTTTTGGATTTCACCACCCCGAGTGGTCATATATATACATCTCTTTTGAAAACCCCTATCTTTCCAGTTAAGTATCTGAATCAAGAGCCTCCCACTGACTTCATCCTTCTTGATATGAATGATTTTGATGTAATCATCGGTATGGATTGGCTTTCCACCTACATAGCCCAAATTGACTATAGAGAGAAGAAAATTCTTATTAGGAAAACCGGCCATCCACACTTCACCATTTGAGGAAGGAAGGATGAGACAGTGTCTACCTTGAAAGCTGAGCAGATGATATACAAGGGTTGTCGAGCCTACCTATCCATAGTTACTAAACTTTAGGTTAAGGGGCGATCCTTAGAGGAGATAGAGGTGGTTTGGGAGTATGCCGATGAGTTTCCGGATGATGTACCAGGTATTCCCTCTCAGAGGGAGGTAGATTTCTCCATCAAGTTAGCTCTTGGGACTAACCATGTATCTAAGGCACCCTATAGAATGGCCCCTGTAGAGTTGCTTGAGTTGAAAACCCAGTTACAGGAGTGGTTGGATAAGGGCTTTATCTGGCCCAGTACATCACCTTGGGGAGCACCAGTCCTCTTTGTGAAGAAGAAGGATGGGTCGCTTCAGATGTGTATTGACTATCAGATGATCAACCAGGAAAGCATTAAGAACAAGTATCCCTTACCTAGAATAGATGACCTATTCGACCAACTCAAATCAGCTCGAGTCTTTTGCAAGATAGATTTGAGGTCAGGATACCACCAGGTGAGAGTAACAAATGAGGATATACCTAAAACGACTTTCCGAACCCGATATGGCCACTATGAGTTTATGGTCTTGCCATTTGGATTATCCAATGCACCTAGTGTCTTTATGAACCTCATGAATAGTGTGTTCCAACCTTTCCTTGACTCTTTTGTGATAGTGTTCATAGATGACATTTTGGTGTATTCTAATGACATAGCCCAAGAATGTGACCACCTGGGTAGAGTCCTTGATATCCTGAGAAAGCATAAGTTTTTTGGAAAGTTCTCAAAATGTGAGTTTTGGATTCAACAAGTCATGTTCTTTGGACACATCATCTCAGGAGGAACGATCTCCGTAGATCCAGCCAAAGTATCGGCAATTTGAGACAAGCTGGCACCAAAGAACCCCTCTGAGAATCGTAGCTTCTTGGGGTTCAGCGGATACTACCGTCGCTTCATCAAGGATTTCTCAAAGATTGCTTTGCTGCTGACCATGTTAACCTAGAAGGATGTGAAGTTTGTGTGGTCTGACAAATGTGAAGCTCGCTTTCAGGAGTTGAAGGAGAAGTTGACCACCATCCCTGTGTTACCTTCTAGAAATGAGGGTTTCATGATATTCACCGATGCTTCTAAGATGGCACTTGGCTGCGTGTTGGAACATAATCGGCATGTGGTTGCATATGCTTACCGACAGCTCAAACCCAATGAGGTGAATTACCCAACACATGACTTGGAGTTAGCTTCTATCATCCATGCCTTGAAGATATGGTGGCATTACCTATACGGTGCTACCTTTAAGATCTTCACCGACCATAAGAGCTTAAAATACTTATTAACACAGAGAGACCTGAACCTACGACAGTGATGATGCATGGAGTATATGAAGCATTATGACTTCACCATCACCTATCATCCTGGTAAGGAGAATGTCGTAGCTGATGCCTTGAGTTGAAAATAGATCAGGTGTGCAGCTATTTTGTCTAGTCAGTGGAAGAGTTTGGAGGAGCTGGTGGAGTGGACTCTACAACTTCTTGAAGATCGAGTTCGATTGGCTAATATCCAGATCCAATCTGAGTTGTTAAGTGAGATCGTAGCAGCACAGTTGACCAGTGAAGAGCTCGACAAGTTGAAAGGTTTGATGATGAAGCCACAGCCTCATCTATCTATGGGAGTAGATGGAGGAATCAGGTTTGAGAATCGTATATGGGTTCTGGTGGATTCATCGATAAAGGAATGTATCCACAAGAGGCTCATGGATCCAAATGCACAGTGCGACCATGAACTACTCAGATGTTTAAAGACTTGCAGAGGTTTTTCTGGTGGCCAGGAATGAAGAGAGACATTACGACATATGTGGCCAGCTGTCTTACGTGCCCGATGGTGAAGGCTGAACACCAACAACCCGACATGCTTTTATAGTCGATAGAGATTCCATAATGGAAATGGGAGCATATCTGTAACATACCGAATTTTGAAATTTTGTCTTTTGACCCTCTTTCCTATCTTTTCCTTTCATTTCTATCCTTATTGGCCTTTCTATTTAATTAGTGGAATTTATAGTGGTTTAGTGAACATTTATTCATTAATTATACCAATGGAAGGGTTTATGCACACATACCTCAGTGAAATCTTAATTACCATAATTAAGTGCTCTAAACCTTAATCTAACTTTTTGATGTGATTTGAAAACATAAAATATGCCACATAACTCATTTTAGTGGTAATATGAAGATAATGAACTTAATTGGATGAACAATTTTGATAATGGGTCGTTAATGGGCCATATAAAATATATCATAAAAAGAAATCTCAAAAGAGGAAAAAAACTTCAAATTCTAAATCTACATATCAAAATTAGCCTACATGTCATATTTCATCAAATTTGGACAACCGTGAAACATTAGAATAAGATTACGAGAGAGAAAATGAGTAAAAGACATAAGTAATGAATAATGTGATTATATAACTTCAAAATATGGAAACAATGGAAAATTCATATTCTACATATCAAAGATAACTTGTGGATGAAGTTTGATCCAATTTGGATGTTGTTTGTGCATGTTATGTAATTATATGTACATTCTGGACTTTTATGCAATTTACCCAGTTGGGAGGTTTTCTTTGAAAATTATCAACTGAATTTTAATACTTATATATTCCCTTACCATTAACGAGATTTTAAACCATTGGAGAACCTAGTTTCACCTAGGTTTGATGGTATTTCTTTCCAAGGGCATTATAGGGATTACCCTCTTGATAAAGGTGCTTATCTTTAAAAGCTATCAACCAATGAGGTTATTTCTTTATTGAAAAATGGTTTGGATGGCCTAGAAGGATCTGTGGGCTCTTAGTATCGAATTTTGATATCCAAAAAGAGTCCATGTGATGTCCTCTTGCATGGCCATCAAGCCCTAGGCTAAAGACACATGTAAAGTCCTGTAAGACACCTCATGCTTCACCTCTTTCTTTATATAGCCATGTATACCCCTTCCCAACTCACAATTCGAAAACACTTGCTCTCCTTTTCTTTAATCTAGCTTAGATAATAGTTCCTTCTATATTTGGCCACAAAGTCATTGTCCCAAGGTAATAGAGGGAGCCTACCTTGGTGAAGAAGGCTCATAGGGCTTCCAAATTTCTCTATTAGGGTTTCTAAAGCTCCTCCTTGGTAATTTCGACAAAAACTAGTACGTTTCCTACCTTCCTTCCCTATTTGAATACTGCTAGTCTTCTTTACACCTTCTTCTAGGTCGGAACCATGACCATACCTGGTAAAACTCCACCTAAAACCCTAAAACATCTCATCTCCATGCACTTTTGCTAGGGTTTGCACCTCTAAAGTGGAGAAGGTGATCTTTGCTCAAGAAAGGAGCTTAGCTTGGAGAAACCATACCTTATAATCTCAGGAGCATTTCTGTTTGGACCTTTTTACATTCCTAGAGGCAAGTTTTGTTAAACCCCTTCTCATATATTGCTTAGTACATGCTAAAAACCCATGCTTCTATGTTGATAATCGATGATTCCCATCTCTTTTTACCATGTTCTTCGAAGGGTTTGGTTTCTTGCTATTTTATCTTCTCTCGAATCTCTAGTTTGGTTATATAAGAAACTTCAAAACTGATCTTGGGTCAAATGGTGTTTTCTCCCTCTCTCTTTAATTATCTTGATCTGTTTGATGATGTGGCAATTTCCTATTGGTCAGTATTGAAAAATTCATATCTTCTAAACCGCTTATCCAAATTTGACAAATAAATATTTTTTAGAATTGGAAAATTAATCTCTATCTATTAAAAATATTTTTAGGGTCTTAATTCATGGTTTTACGAAGGGTGATTTTTGTAGAATGAATTTAATGCATAAAATCCATAAAAAATACATCTTAATCATCATAACTCCAAAATTAACATAAGAATATGTTTTCTTCATCGGGAGAACCTAATAAGTTCATTGGTGATATTTTCAAAAGGTAAATTAGAATTTTTCTAAAAATTTCTAAAATTAGGATTTCTATATATTAATGTGCACTATGTACTCTAATACATGTCAATACATTGAAAATAGGAAAAGTGGAATTGGGACTCAATTTAAGTGGTGAAAGTTAGTAATTTATATTAGTAAGAGATGTATGTGCATTCCTTACACCCTATGTTGGGATAATTGTAGCTAAATCCTATATTTCCCTAATGAGGCTGAAATGAACCCTAAATATTCTATTCTTCAATCCTAATGTTGTTCATGCCTCAAATTAGATTATAATTTCTTCTTGTTTGGGTCTTATACCCCACTGCCATGCTTATTGACTATTATGACTACTCTTACCATGACTACTTTTCTAGCATATGGATTTATGTTCTATTGAATTTAAAGTAGTCGTACTTATGTACAACCACCCACAGAGGGCATGTAAATAATTGACCCGGGGAATGTCTTTGTGGCGTACAAAATGATTTTCACCAAGCAGAAGCGATCGTTACCAGCGGATTAACAAAAATCACGAAAAATTAAAACCATTTACAAAGAGATCCAAACACTAGAAATCTCTTACAAAAAGAACCAAAGTGTCTCAATTACATTCTGGTTCACAACTACATATCTTGTACCATTTCTTCTCAAGGATTACAAGCATCAACTTCCCTATTTAAAACTATACACGGGAAACATCAAAACATTGAGGCATCAAGGCAAAATCTCAGATTAATTCATTAAACTAACTATTGACTCTGAGGACATGAGAGTACAAAGGCAAAACATAGGACTCTATATACAAGACATGACAGCTAGTGTATCCACCTGAGAATTCACTACTGTCCCTATTGCTACTGCTGCTGCTCTTCCCTTGCAGTAGGGTTCCTGTCTCTTCTTCCGCGTCTACTTAAAAAGTGTTGGTGACCAACAGAGTGATACCCAGTCCCAGCGAGAGATATAACTCTCCATCAAAAACATTATTATTGCAGTTTATTAGAGTAAAACTAAGCAGAGGAATCATATATATATTCAACAATAGTTAAATCAGTGTCTAAATAGGTTAGAGCAATATTCTTAATCAAAGCATTTCTGCTATAACTTGGTAAAGTAACATGGCACTTATGCAATAAGGAATATGAAGAACATGTATAACTTTTATCCGATATACTAAGAAAGATATCATCAACTAGTGATTCTCATATTTCAATCTTAAGCAAATACGCTACACGGATGATTACATTTTACAATCATACTTAATGCCCTGAAGAGATGAAGTATACCGTTCATACTCCAACCGACCACGATTACGTTAAGCATCGGTACCACACAAGGTCAATGGAAGAGCCAGACTCCAAGACCTCAACCTTCTCAGTCAGTACGGGATTATATAGTAGAGACATAACGTATCAAACTGCAATTAGCTTGCCAGGGTATATTGGCATCTTCACTATAGAGTTATAGCCCGCAACATATACTCTCTTCAGGGTTATGGCCCGTAGCCAATGCCTGGTATCATATCATGGGGTCATGGCCCATAGCCATAATCATACTAGGGTATGGTCCGTAACCAATCCCATATATAGGATATAACCTGCAGCCATTCCTATGGGGCATGAGGATATAGTTGTCCAATTACCCCCCGCATATTAAAAAATATGTGGTCCGAGTTTAACAAATTTCACCATTCAGCAAATTCTAACGCTGATGGATCTGTGGTCAGGGAAACTACATTATATAATATAACTTGATTAATTAAGTGTATTACCATATTCTTTTAGCATCAAACAAGTTTCCAAACATTAATTATTTAACAATTTCTACAAAGAATGTGTAATACTTTCATCAAGTACTGTTCAACTCTTTAATAGAGCATTGGGATCTCAATCCCTCATCTCATCAGGAGCATTCTCATCCTTTCACAAACTCATCATCATTATTATAGAAAATGGGTATTCAAACCCTTAGTTCATCAAGGAACACTTGTTACCACTTATCAGCTAACTAATACCTTCAGGTCATCTGACCAAGGTAAACATGATACTTGCTACACAAGCATCTCACATGGCTCACAAAGCCCATTTCATCTCTTGTTACCTCTCACTAGGATACAAAGCATGTTATGGCTCACAAGGCCCATTAACAATAATAAATGCAACATCATAGCTCATACTTGGCTATGCTCATCATCTCATGATACATGTATGGTTAGAACACATGATGATAATTATATCAATTTCATATAAGCATGATGCTATACAAGGGTAACACCACTAATCCTTCCTTAGGGTTAGGGTTTCCCATTTCATGTCAATCAAGGATTACTCAACCATTACCCTAGAATTAGGGCTATGGTTTATCATCTCATTGCCTGAGATTAGGGTTTTATGTATTATAATCCAAAATTAGGGTCTCTCATACCTTTATCCTATATTAGGGTTAGACCTTCAAACTAGGGTTTCATATAGTAACACATAACATCACCCTAGATTAGGGTTTCATATCACATTACATCACCCTGTATTAGGGTTTCAGATTTTATCACCCTGTATTAGGGTTTCACATCACATTACCCTGTATTAGGGATTCTCATCACATCATTACCTTGAATTAAGGTTTCATATAACATTTCCCCTAAAATTAGGGTTTTATGTAGCTTAACCCAACATTTGGGTTTTCATGAAGCATTCCCTTAAATTAGGGTTTTTCATTAAAATACCCTGAATTAGGGTTTCCCATATCATTACCCTCAATTAGAGTTACCCCATCACCCTTGATTAGGGTTTCACCTAGCTTTTCCTTAACTTAGGGTTAGAGTTCATCAACCTTCTCGATTAGAGTTTCATGATCTCATTATCATGGATCAATCCCTAATTACATATTTTATTTATGTTGAAAGTGTTGAGGATAAATAACTACATGATTCTCACTCATTTATAAGTTTCTTATCTCCCCTCCCCACTAGGAGGTTAATTACTTTAATCTTGATTAGATAGAATCAACTTGAATGAAGAGTTGACATAGTGTATTAGGTCATTGCATCCATGAGCATCAAATGTCAATTGTTCTAAGCATACTTACTTTCTAAGTACCTTAGTGATACTTTTATTGTAATCAACCTTTAGATACTTTATGATCAATCATTTAGGTTTGAGATTAATTGATCCTTCAAATGATCTTGGGGCACTTCACCTCCATTCAGTCTTGAGGTTCTTGACCTCTATTCAGTCTTGAGGTGCTTGACCCCCATTCGGTCTTGAGGTGCTTAACCTCCATTCGGTCTTGAAACCGAATCAACCTATTCGGACTTGAAACTGAATCAGCCTATTTGGTCTTGAAACTAAATCAACCATTCGATCTTGAGACTGATTTCATTCATTCGGTCTTGAAATTGAATGCTCATCAATTGCTTCGAAACTGAATGGACAATCCAACATTGAGATCGATTGAACCTCAAACGGTTTGAGATCTTTTGATCCCAAATGGTCAACACCTTCATTTGATCAACACTTTCATTCAGTCAACACTTTCATTCGGTCAACCTATTCATTCGGTCAACCTATTCAAACAATTTGAAACCATTTCAACATCAATTAGAGTTTTGAACCCAATTGGATTAGGGTTTAAAATTAAGGGACCATCTATAGTTGAATAATTTTTATCTTAATCATTTATAACCATTGGATCTTCATCCAATAATAGAATCACTTGACCACAAATGGTCTTGAGCTCCTTATGACCTCAAACGGTCTTGAGACTGTTTGCCCTCAAACAGTCTTGAGATCGTTTGAACACCAAGAAGAAAACTGTTTGCACATGGTCTATGTTTTGGTGTGTGCTTAAGATAACATCATCATCTTCAAGCTTCAAACCCTCGAAATCATTTGGGATCCTTATGGTAATTTCAACAATTAATGAAATGGAATTTCGAGAATGAAGAAAGAATCAACATATGATAAAGGAATGAAATCAATAACAATGTTTAAGTGTTCAAGTTATATAACCCGCCTTCAAAGTTGAAACCACACTTCAAGCTTCACACCTTCAATGGTGAATGAAGCTTTCTCAATCTCCCAAGGTCCGTCCTCAAGTCCTTGAGTGAAAAGAAATGACTAGGTTTGAAGGTTGAATGGAGTAAAGAAGAAATCAAGCATTGAATTTCGATTTCCTCCATGAAATCATGGTTGAAGATGACTATGGAGCTTACCTATAGGTTGGGGCATGTCCTCCTGTTGCTACAAAGCTCCCTTGTGTTCAACCAAAGAAAGGAAAGAAAGGAGGGCCGAAAAAGCCTTTCATTTGAGTTGGAAATGGGATGTTTATAAGGAAATTCCAATGAGAGAGAAAATGTTAATTAATTCCTTCAAATCCCAAAATTGGTTCCACTTAACGCCCTAAATTTCTTGCATATGAAGCTATCAAATCCACCTTCGAATTCCTCTTCATTATTCATGAATTAAAGGAAACCAAATTAAGCACCTTAACCATTATAATAATTATATCCAAAATTGAGTGGATATTACTTTTCCTTTTACTAATGTGAGTGGGCTCTCCACTCCCTTTAGATATTTCGTGGCCTTTGCAAGGCACAAGGACTTTAACACTTATGCAAATTCAACCATATCATTTTTGGTTGAATGGTACTTCCATTGATATATTTATTTTTGCATTAAATTGAATTAGGGTTTCAATTATGCTTAAATCTTGATTATTTTAATATCAAGATTCTCTCTCCTCCAAAGTGATTCAAATGAGGCGCCCCTCTCATTTCATTTTATTTACATGATGCCAAGAAACATGAGAGACTCTCGAGAAGTAGTATTTTGCATATTGAACCCTAGGTTTTGGGTAAATTGCACATTACACCAAAACTAGGTTTTAATGCGCAAACATTGTTCAACAAGCTCTTTCTTGGTAGTCAGGCTACCGCAAGCCATACCTCTGCATCATTCTCATTCTTATGATGCTTCAACACTTGAGGAACACTTTATCGTGTAACATTTGCAAGTTAACCCCTCAACTTGGGCAATTTGCACTTTAGTCCAAAAGAAGCAAAACATTGTTTCAACATTATTCTAAAAGGACTAAAATTGAAACTTAAGTTCCTCTTGAGCCTTAATTACTTTTCAAGAGATAAGAGAAAGCATATAATTAACTTTATTAAATAAAACATATAGGGTTAAGGCATAACCCATGTCAGGGAGGTTACAAATTATCCACCCCTAATAGGGATTTCTTCCACGAAATCATCAAGAGAAAAGAGAAGGGTACTTCCTACTCATCTATTCCTCTAGTTCCCACATAGCGTCTTCAATGCCAAAGTGATGCCATAGAACTTTCACAAGACATATGTCTTTCTTTTTCATCTTTTTAATTCTTTTATCAAGGATCATCACAGGCCCTTCAACATATGATATATCATCATTTAATTCTACTTCCACAGGTTGCATAACTAACTCTGTGTCAGGATGACACTTTCTCAGCATAGAGATATGGAATAGTGGATGCAACTTATGTAGCTCAGGTGGCAATTCCAGCTTATAGGCTACCTTTCCAATCCGTTCAATGATTGGATAAGGTCCCATAAATCTAGGAGCTAACTTTCCTTTCTTTCCAAATCTAAGGACACCTTTCCAAGGTAATACCTTGAGATATACTATGTCTCCAACTTGGAATTCTAAAGGTATTCGTCGTTTGTCGGCATATGACTTCTATCTATCATGTGCAGCCTTTAATTGTTGTTGGATTACTTTAATCGTCTCAGTTGTCTACGACACTAGCTCAGGACCCAGGAGTTGATATTCTCCTATTTCATACCAACATAACGGAGATCTACAACATCTACCATATAATGCTTCATATGGTGCCATGTCAATACTGTGTTGATAGCTATTATTGTAAGCAAATTATATCAAGCTCAAATGTAGATTCCAACTTCCTGCAAACTGAAGGACACTTGCCCGAAGAAAATCCTCTAAAGTTTCTATGGTCTCTCTCAGATTGTCCATCTGTATGTGGGTGAAAGGTTATACTAAACCTTAACTGCATACCCAAATCTTTATGTAGTCATTCCCAAAAATGACTCGTAAACTGGGGACCTCTATAAAAAATGATAGTAGCTGGAACCCCATGCAACAACACTATCTCATCTACATATATCTATGCAAGTTTCTCAGTAGTATAGGTTGTTTTGATAGGAACAAAATGTGTTGACTTAGTCAACCTATCAACTATTACCCAAATGGAATCATGACTTTTGGTTGTTCTGGGAAAACCAACCAAAAAGTCCATGGTCACATGATCCCATTTCCTCTGCGGTATAGGCAAAGGTTGCATTGTTCCTGCGGGCTTCTGATGTTCAGCTTTAACCTACTGACACACTGGACACTGCATAACAAACTCAACAACATCTTTCTTCAATCCAGACCACCAATACATATCCTTCAGGTTATGATGCATTTTGGTGCTCCCTGGGTGCATTACATACATCTAAGAATGAGCTTCCTCCAAGACTAACGTCCTTAAGTCATTGGCATCAGGTACTACCATCCTACCATGGTAACAAACTACCTGATCCTCTGACTCATGAAATCCATCTCGTTTCACACTACCATACTCTGACCTAATATACTGAACTACAACAGCAGCTTGTTGTGCTTCTTTAATATGTTGTCTCAGAGAAGGTTTTAATTGCATCTCAGCTAACATCCCAACTAACAATGATACCTTAAGATGTATATTGTTTTGCCTCAAGGAGACAAGCATATCACTCTTAGAGCACACTAAGGAGCTCAATTGTGCTTTATCTAAGGCTAGTGATGATGATTTTCTTCTCAGTGCATCAACCACTACATTAGCCTTCCCTGGATGATAATCAATTGTACAATCATAGTCCTTGATTAACTCCATCTAGCGACACTGTCTCATGTTCAACTCATGTTGTGAGAAAATATATTTTAGATTTTTGTGGTCTGTGAAAATCTGGAATGTTTCTCCATAGAGATAATGTCTCCAGATCTTCAAAGCATGGACCACAACAGCTAGCTCTAGATCATGTGTTGGATAATTCTCCTCGTGTTTCTTAAGCTATTGAGAGGTAAAAGAAATCACTTGATTATCCTACATCAACACACATCCTAGGCCATTCTTAGATGAATCACAAAAAACTATATACCCCTTCCCTTGCTCAAGTAACACCAACACAGGTGCACTTGTTAACCTTTCTTTCAACAGCTGGAAAGAATGTTGCCACTTGTCATTCCAGTCAAAAGGAACCTCCTTTCTGGTCACTTGGTTAGAGGTAAAGCTATAGAACTGAAGTTCTTAATGAACCTCCTGTAGTATCCTACCAGCCCTAGGAAACTGTGTATCTCTATCGGTGTCTTTGGCTATTCCCATTGTAGGACAGATTCTACCTTCTTAATATCAACACGGATACCTAAGGTAGATATTACGTGTCCTAGAAAAGAAACTTCTGGTAACCAGAACTCACATTTTCTAAACTTAGCATACAACTTATGCTCCCTTAGCAAAGTTAAAGCCTGACGGAGGTACTGCTCATGCTGTTGAGCATCTCTACTATAGATCAAGATGTCATCTGTGAAGACTACTATGAACTGATCAAGAAAAGGTCAAAAGATTCTATTCATGAGTTCCATGAATGTAGCTAGTGCATTAGTTAGTCCAAACGACATAACTATGAACTCATAGTGACCATACCTTATCCTAAAAGTAGACTTAGGTATGCCACTCTCCTTGATACACAACTGATGATATCCCGACCTCAGATCTATCTTAGAGAAGATAGTTACACCACGCAACTGATCAAACAGGTCATCGATCCTTGACAAAGGATACTTGTTCTTCATAGTTACTTTATTCAAATATCTGTAATCAATGCATAACCACATTGATCCATCCTTCTTCTTAACAAAAAGAACCGGAGCACCCCATGGTGAAGTATTCGGTCGGATAAAACCTTTCTCAAGCAACTCTTGCAGCTGTTTCTTGAGCTCTTCCATCTCAGTAGGTGACATTCTATATGGTGTTTGTGCTATCGGTTGCATTCTCAGGATTAGATTAATCTCAAAATCAATCTCTCGGGGTAGACGAACACCTGGATGTTCCTCAAGAAACACATCTTCAAACTCCCTAACTATCAGTACTTCAGAAAGATTAGAGCTCTCCATTATGGTGTCTACGACATGTGCCAAGAACGCAATGCATCCTTGTCTCATCAGCTTCTCAGCTACCATAGCTGACACAAGATAGGTTGGAAGAATCTTTCTATCTCCCTAAAAGATCCATGTGTCACCATCATTAGTGAACACAACTTGCTTGGAATCACAATCCAATACAACCTTATACTTTTCTAGGGTGTCCATCCCAAGAATTATATCGAACCCAAACATCTCAAGTGGTATAAGATCCACCTGAATGTGATGTTCAGAAAAGAAAAGAATGCAGGGATAACACACCTCTCACAACACTACAGATCCCAATAAAGGGGTTTCTAACAATAGACTATCTGCTCTATGAATGATAGTCATGTTGCAGTCATGAATCACTCTTCGAATGATGAAGGAATGTGTAGCACCCAGATCAATTAAAACATATATGAAGCAGGATGAAGACATATCAGAATGAAATAGTTTCATCTAACCTGTCACAACTCGAGGGTTGACTACTACTTCGGGTTGATTCATTGCATAGAATTTCGCTGTTCCTTGTTGTTGACCCGGTGCTCGGTTGTTTGGTGCCGACGAACTAGCTTGGGACGCTTGTCCACGTGCTCGAGCACCATTAGAAAATTGTCTCCTCTAAGATCCTTGATGACTCTGCCTCTAGGGTTGAGTCACCATTGTGTTCCCGACTGGACAATCCTTTGCCAGATGTCCCACTTGTCTGCGCTGATGACAGATCCTGGTCTCAGGATAGGGTTTATGAGGTCCAGTCATCGATGTTGATGTTGTACTGGGGGCTCTATTTGGAACAAAACATTGGCCCTTACCCCTACTCAACGTTCATTGCATCTGGGTTTGAATCTTGATGGTGCTGCCAGTGCAGAAAATCTCAGTTTCTTAAAGCTCTCGGACCTCTGTCCTTGAACTGAGTGTACACCTTCTTACCATTGGTCTGTCACTTCTCGATCACACACCTCTCTATCCGTCTGACGGACTCCACAAAAGTGGCAAACCTCTCCCTATTCTCTAGGGCAGATACAGGAGTGGTTAATTCAACGTTTAACCCCTTCTCAAAATGTTGAATTATTTCCTCCTCTGTAGCTGCCATATGCAGACAGAACCATAGAAGCTCCATGAACTTAGCCTCATACTCGCTAATGTTCATCGATCCTTGTCTTATCTTCTCAAACTGAGATATATTCTCATCTAAGTAAGTCTTAGGGAAGTATCTAATGACAAATTCTCATCAGAATTCTTCCCATACAACCTCGACGCCTGGCCTTTTTCCTTCTTCAATTGTCCACCAGTGACCAGCACTCCCTTTCAGCAGGTACACTGCATGCCTCACCTTTTCAGCTTCAGGAATATTGAGGATTCTAAAATCCTTCTCTAGTTCAGTCACCCATAAGTCTGCATCTGCTGGGTCAGTTGTGCCAGCATACTCTGTGGCTCCCAGCCAGGGAAGCATCTCAAAAGTGTTGTTGGCTCCCTGTCCCTCATTATGGGCTAGGGCCCTAGGTGCAGGTGGTGGCATCGTATCTGTCATGTGTGTCATAACTGCCATGAACTTCCCTAATAGAGCGTTGAAAGATGCATTGTCTATCATAGCTGGGTCAAACTGGGGATGTTCAGGTACATGTTCCTCCCTAGTCTGGTCCCTTGCACCTCTTCCTAGTGCAGCAACACTACTCTCAACAGTGTGTTCTTTGTGTGATCCAGACATCTTCAAGTTCTTCTTCTCCTCCTATATGAGCAGAAATCACTATCAGATAAACTGGAAGACACTAGAACAGACTCAACGACTTACTCCTATATCTCTATAGACTCAGTGAACATAGCACTCTGATACCAACTAAATTGTGGCCTACAAAACAATTTCACCAAGTGGAAGCGATCGTTAGCAGTGGATTAACAAAAATCACTAAAAATTAAAACCATTTACAAAGAATCCATACACTGGAAAATTCTTACAAAAAGAACCAAAGTATCTCAATTACATTCTGATTCACAAGTACATATCTTGTACCATTCCTTTTCAAGGATTACAAGCATCAATTGCCCTATTTAAAACTATACACAGGCAACATCAAAACATTGAGGCATCAAGCCAAAATCTCTGATCGATTCATTAAACTAACTACTAACTCTGAGGACCTGAAAGTACAGAGACGACACATAGGACTCTATATACAAGACATGATAGCCAGTGTCTCCACCTGAGAATTCACTTTTGTCCCTGTTATTACTGTTGCTATTGCTCTTCCCCTTCTATAGGGTTCCTGTCTCTTCTTCCACGTCTTCCTAAAACGTGTTGGTGACCAACGGAGTGAAACCCAATCCCAACGAGAGATATAGCTCTCCGCCAAAAACATTATTATTATAGTTTATTAGAGTAAAACTGAGCAGAGGAATCATATATATATTCAACAACAGTTAAATCAGTGTCTAAATAGGTTAGAGCAATATTCTTATTCAAAGCATTCCAGCTATTACTGGGTAAAGCAGCATGTCACTTATACAATAAGGAATATGAATAACATGTATAACTTTTATTCGATATACTAAGCAAGATAACATCAACCAGTGATTCTCGTATTTCAATCTTAAGCAAATATGCTACATGGTTGATTACATTTTACAATCATACTTAATGCCCTGAAGAGATGAAGTATACCGTTCATACTCCAACCGACAATGATTACGTTAAGCATCAGTACCACACAAGGTTAATGGAAGAGCCAGACTCCAAGACCTCAACCTTCTCGGTATGTACAAGATTATATGGCAGAGACATCATGTGTCAAACTGTAATTACCTTGATAGGGTATCTTAGCATCTTCACTATAGCGTTATAGCCTGCTTCATATACTCTCTTCAGGGTTATGGCTCGTAACCAATGCTTGGTATCATATCATGGAGTCATGGCCCGTTGCCATACTCATACTGGGGTATGGTCTGTAACCAATCTCGTACATATGATATATCCCACAGCCATTCCTATGGGGCATGAGGATATAGTTCCCCAATTACCCCCTCATATTCAAAAATATGTGCTCTGAGTTTAACTCATTTCACCATTCAACAAATTCTGATGTTGATGGATTTGTGGTCAGGCCAACTACATTATATATTATCACTTGATTAATTAAGTGTATTACCATATTCTTCTAGCACCAAACAAGTTTCCAAACATTAATTATTTAACAATTGCTACAAACAATTTGTAATACTTTCATCAAGTATTGTTCAACTCTTTAATAGAGAATTGGGATCTAAATCCCTCATCTCATCAGGAGGATTCTCATATTTCACAAACTCATCATCATGATTATAGAAAATCGGTATTCAAACACTTAGTTCATCAAGGAACACTTGTTACCACTTATCAGGTAACTAATACCTTCAGGTCATCTGATCAAGGTAAACATGATACTTGCTACACAAGCATCTCACATGGATCACAAAGCCCATTTCATCTCTTGTTACCTCTCACTAGGAAACAAAGCATGTTATGGCTCACAAGGCCCATTAACAATAATAAATGCAACATCATAGCTCATACCTACCTATGCTCATCATCTCACGATACCTGCATGGTTAGAACACATGATGATAATTATATCAATTTCATATCATCATCATGTTATACAAGGGTAACACCACTAATCCTTCCTCAGGGTTAGGGTTTTCCATTTCATGTCAATCAAGGATTACTCAACCATTACCCAAGAATTAGGGCTATGGTTTATCATCTCATTGCCTGAGATTAGTGTTTTATATATTATAATCCAAAATTAGGGTTTCTCATACCTTTATCCTATGTTAGGGTTAGACCTTCAAACTAGGGTTTCATATAGTAACACATAACATCACCCTGGATTAGGGTTTCATATCACATTACATCACCATGTATTAGGGTTTCACATCACATTACCTTGTATTAGGGATTTTCATAACATCATTACCTTGAATTAAGGTTTCATATAACATTTCCCCTGAAATTAGGGTTTTGTGTAGCTTTGCCCAACATTTGGGTTTTCATGAAGCATTCCCTTAAATTAGGGTTTTTCATTAAAATACCCTAAATTAGGGTTTCCCATATCATTACCCTAAATTAGAGTTACACCATCACCCTTGATTAGGGTTTCACCTAGCTTTTATTTAACTTAGGGTTAGAGTTCATCAACCTTCTCGATTAGAGTTTCATGATCTCATCATCATGGATCAAACCCTAATTCCATATTTTATTTATGTTGAAAGTGTTGAGATTAAATCGCTACATGATTCTCACTCATGTATAATTTTCCGCTCTCCCCTCCCCTCTAGGAGGTTAATTACTTTGATCTTGATTAGATTGAATCAACTTGAATGAAGAGTTGACATAGTGTATTAGGTCATTGCTTCCATGAGCATCAAATGTCAATTATTCTAAGCATACTTAGTTATTAAGTACCTTAGTGATACTTTTATTGTAATCAACCTTGAGATACTTTATGATCATTCATTTAGGTTTGAGATTACTTGATCCTTCAAATGATCTTGGGGTACTTGACCTCCATTTGATCTAGAGGTGCTTGACCTCTATTAGGTCTTGAGGTGCTTGACCTCCATTCGGTCTTGAGGTGCTTAACCTCCATTCGGTCTTGAAACCGAATCAACCTATTCGGTCTTGAAACCGAATCAACCATTTGATCTTGAAACTAATTTCATTCATTCGGTCTTGAAACTAAATGCTCATCAATTGCTTTGAAACTGAATGGACAATCCAACATTGAGATCGATTGAACCTCAAATGGTTTGAGATCGTTTGGTCCCAAACAATCAACATCTTCATTCGGTCAACACTTTAATTTGGTCAACACATTCATTCGGTCAACCTCTTCATTCGGTCAACCTATTCATTCGGTCAACCTATTCAAACGGTTTGAAACTATTTTAACATCAATTAGAGTTTTGAACCCAATTGGATTAGGGTCTAAAATTAAGGGACCATCCATAGTTGTTTCCTTTTTATCTTAATCATTTATAACAATTATATCTTCATCCAATCATAGCATCACTTGACCACAAACGGTCTTGAGCTCCTTATGACCTTAAACGGTCTTAAGACTGTTTGCCCTCAAATGGTCTTGAGACCGTTTGCCCTCAAATGGTCTTGAGTCCGTTTGATCACCAAGAAGCAAACCGTTTGCACATGGTCTATGTTGAGGTGTGTGCTTAAGGTAACATCATCATATTCAAGCTTCATACCCTCGAAATCAGTTGTGATCCTTATGGTGATTTCAACAATTAATCAAATGGAATTTCGAGAATGAAGAAAGAATCAACATATGATAAAGGAATGAAATCAATAACAATGTTTAAGGGTTCAAGTTATATAACCCACCTTCAAAGTTGAAACCAAACTTCAAGCTTCACGCCTTCAATGGTGAATGAAGCTTTATAAACCTCCCAAGGTCCGTCCTTAAGTCCTTGAGTGAAAAGAAATGACTAGGTTTGAAGATTGAATGGAGAAAAGAAGAAATCAAGAATTGAATTTCGATTTCCACCATGAAATCAAGGTTGAAGATGACTATGGAGCTTACCTACAGGTTCGTTCATGTTATACTATTTCTCCAAAGCCCCCTTGTCTTCAACCAAATCAAGGAACGAAAGAAGGGTCAAAAAAGCTTTTCATTTGAGTTGGAAATGGGATGTTTATAAGGAAATTCCAATGAGAGAGAAAATGTTAATTAATTCCTTCAACTCCCAAAATTTGTGACACTTAACCCCCTCACTTTCTTTCATACAAAGCTATCAACTCCACCTTCGAATTCCTCTTCATTATTCATGAATTAAAGGAAATAAAATTAAGCACCTTAACCATTATAATAATAATATCCATAATTGAGTGGATATTACTTTTCCTTTTACTAATGTGAGTGGGCTCTCCACTCCCTTTAGATATTTCGTGGCCTTTGCAAGGCACAAGGACGTTCACACTTATGCAAATTAAACCATCTCATTTTTGGTTGAAGTGTACTTCCATTGATATATTTATTTTTGCATTAAATTGAATTAGGGTTTCAATTATGCTTAAATTTTGATTATTTAATATCAAGATTCTCTCTCCTCCAAAGTGATTCAAATGAGGCACCCCTCTCATTTTATTTTATTTAAATGATGACAAGAAACATAAGAGACTTTCTAGAAGTGGTATTTTTCATATTGAACCCTAGATTTTGGGTAAATTGTACATTACACCAAAACTAGGTTTTAATGAACAAACATTGCTCAACAAGCTCTTTCTTGGTACTCAGGCTACCATAAGCCATACCTCTGCATCAATATCATTCTTATGATGCTTCAACACTTGAGGAACACTTTATCATGTAACATTTGCAAGTTAACGCCTCAACTTGGGTAATTTGCACTTTAGTCCAAAATAAGCAAAACATTGTTTTGACATTATTCAAATATTATTAAAATTGAAACATAAGTTCCTCTTGAGCCTTAATTACATTTCAAGAGATAAGAGAGATAATATAATAAACTTTATTAAACAAAGCATCCAGGGTTAAGGCATAACCCAGGTCAGGGATGTTATAGTCTTATTCTTCCCATAATATTGTAGGTGACTGGGAATGTCTTATTCTCCCCTCACCTAAGGTTAGAGGTATGGTAGGTTCCTCAACCCTACTTAGTTAGGTAGGCATAATTATATTACATGAAAATCCTCTTTATTATATTTGTTAATGGCAAGCTTCTTTGATATATAGCCTCATACTCTTGTTCTATTCATCTTATGATGAAATCTCAGCCTTTACTTTCATTTTATTTCCTTATCTTTTATTCTTATTCATTATTTGACACATACCTTGTATTTCTCTCGCTTGCTGGGTGATTACCCAACCACCCACGTTTAGATCAAGGTGTTGAACATGACCAAGGAGAACATATCTTCCAACATGAACCTAGCTCTTGGAGATGTTGCTTGGAGACAAGATTGTAGTAGTCTAGACTTCCCTCTATCTAGATCCTAATTGTGTGTCTTGATGTAAACCCTAATGGGATAATTTGATGTATTATTGTAAACCTTTTATGAAATTCAATATAGTCAATTATTTTTTTTATTCCACTACTTTCTAATGGTCTTTTGTATACCAATGTTAAATAAATTTGGAAAATTTATGCCCATTCCAGCATACCTCTGAGAGTGTTTGGAATGGATGTCAATTCTTCAATTTTTTTAGTAAAGGGGTGATTTCACTCTCCTTACAACATGGTATCAGAGACCATGGTAGTCGGAATCAGACTATTTCAATTTTTTCTCCCTAATTAGAATCCCTACCTTACATAGTTCCTTTAGGTGGCATGGTTTCGCTACAGTTGATCTATAAATGATGAAAGGTTGATTTAGGACCCTATAGTTACACATTAGTATCATGATGAATAAAACTATAAAATACTCATAAATAAAATATGCATAACTTAATTTTGTTTAGGTTTGCCTTTCGACAACTATTACGGCATGAAGTTGAAGAAAAGGTGTCTAGAAAGGATCAGGTTATGGGGATTGGCAATATTTTCCTCCACGCCACTTGCTTGGTTTATGAGGACTCCTAGATCCATATGATACCGGTCTAGCCTAAGATGAAATGGATTGTCTGAAATAGTTTGCTTTTAGGAAATAGTGACCATAGACATCTATGTTGTATATATTTGGGAATCCTATGTTTTAAGTGTATGATGACTTGTTTGAGGATGTATACCCAATATAGTTCCCTTATGACCCATATAACCACATGTTTTGATAGTTATCCCTAGAACCTAAACTTTGATGTTTGGTGTTTAGTAAGCAATCAGCGTGCGCAATGAAGCATGATGAATCTTGTATATGGTCTATTTGGACTCACCCTTTTACCTCTAGATTAGTTTAGCTTGGTATGTCAAACCTTTTAAGGGGTGGAGAGTAGTTGGTTTGATGATGTTTGGGTAGTCAAACTTTGTGGATGAAATCCTTTCCAAGGGAATGGAGTCATGTAACATACTGAAATATAGCTACTCTGACTTTAGAAACCCTAACTCCCTAATGCATAAGTTAGTGTGCTTGAATCCTTAGTTTTCACCAAACAAGTTATAGTTGTAACCACATGTTTCTTTATATCCAAAAGAACATATAATGTTCATCTAATGAATAGTTCATATATTTGAACCCTAATGAATATCTAATGCACATAATAAGAGTAACTCACATTTTAATACTAATAATGGATAGGCATGATGTTGACCATGTCATAAACCAATACAACCTAATGAAATGACAAGAAAGATAATTTTAACCTAATCTTGTATTTAATTCATACTAAGTATGTATAGATGAAGAATAATGATCATGTTAACCTAAACCCTAAGTTGTAATCATCTAACCTTAACATATACATCCTTAATGCCTTTCATGATACATTAATGACATTAGGTGTCATAATCAGTTAACAAACTTTGATACAACTAAATGATATATATAATCATCTAATCACATATTAATCAAGTCATCAATATGAAATGCATGGTATGTTACCTTGTTATCTAATACACACATGATTATTCACTTAATGTGAATCAATTCGTAATATGCCTCACCTTGATCATTAAAATACATGGAGTGGCTTCAATATGAATATGAAGTGATTTGATTCACATAAATGTGCAAATCAAAAATATAAATAAATATTAGAAAATGATTAATGATGACATCAATGTGAGAAATAAAGATCATGCGACAATGAGATAACGTTTAATATAAATATATGTAGTTGATGTGACATAATTTGGATTGAATGAAAACTTAATTAAAACTTTAAAATTTAATGCAAAATAATTCGTCATAACTTAATGTGGTGAAAGTATAAGGATAATGAAGTCGAAGCTCAAAATATTAAGGATAATGATCAAGCATATTGAGAGAATTGAGTAACCCATAATTTTGCTAAAATTCTTAGTAAGATAAATGAGAAATATATATACGATGTTTCATGGATGATAATGAAATATTAATTCCTTGGTAATAAAGTAGTGGTATAGATATGTACTGTTATTTGTGTGCTCTTAGTATCTACCACTGGTATCAACAATCTTGATTGCTTGAGGTACCAACCCATAAATTCCTTTTCGCGGCGGTATCAGAATGGTTTGAAGGTACCAACTTTTGGAATATTCCATGGACTAGTTGTGGATCATCGTTGGGTTTGTAAATTTTTGGTCATTGTTTTGAAGGCCAAAGATCACTTTTCATATCAATCTCGGTGGTCTTGACTAGCATGTCAATGTCACCAAGATTTTACTACACAGCCTGCATACACTCATTAGTAAACATCAAAAATGATTTTGGTGGTACCGACTAATGGGTCTACTTCATAGAAAATTTTCATGTAGAATCATGTTGAAATTAATCTCAGTCTTGGTGGTACTGACTAACATGTTGGTGCCATTGAGATTTTACTATTACTGCAACAATAGAGTAGTAAGCTAAAAAATATACCTTGACGGTACCGATGGGGAGTCTGTGCCACCCAGTTTTCATGTAGAACTTAACCAAATTCCATTACTGAAGTCAGTGCCACAGACTAGGAAGTTGGTGGTACTAAGATATCTGAAGATAATACTTCCAGTATTAATACTTGAATAATAATATTATCTATGATATCAAAGATTGATTCAGGCTAAAGACACATGGAAAGTCCCTTAAGACACCTCATGCTTCACCTCTTTCTTTATATAGCCATGTATACCCCTTCCCAACTCACAATTCGAAAAATCTTGCTCTCCTTTTCTTTCCTCTAGCTTAGATAATAGTTCATTCTGTATTTGACCACGAAGTTGAGTGTCCCAAGGTAATAGAGGGAGCCTACCTTGGTGAAGAAGGCTCATAGGGCTTCCAAATTGCTCCATTAGAGTTTCTAAAGCTCCTCCTTGGTAATTTCGACAAAAACTAGTAAGCCTCCTCCCTTTCTTCCCTATTTTCATACTTTTAGTCTTCCCTAAAACTTCTTATAGGTCGGAACCATGACCATACATGGTAAGACTCCACCTAAAACCCTAAAACATCTCATCTCCATGCTCTTTTGCTAGGGTTTGCACCTCTAAAGTGGAGAAGGTGATCTTTGCTCAAGAAAGGAGCTTATCTTGGAGCAACCATACCTTATAATCTCGGGATCATTTCTGTTTGGACCTTCTTACATTCCTAGAGGCATGTTTTGTTAACCCCTTCTCATATATTGCTTAGTACAAGCTTAAAACCCATGCTTCTATGTTGATAATCGATGATTTCCATCTCTTTTTACCATGTTCTACTAAGGATTTGGTTTCTTGCTATTTTATCTTCTCTAGAATGTCTAGTTTGGTTATCTAAGAAACTTCAAACCTGATCTTGGGTCAAATGGTGTTTTCTCCCTCTCTCTTTAATTATCTCGATCGATTTGATGATGTGGCAATTTCCTATTCGTCAGTATTGAAAAATCCATATCTTCTAAACTGTTGATCCAAATTTGACAAATAAATATGTTTTAGAATTGTAAAATTAATATCTTTCGAATAAAAATATTTTTAAGGTCTGATTTCATGTTTTTATGAAGGGTGATTTTTGTAGAATGAATTTAATGCATAAAATCCATAAAAAATTACATCTTAATAATTATAACTCCAAAATTAACATAAGAATATGTTTTCTTCATCGGGAGAACCTAATATGTTCATTGGTTATATTTTCAAAATCTAAATTCGAATTTTGCTAAAAAGTTCTAAAATTAGGATTTCTATATATTAATGTGCACTATGTACTCTAATACATGTTAATATATTGAAAATAGGCAAAGTGGAACTGGGACTCAATTAAAGTGGTGAAATTTAGTAATTGATATAAGTAAGAGAGTTATGTGCATTCCTTACACCCTATGTTGGGATAATTGTAGACAAACCCTATATTTCCCTAATGAGGCTTAAATGAACCCTAAATATTCTATTCTTGAATCCCAATGTTGTTCATGCCTTAAATTAGATTATAATTTCTTCTTGTTTGGGTCTTATTCCCCACTGCCATGCTTATTGAATATTATGACTACTCTTACCATGACTACTTTTCTAGCATGTGGATTTATGTTCTATTTAATTTAAAGTAGCGATACTTATGTACAACCACCCACAGAGGACATGTAAATAATCACCCTTGGGAATGTCTTATTCTTTCCATAATATTGTAGGTGACCAAGAATGTCTTATTCTCCCCTCACCTAAGGTTAGAGGTCTGGTAGGTTCCTCAACCCTACTTAATTAGGTGGGCATAATTATCTTACATGAAAATCCTCTTTATTATATTTGTTAATGGCAAGCTTCTTTGATATATAGCCTCATACTCTTGTTCTATTCATCTTGTGATGAAATCTTAGCCTTTACTTTCATGTTATTTCCTTATCTTTTGTTATTATTCATTATTTGGCACATACCTTGTATTTCTCTCTCTTGTTGGGTGATTTCCCAACCACCCAGGTTTAGATCGAGGTGTTGAGCATGACCAAGGAGAACATATCTTCCTTCATGGACCTACCTCTTGGAGATGTTGCTTGGAGAAAAAATTGTAGTAGTCTAGACTTCCTTGTATCTAGATCCTAATTGTGTGTCTTGATGTAAACCCTAATGGGAGAATTTGATGTATTTTTGTAAACCTTTTACGAAATTGAATATAGTCACTTTTTTTTTATTCCACTGCTTTCTAATGGTCTTTTGTATACCAATGTTAAATAAATATGGAAAATTTATTCCCATTCCATCATACCTCTAAGAGTGTTTGGAATGGATGTCAATTCTTCAATTTTTTTAGTAAAGAGGTGATTTCACTCTCCTTACAATATCACCTTGGATTTATGGTGGGTCTACACCGAACCAAGAAAGGTCATGATGCAATATGGGTCGTGGTAGATCGTCTTACCAAGTCAGCACACTTCCTTGCCTTAAAGACCACTGCTAAGGTGTGAGACCTAGCTGAGCTATATATCATAGAGATAGTGCATTTGCATGACATACCCAGTTCCATCATCTCGGATAGAGATCCAAAGTTTACTTCCAAGTTGTGGAAGCAAGTTCAATAGGAAATTGGCACTAGGTTGAAGTTTAGTACCACTAATCACCCCCAGACGGATGGTCAATTAGAAAGGACGATCCAGACATTAGAAGATCTATTAAGAGCTTGTGTGCTCGATTGGGGTGGCTCATGGGAGTAGTACTTACCTTTAGATGAGTTTGCCTACAACAATAGCTACCAAGCCAATATCAGGATGCCTCTGTATGAAGTTTTGTATGGGAGACCATGTTAGTCACCACTTCACTGGGATGATGTGGGTGAGAGGACCATGTTGAGGTCAGATGAGCTCCAAGTGTATGTTGATAATGTTGATTTGATCAAGCAAAGGCTGAATCGAGCCCATGATTGATAAAAGTCATATGCTGATGCAAAGCGGACTGATATGCATTTCACTATAGGAGAGCATGTGTTTTTGAAAATTCAACCGCTCTGAGCTATAGCCAAGAACAGAGGAAAGTTGAGTCCCCAGTATGTGGGTCTGTTTGAGGTTCTAGAACGGATTGGAGAAGTTGCATATCATTTGGCGTTACCCCCTCAATATAACATGATGCATGATGTGTTTCACGTGTCCAACCTAAAGCGATATGTGCAAGATTTGAGCCATGCGTTGAGCATTGAACCTATTGAGCTTCCAGGGAAGCGGACTTATCTTGAGACACCTTTGTAGATTTTAGATACCAAGGTTAAAGAGCTCAGATGCAAGAATATAGAGATGGTAAAGGTTCTTTGGAGGCATCACGGTGAGGATGAGGCCACATGGGAGTTGAAGGCGGACATGGAGAAAGCATACCCTGATTTGTTTGTTTGATTGCTTGAAATTTTGAGAGAAAAATTCCTATTAGGAGGGGAGGATGTTATAACCTCATTTTTCTACACAATGTAATGAGATTTGTAAACTTCCTTTTAAAAGATAAAATCAATGGTTGATTATTTGTTTGAAATGCATAGTTTTCATTCCTAATAGCCTTGTTTGTTTTCTTGTTGGGCTTTACTCGATATTAAGCCCAATTGAAATAAAAAGAAAAGAAAAGGAAAAGGAATTTGTTTGAATAAAGAGATAAATAAGAAAAGGGATAAAATAATGAGATGAAATGGCAAGGGAATATTTCCCAAGGTAAGATTTCGTGCCTTTAAGGTTCCTTGAGGTCTAAGGAATCCAAGATGATAATTTAATGGCAAGGGAAAAATAAAATATGTGAAAAATGTATATTATTAAGTGATGACTTGCAACTAAAGAAAAGGACAGGATATCTTTAGATAATAATCCCAAATTTGGCATGATGGAAGACTAAGACTTTAATGAGTTTTCCTTAAAATTTTAGATATAAAGGATCTACGGTTTAGTAGTTATGATTTTCTCAAATTATCTTTAAAATATGGTTTTATCTTGAAAATTGTAAATCTTTTCCTTTTTGGTTGAGCGTGAGGGATGAGGGCCATTGGATCTTGATCCAACGAGCACCACTCATTGTGCAGTTCCAAAGGAACTATGACTCTAGCCAAATTAGAGAGGGACTTTCCCCCTTGATTTCCTCTTGACCCTATGCATGTGCATTCATAGAAATAATTCCATTGAGTCTGGGAGAGGATCGCGAACCCTCTTGACCCTGGATTGGGGATCTCTCGAAGCCTCTAGGAGAAATGCCTAATTGGGCTAAGAAACAAGCAGAGACGGGGATAAGAAACCCTATGAGGACCCTCCCAAATCCTATAAAAGGACCCCACTCGATTCCTCGCCCCACAATAATCATGAATAGCTGCCTTATGAGACTCGAACCCCTCTCTACCTATAGATTGCTCCCGCTCCGACGAAAACTCTGCCACATCCTCGCATGAAGAGAAGGACAAAGATGACACACAACAATAGTCAGATAGTGGTCCACAGTAGTTCGCGTACCGATCCAGCACTCCAAGGCTGAGCTGGGTAAATTAAGTCGTGTGCAACGTGACACATCACATTGGAAGGCGGATCATCAGACCATTGATGGAGCGGCCCCAAATTTTCGGTAAATCGTTCCCTCTCACTGAAATTCCAGAAAAATACTTTTGCTTGTGAAATTAATAGAAATTTATAGGAATCTTGAATTAACAAACTTAATACATGAAAGTTGATTAGAAAAATGTGAGTAATAAGATAAATATAGATTGAAAGCCTGAATTTGTCTCTTTTAACAAAAGTATATTATTTTGATAAAAAAGGTATTAATTTGTGATTAGAAACCCTGATTGATGATAAAGGATAGATTTCATAGTGCAAATAAGTTAATTTGAGCATTGTTAACTTGTCTAATGATAAAAATGAATTTTAACCTATTTTGAATAAGAAATTGCAAGATTTAGGGTTTTAAATCTAATATGATGGTTAATATCCTTAGAAACCCTAAATAGGGGAAAAAGGAAAGAAAAGTGCCTTTAACCTGAAATTAGGGTTATATGTTGTTAAAAGGTAACCTTAATATCTTTCATGAGGAGTAGATGAGATAATTAGGGTTTGTGAGTAATTTTATAAAATTAGGGTTTAGAATAGTAAAAATAAAGTGAAATCCTAATTGTAATAAAAAACCTAAAAAGGACTAGTAACCCTAGGAAACAACTAGGCTTAATAGACCTTGATGGCTTGATCAATGATAGGAAATTTAAATGCATATTTTAGGATCATCTTGTGTGCTTGCTTGTTTACTAGATTTCTTTCTTAGTTGGATTATTTCTGCACTCAAGTCAGCCCGACATGTATGTGGTTAATTGTGGTTAATCACATTAGTTTCCTGAAGGTTTTCTGGATGATTAATCACATTGAATGAAACCTATCAATTTGGATGATCATACACGCAAATCATAAAGTCACTATGATTATCACAATTATAATATAAGTGTGTATTCTAGCGCCTATATGCCACCCTGATGGATGATGCAAAAAGGTCAAGCCCAGGAGGGAAGACCCATGGGTACCATGAGTGGTGACCCCATACACCAAGCTCGGGACTGAGAAGGTGGTCTTTGTTGCATGACTAATGGGCACCATTAGAGGTGACCCCATGCACCAAGCTCGGGATTGAAAAGGTGGCCTTAAGTCAATGGAAAAAGAGAAACCCTAAAGAGGGTATTCCAGGGTTAGGGTAAAAGCGGCAGAGAATGTAACATTGAAAGCGTAAATTGACTTGTTAATTAACTTAATTGTGATATTTAGATTGTTAGCCATATTTGTGAAATTTTGGTTGTCCCCACATACCAGCATATTGATATATGCTAACAGACGTTTTGTTTGTCAGCGTTTTAGGTGCAACTCTGAAAAGAACAAACAGTAAAGTGACACATTGTGAAAATAAGAAATAAAGTGCAAGGAGGATTAGATAGAATATATTCAAGCTGTGGATAGAAGTAGATTTCCAATGTTTTTAAAAGGTATGCAAAGTTTTATTTTATACCAAATTTCAGTTTAGTTGGTAGAATTTCATAATTATTTCTGATTAAGTGTCGAACCTTTGATCCAATTTATTGGGATGATGGCTCTGACCTCTTGGTCTCCCTTAAGTGGGGGCTACTGGGAGGCAGGATCATTACAGCTACTCACGTGAAGGGGGAACAGAGGTTGAAGACGACGGGAGAGGAAAGTACCCTCCTGCCCTCGCGTCCACGTTGTGAAGGTAAGGGCTTTATTGTAAATTCTCACCTTTTCTTTTGTTTCATGAGAGAGTAGCCTCACAGGTCTAAGTGGTTAGGTGGCATGATCCAGTTGGCTCGAGTCTGGCCTACTAGTGCGATTTAATAAATCTGAAATACACACATGGCAATTTCTGATTGGTTGAAAATGCTTTTTCTTATAAAAAATCGTAACTGGTTATGGGAATATCAGATGAAGATAACTTATATATGAAGTTGATTATAAAAATATGTAGAATCCTATTAAAATAGAATTGAAGCTTGATATCACTTGTAATTTAAAAAGTGCATAAAGTTACCACTTGTAATACATTAAAGTACGATAGAACCCTAATTTGAGATGGTAATCAGATTTAATGTCTCTTTTTGGTTATTCTAAGTAGTATTAACCTATTCATTATAAAAGGAAGAGTTAAATCCAAAAAATATGATATTATGCTTGTTTTAGGGTTTTATACACATGATTATGCATTAATGGGCTTATAAACCCTAATTTTGGAAAATATGGGTTTTAGTGGTTTTTAATCCAAAAATATAAGCATACAACTGAGATATAATGATCCTAAGCTTGGTTTAAGATTAAAGAACCCTTAGTGAGGATAATTGGAATAATTAGGGTTTTTGTAAACAAGAAACCTATTTTAGGGTTTTTAGCCTAAAATAGGTAAAGTTGTATAAAGCAACCTAAGAAATCCTAATGAACCCTAAGGGGACTTGGAAGCCTTAGAAAGTATCCTCATGTCATTAGGAAGTGTTTAGAATATTACAGTGACATTAGGCAATCAATATGTTTCAGGAATTTAGGGTTTCTTGCATTAGGTGCTTGCTTGGATATCTTGTTGATTTTGGATTCTCTTGCTCAAGAATAGGTATGTGGTTACACTTATGAATAATCACTCTAGTTTCACGACGATTTCTGAGATTTTATCAGTTGCTTAGAAGTAAATGCTTGGTTAACTTTTATTTCATGCAATTGTATAGTGACTATGACTATCACCATAAGTATATGTGCATGACTAGCTCATATCCTAGTCCTCCTCTGTAGCTTTGATGATTATGAGATGGATGACCTAGTACATGGTCTACCCTTTGGGTAGGATCATCAGTTTATCATGAGTCAATGTGTTGGTCTACCCTTGGGTAGGACGATACGACTACACAACCCTTTGTAGTGATCTACTTGTAAGATAGGATCACGGGGGTTAACTGAGATCTACCATATGTTAGAGGTAGTATCCATGTCTACTACAGGGATAGCACAGAGGCAAGAATATGTAGGGATTGAGTAGTTATGTTTAAAATATAAATTTGATTTGTTAAACCATAATTTGTTTGCAATATGATGTCATAATTAGATGCATGTTTTTGGTTCCCCAACATACTAGTATAATTCATTATACTGACCGACGTTTTGTTTATCAACATTTCAGGAATATCTAAAATTGGACAAACAATAAAGTTCAACTTGTGAAGAATAAAGTTAAATCGTAAAGGAGGATTTAGTTAGATAGAATTCTAAAGTGGGTAGAAGTTCTAGATTCCTATTTTTTAAAGGTATGTGAAAAGTAAATTTTTTTCCCATTTTAAGCTTAGTCTTTGGTAGAATTTATTAATTATTTTTTATTATTTGCAAAACCATTGATCATGTTATGGGATAGCGGCTCCAACTTCTTGGTCTTCCTAAATTGGGGGTTACTGGGGAGCGGGGTCATTACATTTGGCATCAGAGAAATAACACATGTAGTAGGTGGGGCCCACATGGGCATGTGGCATGCCAGTCTTAAGCCGTACAATCCAGGCATGTTAGAAAGGGTTGTCCATGGTGATATAGCCACCCTTGCCTTGGTATTCTGTGATCAGGAGTTGGGTGCCCACGGGCCATTCTGGGTCTGCACTGAATGGGTAAATATTATGAGGCCATATAATTGAGCCTTGATGAGGATGTCAAGAGTCTATGCATTGTAGATTGTAATTTCCCAAGATTTGAGGCCTTGGTTTGAATGATCTTAAAAAGAATGATTGGACTACCCATATCACCAAGGTGCACCTCCTTTTCCCAGATCCCATCACTAAAGAACTCCATATTTAAGCGGGCTCAGCTTGGAGTTGTACTAGTATTGATGACCTATCGGGAAGTTGACCACGGCTTGCGCATGAGCTTGGATAATGCATGCAGTTAAGGCTAGTGGTGGTTTGTAGGACCAGTCATCATTCCTAAAACTGTACTAGATCCTTGTACAGTGGGCCCAGATGTTACAAATGGTATCATAGCCAATTCCCCTTCAGTAGGTGGGGCCCACATGGGCATCTGACATGCCAGTCTTGAGCCATGCGGTCCAGGCCTGTTGGAAAGGGCTATCCATGGTTAACGTATCCACCATTGCATTGGTATTCTGTGATCGGGAGTTGGGTGTCCATGGGCCATTCTGGGTCCACAATAAACTAGGAAAATATTGTGAGGCCATATAGTTGAGCCTTGACGAGCACGTCAAGAGTATAAGTGGGGGAGATTGTAACATCCCAAGATTTGAGGCCTCAAATAAAACAATCTTAAAGGAATGATCGAACTACCCATATCACCAAAGTTCACCTTCTTTTCTGGGAGCCCAACACTAAATCACTCCATAGTTAAGTGTGCTCAGCTTGGAGTAGTACTAGGATGGGTGACAGTTGGGAAGTTGATCCTGGCTTGCACGTGAGTGAGGAAAAAGTGCTCAGTTAAGGCTAGTGGTGGTCTATGGGGCCAGTTGTCATTCCTAAAACCTTACTAGATCCTAGGGCAGTGGGCCTGGGTGTTAAAAATGGTATCAAAGTCATAACCCCTCCAGTAGGTGTGGCCCACATGGGCATGTGGCATGCTAGTCTTGAGTTGTGCGGTCTAGGCATGTTGGAATGGGTTGTCCATGGTGATGTAGCCAGCCTTGCACTGGTATGCCATGATCGAGAGTTGGGTGCCCATGGGCCATTCTGGGTCTGCACTAAAATGAGGAAATATTGTGAGGCCATATAGTTGAGCCTTGATGAGGACGTCAAGAGTCTAAGTGGGGGAAATTGTAATAACCCATGATATGGGGCCTTAAATAGAACGATCTTAAAAGGAATGATTAGACTACCCATATCACCAAGGTGCACCTCCTTTTTCGGGACCCCATCACTAAAATACTCCATAGTTAGGCATGCTCAACTTGGAGTAGTACTAGAATGGGTGACCAGTCAGGAAGTTGACCCTATCTTGCGTGTGAGCGTGGATAAAGCACACAGTTAAGGCTAGTGGTGGTCTGTGGGGCTAGTTGTCATTCCTAAAACTCTACTAGAGCCTAGGGAAGTGGACCCAGATGTTACAAAGACGATAACGACACTCAAGGTAATTATAGAACCAAGTAAAATGATCCCATTGTGACTATCTTTCTCTTTGAAAGAAAACAAATTCTATCTAATAGCCTCACAAGTGATTGCTTACACTAATCATGTTGATATCAAGTATTTGATGTCAAAGAAGGATGCAAAGCCCCATATTGATTAGGTAGATTTTATTTCTTCAAGAGTTTCCTCTATAGATAAAGGATAAGAAGGGAATTAAAAATATTGTTGTAGATCAACTTGCTGACTACACATATGAGACAATGACATGCTAACAGTTAGTGATTCAGTGCTTGATGACCACTTGCTGAAAATATCTATGCTCACCCCATGGTATGCCGATTTGGCTATAGAAGTGGTTTTCCTTCAACTAGATTGCACATAGAATGAAAAGATGAAGTTTATGTCTAACATCCACCATTAAGATGGAAGAGCATTATCTATTCAGGTCATGTTTAGACAGTTTCTACCTTCAGTGCATATCTGAAGACGTAGCTCCTTTCATCATTAAACAATGTTATTCTGGCCCAACTATAGGAAATAAGAGATCCAAAAAGTCTCAACATCCCTTAATGTTTGTTCTTATATCCCTCTAACTTCAATGAGGTTCACAACTATGTCAAATCTTATGACCAATGCCAGGGATATGGTAATATTTCCAAGTGGGATGAAATGACACTCAATATTCGGTAGACATTTGAGATCTTTGACATTTTGGGTGTGGACTATATGGGTCAATTCCTCCTCTTACGTCTTCTCTAACATCCTTGTCCCTGTTCATAATATTTCAAAATGGGCTGAAGCTATCCCCACATTTTCTAGCGATTCTAACCTAGTCAATAAGATATTTGGTGACACCATCTTCCCAGATTTTGGAGTTCCACGCACTTTCATTTATGATGGAGGGTCTCATTTCCTTGAGTGAAACTTTGAAGGACTCCTTCAAAAGTATGATGTCTCCTACCATTTAGATACTCCATACCACCCATATATGAGTAGTTAAGTGGAAATTCTAATCTCTAAATCAAAGACATTTTCATGAAGAGAGTTGGTAGGACAGACAAGATTGGGCTCACAAGCTGAATGACACACTCTAGTATTAGCTAACTGCTTACAAGACCCCCCTGTGCACTACACCATGTACACTAATTTATGGAAAGTCTTGCCACCTATTAGTGGAGCTTGAATTCAATGTTTGATAGATGATCCAACAAGTCAACTATGACCTTCGTGCAGTAAAAGAAATATGTTTGCTTCAACTACAAGAACTAAAAGAGTTGAGACTAAAAACATACAAGAATGCATAGAGCGAAAAAGATATGAAATGATGGCCACTTGAAGAGGAAATATTTGCAAGTAAGGGATCAAGAATTACTGCACAACACCCATCTCCTTCATTTTCCATGAAAGATCAGGGTCCACTGGTCATCTCCATTCATCATCAATAACATATTTACTCATGGAGTTGTTAAAATTTAAAGTGAGATGGGTGAATTCAAAGTTATTGGGTAGCATCTGAAACACTACTTCAAAAAAAATGATATGTATGAAAACCAACCACTCATGCTCCTTTCCCTAACGTATCAAGATTGATCTTCAAACATCAAGATGCCAACATTAAACAAAGGTGCTTCTCCAAAGGCAGCCTAAGTGTTACTTTCATTTTTAGTTGTTTTTTACATTCTACTTCATATTTTCATTTGCTTAGTTAGTTATTCTCATGACAAGATAATATGTGACAACAATTTTGATTGCAATTTAAAGACTTTGACTTAATGGAGAGCAACCACGACTGATTGACCACCCAATAAAAAATTTCCCCTCCATATTGGAATTAGTATTTGAACAAGGAAAGAAAATATCTACATTAAAGGTGGAGAGTGGGTGGTACATATTTAACTCTTGATCTACACCTATATGTTTGTAACTTATGATATCATCATTCCATTTCAGCATTGAATTTGCTTAAAAGTTTCAATTTTTTTCTTTTCTAGAATAATCAAAGTCATTATCTATACAACTTATATTATTATTTTTGTCTGCATCTATGCATGTTATCAACACTTAATACTACCCTTACTCGATGCAACACCTTCAATTGACTAATCTTTGAAACAAAATTTTTATCATTAAGCACATTAATCTTTCCATTTCAATTTATCAATAGATATACAACAATTTGGAAGCATAGCTTCAGTAAACAAAAAACCTATCTATGAAGGAATTCAAAATCTATGCAAATTTTGTCCCATACTCTATTAGTCAATGGGCTCACATCATAAAAAATGGTTTGGTTCCTTGTATTCCAAATATAATAGATGACAAGTAAGAAAATAAGCTTTCTTTACATCCCCGCCAATAGTAGTAGGTCTTCTAATGAATCATGTGTGACAACATTCATCGACCTCGCCTGTGCCCATATGTTCGATGCAAATTAACACTCCCATAGTAGGTGCCTTGTTGTTTTAGAAGTGTGTGTACATAAGCAACATCTTGATGCCAGATGAATCCCTCTTTTTTGTAGACAGTCTTCTATGGTAATCTTCTCTTCTAAAATTTTACCAACAGCTAACATGCATGCTTTGATGTGCCTTAGTACTCCCAAAGCAAGTATCCCAAGTCACATCTGATGATTGAACTCTGCATATGTTCCATGTTCCCTTGAGGGTGAACCTATTGCCCCTTAAAATAACAAAGGTCAACTTCAACATAAATTAGAATGTTGTTACATAGCTCTCTCAGCTCCTCTACCCCTCACACACAAGGGATTTCCCAAGATTCCTCCTAGATGATTGCACTTTGTTTCTTTATTATATTTAGACTAGAGAGCATCATTAAAGAGCTTGCCTGTTACGACCCCACCTTCTGGTAACCCCCAATTAAGGAAGACTGAGAGTTCGAAGCCACACACATAATTTCTGGATCAAAGGTTTGATAATTAATCAAGAACAATTATTAAATTTTAACAGACTAAATTGGAAAGATGTATGAAAATAAACTTTACATACCTTTTCAAATTTTGGATTTCTAAACTTCTATCCATATATGAATTCTACTGTAACTAATCCTCCTGGCATTTTACTTCATATATTTCATAATATGACGATTTACTATTTGTCCTTTTGGCTTTGTACCTAAAACGCCGACAAACAAAACGTCGGTCAGCCGAAGCTGGTATGTGGGGGAAACAATAATCGTGCAATTATTTATAACAATGTACTGCACCCAATTATTGTTTAACAAACAATTTTACAGTTTAAATATAGTTGTGCGATCCATGTATATCCTATCTCCATTATACCCCTCATGATCCCACCTAACAGGTGAATTAGTTTCTAGGGTTGAGTCACATGGCAATACCCGTAGGTAGCCCACTCCTTAACTCATGTCACACTAAGAGTCTCATGGCACTACACATGTGTAGCTCAATTTCTAACTCATGATAGCCTAGACCTTGCTCTAGGTTACCCTTTTTAGCCTTTGGATAGACACAGGGGTGGTCCTGGATCTAAGCCAGTTGTATGTATACATTTATAGTGATAGTCATAGTCACTCTATAGTTGCATGAAATAAAAGCATCCAATATTTAATTTCAAGCTACCGATAAAACCTCGACAAACCCTCATAAAACTAACTCGAAATATTCATAAGTGTAACCACATACCTGGTTTGATGATTTCACAAGCATTAAGCAATTCCAACCAAGAAAGCAATCCAAGCAAGCAATTCAACAATCACATAATTCCTGAAAAGAATATGTGCTCTATTCACTACACACTTTATCAAGAATCTACTTTATTGACTTGGATTGACTTTCTAGGGTTTCCAATCCAAATTAAGGTTTCATTAATATTCATTAGGGTTTCTTAGATCAATTTCTCAAACTTTATTCCTTTTAGGTCAACAACCCCAAAATACTCTTTCTACTCATATAAACCCTAATTGCTCAAATTATCCATTTTAATGGTCTTTTATACTCAAATTGACTTAGGATCATCATATCCCTTATTTATTCATGGATTTGAACAATTAAAAGACATATTCACCTAAATTAGGGTTTTTCAAGATCATTAATGCATATTCATGCACGAAACCCTAAATTAAGCCAATTATATAAAAAGATAATCTTTTTAGATCCTATTTTCACTTTTATTAACAACAGGTTAATATTGTCTTGAATTATCCAAAGAACATCATTAAATCCATCTATTATCAAATCTAAGGGTTTTTCGTTAATTAAATCATTAAATATGATAACTTTATGTACTTTTCAAATTTCAAACATATTTATGCACATAAACTCTAAATTAAACTAATTACGTGCAAAGTTCATCCTTTTCGATCTTAATGTATCTTTTTACAATTAACATGTTAATATCAACTTTAATCACCCATTAAACTCTACTAATTTCATTAATAATCTCAAAGTAGAGTTCCTTAATCTTTTATTCATTAAAGTTGATAACTTACACTAGTTTTTGAATTGTAAGAGGAATCAGCTTTTAAACATATTTTTATTGAATTCCTCTCATTTTTCTGAGCAAAACGCATATATTATTCGTATCAGTCCGAGCTACCGATTTTTAGATATGAATTTTGAAAATTAGACTTACTTGAGCCAATCTGGGAGCACCACATCACCTCTATCTCCATGCACGTAGTGATTAGGAAACATAATAGATTTATGTTTTTGCCCCTGGTAAGTTACACGTCTCTTCAGCCCACAGAGGGCATTTTTGTCCACACACCTTATGCCTTCTTCTTTCTCGCGCTAACCTAGCACTGCTTGCTCCGATCGTGCTTGGCGCGACCTCTCCTCCCCTTCCCCGACCCTGTCAGTCGCCAAGGAAGGTTCCCCCCTCTCCGTGGGTCCTCTCCGTAGTTGTTGGTGTACCCCACTCGCAGCCAGGACAACTGGCCCATGCTGGCCGAGCCTGCAACCTGCGGCCGGCCTGGAACCCGTTCTACAGGTGCTGCGTGGTGGCGGTTGGTAGGGAAAGATGGCCTAGATCCGGGCGGTAACTCTGTGCCTCCCCAAAGATCCTTCTACAACAGCTACATGCCCCCTTGAAAGCCCTATTCTTCTTGGATAGGGTTTGCTCTAGGAAGAACAAGAAGAAGACGGGGAAGAGAGACAAATGTGTGGGATATCCTTTGGGCTCAACCCTGGGCTCTTCCCTTATATAGGGGAGAGTATCCATGCCCCAGCATACTTGCCCTTGAAGAAAACAAGGCTTTTCCTAATGGGAAAGGAATTTTCCTTAATAAAGAAGTATTTTCTCTCTCCTTCAAAATTCCTTACTTATCCATGATCCTTGGTCATTAAGGAATTCAAAATTCTCTCTTTTTATCTTCCTTGTTCTTGGCTTTAACTCTATTGGCCACGAAAATCAACTTCCTTAATGTAATTAACATCCCCTTTTGATAACATCAAAAAGTCAATAATTATGTAGCACATTAGCCTCTTATTTTGCAACTTTGGTATTTTCTCTATCTTTCTTCTTTATTGGGACTCCTTGGATCCGAAGACACTCTATTGTTTCGAAATTCCTTTTTCAAGGATATTCGTTATCCTTCTAAATGCATCAATATGCATTATTTCACATTATCTTGTTTATTTCTCATTAAAATATCTCTTGTTGAGGATTTCTCTTTATTTCTCTTTTATTTTCCTCATTGGTATTCCTTTTAACATTAGGAATCCTTGGGATACTAAATTCCACCAAGGATAACTCAATTATACCTCTTTTCACTTGTTTTCCACATTTTATCATTGTTTTCAATTTCTTTCTTAATAAAGAAATACTTAATTGATCTTTTCTTTTCTTATTGCATTCTCTATGCAATTTTGGACTCCTTGGGACCCAAGAGGGACGAAATCACCTTTGTATTACATTCTTTTGCCTTTTAGAGGTTTCCACTTCTCTCTTTTCTCAAAAACTCAATTATTCATTTATTAATTGAATTTCCTTGTTATTGGGCCCAATAGCCAATAAAGCCCACAACACAATCATCAAGGCTATTGTAAATGAGATCCATTTATTCCAAACAAATTATATCATAATTTGTTCAAATATCCTTAATACGAGAAATTACATTTCTCACCCAATGAACCCAAAAATTGGGGTTGTAACATCCTTCCCCTCTTATAGGAATTTTGTCCTCAAAATTCTATCAAGCAAAAAAAAAAACAATTCAGGATAAGAATTTTCCATGTCCATCATTGGCCCTTATGTGTCTTTACCTTACCCATGGTGCTTCCGAAGAACCTTTATCATCACATATCCTTTCCTCTAAGTTCTTTCATCATGGCGTCTATAAACTGCACAGGTGACTCAGGACATTTCAGCCTCCCTTGGGGCTCACTAGGTTCATTGCTCAGCACATGGTCTGGGTACCTCACATAGTGCTCTAAATTGGACGCCTGGAACTTATCACACATTTCTTTATCTTGAGGGGGGAGATCAAACTTAACCCTCTCCACCAAACCATGACAAAAGAACCCACGCATCGGGGATTCAACTCTCTTAGCTATAACTAGGAGGGGTCGGATTTTTATGTCACATATTCTCCCACAATGAACTGCATGTCAGTCTATTTTGCATCTTCTCACAACTCTTGTCATCTCTAGGCTCCTTTTAGCCATTGGACGATCAAAGCAACTTCATCTACACACATTGTGGCCCTTTTCTAACCATCACGGGGTCCTTTCACCAACATCACCTTACTGAAGTGGTGACTGACACAACCTCCCTTACAAAGCTTCCTTAAATCCCGATATTGGCTATGGTGGTCATCATCACATCTTTCATAGGACAGGAACTGTCTCTAGATATCACCCTGAATGAGCACACATGATCTCATTAGACCCTTTATTCTGGATTATACTAACCATTTGTTAGGGGTGATAAACTGTACTAACATCGAGTTCTTCATGTACCTACTTCCACCTTTTGGAAGGGATCCTTTAGGTCAAACTCAAGAACCTTTGAACTCGCATCATGGTGTAGTTGAACCATATCTCTCATGGGTAGTTCAACTAGATTTGTCCCACAACAGAACTCTTTCTTTCTCATATCATCTAGGTAAGGCAATCTACCATAACCCATATTGCATCTCGACCTTCCGTGGTCCAGGGGAGACTTACAACATCCATAGTGATGAACTCCCTTTCTCTATTGGGGACTCTTTATCCTTTATATCAATGCACTGGGTTACTAGTGTTCATCCTTCTCCCTCACTTTGCATGGCCATATACCACATGCAACTTTATCTTAGGCATCTAAAGTACTACTGTCACTTATTACCTTGGTAGTACCACATTGTATGGTGATCTTCAATCATGATTTCTTGTACGTCATGATTCCTCAAGATCGATTCCTCAGAAACCCTAAACCACTCTATTTAGGGTTTCATCACCTTCCTTTCCAAAGAAGTGCATTTGAGGTTCTACATCCATCCTTTCATTGCATCAAGGCCTAGGCTGGCTAACTAAACAACCATTAACTTGTTCAACAGATCTTGTTATATCTGAGTGTTAGCCAAACACATCTCCTTTCCAACTTAGGGTTAGCCTAACAACCTCTTCTAGCCAAACTAGGTAGCTATATCTCAACCAGAGCATCCATTACCACTTCACATCCTTTGGTATTAGGTAAAGTTGATGACATACACCTCCATGTATTCCACTTATTATCTCATCTCAGCTCTAAATCTATCTTCATTGAGAACATTTTGAGTTCATCTTCTTGGTGATCAAACTCAACATCGTATGACTCATATCTCTTGATAAAAACATCCTCATAAGGTGACTACCTCATTCCTATTAGTGTTTGCAAACCCTCCATGTATCATTCACTTTACCAGGGTATGTTATCTTCTCTGTCCCCATATCTCGTGGCAACATTCCAACCCACATCATCTTTATCCTTGGTGTATGGCATGCGTACTGTCCTATCTCTCACTCCCATAACAAGAGGAAATAAGCATTTGACTACAGTTCAAATATATAGTTCTTCCTATTCCAAGAGTAGAGATGGTACATCCCACCTTGCCAATACACCTTTAAGTTGAAACATGCATCTTATGTCTCAACATCTCAACCATCTTGATATCGAAGTTACTTCCATGGAAAACTGATCTGGAACCTACTTGGGTCACCATACAATCCTTGGTCAACATTACCTATCATTTTGTCTCATAATACTTTTGGGCTTTCACTTTTGTGAAATGGTTTTCTGTACTCATTTCTTTATTTAGTTAAAATCAATGACATCATATTATTTCAATGCTAATTAAGTTCTACTTCCCTAGCTCCGTTGCTTTGTGAAACAAGTAAATTATCTTCAGAAGTTATCTTTAAATAAAGTCTACACACAAATTATCTTTTATTCAGTTCTGTGCAAAAAATTACATTTTTAATAGTCGGATCGCATTTTTCATTTTCTTTGTGTATGGCTCTTCCTACATTGAAAATAATTGTAGGAATTGGCATAATGTTGACTCTTGAAACCACTTCAGTCATTTCATATGTCATATAAATATTGAGCTTGATCAAACAATAACATTTTTATGGTATCCCACAAATGAACAGATTCTTTGTGTTGTATAGTATTGCAACAAAGAACTGTGAATCCCATTTGAGTTTCAACCATCTTTGTATATCAATATCTCTTATTTAGTTACTTCTTTCTTGCTTTTTGCTGATAATAATCTATTGACTTTGTGTTTCTGCTTTAATTTCCTAGTGTTTGATGATATTCAATGCACCAATCAACACATAATAGTGAAGTTATTCTTGATCAAGAAAATTTTCTCTATTAATGGGTAGGTTTGCATAAAAGAAATTTGACCCTGGCGGTGATCGCAAGTAAATGTTCTATAGATCCTATCATATTTCTTATTTTTATCTATATTTAACCTATGTTGTGAGATTCTGGGTATCATTATTTGATATTAACAAATGGTTTGGTTTATTAAAAAGTTAACCTCCTATACTAGGGTGCCTCACCCACTATGGAATTTTGGCTCCACCACTGCTTCAACCCTTGATTATGAAAAAGAATAGACAGAGAGAGTCATTCACACACATGGCTACTATTCAGCAGAAATCACATAAGATAAATAATCAAATTTTCCACACGGTTGTTGAACAAATGAACCTCATTCAATATCTTCAATACTTCAATGTCAACAACACAGTGTTATTAAGATGTTAACATTGCACTAATTTGTCTTATAAAATTGGTAAACATAACATTTTTACAGACCACCAAAAGTAATATCAAACTAAAAGTTTTGATATTTGTCCTTTGAATCATTTTCATATTGCATCTCATACAGTAGAGGCATGTCATTCTTCTATTTCTTCAGACTTGTCTCAAATCAAATTAGCCTTTGTTCACTAGCAGAGGTGTTTGACACTGTATACATACCAAGAAGTAGTGCTCTTCCATAATTTGAACATGGAACACAAGTGTTAATTCAAATAGACATAAGTAGTTTATGATTTTATTGCAAACATATGTGTCACGTTCATGGCTACGACTATGAACAAAAACCACATCCACTTACATAAATTGTGAACAATGCCAATTGTTCCCATATTCCTTCAGGTGCTCAAGGTGGAGAGCTTGAATCCTCATTTATCTATGTGATGCTCTGGATTGGGGCAGGCTAACAACCATGTCATCCTCCAGGTGCAGAGCCAGAAGCCTGAATATGGCCATGACTGTTCCAGACAAATTACATTCTATACAAAAAAAATCAAATGCAAAATTGTAACATCTAGAACATTAGAATAAAGACACTCCATCTAAAGTGCATGAGCCAAGTTGGTTGCTCAATTACATAGCCACTACAACAAAAATTGTGCATGCTTCACAAGGTATGATTTTGACATTAATTGACCTTATGGATGTACCATATATTATGCTCAAAAGAATGTCATTCAATTTTGAATGAAAGAATGCCCTATGTTTCAAAACTAATGCACTAATCGTTACTGCAAATTGCAGTCAGGAATTAACCATTTAACTATTTTCATGATCTAAAATTTCACTCTAGCTCTGGCAAATCCATTAACTTGTTGACTACAAGGCCTTTTCATCATTTTTCACTACAATCTTTATTGAAAGTAAGCACTATTCCACTTCTAACAATATATGCAATTGCAATAAAATATGACAAATTATTTTTTCTCAGAAAGTAGCATTCAAATCAGACAACAATATGTTCAGAATTCAGCAGTGCGATATATTTATATAATGATATATACATATTTTTTAGGCAAACAATTGTTGTAATAGATACACGTTGTAATAGAACATAGTCACACAACATGGTATAACTTGATGTTGTATGCTAAGATCATACAACAGACTCCAACTTCTTATTATATATCAGGGACCGAGCCAAACCCAATTTCTTTTCAAAGAATTTTTTCATGAACATGTAATTAGATAATTATTTTTCATATAAAATTATTATAAAATATGGGTCTAAGTTCTTTTTGGGATTTAATTTTCTCAGTATGGGTGTTTTTTTGGATTTGTGGGAACCAACCCATAGGATAGGCCATGATTAATTAGCCAGACCCGCCCTAGTGGCACAAACCCCCGGTCCCCGCTCGCCTACCCGCACAATGGGGAGAACATTTAAGTCATGCAATGGCCCAGCCTATGTGATGGGACAAATTCAGTTTTGAGGAGCACAACATGTGTTTTTAACCTGGGTCCCTTCATTGGGGAGCCGAGCTCTTAACTACCCGAGATACTACCTCGTCGGCAATAAGGGTGGGTTTTGGTTTGAGAAGTCTGTTGAATAAAATCCAATTTTGTGAGGTAATTGGAATGATAGTTTTTCACTCTGGGTAGATTTTTTGACCCGAAACCGACTAAATCCCAATATTATATAACACAAAATATAATCAAGAACATCTAATCAAAGAATTATTTTTTTATACATTCATTCTCAAATATGGGTCCATGTTTTCTTTCGAGAATTTTTTTTTTCAATCCTAGTCATATTTGAACCCAAAACTGACTGACTCGAAATCAATTATCTAACACCCTATGTGATATTATCATGAAGTAACTAATTAACCTACATGAATCATACTAAATATACATGCTATATGTATATACTGAAATACATCCAAATTAACCCCACATGCGTTTTTTCTCCTCCTCCGCACACTATACCTTCAATTCTCCCCAAAATGCAATCACGTGAGTGACGCGACATGCCCCAGCTCTCCTCGCCTCCTACTCCTCCCTCCGCTGACTTTTGTCGCAATCTCTTCATCCTCCTTCCTCTGTCATCGACTTATGTCGTGATCCTCATCCTCGTTCCTCTGCCACCTCATGCCCTAGGTCTCCCCGCCTCCTCCTCCTTCTCCACAATTGTGACGCGGCTCCACTGACCTAGAGAGATGACTACGTGTGAAGACTACAAGCCCGCCTTGTCTGACTTTCTCAACTTGCCGAAACTACCTTCTCTGGCCTTAGCTCGAGCTCCCTTCAATCCAAATTAGTAAGCCTAACTTTGTATTGCATCAGCTAGAATTTGATCAATTGTGTCAACACTTCAGGTGAAATTGCCTTGTTTTACAAACATTCTTGACCTATAAAATTTGGTCCATAATAGAAGTCCAATTCAAACAACACCACCCAGAAGGCACACAATAATCATTGCACAAAGATTAAATCGGCATGATTTGTGATTCGAGATATTTTCCAGGTATAAAGTACCTTCCAGATCGAGAACATATGGTCCTTTCTCGGACTCCTTTCTAATGCATTTGGGCCTAGGAGTAAGCACTACATAATGGACATAAGGAACCATTATTTTTTTTTCTACAACAACTAGAGAGGAATGTGTCCCTCATGTGTCTATTCAAATCTATTGGAGACATGGGCATGCATGCCATGTCTTCATTGGTTTTGCAATACAACATCTTCTGAGCATAGTACACCATGTATCCATGTGATGCCCAAACAACCTCTTCACTCACCTGTGTGACCCATGCATCATCACACTTGTACCATTGGTTTTTCAAGTGTAAGTAGGTAACGTAGCGACCATAATCCAATCTTGCAGTGTGTGTGACCATAGGAAAAACCTTGTACTCTGAAGAGTATTCTTTGGGGTTGTCTGATTCATCACCCTCATAAGCAAATATCCCATTTCCAAATATATTTCCTTATATAGTTACTTAGAGAAATCTTCCTTTTGTCTTCCCATGCATACATTTTAACATACACAAAGTACAAAGGAGAAAAAACTTATTCTCAAAGCAAATATTTTCTTTTTGGAGCTTCCATGTCATTTACATGTAACTTTAGCAACTAATCATACAACAACTACCAAGTACACATCACTCTCAGCTGATATCTCTGACATTAGTTCTTGAGACATGAAACCTTCCAACACTTTAAGGGTCATTTCTCTTCCCTTATGCATCCAGAGAGTGCCCTACTCATCTGCCCTTTGGGTCCCATGAGTTCATCAAGGTGATCAATCTCCTAACCCATGGCCCTCAGACAATGATAGTTGTTACCTCCCAACCCGATGATCATGTGCAACTAGGGAATTAGGCAACTCCTACTTACATCGTTCTTATCCCTACCTGACCCTAGGATAGACTTAGGATTCTCTTATAGTACATGTTCAACTTAGAATCTTTCCCAAGCCTTCATCATCTCTCTTTGTATACATGGACTGACATCCATCCTTTCATAGGGGTCATGGTGACCTGCCTACCTTGGTCATGCCCCTTACCGGTTACCTCCATGGTAATACATCCACATGCACTTAGAGATGGATATCTATGCGTCTACGGGTTCATTTTCATACCATGTACTTGTCACCTAGCTTCTCAAGACCCTATGGGACTTCTTTAGGTTACCTTAAACCAACAAAACTAATATACACCCTACCAAAGGGTCCCTCTCCCAAGATGGGAGGAAAACTTTACCTTATCAACAAAGGTCACAAATGTCCTTATGTCTAGGGTTTACATCCATATGAGCATGCTTGACCCTAGAAAGCCATTAAGGCACAAGCGGACCACTTGTTAAGCCATGCTAGGTCGCACTTATTCTCATCCTCAACATTGGATCAAGATCATACCTTCCTTTGTCATCAACTTAGCTGTGAGGGGTTCATCATACCTTCGACGTAAGGAGTTTCCCTTTTTCCTCTATACATGAGGAGTACCATGCTCGAAACTATATCAACTTAATTCTCGTCATGAGCCTTAGGTAACCACTTCCCCTCTTAGGCCTAGGAACCCCAGGTTCACTTTTAGGTGTCCAACTGCATGCTCTATCTCTTAACCACGAATCAAGCATGCAAAAGGCATGGCATGCACTTCCTGTCATCCTTCAACTCGAGAAACACTTAGATTTGGGTCCTCCTCAAGGACAATCAACAAGGTACAAGGCCTCACAACCTATCACTAAACCTCTCTAGGGTATAGAGAACTTTTTCTTCATTTCTCGGAAGGTAAACACTTATACCATAGGCACATAGGTTCCAGAAGCATCATCCTCGACTTTTGACTTCTACTCGTATCTCAGAGTCTAGGATTCCAACCTTCTTGCCGGGTTTCCTACTCTCTCTCTAGAGTTAACCCTACAACCAACCTCACCATTAGAGGTCCTCTCTTCAAGAAGGATCAACCGTGAAAGCATGCCCCTACCAGGATGAAGCCTATGCTCAACTTATGTTCGCTCATGGTTATCCATAGTTCTTTATGCTTATTTCATAAGACATCCTTCATACTTTCCTGGTCAGGGTTTCAACCTATTGCTCACACTACTAACGTACCATGGGTGCATGCTATGCCCTATTCGCATAAGCCCATAGGGTTTCTATAGGTCCTTCACTAACATCGAAGGAGCTATCCTTTACTCTAACATGCACGAACCTTCCCAGGGTTGGGTTGCCAAAGGTGCTAGGTCACCCATGGATCATATGGCATCCCAAAGGCATGTCCTTTCAAATACCCAGTCTATCGTGACATCTATTCACCACTTTATATCTCTCTAACCAACACCTAGGGTTAGGGTTATCATCATCCTCAGAGGATGTACCAGGTCTCTACTTGCAATGGAGATCTCTATCTCCAAGACTAACTTTCTTTTTTTATCCTCCTGACAAGAAGGTCTAGCCTCAGGTCTCTCCTAAGGGCATGACAACTTATGTCATATGATGTAAGCATGTATCTATTCCTTTACGCTTAATCTATTAAGCTTATGTCCATGGCATCTTATTTACATACTTTTTCATTAATTTTGTGGAGGATTCCTTAGACCCTATTAACCTTACCCATACCTCAAGACGGTGAGGATAAGAGAAAAAACCTTAATCCTTAAGGTCTATAACAGAATTTGTGATGAGAAGGGATGAATAAGATGAGAAAGTCCTAAAGGTATCTTATTTCAATTCATACCCTAAGACTTTGGCCAGGTAGTCACACAGATCTGGGAGTCCTCATATTTCGACTAGCGGTGCGGAGGAAAATATTGCCAGCCCCGGTCGTGATCATTTTCTAGAAACCTCTGTCTTTCGGATAATCCTCTAATAACTCCCTTGGGTTCTATGGAGTTTGTAAAATTTAATAATTATTAATGTTTAAGTGAAGAATCTATGCTCTGATAACAAATTTTATGAACCCACATTACGGTAACCCCCAATTAAGGAAGACCGAGAGGTCGAAGCCACACACATAATTTCCAGATCAAAGGTTCGGCAATTAACCAAGAACAATTATTAAATTTTAAAAAACTAAACTGGAAAGTTGTAAGAAAATAAACTTTACATACCTTTTGAAATTTTGGATTTCTAAACTTCTATCCATATATGATTTCTACTCTAACTAATCCTCCTTGCATTTTACTTCATGTATTTCACAATATGACAATTTACTGTTTGTCCTTTTGGCTTTGCACCTAAAACGCCGACAAACAAAACATCGGTCAGCCGAAGCTGGTATGTGGGGGAAACAATAATCATGTAATTATTTATAACAATATATTGAAGCCAATTACAGTTTAACAAACAATTTTACAGTTTAAATGTAACTGCGTGATCGATATATATCCTATCCCCATTATACCCCTCATGATCCCACCTAACAGGTGAATTAGTTTCTAGGGTTGAGTCACATGGCACTACCCGTAGGTAGCCCACTCCTTAGCTCATGGCATGCTAAGAGTCTCATGGAACTACACATGTGTAGCCCAGTTTCTAACTCATGATAGCCTAGACCTTTCTCTAGGTTACCCTTTTTAGCCTTTACATAGACACGGGGTCGTCACGGATCTAAGCCAGTTATATGTATACATTTATAGTGATCGTCATAGTCATTCTATAGTTGCATGAAATAAAAGCATCCAAAAGTTAATTTCAAGCAACTGATAAAACCACGACAAACACTCAGAAAACTAACTCAGAATATTCATAAGCGTAACCAGATACCTAATTTGATGATTTCACAATCATTAATCAATTCCAACCAAGAAAGCAATCCAAGCAAGCAATTCAACAGTCACATAATTCCTGAAAAGAATATGTACTCTATTTACTACACACTTTATCAAGAATCTACTTTATTGACTTGGATTCACTTTCTAGGGTTTCCAATCCGAATTAAGGTTTGATTAATATTCATTAGGGTTTCTTAGATCAATTTCTTAAACTTTATTCCTTTTAGGTCAACAACCCCAAAATACTCTTTCTACTCATATAAACCCTAATTGCTCCAATTAATCATTTTAATGGTCTTTTACACTCAAATTGACTTAGGATCATCATATCCCTAATTTATTCATGGATTTGAACAATTAAAACAATTAAAATACAGATTCGCCTAAATTAGGGTTTTTCAAGCTCATTGATGCTTATTCATGCACGAAACCCTAAATTAAGCCAATTATATAAAAAGATAATCTTTTTAGATCCTATTTTCACTTTTATTAACAACATGTTAATATTGGCTTGAATTATCCAAAGAACATCATTAAATCCATCTATCATCAAATCTAAGGGTTTTTAATTAATTAAATCATTAAAGATGATAACTTTATGTACTTTTCAAATTTCAAACATATTTATGCACATAAACTCTAAATTTAAATAATTACGATCAAACTTCATCCTTTTCGATCTTAATGTACATTTTTACAATTAACAAGTTAATATCAACTTTAATCACCCATTAAACTCTACTAATTTCATTAATCATCTCAAAGTAGAGTTCCTTAATCTTTTATTCATTAAAGTTGATAACGTACACTACTTTTTGAATTGTAAGAGGTATTAGCTTCTAAACATATTTTTATTGAATTCCTCTAATTTTTCTGAGCAAAACGCATATATTATTCGTATCCATACGGGCTACCGATTTTTATATATGAATTTTGCAATTAGACTTACTTGAGCCAATCCGGGGGTGCTACGTCACCTCTATCTCCATGCACGTAGCGATTAGGAAATGTAATAGATTTTTGTTTTTGCGCTTGGTAAGTTACGCGTGTCTTCAGCCCACGGAGGGCATTTTTGTCCACGCACCTCATCCCTTCTTCTTCCTCGCGCTAACCAAGCACTGTTTTCTCCGATCGCGCTGGGCGCGACTTCTCCTCCCCTTCCCCGACCCTGTCAGTCGCCAAGGAAGGTTCCCCCCTCTCCGTGGGTCCTCTCCGCAGCCATTGGTGTCCCCCGCTCGTAGCCAGGACGTTTGGCCCATGCTGGCCGAGCCTGCAACCTACGGCCGGCCGGGCAGCCATTCTATAGGTGTTGCACAATAGCGGTTGGCAGGGAAAGATGGCCTAGATCCTGGCGGTAACTCTGTGCCTCCCCGAAGATCCTTCTACAATAGCTGGATGCCCCGGAAAAAGCCCTATGCTTCTTGGTTAGGGTTTGCTCAAGGAAGAACAAGAAGAATATGGGGAAGAGAGAGAAACATGTGGGATATCCTTTGGGCTAGACCCTGGGCTCTTCCCTTATATAGGGGAGAGTATCCATGCCCCATCATACTTGCCCTCGAAGAAAACAAGGCTTTTCCTAATAGGAAAGGAATTTTCCTTAATAAAGAATTATTTTCTCTCTCCTTAGCAATTCCTTGCCTATCCATGATCCCTGTTCATTAAGGAATTTGACATTCTCTCTTTTATCTTCCTTGTGCTTGGCTTTAACTCTATTGGCCACGAAAATCAACTTCCTTAAAGTAATTAACATCCCCTTTTGATAACATAAAAAAGTCATTAATTATGTAGCACATTATCCTCTTATTTTGAAACTTTGGTATTTTCTCTATCTTTCTTCTTTATTGGGACTCCTTGGATCCCAAGACACTCTATTATTTTAAAATTCCTTTTTCAAGGATACTCATTATCCTTCTAAATGCATCAATATGCATTATTTCACATTATCTTGTTTATTTCTCATTAAAATATCTCTTTTTGAGGATTTATTTTTACTTCTCTTTTATTTTCCTCATTGGTATTCCTTTTAACATTAGGAATCCTTGGTATACGAAATTCCACCAAGGATAACTCAATTATACCTCTTTTTACTTGTTTTCCACATTGTATCATTGTTTTCAATTTCTTTCTTAATTAAGAAATACTTAATTGATCTTTTCTTTTCTTATTGCATTCTCTATGCAACTTGGGACTCCTTGGGACCCAAGGGACCCAAGAGGCATGAAATCACCTTTGGATTACATTCTTTTTCCTTCTAGAGGTTTCCACATCTCTCTTTTTTCAAAAACTCAATTATTCATTTATTAATTGAATTTCCTTGTTATTGGACCCAATTGCCAATAAAGCCCACAAAACAATCATCAAGGATATTGTAAATGAGATCCATTTATTCCAAACAAATTATATCATTATTTGCTCAAATATCCTTAATATGAGAAATTACATTTCTCACCAAATGAACCCAAAAATTGGGGTTGTAACATTACCTCTGACATACAATGATTGGGGAACCTGCCCTTCAACCAAGGATCATGACAAAAAGAAATGAAATCTCTAGTTAGAAATCTATATCTAAGCATAGGTAGAATGGTATCTATGAACCTAAGTATAGATCCCCACATCCATCTTTGCAATTGATTCACCTAACTGCTCCATAGTGAATCTTCCTTCAGATATTTATTGTGTACCCATCAAATCCATAGTGAGTTCTTAATGTTTGTGATGTCCCATAAGAGCCCAGCATGCCTACATTAGACCATTCTTCAAATTTTCAAATGCATAGACCTAATTCTCTTCCCAGCTTGCATATGACTTATTTTTTTTGGTTTCCTCTTTGTCTCCCCACAAGAAATTTCTCAATAGTCTTTCTATAGCTTCCATAGTAGTCCTGGGAAGAGGAATTACCCCCGTACAAAAACAATGGTAGGAGGATAGAGTGGAGTGTCTTAGTTCAAGTCTCACAGTCATAGAGAGCAGTTTCATTTTCCATGAATCCAATTTTGCCTTGATTTTATCAATGAGAGGTGTACACATGCTTTCTGTTAGCCTACTAGCAAACAATGGAACACATAAATTTCATACCGTGAAATATGCTTCCCTAATTTACAAAAAAAGTTCTTATACTCTTTGGAGCCTTCTTACATAGAAATAATTGACTCTTATCCGAATTTAGTATTATTCTAGATTGGTCCCTGAATTCTCTAATGCAATACATAATGCCTTTTGCATCCATGTATTCATCCTCACAAAAATGAGTAGGTTGTTAGAAAATATACGATGGGAGATTGTCGTGTTACCAGCTTTAATGGTGGACATGGCTCCATCATCTCGTTCTTTATTTAGAATGGATATTAAGTCTTGCATACCTATGATAAACAAGTAAGGGCCAAAGGGTCACCCTAGTGAATCCCCCTAGTTGATTGTAGAACATCAGTAGGTACTACATTCATAAGAAATTGGAAGGAGTTTGTATTCATGCATTCATCAACCCATTGCAGCCAGAAAGGTGGAAAATGCAATTCCTTTATAATGTTCAAAATGTAACAATTGACTATAGAATCGTATCCTTGCTCAAGTCGACTTTAATGCACATCTTTTTCCTGGAATTGGATTTCTTGAAATCATGAATTAACTCATTTTATAGAAGAATCACATTAGATATGTGCCTCCCTTTAGCAAAGGCACACTAGTTCAAGCTGATAATGGTTGGAAGGACATCCCTAATTTTTTTTTCCATAATTTTGGAAATTACCTTGTAAGAAAAGTTGCATAAGGATATAGGACGTCAGTCTCCCATTTTCAATGGTTGTTTTACTTTAGTAATCAAGGCAATGTATGTCTTATTCACTTCTTTCAACAATTTTCCCTTTAGAAAAAATTCTTTAACAACATTGCATAGATCTTTTCTAACAATATCCCATGAGTCCATATATAAATGGGCATTCATTCCATATGGACATGGTGATTTATCATCACTAGTTTTAATAATAACCTCATAGATTTCTTCTTCTGTGATAAAGGCACACATATCTTCTTTTTGCTAGATGGAGAGTTTGGTGAGATTGTACCACATGCGAGTGGTGGTGCCAATTATGGGTTTATTGGAGACCAAACTATAATGTTTTGTAAAGGTATATTTAATATCATCCTCATTTCTAAGTTGAGTACCTTCCACCTCTAGGAGATTTATTTGGTTTTTGCACCTTTGTGTCTTCATGGAGAAAAACTTTGTATTGCTATTTCCATTTTTATCCATTTGATTCTTGACTTCTAGTGTATCAAGGATTCTTCAACTTCCCTAGCATTTAGTGTTTCATTGATTTTTCTTTTATCTATCTCACATAATAATTCAAAATCTAGGCTCTTGTTTGACTCAACTTGTACAATGAGTGCCTCCTCCTTATTCTTGGATGAATATGTAATATCACTAGATCTATACCAATTCTAAGTTTGTAGATGCTTCTTTGGGCATTTCACCGTATGAGAAAGTCTAAACATCTAAGTTCCCTCTACTTTCAAGTTCCAAGCTCTACTTATAGTCTCATCAAAACTAGGTAGCGAATCCAAAACGTTGAACTATCGGGTAGGGTATTTCGTTTTAGATTTCTCTTCTTATAAATGTATCACTTAAACATAGTAATCATTATATATGGATGACACTATCTCTACCCAATTGCTCAGATGATCTGTCATAACCTGCATTTGAAAAAGAGTGTGACAAACTTGCTTCTGGTATAATGAGCACCATGTTGCTGGCTATTACAAATAAAGTGTGGTCCTTTGGATAGTAGCTCTATCAAGTCAGTTGCAAGGATAGTTTTATTGAAATTGCCCATAGATTTGGATGAAGGGATTGATCTTCCTCTTCATTATTCAATTAGACAAATAGCATAGAAGTAACCTACTACTATCCATGGTTCTTTGACATTTGATTTGATGTCCTCCCAAAGAGGTTCCCTTTTAATATCATTATTCTCCACATACACTAATGTAATTTCCACATTCTCATTCTCCACCTTTATTAAAAAGTGTCCCAGTTGACATGTTACTCTAAGAAGGGTAATTTTTTAGTCTCTATTCTCCCATAACACTAGAATTATAACTTTGTTACATGAATGTAAGTCATCGATTCATTGGGCGACATGCCATGTTTGACTCATGGCCTATTTTAGATTGCTTTTTCTAATCATTACTTCACTATGTAGAGCAATGTTTTTTTTCTCTCCATGGTTGTGGTTGAATCACATCCTATTTATCCCAATTTGAGAGTCGATGGATGTTCCAATTAGTAATGGTAGGCTTATTAATCATTGGAGTGGTGGGTTGGGTCACTGCAAACCATAACAATAGATGATGGGCATGTTTCCTCAAGAGATTGGAATTAGTTGTTAGTCTCTTTGTTGTTCCTTCCATGTGTCATGGAGTTCCTTTTAACTCTCTTCTACCATGGACTGGTTGTTCTCTTAGGTCTTTTGAATCCAACCTTCTCCTTCTTCCTACCTGAGCAAGTCATTGTGGAATCTCTAGGAGTCTTCCCAACATTCAACCGAACAAGTGTGGATTGGGTTGCATCTGGTTGTACTGGAGCATGCTGGTTTGTATGGGGAGTCTCTCTCGCATTCTTTCAAATAGGTGGCTATTGTATTACATCAACCACAAGGTGTGTAGCAACTTCCTTCTCATTGGGTGCATTAATAGTGACTTGTCATTCCTAAAGTTTCCACATTGTGGGCATTTGTCTAGGATATATTCATACTCAAACTTCACAGAGTAGTTTGCTCCCTTGTATGTCTTGAGCTTCATCATCTTAGGGAAGGTTGAGACGACCTCCATCAGAATGTTGATTCTAGCATAGTCTATTCTGCTTTGAGCCTTCGTTTGTCTATCTAGGCATTGTGGCTTGCCCAGAAAGGTTGCAATGTGTGCCAGAGTTGTTTTTCTACATATCTCTAACAAAAGATTTAGAATCTTGAGCCAAACTAGAACCAAAGTCAAATTTTCCCACTCTATAGGTTCACCTTTTTCCCACTGCTTCATGATCATCGACTTTCCTTTGACATATGAAGGTCCTCCTTCTAGAGTTGTTTTCATATCAAATGTCTCTAGAAATTTGAATATAAAGCTTCCACTCCCCCGCCCATGACCACCATTGATCATGCCTTGTTTCATAGCTTTTGAACATACTCCTAGAGTGTGGGTAATACCTGTTTGAAGCACATAATGTATCTTGCAACTGTGTTTTTCCACAGAGAATCATTGACATCTAATTCTTCTTGACGGATGATGATGGTTCCTCCTCCAGAGTAATTTTTATTTCAAGAAGTCTGGTCTCAACATCTCCCAAAGGGTTTTTCAATAGACAAGACCAATCCTTTGAGGTCACCGCTACTCTGACATTCTTAGCATTCAGTTATCTCTTTATTTGGGGCTATCTTCCTCCATGATGTGTTGAAGTTCATCGATCGCCCCCTGCATTGGCAGTCTATGCGGCCTCGACATAAAAATTCCCAACAATCTTTGAAACAAACTAATAGTTGGAAACTACCTCTTGTGGCCTAGAAACCTAAACATCGTGTTTCCCTAGAAAAGATGACAAGTATTTGAGGAACTAAATGGAATCAAACACATCAATCTTCTAACTAACTAGTGAAACAAATTCATAGAATCATCGTTCTATCCCTCATCAGGTCACTATTGGAGCATCATGGGACTAGGAGATTAACCCAATACATTTAATTGTAAATCAAGTTGCATGCTAATCTGACCCCTCTATTAAACTTATTTTTCCATCTTCTTACTTTCTATCAATAAAAAAGAAAACAAAAAAAATCCATACAAAGTGCCAAACTCCAAGTTTAGGGGGCGCACACCCCCTCCATACTGTGTCCACTTCTTCCATAACCATTTCTATATAATAGGGAGTACCACCAAAAAGAAAATATGCCAATGTGTATAAGAGAAACAAAGAAAAGGTTGCAATGTATGCATTTTCACAAATAAATACAGTCTCAAGCTTAGAAAAGGAGAGATTCACATCTTCCTTCTGCTTCCCCGTTCTCTTTGTTTCTACCCAGTGACATAGTGTATTTTTTTTTTTGGATCTGCATGGGCCGAAGCCCACCCCCTCTCCAAATAGGTGCCAGAGCCCGAATGACCCAACATAGTGTATTTCTCATTTGATATCCATATAGCGCACCCAAATTTAGGGTTATATGCATACTTGTTGATCTATAGAATTTTGTAAACATTCATGAAAATCCTTAGATGTATATGGTATTTAGGATAGTAGTGGGGAAGTGTTTTTTGGAAGTAAAATTAGAAGCAAATCATGGATATATGTGAGTTGTAATACTCAGGAAATTGAACATCTTGGCCATATTAGGTGGTAGGAAAATTAGCATGATGTGAAGGTAGGCAATCACATGGGTTGAAATTATTCATGTGGTGACTTTTCTATATTTGTGTTATTTGAGGAAGATCAATGTTTAAATTTATCTTACATGATGAATGCATGTTCATAGTAGATTTTGTGGCATATTGAGCTTAGCTTTGCATTCATTTTCTTCTTTTAACCATTAAATATCTTACATTTAATTTTTCTTAATTTTATACTAATTTGTATGATTTTAATCAAAATACTAGTTTCATGGTAGGTTTGAACTTCATATCTTATGCATAATTTCTTTTTATATGTGGAGCAAATTTTCATTGAGTTGTCCATTAATTGTTTGATGATTCAATTGGTTGATGCTTCATATGCACAACCCCTTGACATGTGCAAAAGCCTGCCTCCTTGGGTGGTATGCATCTTCCTGAAAACCTTATGTGAGACCTCTAAGTTTGTTTAATTGGTTGAATATGCTTAATTATCATAATTTAGTGCTCAAAACCTTAATTAAACCTTTTGAGGTGCTTTTAATATCATGTGAAAAGCATAAGTTTCAAGTTTTGGTCCAATTTGGACATTGTTTGTGCAAGTTATGCATTTTTTTGCACATTTTGGAGTTTTCTACAATTTCCCCAAATCTGAGGTGTTACTTGAAATTTGTCAATTGAAAATTGTTCCTTATATATATTCTTATCATACTTGATCTGGTTGAGCCACAAGTCACTTGGTTGAGCCTTGTCTTGGTTGTGATTCTCTTCTATGATGAATTAGTGTTTACCCCTTCATGAATGAGCTACCTTTAGAAGCCATCACCCGATGGTCCCCCTATTTGGATGATATCTGATAGTAACCAATAGTTTTTGACAACCAATCATCATAGAAGTCCGTAGGTCGATGGTTTTGTTGGTTTGGTTCACTTGGACTGGTGGTTCACTTAAAAGAAGGATCAAATGATGGCTCATCACCTACCAAGTTAGGGTTTGAACAAACGATGGCATCCCATGCTTAACAACAGATGGACACCCAGGGAAGTCATTATTTGGTGGTCTAGAACACCCCCACAACCAATGGAGCTGCTTCTTGCATGTCCACAGAAGCTTTAGGCCATGGATACATGGAGAGCTACAAGGACACCTCATGCTTCTTCTCTCCCTTATCCTAAAGCTTTATATACTTATCCTTAGTCTCCCAAACAAAATCTTTGGTCCCTTATCTTTCCCCTACTATTATAGATTCATATTCCCCTACTTGGAGGAGGAGGATGTGCCCAAGGTAGAATAATATGGTGATCAACCTTATACAAGTGACTAGAGCTAGGATCTACCCTTCTTTTAGGGTTTGTGGAGCATCTTTGCTTGTTCTAACCAAAACTAGTAAGTTACTCATTATCTCCTTTATTTATTCTAATGTTCTTCTACTCCTAGCTTCTTCCTGGTCCTAACTCTTTTGGTCCACGGTAAAAGTTCTTTAAAGCTCAAAGATCCTACTATTCTTTCTCCTTCTACCTAGTGTTTGCTTCTCTTGTGGAGAAAGGTGCTACTTGGCAGAGTTCAGACCTAAAGTTGGGGTTTTTCTACCCTTCTTGCTCAATTTTTCTTGCTTTTCAGAGCCTTTTCATCTTCTTAGATGTGAGTCTAATAACCCGCTTCTCATTTATTACTTACTACAAGCTTGTCTACTCATGTTCTTACTCTAAAACAAAGATCTAAGCACTTAGAAACTATGTTTTCTTGAGGTTTCGATTTTGATGGCGTTTCTTTCCTTATTTCATGTTCTAGATGAATATGAACCCAGGTGAATGACCTTCTTAAGGTATAACAAGACTTATATCTAGTTTTCTTGAAAACTGATGGTGCTTAGAACCTAGCAAACGATGGCTTATACTTAGGTTTTAAGTTGTTTTAAACTTGTATACATAAACTAATGGATGACCTTACACCAGAAATGATGGTGCTACCTTTGTGGCATTCTATGGTGATGACCAATGGTGACAACCAGTGGTGTCAACCCATGGTCACACGTTGGGTAAGTTTTAGACTCTTTTGAAATCATATAAACCAATGGTTTAATGCCTTAAAGTTGATAGCAACCAATGGTGATAGTAGTACATCACCCAAAGGTGTCAAGTGATGGTATGTTAACTCCATCAACCGATGGTGACAAAATGTGTCACAACCAATGATGGTTCGATTTACCACAACCTATGGTAAGTAAAGGTTTTTAATTATTTCTTCATTTAATCTCTAAACTGATGGTTTCTTGGATCAAATAATTTAAGGGTTATACCTACACTCTAATTGATGGTTTTGAATGATGTACCAGATCCAATGGTTTTGATTGGGTGCTTCAACGTCTAATGGTTTAGAATGAAGTCTTTAGAGAAAGGTTATGGTTATTATTATTTCAATTCCATGATTTCCTGCTTGTGATCAACCCAAGGATCTTGATTTTTGGAAATTGATAACCTATTTTAAATATTCAACCGATGATGGGTTTTAACCCCACAACCAATGGTACCTTTTTTGTAAAAAAACAAGGGATGTCTAAGGTTATATGGTGACTCTTTCTAGGACACGACTTTATGTCTTTATAGGTGGTTTATTCTAGGTTTTTACTTATGCAAACAACCAATTGTTTTACTTCATTAACACCCAATGGTTCTGGGTTAATGATTGTAGTATGTTGGTATGGTTTGAATCATGTTGAAATCCATGGAGGTTTTCCCTTATTTCGGCAATTTTACATTTGCCCTTATATGTTTAGAAATGATAATGACTATATTTTTTTATATACATCCCTAATGGGATATGGCTCCTTACACCTAACCCTAATATAACCAAGGGATGGTAGTTAATTATGGACAACCCCTTGAATGATAAATAGAATCATGGAGTACTCTCTTATTGTGGTTAAACCCTAGTATCCTATTACCTAATGGTTACACCTTGATTTATTCTTGGATCCATATTGTAGTATAGTATGGGATTTGATAGTGATGCTTCACCTTATACATCCATGATCCAATAAGGATGCCAAGAATTAGGGTTTGTGTTACAACTCAAATTTTTGGGTTTTTTTTGGTGAGAAATGTAATTTATCCTATTAAAGATATTTGAACAAATAATGATAAATTTGTTTTGAATAAATGGATATCGTTTACGATAGCCTTTTTGGTTGTATTGTGGGCTTGATTGGCTATTGGACCCAATAATAAGGAAATTCAATTAGTAAATAAATAATTGAGAATTAGAGAAATGAAAGATGTAGAAACCTCTTGAAGGCAAAAGAATATAATCTAAAGTTGGATTTCATGCCTCTTGGATTCCTTGGGTTCCAAGGAGTCCAAAGTTGCAAAGATAATGCAATAAGAAAAGAAAAGATCAATTAAATATTTCTTTGTTAAGAAAGAAATTGAAATGATGATAAAATGTCAAAAATAAGCAGAAAGAGGTATAATTGAGTTATCCTTGGTTAATTTTCGTATCCATGAGGTTTCTAATGTTAAAAGGAATTCCAATAAGGAAAATAATAAGAGAGATAAAGAGAAATCCCCAAAATGAGATATTTTGATAAGAAATAAATAAGAAGAAAGAGAAAATAGATAAAAGATAAGTAAAAGGCTAAGGAATATTCCCAAGATGGGATTATGAGCCATTAAGGTTCCTTGAGGTTCAAGGAATTCAAAATAATAATTTAATGGCAAAGAAATAGGGAATACCAAATTAAATTGGCTTAATGTAAAAGATAACTTGAATATAAATAAAAGCATATCATACTTTCGAGTTTGAGTCCCAAATTTGGTATACATGTGAATTAAGTCATTATGGACTTTCCCTCAAAATTTGATATCAAAATGATAAAAGGTTTGGGAGATATGAATTTTGTAAGTTTCCTGAATAGTAAAGCATAACTTTAAATGTCACCATTTGTGTTCTAATACGAGGCTTGCTAGCCGTTGGATCAAGGATCCAACGGTGACTGCTCTTCATCAGATTAGGAAATGGGAATAGTAAACCGTGGGATCGAATCTGTGTATCTCTTTCCCTAAACCAACAAGACTCTTGGACGGTTGATCTTTGGCTTTGGGAGTTCGAACCGAACCAGGATGACCCCTGATTCCACAGTTTTAGCGCTGGGGTCAGAGCTTCCCCAAAAGGGCCGCCAACTGTGGAGTTCAACCTTCCTAAGGATTACAAAAAGGATAATGCCTATATAAGGACCCTCCTTTTCACAGAATCAGAACCAATAGATAAGTCGTCAAAGTACCTCTTCACGAAGCCCTCTTCTTCCTCGATAGCCAGTTCCCCGTTTTGTCCGCTGTCTTGTTGTACACTTGTGGACGGCGCTAGGAGGAAGTCCATGGCTCAGGGCTTGCAACCACATGGTTCTGGGCATAGGCGCTCCTCGAGCAGGAGGAGATGAGGGCGCCGCCTGGCCTGCCCCAAGTAGGCGCCACGAGGGATGCCAAAAGGCCGCCACCGGCCGGGTCCGAGCGCCCCTACTGAGCAGAGGAAACAGAGGAGCGGGGCTCCGTCACACCTGTGAAGACGAAGAAGGGTGTAACGGGTTGGGTAACTAGTTAAATGGACCCAAGCAGGATCCACGAGCCAAATAAGGATTGTGAGAAAAGAAAAGGATGACGTCTCAGCATCCTATTGGCTGAAAGGTAACCTATTTGCTAAATTCGTAGAAAATAATTGGTAGTTCGAATAAAGACATGCAAAATATGAAAAATGGTCAGGAGAACGCCTAGAATCCAATAAAAATACTTTTAAAGCCTAATTTCGTTCATATTTGCAAAAGTGTGCTAAGTTAATGAAAAGTTCTTTGAAATTATCTTAGAAACCCAAAGTGAAATTAATGGCTAGGGTCATGATGCTTAATTGGCGAATTAAGTAATAGTAACCTATTGAAACGTGAATGATGAACTTGAACCTGATCTAGATGATTTATTGCATGATTTAGGGTTTTACACCAATTATGAACAACTAAGCACTTAGAAACCCTAATTTAGGGTAAAAGAGGATAAGATCATATTTAATTCAAAAAATATGATAATATGTTGTTAAATGATGGTTCTAAGATATTTTGAATATAAAAAGTTCCTAATAATGGATAGATACCCATAATATGATAATTAGGGTTTTCTAATGGATAAAGTTGGAATTAATGATAAATGCAATTCATAGGTGAATTAGATCATAATGAACTATGAGTTGTTAATCCAGAACGAACCTAACATGATAAAAAGGCTCTAATGTGAATATGTGAGTAATTAGGGTTTTGCACTTAGAACTATTGTTCTAGGGTATAAATGAGGAAAGTTGTAAAAAGATCAAAAAGAACCCTAATAAAACCCCAATTCAGATTAGAAACCCTACAAAGTGAATCCAAGTCAATTAAATAGATATATTCTTGGTAAAGTGTAGTAAATAGGTTATGTATGCTTTTTAGGAATTCTGTGATTGTTAAACTGCTTCTTGGATTACTTGCTTGCTTGGAATTGTTATTAGCTTGTTGAATCTACAAATTAGGTATGTGGTTAATTATGGTTAATCATATTAGTTTCCCGAGGTTTTTCTAAATGTTTCCTCGCATTGAATGCAACCTAAACAGTTGGATGTTCATACTTGCAAAATTATAAAGTCACTATTGTTATCGCAATTATAAAGAAGTGTGTATTCTCGCACCTACATGCCACCCTGATGGATGATACCAAAGGTCAGGCCCAGATGGGTAGACCATTGGGCACCATGAGTGGTGACCCCAGACACCAAGCTCGGGATTGAGAAGGTGGTCTTTATATAATGAGTAATGGGCACTATGAAGGGTGACCCTAGGTACCTCATGGCTATCTATTTCTGCATGTGCGCCCACATCAAGACTTGATTGTGAGTCATGTTCGTGTTCATGTTCATTACAGTGATAATTTACTATTGAAATAAAACGTCAACCATACATGTTGTTCTTTTGACAATTATTTGTTTTTTATCATTGTTGCAAGGAACCAAAAGTTTAGAAGGAAGAGGCGGAGAGAGCTTCACCCTCCTCCACGACCACATGATTATTGTTAATTGACATGTGTCCATCCTAGGACGTTAAATAAGGGAGATTTTGGGAGGCAACCCACCAACTAGGTTTATTTTTTTAAACTTTCAATTCTACTTTTACATTCATATTTGTAGATTGTGATATCTATTTTTGATGCAAGTAAAAAAGGTGCCTTGATATGTGTATTCAGTGTGTAGGGACGCATTGAGTCGGTACCACCAACTTCACTGTCGGTAGTGTCAAGTTTTCATTAGTGACTTCTCACAAGTTGAGAAAGCATCGACACTTCACCGAGCTTGAGTGCTTATTGGAGGGCATATCTTAATGTGGATCCCTCCCACTTGTCTTTTGTCCTGAATCTCATCTCACATATCGATACATCTGTTCCATTTATCTTCCTTTGCTTTTGACATTGGGGATAATGTCATATTCAAGCTTAGGGGAGGAATGGAACAGTGCTTCTATCTATACCTCTTGCATATTTTCTTTTTATCATACATCTACATGTTTCTGTTTAAAAATAAATTAGATTTTTCATTTTGTTTTTAGAGTCCACTTCTATCTAGTGTACTTGTGGACAAAATATAAAATTTTGGTTAGGATTAGCCGTTTGTTGATGATTTGGTATCAATTCTGAAAATTCTAAATAAAAATTTGAATGTGCTATTATGCTTTGCACTTTAAGCTAAATTTGCTATGTTTAAGAGTATATAAATGGAGGAATTGTTTGGATTAGTCAGCTTGAAGACATACTGATTGAATGAAAAACCTAACTTAACCCTATGGCTTGTGTTATGACGATGATGTTTGAGTCCAAACAAACGAAACATTAATGTGATCTTTAATGTGAATTCTAGAAATAAACTCTAAGGTTACCCTGTTACACAAGTTGATAGAAGAGGGACATATCATGGTTGGGAAAGACATTGTCTCTTATTCATGTGATCTCATCCACCTTCCATTCATCTTCATTCACCACCATAGGATGATCAAGTTTAATCCAAGTTATTTTCCTCTTCTTTGCAATACATGGCATGATAGGAAGCATATAGTTAGTTCATTTTATTATGCATTAGAAAAAGAAAAAAAATCATATAATCTCTTTTGAGCACTTGTACTTTGCATAACAAAATTTCATGTAGTTGCATTTGCATTGCATATTTTATAAGGTGGTACATATTTGTTATCTTCTACCATCTTCTGTCATTAAAGAGTGTAAAAAAGAATTTGTATCTCCTTACTCCTTCTCCAAATAAAAAAAGCAAAAAAAACCCAAGCATGAAATGTTCATCTTGCTAAAAATAGGGTAAGAAAAAAAAAGAGTTATTGAAAAGGAAAAAGAAAAAATAGGAGAAAAGGAGGAAAAAGATTTCAAGTTCAATGTCATATTCTCTCTAAGCAATAAATAAGGGAATTATGGATTTTTTTTTAAGCACCTTTCCACTTATACTCATCATTAGGATGAGACATTCATTGCATGCATCATTCCACAAAAAAAATAGTCATTAGAAGTCATACATTCACATTTTATCCATCATACAGGTGCATCATATTTTTACTTTTTGCATAAATGATATGGATTATTCTTGTGATTCCTGATTTCATATCCACCCATTTTTTCCACCCATTGCTCTGTATGGTAGGCCACCATCACAATTGATCCCCTCATCCATTTTTATTTGGGGATCTGCTTCCAAGTAGTTTATTTAGGAAGATCAGAGCAATATAGATAGGGAGATCACATGGTGCATCAAGCATGTGTCCTACTAGCCATGATATTAACTGTTTCATATTGATAGTGTTTTTCATTAATCTTATTGTGGACATCTATTATGAACATTATTGATCACTTTAGAGTAGTTACTTGTTCAGTGGTTGGCAAGGACCGGTTTGGGACCGACTGGTGGAGGGTGGATAGGAAAAATAATTCATAGGTACTTGTCTTCTTGCTGACATTTTAAAACAAATCCAAGAGTAGTGTTGCTCGAGGACGAGCAATATTCAAGCTTAGGGGTGTGTGATGTATGCATAAATTGTTATTATTTTGATATCTAATTTGGTTATTTTCTGTGTCATTTGTGCTTAATTGAATATCTTTTTAATACGTATTTTACCAAATTAGTAAAAATCACTTGTGCATCATTTCTTATATTTTTACATGTATTTTACATGCATTTTACATGTTTTAATTATTATAATAATTATTTGATTTTATTCATTGATTATTTTATTGCAAATAATTATTATTTACTAGAGCAAAGTCGATACCATCGACTTGCAACTCGATGGTAGCGACATGGCATCATAGTACAAATATTTTTTGCTCCAGATTGAAAAGGAAAAGGACATTTTACTGTGAAGAAGTCGATACCATCGACTTCCAACTCGATACCATCGACTCAGACGTTGCGGACAAAATTTTAATGTGTTAAATCTAACACATGTTTGTATTTAAAATTGTATTTTTAGGTTTCCTCTTGACCTAAACATGCACGAAGGCTATAAAAGGCACCATTAGAACCGCAATTGGGAGATCTATCATGGGGGGACAATACGGCAGCCGAACGGAGAGAGAAAAGTAGAGGAACCCTACACGGAAGACCTCAGAGGCATTTTGGCGGCGGAAACAACGACAAATTCTCTCCATCTTCTCCAGATCCACTCTTTAACCCTTTCTCTAATTTACTATATCTCGAAATTCATGTTTTACATCTTTTCGACTTACTGTGATACCATGTCGTCTATTTTCGGCTAAAAACTGTAATTTCATAGGACCCGGGAGTAGCCCGTGTAATCGTTGTATGATACTTTTTACATAGTTTATCATAATTTGTCTCTCAAATCTGTGGTATGATTTCGTTTTCTCCATTATATCATTATGATTGATCACCCTAATGATAATATAATGCCTTTAATTGCTTTGAAAGAAGAATTAATGGTTGAAAAGAGACAAAATTCACATTAATTAATAAATTCCTTGAACAAGGTGATGTACGGTTAATGGTGGAAACCCAGAGGTAGTTTCTAATGCACCTAGTTTAGGGTATAGGTTACTACGACGGTGGAACCAACCTAGACTTAGGTAGTGAATTGTATCACGACAGTGAACAATTCTGACTACAGGCCACTACTCGGAATAGGAGACAAATTAAGATAATTGTGTAGGAATTAGTACAACGAGAACCTGCGGTGAAACCGCAATCTTAAGGATTCCATTTTTAATTGATTAAACCAACCATTTAATCAGTTGTTTTGTTTTCTTTTATTTTTATTTTCTTTTTCAATCAACTCTTGTTTTCGTCTTAGCTGATCAATCCTAATTAGTAATAGTCTTTAACCTCACAACTCCCCGTGTTCGATAACTTGGGACTCATAATCTCATATTACTTCGACACATACACTTGCGTATTACACACACGTTATACGCGTGTCATTGACTGAGTTTTTTTATATTTTTTTCTATATCCTACAATTTTGATTATTCCAATTATTCCCTCAACCATCCCTCACACTAAATTGACTAAATGACATATCATTTTCACATTATACAAAATCTTAAGTGTCACACAAAGGTGAACTATAAGTATAAACATATTAGTAAATAACCATGTTTAACTTCTGAATTTGAACCCCAATTTTATACCATCACAACTTGATAATGTCATGTAGCCCTCCCAAAAATTTCGATTCATTTAGAATAACCAATTGGGAAAATGGGCAATTAAATTTAGGTATATATTCCATTCATTTTGGACCTTATGACCTATGTTTTGTATTAATTGATCAAGCAAATGATGTCACATAGCTAGCTTCCCGTCGGGCCTTATATGGGTCATTGGATGAAGTGAGTCATGGATCAAGGCAGATATGATGACTATGACTTTGTACCCTACCTCCTATAAAGGGTGGGGAGATAGGAGGCGGCTCGAGCTCAGCCAAACTCCACCTCACCCATATTCTCAAATATCCATCTGTATACATATCTTCATCTTGTGATTTTGTGGTTGGCCATAGCAGCCTTGACCGAGTTTCATGTGATGTTGCAACCTCCCAAAATCCTGACCTTCTCACTCTGGCGGCGGGGGTTTTAGGGCTTCCTCGCCTAGCCTCCAAAACATCTATTTAACCCCTCCACAAGCTCCTCCATTCCACCTTTACTCGTTTTCCTGCATCAATTGCCAACACTACCACCCCGAGCACCACCACCATTTCCACCTCCTCTCCGTCACCGCACCACCTCAGTGGCACCTCCATAGACCTCTCCTTATCAATTACTCTTCACCATCAAGTCCACCCCAACCCAGGGGTGCTTCGTGCTCAACCCCAGGCATTTCAAACACCCTACACACCTAAATCCTCCAGCACGCCGATGACCTTCACCACCCTGATGACGGAAGGGGACTCCAGGAGGAGACTGAGGGTGGTACCTTTATGTCTGGATGCGGTGAGGTCCATAGAAGTCGACCACACTAATACTTCATCGCGATCTCCTTGGTCCATGAGACAGGCCCTTGTCGGAGCTTGATTCAGCTGCTCGGGCTAGTAGTGAGAAATAAGAAGCAGAGCAAGAGAGAATAGACCGAGTTGGACCAATAGACAATTGCCACACCTGCTAGAGGAGTCATGGGCCAACACTCCAACTCAGCGATCCGTTGACTATCTTGTAAATCCTTAGATCAACTACAGCCGTCGATCCAGTCAGATATGGCCATTGATCAAGGTACTTTTCTTTTCCTTATTTACTTTAATCAATAGAAAAATGATCATCTTAGAAAAATCTTAGAATATGATAGGAATGTTGGATTATAGTAAACCTATATACCATTTTCATCAGAAAAATGCGAACTATCAAAATAAAATATAATAAGGCCCCATATCTGAGCCATTTTCAAAAAATAGGGCCTACAAGACCTAATGACCTTTATATATATATATATATATATATATATAATATTATGTAATAATAGTCATCCATGATTACGATCTAGCTTGTGGACAAACCCTAATTGGGGTCCCTGATCATCTTGTTACTTGAAACCCTAAGCAAAGAGGGATATTTGATTCAATAGTTGTGAAAAACACTAATTTCTAGTTTGCTCTCTTCATGTGTATACTTATTACAACATCATGTAAAACCCTAATTATTAAATGACACTAAATGACTTTGAACGAACCTAACCCTTAGAATCCAACTCTGATCTCTCGAATCATATGTATCCTAAAGAGATATCCCTAATGATCTAACCCATAATGGAAACCCTAATTATGATAACATCCTCTTTGGATATAATAAGTATCCTCAACTAAATGAGACTTTAATATGAGGATCAGATCTTGTGACTCCAAAAATAAGATAATAGTCATGGATAATCCCTGATCTAAACATGAGAATATGAAAATAATCATATCTAAAGAACCAACCTTAGTCATGGGTCATATGGATAAATAGTAACAAGTATACCCTTTATTTTCTTTCAAGGTGATCTACTATGTCTCTCTCTCTTGATCTAGACTTGTGGAAAGTCAGATTTGAGATCAAAGGTATGTAGATATAGTTATATGACTAGTTTTTGCTGGATGTTAAATATAGGTATTTTCTTGCATGTATTTGAGTACATTGTTGGATGTAAATATATGAGTATTGCCAATTTTTTCTGCTTTGAACATTAAAGAACATAAATGAATGAGAAATGAAATGTAGTTACTAGTGGTTCCCATTAATCTCCCTATTATAGAGGGAAAGCAGTATTGTTGACTAGCACATCCCTAGAGTACATGGTATACAGGGAGATCCCTAGACTACAAGGTACACGGGGAAGGGCCCACTAATATATGTGATTATGTGCTAAGTCCACCATAGCAATACATATTCATTTGAAATGTGATTAAAAACTTGGGATTACCCAATTTTCCGCCATTAAATAATATTTCTTTCTCTTTCTTCCTTTTCAAATATTTTTAATATGCCAACATAGTATAACATATGATGCACTGCAAAGTACCAGAAGCAAACAAATAATGGACATGGAGGATAGTTAGATAGATCTCCATCTCTTATCTTACCTTATTTTCAGCTAGATAGTTTTTATTCTTCTAGATGTTGTAATAGGATGTTCAAAATCCTATGTAATAATCATAAATTTCCTTCTTATAGAACTATTCATTCTTCCTTCTCAAAAATTAAATATGTAATGACTTTATTCATCCTCAATGAATGAAATGTTTGTGTGGCTATCTATTGATGATTTGAACAATGATCTTGGCATTTCTCTTATTTTAGTTGATTACCTTAATTTCTTGTATTTTCCCTTCTGACATTTATAGATATGAATGCACACATATTTGTGGATGTCACTAAGGAAAGTATATAGAAATTGGGGTCATCACAGTTGGTATCAGAGCCAATGTTCACACATCATAGTCACATGAACTTCATTCACCCTATTATGAATCTAGGGTAGTCCTTGAGTTAGGGATGTGAAGGGTTGAGGTGACTAGGATAACATCTGCCATGGGTCTGGCCAAAGTCTCCGAGCCACTTTGCTTGGCAGTCACGTGGCTAGCTATATGATAGTGTAAGTCTACTTGGCCAATATCCTAAATGTCCCCTACTTCTTTGGCATACCTTAATTAGGATCCTTCTCATCTATAGAAATTTCCTCTCATCTAATCTATAGGTAAAATTTCCCTCTTATCAACATTTTTGAATAATTCTCCCTTACCTTTATGATATAAGGTTAGGAAAGAGTCTCTCTATTTAGAAAGTCTTAAGGACTGACTATTAAGGATTTTGGGGTATCCTCCACAAATTGTAACATTAAGAAAATTAATAATTAATATAGGAGAATAATGAAATATTATGTGATGATAATAATAATGATGATGAAAATAATTACTGAGTGATAAATCTAATATGTCCACCTAATTTTAGGATGCCTCCTAAGACTCGCAACTCAAAGGCCTCTGGGGAATCATCCTCTAACAAGAGGAAAGAGCCTGAAACCTCTAAAGTACTTGATCCCAATACCGCAACCAAGGAAAGGTGAGAGGAACAAAAGAAGATCCTTCTAGACTTTATGGAGACCCTTTCCACAAAAGGAACCCTTGAACCTAGCTCCTCTATGAAAAAGGAGGTGACGGTGATAGATTTCATCAAACTTAACCCTGATACCTTTTGGGGGGAATATCAGCCTGAGGTCATGGATAAGGGTGAATCCTGGATCATCTCCATGGAGAACGGTTTTTGTACCCTAGAAGTACCCACTCAGAAGAAGGTCAAGTTTTCCACTCATCTGCTTAAGGGAGGGGGGAAAATCCGGTGGGAGAACTATGGTGGGAATAAGGGAGAAGAAATAGATAACATGGGGTGGGAAGCCTTCAAAGCCCTCTTCACTGATCATTTTATGCCCATAGCTAAGAGGAAGAGGAAGGAGAAGATGTACATGGAGCTTAAGCATGGCAGCCTTTCAGTAGCTGACTACACTTGGAAGTTTAGACTTCTAGAACATTATGCACCTATCAGAACTAAAGATTGCCTCACTGAGCCCTATGTTGACTGCCTTTTCGCCCACCTAAAAACCCTAGTCATAGCCTCACATCCCAAAAGCATATATGAAGACCTAGACATGGCCCTCAAGTAGGAGAGAGAGTAGGGAATGTAGAAACCTTCCAGCATGGGGTACTTAGAGTTAACCACTACTGAGGAAGATAAGTCTTGGAAGTTCAACCCATGCCATAACAATAAGGGATTAGGGAAAGGAGGAGGTTCAAGAAAAGGAGGACAGAAACACAATCGAAATCAATAGAAGATAGTCCACCCAAAGTGCAATACTTGTGAGTGACAACATGGTGGGGTATGCTAGCATACCAAGCCGGTCAGCTATAACTGCAAGAAGGAGGGTCAGTTCATCGCCAAGTGCCCCACTCCCTCCATCTTTGGCAAACTTACAATAGGTTCTCCACAGCCTCAAGGACACTATAATGGCAGGGTATTTGTAGGGAATGCAGAAGAGGCCAAGGAAAATCAAAACCAACATTGTGAAGGTAACCTAAATTCTTTAATAATTTGGTATCTTCTTCAAGCCTGCAAATTATTCATAACTCAATTATCATGTGTAGGCATTGTATTATTAAATGGTCATCCTGTTAAGGCTTTATTCATCTCTGGATCTTCAAATACATTTATTTCTCAAAATCTGGCATCTATATTACATCTACACATAAGGAACTTGGGATATATTCTGAATGTATCTACTCCTAGTGGAAAAATACTCACAACCCTATAGAAAACTGATGTCCTCTCTCTTAAATTCAAAAATCATGATATGCCCTTTGAATTCATTCTCTTAACTATGGAAGACTTTGATATTATACTTGGCATGGACTGGCTATACACATACCATGCTCACATTGATTGAAGAAACAAGATGGTAGTCCTCTCTCAACCTCATTCTTATCTTGTGAAAATCCCTAGGGGAAGAGAATTCTATAATAATATTATACTCTCCTCTCTTAAAGATAAAAAGCTCATTTATCAAGGATGTAAAGTCTTCCTTGCAGTAGTCTCAGAGACCAGTCCTAGTAGCGGGCCTGTAGAATGTTTGAAGGTGGTACGTGACTTCCCTAACATATTTCCAGAGGAGCTTCTGGGGCTGCCTCCAAATAGAGACATTGAGTTCTCCATAGATCTTCTTCCTGGAACCACTCTGATTTCTAGGGCACCATATAGGATGGCTCCTGCTGAGCTTATGGAGTTGAAGAAACAATTGCAAGAACTTCTCGAAAAAGGTTTCATTCATCCTAGTATTTCCTCATGGGGTGCACCTATTCTTTTTGTCAAAAAGAAAGACAGTTCTATGCATATTTTTATTGACTACCGCATGTTGAACCAAGCTACTATTAAAACTAAGTATCCTCTCCCTCGTATTGATGTCCTCTTTGATCAACTTCATACTGCTAAAGTTTTCTCAAAGATTGATCTTCGTTATGGCTACCATCAACTTAAAATCAAGGATTCTGATATTTCTAAAACTGCTTTTCAAACTCATTATGGGCATTAAGAATTCCTAGTGATGCCATTCAGGTTGACCAATGCACTGGGCATATTTATGAACCTAATGAACAAAGTCTTCCAACCTTATCTTGATGAGTTTGTGATCGTCTTCATTGATGATATCTTGATCTATTCTGATTCTATGTAAAACCAGCGGGAACACTTGCGTACAGTTCTTGACATTCTTCAAACCCAGCAATTTTATGGCAAGCTTTCAAAATGTGAATTCTGGATTGACAAAGTCATGTTTCTTGGACATGTCATTTCTGGAGGTAATATATCTGTTGATCCCGCCAAAGTCTCTGATGTACTAGATTAGCAACCTCCTCGCAATCCTTCTAAAATACAGAGTTTCTTGAGTCTGGCCAGGTATTATCGTCACTTTATTCCAAATTTCGCCAAAGTGGCACTTCCTCTAACTAAGCTTACTCGAAAGGATGAGCACTTCATCTAGTTAGCTGCATGTGAGTCCAGTTTCCAGTAATTAAAGCAGAAGTTGACGTCAGCTCTTGTTCTTGTTCTGCCCTCTAGTAACGAAGGGTTTGTGATATTCACTGATGCTTTGAGGAATGGGTTAGGGTGTGTCCTGCAACAGAGTAGTAAGGTAGTGGCCTTTGCATCTAGATAGCTAAAGCCGAATGAGCTTAATTATCCCACACATGATTTGGAATTAGCTGCAATCATTCATGCTCTCAAAATCTAGAGGCACTACATGTAAGGGGAAACATTCAACATCTTCACCATCCACAAACACTTGAAGTACATCCTGACTTAGAAGGACTTGAATCTGCATCAACACTGATAAATTGAATATCTAAAGGACTATGATTTCACTATTTCCTATCATCCAGGTAAGGCAAATGTAGCCGATGATCCCCTTAGTAGGAAAAGGGTAGTTTGTGCATCTCTATCTGTTCCGGAATGGAAGAATATGGAGGATCTAGTAGGATGGAAGCTACAGTTTCTATCTGATCGTGTACATGTTAATAACATATCCATCATGTCCAACTTGCATTTCGAGCTTCTTGAGGCACAGTAGGCTAGTCCAAATCTTACAGAGCTCTCTTCTCTCCTGTCAAAACCTCAAGCACATATATGAGTGGGTCTTGATGGTGGTCTTCGATACAAGAACCATTTGTGGGTTCCTGAGCGGTCAGCTGTGAAGACAACGATTCTTAGTGAGGCACATGGGTCAAAGTACACAGTTCATCCTGACACGACAAAGATGTATAAAGACCTACAACGTCAATTCTGGTGGAGGGGCATGAAGCATGACATTCCCAATTTTGTGTCCAGGTAACTGGCATGCCAAAGAATCAAGGCCAAGCATCAGAGACCAGGCGGTTTACTACAACCCCTTGAGATTCTAGAATGGAAATGGGAACACATCACAATGGACTTCGTGGTGGGATTACCCAGGCCCAGGAAGGGATACAACACTGCAAGGGTCATAGTGGATCGTCTCACCAAGTCAACTCATTTTCTCCCTATAAAGACTACTGCAAAGGTTTCTTATTTGGCCGACCTCTACATACATGAGATAGTATGTCTGCATGGAATTCCAACCACTACTACAAAAAATGCTTTTTACAATGGTAGATAGACAACAATTCAGATGATTGTGTTGTAGTTAGCATACTCATCACAACAGGCTTGTTTTCGTGTTGTATATTGTATATTGTTTTACAACACAAGTCATTTACAACATGCCAAACCCATTGTAGTATATGTGGGATACTATAACAAGTGATAAAGTGTTGCAATAGGTTGTAGTATTACAACATATTCAAACCCATTATAAAAGACATTAATTACACAACATATTGTGACATGTTGTAATAGTCACACATGATACATGTTGTAATAGACCATCATTACACAACACAGACTGACCTATTGTAATAGGCACACATGATACATGTTGTAATACACCATTATTACACAACACAGACTGACCCGTTGTAATATATAGTAACTACACAATAGGTCTTCACATGTTGTATTTGGTACATGTTGTAATAGACCATGATAACACAACATATTGAAACTCGTTATATCCCAACATTACACAACAGACTCCAACATGTTGTTATATATTATAATTACACATAATGTTGTGACATGTTGTAATATCCACACATAACAAATTGTTGTAATAGATCACCATTACACAATGTAAAATAACTCATTATAATATACCATTATCACACAACATGAGATGACCCGTTGTAATAGCTAGAAGTTGTAATAGACCATAGTCACACAACACGCTATAACCCGTTGTTATATGCCAATATTATACAACAAACTCTGACCTATTATTATATACCTGGAACCGGGCTGAACCCATTTTCTTATTGGAGAATTTTATCTTGAACATGTAATCAAATAATTATTTTTTCATATAAAATTATTGTCAAATATGGATCCAAGATCTTTTTGGGATTTAATTTTTTCAATATGGGTTGGTTTAGGTTTGAGAGGTCGGTTGAAAAAAATTTAATTTTGTATGGTCATGGGATGATTGTTTTTCACTCCGGATAGATGTTTTTACCCCGAACCGACTCAATCCCAATATTATATCACACAAAATATAATTAGGAGCATCTAATTTGAGAATTATTTTTTCATAAATTCATTGTCAAATATGGGTCCATGTTTGCTTTTGAATCTAATGTTTTCAATTTGGGTCATTCTCAATTGAGACAAAAGTCGAACAAAATCTGGTTTTGAATTCGGGTCCTACGTGATATTATAACAGAGTAACTAATCGGCCTACATGAATCATACACATATATTTACATGTTATTTATATCTACTATGTTACACAGAAAATAGTCCCTAATTGGGACAAAAAAATTCAATTTTAGATATGGGTCCAGGATTAAAAGTTAAACACCCTGGGCCGATTAATTTTTTTACCTGAAACTGATTAACCCAAACAATTATTTAACACCCCTATGTGATATTATTACAGAATAATTATTAACCTATATGAATCCTATACATTGCATATATGTACATGTATAGATTTTATACTAATTAATTAATAGGTGTCACATTAATAAAATAAACAATGGTGCTTCCTCTTTTCCTCTACATGCCTGTTTCCCCCAAAATTCCCTCTTCCTGCGATCAGTGGTTTCCGTCGCAAATTGACTTCGCGTCACCGTCCCAGAGCACCCGTACTATTTTACTGAAAAGCACTTCCTTAGAGAGACCGCCGAAGACTCGACTATGCTGCCCTGGAGAGACTGTCGACTACGTCTCCTCATTCGCCAGAAAGCGCCGCTGTCCTCTACACTTTCTTTGACAAATATCATTTCACACCCACCTCTTCTTTGAACTCCCTTCAATCCAAGGTAACTTCTTGACCAACTGCAAATAGTCTAATCTGCTGATTAAGTTTCCACTCCGGAATAAGCTTACGTGTTGTCAGTAGGACTAAGTCCAACAAACATCCACAAACATCCATAATAATTAGTGTCGTGGTGTTTTTTTTCAAATTATTAAGTATTCAAACGGTTGAGATCCCAGAAAGATGTTGTGATGGAAGACACAGCTGTAGCCTTCCTTGCATTACACTACAGAGGTTCATGACTAAGGGGATGGCTTTAAAAATTTGGCTTGACAATTGAGATTCAAGGTCAAGAATGAATTCTTTATCAATTTTAATATATCCTTGTGTCCAAATCTTAAAGTTTCATTTGACCTTATAGCACTAACTTAGCCAACCTATACAAGTTGTCATAAAGTGTATAGCTGGTATGTGTGAAATTATACAGACATAAGTGGTAATTGGCCAAGGGTGGGAGCATGATAGCAATGTTCTCATATGTAGTCCATGTAGTCACATGTGCGGTTCAGCCACCTCTCTGACCTGCATTTGGCTAGCAACCAAATGTGTGACCTTGACTGCATATGTAGGTCATATGTGGCCATATGCAACACATATGTGGTTATTTTTATATAGAGTATATTTGCACATTTTTTTGTCAATAATCTTGTTAAATATTTAATAAGTTTCTTATACACAAATCATAAGTATATGTAAAACTGAAGCTAGAACTGAGTTCACCAACTGAAATAATGTGAATGATAAAACTGTAGGTGACACCTAGGCAGCAAATCACACCTTAATACCTTGACAAGTATGCAACCATCAAAAACTTGCATTTTCTAGTAATTGTAAAGTACCTTGCCTTAATGCCAACCCCTATTCCCCATTTCAATTAATTTCAACACTTGAAACTACTGGACCATGGCAGTTCTTGCCTCTCAAGGTATAGGCCTTATTGGTCACCATTGCTATTTCCAGTGCCATGATGATTGGAGTCAGCTTGCAATGCTTGCCACTGACAGTTTTCTCCCTTATGATGACTGTCAAGATGGCTGCAAAAACTATCTACAAAGGCTTGCTATAATGTCATGGTGGCATTAAATGTTTTCACAATGTAGTATGTAATCAAGTGCTCCTACCACGAGCTGACAGTTGAGCATCTGGATTGCAGATGACCAATAAAAATACCTAAATTTTTGCACTTCTCTAGCTTGTTCCTCTTAGAAATGGCAGCTGACCCACCAACAGTAACTCCTCTCACCCACAAGATGTAACATACCCTCTCAAAAAGACTAGATTACAACTATATCATGGAAAGGGGAGGACTCATTGAAGGAAAGATAATTTGTTACCATGTTTATTAATTATTGGTTTCTTATATGCCTTACATCCTGAGCTTGGAAGATCTTCTCAATATAGTTTACCTTTGTCCCTATAACCTTTCCCTTGATTATTATATTTGGCTATGTTGTTCTCTAGATGTCTTCATTTAGGCACATCGATTCACATAACGAGTGCTTTTATGCTTCTGGGGAAGCCATGGTGATCCATTACATATAGAAAGTTGGATTAGTGGGCAATGGTGTAGGGAATAATTTTTTTATTTTTCTTTCTTGGAATGGGTAATTGGGGAGGGAGTTGTGATTCTTCTGTGACAACATATCATTACTACCTAACTACCAAAAACAAAATGTTCAATTGAGTTCCATAGGATTTTTTGTGTGACTAGTTTATTCACGTGCTTTGCACGACCAATTATATATATGATATTCATTTGAACTAATAATATATATATATATATATATATATATATATTATGCATGTGTTTCAAACAATAAATAGTATTTGTAAGGAATAATATCCTTCAAAAAAATTTCCATTTTCATGTAGTTGAATTATCAATATAACTTTCTAAGAATATTACTCATGTTTTTAACCATTTCCTCTCTATCATTCAAACATTAAAAGTTCAATAATAAAGTGTTAAATTGTAGTCACCTCGAGAGTTATTTCTTTAATAGTATATGAAATATTAGGCTAAATACAAACACCTATAAATTAAAACATATACATTTATTATGTTTTCAATGGGGTAAAATAATACATTTATTACGTGTCTTGATTGATATCAACCAATTGACATATTTTTCCTCTAAATGAGCTATTGAAACTGTAAAAATTACTGAAAAAAATCAATACTCTTAGCTCTCCCACAAAAAGTTGTATTGGGTTTGATGTGAATAAGAATAATAATCTCATTATCAATTGTATGTAATCATAAGAACATATAAAAATATTTTGTTGCATCAGTTTCCATTTTATGCTAGAAATCCATTGTTTAGAGTGAAACACTTGTACTTTTAGTTCGATAAGATATGAACTCATATTCTAAAAAAATAAGAACTCAAGAGTTAGTATGATTGTATGAGTTCGTCTACAATCATCATATGGCACAACATATTTGCAAATGATAAGTATCAATGTCTAAGAAATTATTTTGTTTTTCCTTAAACTAATGATTCTTGTTATCACCTAATTTAATTAATTTTGATTGAAAAAATAGTTTGGTTTATGTGAGTGTTATCAATATTTTTTTAAATCAAACAAAAACAATTATTTTAATTTTCCATGTTATGTGTTAACATTAATTTAAACAATATTTGAGATAAGTATACATGTTTAATACAAATTATTTTATTAATTTACATAAAATAAAGTATTGTATAAAGGTTTACTTATATTTCATCCTTATTGGAAACAAATTTTTACTCACATATGTGTGTTTATCTAAGGTACTAGTGAATATCAAACACATCACTGGACATCATTCTTATACATAAATCTTAGAATTTGTGTGTATCATTGTTACATATAATTTCACTTCATTCATTTGAAGCAAACTTCCAATTTTACTTAAAGATATTAATATGACTTAATTGAGTTTGAGTACCTTTTGTATTTAAGTTGGACATATAGTATTAAGCTATGTTGAGATTCAAACAAAAACTTGAGGGCCTGGTTTAAATATTTTTATTGATGTTGTTTCAAATTTTTGTGTCAAGACTTGAAGTAGAATGCACCCACATGTCTCTACACACTCAACAACTCTAGTGCACATCAACTTAGTTAACAATATTCTTTTCAACTTTTATATCGACATGATGACTATCCTTCAGCAATGATGGCAGCAAGTCAATATCACTTATATGTTTACATGTGAAGATATATGATGTTTTGGGTTACAAATGTTACAGTTGCATGTGCTTATAATATAGCTATGATGTTGAAAGGGCAGTTGAGATTTATAGACATAGTTGGCATAGATAAAATTTATTGAACTAAACTTCATTGTTACCCTTTAGGCCTAATTCTTACATGCATTGATCGATTTGTTGTTGGACTAAACACAATCCATGTTTAGATTCAGTTAAGAAAGAAAGCTTCTACTTATCTTTTCAAATATTGTTTTGTCATTTTATTTATGAATGGTAATCATACTTATCTCTTGTGCAAATATGTATATCCATTATTTTATGATAAAAAAACTTTGCTTGTCTGGTAGTGGATGGATATTGTTAGCATTAACCACATTGGATAGATGTTGAGACATTTGATTGCTCACTCTATCTCTTCGTTAGGATTTTTTTTTACTGATCAAATCCTATTTTATATAAAAGGAAACACTCTCAAGTTATAAAAATATATTATAATTTTCAAAATTGTCATTTTGATCAATATTGTTTCATTGGGCATAGCAAGAAGGGATAACATATGTAACAAGAAAAACATATATATATGGTGAAACACATAAAAATGATAGGAATTTGCATTTGAATTGATACAACACTATATAAGTTGTGGCTTAGTATCACAAACTCACACAGAATAGGATATTGTTATCATATGCATCTACAAATTTCTTATTATTCTAGAGTAATTAATTTTTTTGGGGCTTCTCATAAGCATTTGGCTACCAAGCTTGGTATTTCTTTTGATAATGCACAATAATTTCATAGCATATTATGTTAAAGAAATTTTGAGAGCTCATGTTATCTAGTACATACTTCTAATTTATTACAATATGATATGGTAATTGAAGGAAAGCATTTGAAGTACTAATATTCAAGCTTATGAATTTTTGAATCACATAGCATATACAATATGATCATGATAGTTTATGACTTAACTGTCTAAACTTATGTAAATAAAAATTTGAAGTGGTAATCTGCCTCCCATAATTTTCTTTTGAAACAAAACTGTATTTCATGTGCTATTTAATGATTGGTAAAAAATCAAATAAGAAAACCGCATATCATTTCTTTATGTTAATAACACATATTGATGTATAATATTATTTCAAGTAAAGCAAATATGAACATAGGCTCTTGTTAATTTAAAATAAAGTTAATGGAAGTAGGTGCGTCCTCTAGTTTCTGATTAAGCTCCTATTATTGGCTCTCTTATAACGTCTGAAAGGAGTTCCAATTCTACATTAATGGCAATTAGGACCTCAATTGTGGACTTGTGAGGTAAAATGATTTTTTTTTATTATTAATGGAGAATGGATCACATATACAATTTCTCCTAATATATGATTTTTATGAGACATCTATGACATTGGCTACCTTTGGAAAACAATAGAAAATTTGCATTCACGAGGAATCCAAGAGAAAAAGTACGTTATGATATTAAATGCTACCCCAAACGTATGGACATATTTTTTCTTTTGCAAATGGTTCAAAATGTTTTCTATAATTATTATTTTCATTTTCATGAGGAAGAAGTCTAGCCCTATCACAAAAAATGTGAAGTCGAGCTTACAGATGTTGTTTAATCCTCTTCCTTTTTTCCCTAAGGGCTCTAAATGAAAATTCAACCAATGACATGTGGCTAACTAACTGACAAGACTTAGTAGTTGAGCCAACAGTAATGTTTCAAATAGTTCAAAAACATGATCAATTAAATTATAATCATGACCCATCATGCCTCTAACCATTTCTTTAAATTCCCTTTTAATACTTTCTTATTTGATTTCTATTCAAAGGTTGAACCTAAAGACATAGAGAATTGAAAAAAGCTATTACGACCAAAAATGTTTCTGTACATTTTCTTGCACGCAGATATATACAAATACTCAAATAAAAACTCAATGCAAATTGTCTGAGCTAAAATGTGTGCGTAGATATGTTGTGGGACTGTGCGAGCATTTGAATATGTTTACCTACGTGCAGTGACATGGCACACAATGGAATTTTATTGCTTAGCTATTGAGATATTAGAAATTGCTTCCATTTGGGAGTTTTATTACTTAATATACTTTCTGACCATCCGCTTGATGAAATGTTTATATAGATGTCAAATACAATTTGTTATAATGATTTTTCTAGAATAAATACATAATATTGTCTTAACCTTAATACAGTTAAAAAAAATGACAATAAGGAATCATTTCCTGACATTTTCTCATGTGAAAAGCTTATCGTTGCCTACTCTTTTCATAGTTTAATGGAAACCTAAGAAAAAGAGATAGATATGTTTTACCTCTACTAGCCAAATTTTTAAAACAACATATGGTATCTTCGTGAAGTCCATGCCAGTTTCAAATGATATTTTGTTTGATCTAGAACACATGAAATCAGTAGTGTTAGTCATATATGAATGTATTGAATCAGTGTAGTAAAAAGGGAACTCCAGCAGGATAAAAAAAAATACCAAGACCTAGATTTTTACCTTGGAATCACAATGGGAGACAACCTCCCATAGTAATTAATACACCACGTCTAATTGGTAGGTATACCGACATTGAAAATGCCCTATACACCTCCTTCCAAATTAAATCTTCATATTAGCTTCGATATCTGAGAGATGACCAAGCAATCAACATCAAATATACATTCTACAAGCACTAAATTGGATGAAAGCTATAGTTTCGGCTTCAGACTGCTTTAAGTTTGACTGGTGTAGTTTTTTTTTGGTTGGTAATGTCTTTAGGTTCTTAGCAGGGAGTTTAGTGCCATTGGCATCATCATCGGGAAGCATGATTCTTGCAACATGAGGAGACTTTCATGTGTGATAGGCATAGTCTCACAGGCATAGACCACCATATTGGTGATTGGTTGATTGACATAGTTCAGATCATATTGCTAGTGTGAAACCGAATCAACTATGTCATACTGCAGCCCTGCCATCGCTCAAACGACATGACTCCGGGGCTAACTCACTTCATTTAGGCACTGTGACACCAGTCCTGTTTGTGGATGATGTCCGTATGTCCTCTATCCCATAGTAGATTCTATTGGCCGCTCGCTTGATTTACTGGACGTGTCGTCAATTGAAGTAGGGAAGAGAAAATAGGACAATTGACATTGATCAACGCAAAAGATGGTTCGAAAAGGATTCATAGGAGGCGATATCTGAAAGCAATTTCAGAAGAAGTTAGGAAAAGAAAATCACAAAAAGAATATGATAGTGGAGTCCAACTCATGTAGGTGATTATAGGACGGAGAAGAGCAACATGTGTAGATGCAGTAGATGTACATAACTAATCAAAATGACAGAGATGCAAAAGTACGAAGAGACGAATTTCTATACCTACGGTGGTGGTAGCTCCGACTGGGAGAAAGAAAAGACAAAGGGATTTCGTGGATACCCATCTTGCTGCAAGCCTTCAGCCGTGGGTTCCTTGTCATGGGGATAGCTTGAGCCAAGCAATTGAAATTTATGGCCATGACAGAAATCAAGATGGCGACCGATTAGGAGGGCGTGTTGGTTGTTGCTGTAGAGAAACCATTCACGGGATATAGTATGAGAATATGAGATGGACGACATCGGCTGGTGGATGGGGCAATGCATGATGGCAAGCGTGATCGAGCAACGGTGATGGTTGAGCCGAGAAGAAAACATCAGCCGCATGTTTAGGGCTATGTAGGATGACTCGCAAGAACGATTACCAGAATAGGACTCTTTTGCACGATGGGTTGTGCTAAACGTGGGGTTAAAAAGGAAAAGGTCAAACAGGAGTCTGAAAATTGCAAAAGACACGGTGGACGGAGATGAGTGGTAGCATTTAGAATGATAGAATAGTAGATATTGGAGTGAACATTTCCATGAGGATGACCTAACTCACAATTCTTCCCCTCATAAATTCATAGTGAAGGACAAATTGACACAAATTCACTAGGAAGTGGACACACCGAAATAGGGAGGGAGTTTAAAAATGATCATTATAAAGGATAACAAGTGAAGTGGAAGAATGCTAGGACTGTATTAAACCAATCATAGTTGTAGAAAATTAATTCTATTCCCATAATCTGCTAGGGAATATATTGGTCACTATTGTTGGGTTGGATATTTATTGTCTGGTATCTTCCAGATAACACTGCTCACATCTTGTACACACATCACTGATGAACTTGGTGGAATTTTCTTATTCAAATAGATCAAGATTTTTTGTTTATGTTATTATAATGTTTTTTTCTACTTTAGTTCCTATCTAAGAGCTCAGCGTAACAATTGATTCCTCTACGAAGGTCTACAATAAGAACATTATATATATAAATGTCTTTTGCGTGTTGAGGGGAAGAGCTCTAGCTTCTGCTTATTGCGCAGTTAGGTTTGATACATAAGGTATCTCGACTATGGTCAATTTTATCACTAATTTTAGTTATTCAAATGATTTTAATAATCCTTCATTTCTGTGAAGATCTTCTATAAGAATGACCCCCCCTAGTATCATAGTATAGAAATGCATGTATCTAATGTGAATGATAAACCTGAAGCTAGAACTGAGTTCACCAACTTTATTGGTGACTTGTAGTCATATCTCTCTTCTAGAACGGAGTTCACCAACTTTAATCAAGAACCACAATTATCGCTTAATCTCCATGTGCAGATAACATCTTATTTTTCATATATTTTTACTGAAATCACATATAAGAACTCTCCACATATTTGAATGATAATGTAATTGAAATGTAGTTATAAATATCGTCCGGTTTCAATTCAAGTTAAATGGCTCACCTACTCATTCTTTATTTTAGCTATTAGTTGGCCTTTTACATAAATTGAAGGTGAATGAATGTATAACATGTTGTTATACATAGGAGAGAGGACAATCACGAACTTGACATCAAATTGTAATGGGCCAAAAGATGTGAACCCATTTAACTTAAGACACATAATTAATAAAGTAATTTGTTCTCCCTCAAAGCTAGGGCATGTGAGAATTCTATATTTAATTTTTCCTAGATAGACACAAGTAGGTTATTCACACTCAACAGAAAAACAAACAGGAAGTTCATACAAAGATATCCCCCCTACACACACGCAAACACTACTAATTCAATAGTAAGGAAACCTTCCTTCACTTTTGTGTTGCTTGTTCTAGTATGGTGTCCATATAACCTACCTTTTTTTTTTTGAAATGTGGCTGCTCTCAAATTTTTTACCACATACTATTGATACTAGGACTGAGGTCTGTAGATGGGAAAAGGGTTAGATGATTGTCCTAGAGATCAATCATTCTGGAACAGTCACATTTGAAATGTGCATGAATAGATATAGGATGATTTATTTCTTACAACATTCCATTCAATGGTACCTTTTTATTAATGCATAAATTTTCTTAAATTTCTTATACAGACTCATGTATAACTATGACTGAATCTTATTTTCTAAATTAGGAAAGGGATTTTGCATTATGTTCCCTAGTATCTTAGTATAGCTATGCATGCATCTAATGTGAATGATAAAACTAAAGCTCGAACTGAGTTCACCAACTTTTTTGGTGACTTACAGTCATATAACTCTTATAGAACTAAGTTCACCATCTTATTTTTTATATATTTCTACTAAAATAACATATAAGAACTCTCCACATATTTCTACTCCAAGACATGGCTATCAAACCAAACATCATAAATGATAGCTGGAACCTAATCAATAAATTAGAAATTCTATTACATTCCCTACAAACATATGAAACATTTTGTGCTCTTTCAATAGCATATGAACCATAAGGATACCAGTAAGCAAACATGGGTGTAATTTTGTATTTTCTTCAATTATTTTTGTCAAAACCAGGTAGTCTCTATCCACCACAACATTGTTGAGTTTGTTGTGTCAATGAAATTCCATTCCATTTAAACCCCCATTAGCTCAGTTATGAGAAGCCTGACTATTTCTTAACTTTACTATTTTTGTTTTTTCACCAATAAGACCCATTGACATTTATATACACTTCTACCCTTGATCACGAACAGAATACATTTCATGTTTTCATCCAGCTTTCTGAACTTACAATTCCATGTTTCCAGACCTAGAAATAATATAAAGCATGCACCTTTAGTAGAGAAAAGCGATAAAATGCTTCCCCTATCACTTGTAGATATCTAAAAAATGAAATTTAACATGGAAAATCAATAAGATGGATAAGAAACAATAGATCATGTTAAATCACTTATTCCAACTGTGTAGTGGAAGAGGGAGCAGGTCCTCCCCTAGCATGGTTCTTGATTTCTAGAAGTACCTTTCCAAGATGAAACTTGGATTCTAGGCCAACAAATCTTCCTCCGTCCACTATTTGATATTGACCAGTAGGCATTGAAAGATGATGGTGCCTTAGACCACCACTATGACAAAAAAGAAGTAAGTAATATGAAAGAGCAAAAGAGCACATCCATCATTGAATTTTATTTCATAATAAAGGTAACATCTAAGATAATACAATATTTTCTAACGTGCAAGAGAGCCAGGGTCAAGTCAAAGTACCAAGTGTGTATGTGTTATCTTTTCTAAACAAAGCAAGAGACAAAAGAGAGACAACCCCAATGAGGTTACCTGGGAGAGTAAGTGCTTTGAACAATAATTTAACACATAATATCAAATTTTCTAAATAATGGTACTCGTTTTGATGGTTAACAAGTTATACTGCATTTCTCTTTATTTTAGTTCTTATTTTTGTTCTTCCAACCAGCAAATTGCTGCTCTGTTATAGAGTTACTGTTGTTGTACTATTATGGTATTAACCATTTACTACTTCCCCACTTACCGATTTATATAAAAGTACCACTACTCTAGATTACTAGTCTAATAAGCATGCAATATAACATGGCAAGATAGATCTGAACAACATATTCAATAATGTAAAGATGGCAAAATGGGTAATAAATGGACATCAATGGGCATGTTAGAAGCACTATTACTATAAGTCTTAATCAAGATCCAAAATTATCACTTAATCTCCATGTCCATATATCAAACATGATTTTCAACTATTTTCCCCTTAATCTTCTTTTTCCATTGTCGCTTTCCATACTAATGTACACATAACATCTTATTTTTTATATATTTTTACTGAAATCACATATAAGAACTCTCGACATATTTTAAAAGGTGGGGTTGCAAGATTAGTAGCATGATTCTAGATTTAGCCAAGGGAGAGGAGGAGGCCAAAGCGGAGGGGGTGGATATGGCCATCACCCACCAGATGAAGGATGGAGTCCAAGTCGGATCATTTTGTCAAGAAAAGAAGAAATATGTGACTGTGTAAAGTCTAATGTAAAAATCACTATAATAGACATAACAAAGTTACATTAGGGGATTCAAAACCTATATTTCTTGTCTAGCTTGGTCATGGAAATACCAATTGAAGTCTAGATGATTCATTGTGCTGCCATAAGTGGAGGCACTACTACTAATAGAATTAAAAAAATTGACAGCCAATCTGAGACTATTACACTAGGCCGACCACCACAAGTAATGGCCCTCACATTCCCAATAACATTATTAAGAGAAATAGTAGTGATCTTCAAATTTCTTCCCAATACATATCTATGTAAAATGATTTAGTACCAACCTGAGTAAATTTAATGGGAGAGAGAGGATATAAATTTCAGTGTTGTAAGAGAAAACATTCAGAAATGGTGGAAATTTAGAAGTCATACACAAATAACAAGATAATATTAGATGCCTATTGTTATCACTTAATCTCCATGTACACATAAAATCTTATTTTTTATATATTTTTACTGAAATCACATATAAGAACTCTCCACATATCTGGACTCACCCCTTTTACTTTGTGAAATAAGGTGGGTCAAGAACACGAGGTGCCAAGTATAGGGCTAAAAGATACATATACATAAGCTTTGAATAATTTCAAAAGATTTGCAGAAGTAATGAAGAAGAAATAAACAAGTTAAGTATTTAGAAAAATTAAAACCCATATTTTATGTCATTTCACTCCAATTATACCAAGGCAAGTGGTGGTCTGTGGGGACTGTTGTCATTCCTAAAACTCTACTAGAGCCTTGGGCAGTGGGCTCGGGTGATACAATTATGATAAATTGGATGTGTATGTCCTACGCAAGTCTTAACTTGAACCTTGATCGCATATGTGAACTATGTTTATGAATGAATGTATGTGGGTATGTTTACACCATTGCTGGATTCTTATGGCTATACTTTGGGACATCCACCAAATCATAATATGTGATTCATGTGTATCTAATTTTAGATCCAACCCATTTTTATGCTTGATATTCTTGACTTGATGAACTATGACCTTGGTTGCCCTATTATGAGTCTTTTAACCTTAAAATGTGCATACATACGTGACATGGACCTTGAAATGATCATATCAAATGCATAGAAACTCGAAATGACTTGAAACTTGAACCCCACCTTCATGTTGACCTCTAGATGAGTATAAGATCATTAACCATGTAATTAACCAACTATGAATCAAACTTGAACAACACCCTATAATGGATCTAATTAGGGTTAGTGATGAGAATCTAATCTATGTTTGTAATCTTGTTGTTAATCAGGTTTGGCATGTGGCTAGATGATGAAGGATAAGTTAATTTAAGAACCTATAAATCACGTATGAACTTTAATAATTATATGACTATGACTTTCTTGCTTAAATGTGATACATATGTATGCTTGTTTATACTTGCTCAAATATTGCCATGTAGTACCTCATGAACAATTGTCTAGTGGATTGCCCAATATAAGTATATTATGCTCTTATTCAGGTTATAATTGAACTAGTATTATACTCGATGTTTATCTCGTACGTGTTCTATAACTTGCAAACATAATATAGAAACTCCATTATACAAACCTCCTACACTTGCCTAAAGTTTTGGGGTAAGGACAAGATGATGGGATTCCTACTAGACTTATCAAGATAGGGCAAATGGTTGTTAAAAGGGTTAGCTAATCTTCATCCCTCAAAGTCTCTTCCAGTGAGAAGTTGTCCATAAAAGGCCTTATGAATACATGATATTGATGAATGCATGCACGCTTTGTCCTCACTCACGCACATGCCAGGATCAACTTCCCAATAGGTCACCCATCCCAGTACTACTCCAAGATGAGCACGCTTAACTATGGAGTTCTTAGTGATGGGCTCCCAGAAAAGGAGGTGCACCTTGGTGATATGGGTAGTCGAATAACTCCTTTTAAGATCATGTTATCTGAGGCATCAAATCATGGTATGTTACAATAATGGTATGAGTATTCAATGATTCGAGTGGGGAGGAAAAGATAAAAAGATCCACAATAAGCATTGAGGCACAAGAACTAACATTCGAGTCATAAAAGTCACATTTGGCAAATTACAATTTCAAATATAATAATAGAGAAATGCGGTGGACCATAGTCATTAAAGTCACAACACATTATGAATTCACTAATTTCAAAGATATAAATATGTTTCATGTAGAAGCTAAATTCAAACATAACACTTGAAGCAAGAGTATAACACACATTCGCATAAAAGGGCATAACCATGCCTTTAGATCCATATGAGTAAACATAGAAAAAAGGACACTTAGGGATGATATTATAGTGAAGGAGGGACATAGATAACCGATCTTTGAGACTAATTAAGCATTAGTCCATATTAAGAAGCATGATTAGCAATTTAGGTTAAAATACATCATTTACATTTAAAACAGGTCACATGAGTACATTAGTATTCGTCATTGAGAAAGAAGGGTGATTAGGATTCTCTATATACTCAACATGTATGTAAGTTACTGATGTGAAGAATAGAAATAGTAGGAGTGCATCAAATATTCAATTGCACATAGTCATGCATTAATTTCATATGAAAGATCAAAGATTATACCTTTAAGGAGAAACAAGGGAGTAAATGGATGAACCAGGGTTTGAAACCTAGTCCGTTGGATAGGTCTTCTGATGAGGATCAAAATGATATGTATTTTTGTCATTTTTATATTTAGGACCTAATTATCATGATTTTTACAAGATTTGATGAAGAAAATTGAGATTTTGTCAAGGTGTTGTTACCTTCGTATCCAATAACAAGCTGCCACGTGGTGTGAACTGGGAGTCTGTAGTGTCTGGGGGCAGCTCACGCCCACTCATCAGCCATCCACACCACTCTTGTAAAGGGAGTGGGGTCTAGACCAGTTCGCGTCTAGTCCAACCACTCCTCAGTGCCCTCTCACGATCAACTTTATCGATTGTATGTGGCCTCTGTCTCTAACACAGAGATAAAGTAAGAATAGGGGATGGTACCCCATCCTAACCAGTGAATTGTGTGCCCACCAAAGATTAGAAAATAGAAGGTGTAGGGTTTTCGGTGTTCTAGGGCACACTGGCCATTAACCAACTGCTCGTTGGACTCATCCATGACCTCAGCTCCTCCCAAGGTGGTTAGGACTGTGAAGGCATGTAGGTGAGTGTGTCAGTATAGGTGGCAACATTAGGTAGTGTTTTCATGAACCCAGGGTGTCGACGACTCCTACATTGGACACTTGTCTTTCTTCTGTCCCAAACTCACATGGCCACACCAAGGGGTGGGCGAACTAAGGTTGGTACCTTCCAGCCTTTAGATCCTATGCATTTTTCTCCAGTGAAATAATTGAGAAGAAGAAAGGGAGAAGGAAGAGGTTGATGGCTGGAGCAAATAAGGGCAAATAGAAAAAAGAAGCAACAAGAAGTGGTTATTAAAGAAACATCAAGTTAGGGTTTTGAGCTCCCTTATTACCTAATTTTGAAGGGAAGAAGAAGGGCATCTCCTATCCTTGAATTGTTTCCGAAAGGGGAAAGGGGATGGGGTAAGCAAGTCAATGGGCCTCGAATTAAGCTTTGGACATAAAGAGGGCCAAAATTGGCCCAAACACAGGATACAACATGAGGAATAGTCTAAAAAAGGTCATATTTCCTAATGCCCATAACTGTTAATCTTGTACTTTGATTGAGGAGATTATTGAGCTATTAGATTCAAAACAATATGAAACATATATGAGATTAAATTGATAATATTTATGAGTTTAAATACATCTTGTAAGAGGGTGACATGTTAAGGAATAATATCGGGTTCAAAAAGTGCAAATTAATGTTACATTTCGTAAAATTGAGCATTATAGTGGTCGAATTGGAAAATCACAACCCTCCAGTTATGAAATTGACATCAAATTGAGTAATACACTATTGATGATAGAGAGAAAGAACAATTGAGGAGAGAGAAAAGTTAGTTTGTCACAATCACGATCAGAGATAATTGAAGTCTAGACACCATCCAAGTGAACTATTTCTCTAACATACAACTCAACGAGGTCTATCACCTTGGTAGTGATCTGTAAGGCAAGGAAATATACTGAATTGGTTAGGCGGTCCACCACAATCCATATTGCATCGTGACCTTTCTTGGTCTTAGGGAGACCCACCACAAAGTCCATAGTGATCTAGTCCCATTTCCATTCAGGAATCTCAATTGATTGTAGTAACCCACCAGGTCGTTGGTGTTAAACCTTCACCATCTGACATGTGAGACAACTGACCACATATGTCACTATATCTCTCTTCATTCCAGGCCACTAGAAATATCACTGCAAGTCTTTAAACATCTTGGTTGTGCCAGGGTGTATGGTATATTTAGAAACATGAGCTTCATGAAAGATATAGGTTTTCAAGGGTGAATCTTCAGGTACCCAAATGCAACTCTTGTAGAGGATTCCACCATCTACTCCCACTGAGGGATGTGTTTGAGGTTTCTCTAACAAACCCTTCATTTTTTCAGGCTTGGGGTTGGTTAAATAGGTTGCTACTAACTCAGTCAACAAGTCAGGTTTTATCTGAATTTTAGCCAAATAGATTCAGTCTTCTAGTGAATGTGGAGTCCAACTAGAAAATTCATATAGTTCTCAAAACTAGGTAGATAAGATATATGTACACATGAGTTGAGCATCTTCTACTACATCAACTTTTCCTAGGTGATAGGGGATGGTAAAATCATAGTCCTTCATATACACCAACGATCGTCTTTGTCTTAAATTTAGGTCCTTCTCAGTTAGGAGGTGCTTCAAGATTTTGTGAACAGTGAAGATTTCAAAAGTTTCTCTATAAAGAATGTGTTGCCAGATCTTCAGGGCATGAATAATCATTGCTAACTCAAGATCATGTGTCGAATAGTTTACTTCATTCAACATGAGTAGTCTGGAGGCATAAGCAATAATGTGTCTATTTTGCTTTAGCACGCATCCCAATCCCATCGTTGATACATCAATGAACATCATAAAACATTAATTACAAGATAGTAGAGTCAACACGGGTGTTGTTGTAAGATTTTCCTTCAATTCTTGGAATCAAGCTTCACACAAATCAAACCACATGAACTTCTCATGTTTTTAGGTGAGGTTGGCGTGGGGTAAAGTAGTATTTGTGAAATCCTTGATGAATCACCACTAATACCTGGCCAATCCCAGGATGCTGGCCAATCACGTACCACCAACACTTTGGTAGGATCCATAGATATAGTCCCTCTGGAGATGATGCACCCAAGAAACATGACATGGTCTATCCAAAATTCACATTTTGAGAACTTCCTATAAAACTTCTACTTTCTTAGGATATTAAGGACTCTAGATAGGTGGTCATGATGTTGTTCTATGTCATCAGAGTAAACCAGGATGTCATATATAAACACTATGACAAAGGAGTCAAGGAAAGGTTTGAACACACTATTCATGAGGTTCATAAAAAAACTTAAGGTATTGGACAATCCAAAAGGCATCACCACAAACTCGTAATGGCCATAACGAATTCAAAATGTAGTCTTTGGGATGTCCTCACTCCTGACATGCATCTGACGATAACAAGATCTATATGTGATAGGTTTGATGAAGTCTTTATCTAGAAATTCTTGTAGTTACTTTTTCAGCTCAAGCAACTCAACAGGGCCATCTGGTAAGGTGCCCTGAAAATATGTTTTGTCCAAGGAGCTAACTCTATGGAGAAGTCCACCTCCCTCTCTGGAGGTATACCAGGAAAATCATGTGGGAACACACTTGCATACTCCCTCACCACTTCTAATTCCCATGAAGGTTTCACCTTAGGCTCCGGCTCAGTGATTACTTCTATGAATGTCTGACAACCCTTGGCTATCATCTTCTGTACCTTCAAGGCTGACAAAAGCAGACTAGTTGTAGCATCCTCCCTACCTCTAATGGTAAAATGTGGTTGACTAGGTATCTCTATTCTTATTTTATTTTCCCTACAATCTCTTTGTGCTATATAAGTATATAGACAATCCATACCAATGATCACATCAAAGTCATTCATGTCAAGGAGGATAAAGTCCATAGGGAGTTCATAATTCATGTATTTAACAGATATAACTGGGGTCTTCAAGAGAGATGTAAAGATTCAACCTCTCAGGGTAACAACATCCAAATCGTAGTCTAAATACTTGATATTCAAAAAAACCATAGTTGCGAGATTTCACAAAATAAATGTATAGGTACAACAATAGTCAAAAAAGAGCTTTTACATTCTTTCCAATTATCTCAAGATTGCCTACATTGTTTTGTTGATAGTTAAACAACTAATGTTTTTGCATATTTAAAAATACTCCCATGGACAAGTGGTCCTCAGTGGACGCCACCTTTCCTTACTCTCCCCCTTTACCCTCTTGTATATATACCACCCACCTTGCTTACTAGTAGCCCCTTTAGTTCCCTTTAGCCATTGCTCTCTTTTCCATTGGTGGCCGAGTAGAAGAGAAGGAGAAGAGGTGGTAGCCGATATACCTTGTTGCAGTTGCTTTCTTCTTCTCTAGTTGGTAAGTCTCTCTCTTGGTGTCATCTTGTCCCTTATCTTTCGGCCATGTAGAGTGATGGGTTCCCCTCCATCGTTGGCTCTCTTTTGACGTTGCTTTCCATTCTCTTCTTTGAGGTGGCCGAAGGTTGTACGTTGTGCTTTGGAGCTTGGAGCTTGGTGAAGTTGTGCTTAACGTGGGTTACACAACTTCTAACCTAACTATTCTATCTCCTTTACCTGTTGTATGATATGTTATCTTGATCGGCTCTCTCTCTCTCTCTATATATATATATATATATTTCCAGTAATGGCTATGCTTTAGTTGGTGACGTTGCTGCCCTATCTATTCCCTAGATCAGGTTGGACGATATGATGTAATTACCCTTGTGTTGGTCGATCCTTTGGGTTGTAGAACCTCAAGAAGCACCCCTCTCTCATTAAGTTGAGAGGTGAGCTTAGGGTTTCTTAACCCAAAGAGGTATGGTAGTGAGTCCATGAGGCAAAACCTCTCTCTCCCTTTGTTGTTGAGAGGTGAGCCTATGCTCTAGATGTTTGGGCGACATGATGAGTTGGCTTGGCCGATAGAGTGTTGTCCTACCCTAGTTGCACGATATGTCTTCAGGGTTAAACCCTTAGTTGGTACCTTGGGCGATAGGGTGTGGCCATGCCTTTGATGGTGGGCTTTGAGAAACACCCCTCGTTCCTTGAGTTGTGAGGTGAGCTCTAGCTCTTACCCGATATGCTTGGAGATTGTGCAAGACCCCTCTCTCTTCAAGTTGAGAGGTGAGCCAATACTCTTGATGCCTTGGGCTATATGGTGAGGTTGGCTGACACGGTTGCCCTAACCCTAGTTACACGATATGGTTCCTAGAGAGTGTTGCCCTATTTCCCTCTTCTTTCCTTGAGTTAGGGTTTGGGCAATACAGTAGGCAGATGCCTTATTGATCCTTCACCCGATATGGTGCTTAAGAGTTGAGTTAGCTTGGGCATTGTGAGGCTTGTATCCCTTGGACAATAGGTGGTATGTGTTGGGTATTATGGCTTGTTGGTGCCTTGCATGAAATCCTCTTAGATGGTACTGCCCATCACCCCATGTAGGTGTGTTTCCCAATATGATGCTTTCTTGACCGTGTGGGCAGCACAGGTTGGTTCTTAGAGTGCTACCTAATATTAGCTTGCTTGAGGCTTTGCAGATATGGGTGTTAGCCGATAGGGTAGGTCATGCTTGTTGAGGTGTTGCTTATTAGCCGACATCAGTAGGGTATGGTTGTAACCGATACCTGTGGTGAGGGTCGTTGTGCCTTTTGGTGAGGGTTATCCCTTACCCGATAAACTTTTGTGAGGGTCATGCTCTATAATTGGTTTGTAACCCTAATATCATTTGGAATGCTTATATTTGGATATTATTTATATGCATGGTCATCTAATGTTGCACAAATATACCTTGATGATGAAGTGTTTATCTACTCTTGAGCATACTAACCATGCAGGTTTCATCAATTGAGATGTGTAATCAGGTATGAGATATAATGATGTCATTGTTGACATTCTCTTGATATTGAGATAATGAGGAACACTATGTGTTATGTGGACTATGATGACACATAACTAGTACATAATCGGCCCTTAGTGTCAGTTATTTAAGGCCTTTAGTGTTGGTTTCCAAGCGACACCTATTTGGGCGCCGCTAAAAGCCCAACCTTTATGCGTCGGTTCTCAAACTGACGCCACAACCCTTCGCGCACCACCGAAAACGCGCCAAAAACACGCTGGCAGGGGGTATAGGCGTCGGTTATCCGCTTAGAAACCGACACTATTGTAAACATATATCGTCGGTTTTATACAGATATCCGACACACATTGTATGGCCTCATTAGGGAAATCGACGTCGGTACTAGTATGGAAACCAACAATGTAATCGTATGTCATCGGTTTTATACAAATAACCGACGCCTATGATTTGATTTTTTTTTCTGTCAGTCTGCAGACCTGCTGTGGCTGGTCATAGGATGAGAAACCTATAGTTCAGTTATGAACTGCAGGTTTTACGACATCCATTGATATCAGCCAACAATAGGGCACAAACCTGCAAAATTAACATGTTGGACAAATTATTATATATGTGATTCACACTCATGTATAAGAAATTTAATTCATATTATTTTTTTATCACACACATGTAGAAACCAATAGAAACCTGCAGTTCCATTTATTTAATCTCTTTTCACATTCAGACACATGTAGAAACATTCATGTATTGATGATTTTCACAGACATATGACAATTCATAAAAAATCATTCACATTCACACAAAATTAATTATGAGAACAAAGTTATTTTATTCATCACCATCATTGTCATCATCATCAAAATCATATTGAAAAATTCACACTCTTTGCAGGGATTTTGCCCAATCTTCTCTTACAGCATCTAATTCATCTCTCGTATAGGGAGCATGTACATCGAAACGCTTTGCACCTGTGTTGAAGTCCTCAGTTTTAAATACCTACAAAGAGAATGATGTACATACATAATTATAAAAGTATATAATAAGATTCATATATTTCATATTATCTAACGAGACTATGTATAATACCTGTTGTATGTTATCGATTTCCAATACAACATGTTTGATGATTAGGTCCATAAATCGCATCACATAGTAGGCGCATGCCCAGTCGTAGTCTTGTGTAGCACACTATAAATTGAAACATACAAAATATTCAAAAATACAAATAAGCACACTTCACATAAATAATATATACATTGGAGTTAGGAAATTACTTTCACATTCTTCCAAATGAGTGTCTGATTTTTTTTCCTGGGGACCTTTCCTCTATCTTTTTTGTACTCTTGTAAAGCCCTATATATGTTAATGTAACACATTAAATTGCATAATTAAATAGTAATGCAGTAATATATATAAAAACATAAAATATTTCTCACGAGAATAATGGCCTTTTAATTACATGTCCATATACATCCAACTCACTCCCCATAGGATCTAGATAATAGACGGTGAATGACTTGGGGACAATAACTAATAACTCCCAATGCTTAGAACTACATGTAAGAAAGTAGAAAATTAATAACTCAATATCCTCAATAAAAATGTAATTTGCCTAAGTCCAAATTACAAGAAAAGTAAACTTACTCGACATTGAATGGAGCTATTATCACCGTCTTATTATTTTTACCAAAATATTCAAAAGCATCACAGCAGTATGAAGTAATTGAACCATGGCCTGTATCTACAAGACTAATCAAAGATGGAACCAAAAATCCTACATGGGAAAACCCAAAATCTTTACATGTCCTGTATAAGTGGCTGCAAAACATGTATTACGTATGCATTAATATATAAGAAACCAGATTGTCGTATATAAAACAAGGTATATGGATGTATAAACCAGATTGTCATATGCATTAATTAATTTTACCATACAACTCTATCATAGATGTGTTTAGCCATTCATACTTAAACAACTCCAAAATATCTTGTATAAATATGTTGTTTCCGAATGTTTGACCTGCATTAATACATATCCAAAACTTCTATTATGTATGCATTAATATGTATGCTAAACTTGTATAAATAGATTGTTATCGTATTATTTACCTGCAACATTCTTTAGAATAGTAACATTTATAGGGAAATTTGGATTATGTTCGCCGATCCATACTGCAACACTCCTACAATTAGGACCTATCGAGGCGTGTAGGTCCCTTGGAAGCCAACTTGTTAGTCAAGGGCGTGGAGGCCGAGATGTAGCGGGTCTCATCTTTTTGACCTATATATATAATTTCATATCAATTGACTCATATATATATACACAATAACAAAGTAAAGTAATGAAAATTTATCAGACAATATCAGTATAGAGGACATCCTCTTTGGGCCACAGTATCACTCCGCCTACTGCCTCACCAAGTGTTTCAACATCTGGGTGTGCATGAGGTAGTGCCATATCCGTCCAGCCAGCAAGTATATGTATGGGGCTCACACGAACCATGCCATCTAGTATTGGACTCCCATGAAACATGCACCCTTTAAGGGGTGGGTAAGCCGATGCATCTACAACGATATATCCTTCACTTTGTAGTCGGCATGGCTTCAACCCCTACAAATTTATGTAATTAAAGAATGTTATATGCATATATACACAAACATATCATCTCTAATAGACTAGCTATTATATATGTCATAAAAATACTTATAGAGGACGTGCTAGGCGGGTCTATAGGATTACTCCCAACCTCTGCAGTACGAGGAGTAGGAGAAGAGAGGTTCGCCACATGTACTGTCTGACTGGCACTCTGAGATGCTGATGGAGTTTTGCAACACCACTAAAAATCCTAAGGTGATGAATCTGTAGGTTTAGCCTTGCTAGTACTATGGTAAGAACTCCACCCACGTGTGTTAAGACACGCGGAAGTCTTATCGTAGTATAGTTAAGGGTCGAATCCTCGGGACAACGGTCTTGACGAAGTCAAGATGGAAAACGTTTTAGTTCTACTTAACTACTTAACAGTTGATATTTAGATCGAAAGTTTGATGTTGGTTTTAAAGCTAAATGCGAGGAAAGTAAGCAAGAAAGTAAAGATTAAGGTTGTAAACAATTGATAAAAACCACTAGGATGTTATCGGGTTTCACACCACTACACATGGATCAAGTCATGCAACATAATAAAACAACCTGCAAAAAGAGTCAAATCAGTTAGTATCTTGTAGTCCTAGCTTCCTTTCAGATAACTAGCTACGAGAAGCGTGGAGTATTGCAATGCCAGCCATTCCATAATGAATGGTCACATGCTTTGCATTACTCCTTCATGAAATGTGTTCCTCGACCTTACCAAGGTTGCACTTCCATACGTCAACTGATTCCATTTCATAGTATGAAAGTGCAACGATGGGGGTGAGTTTACTCCACTCCTGAAAACACTTCTAGACACCGAAACAGACATATGGTGACTACATACATCCATAACCAACATTCAATCGATATTTATATCTAAGGGTACAAACGTAGACAATTCATACCAAAAGACAATATGTAACACAAGTTGATGATCAAGCAACTAGTATTCATTAAGCGATTGAAGTCAAACTGAAAGGAAGAGTATCTTTATTACAAGTTATTGAATTACATCGCATGAAATGAAAACATGGGTAGCGGGGCTACTCCCCGCACCCTAGTGAATGAAACTACTCGCTCATGGCAAAGGAGGTGAGAAGAGAGAGAAAGAACGTCATCTCCACGGAGGAGGGAAGGTTGAACCCTTGGTGAAGAGAGCAACGATCTTCACACTTCGTGGTTGCTTTGATGAAGGATTTTCTCTTCCCACCTTCTTTGTTGAAGAGATGGAAAGAAGAGAGAGAAGGAAGCTTGATGATGAGCACAGATCTTAAAACTGGCAGCCTTGGGGCAGTGGACGGAAGACCAGAGTGCTCTGGATCTGGAGAGGCAGCCTTTTGGGCGTCTTGGAATTCGATCCCTTTGAAGTGGCCCTTGAGGTCCTATTTATAGGCTCAAGTTGAGCCCAAACGGTCTTGAGACCGTTTGGTCTCAAACGGTCTTGAGACCGTGAGGCTTGTCGCGGTCTTGGGACCGTGAGGCTTGTCGCGGTCTTGGGACCGTGAGGCTTCTCGCGGTCTTGGGACCGTGAGGCTTCTCGCGGTCTTGGGACCGTGAGGCTTCTTGCGGTCTTGGGACCGTGAGGCTTGTCGCGGTCTTGGGACCGTGAGGCTTCTCGCGGTCTTGGGACCGTGAGGCTTCTCGCGGTCTTGGGACCGTGAGACTTGTCGCGGTCTTGGGACCGTGAGGCTTGTCGCGGTCTTGGGACCGTGAGGCTTCTCGCGGTCTTGGGACCGTGAGGATTTTCGCGGTCTTGGGACCGTGAGGAGTCTTTGTGAATTTTTTGTGTTTTTTGTAATGAAAAAGAGGAAAAGTTAGTTTATTGATGTATCTGCAATAAAGTAAGAAGGTTTAATGATTCTATTTAGTTTATCTAAGAAAGAGTATGGAAAGCTAAAGATAACTAATAAGATAACGTCACAAAATGAGAGGTTATCACCCCCCCTAACTTAGAGTCTACCTTGTCCTCAAGTTAGATAAAGCTAAGGCATGTAATGGCGAGGCGATTTTATTTGATTAGGGTTTCCATACTCATGCTTCAATTCCAGGTCAGAGATCTACCGAGGTCTTATCAGGGCTTCTGCTTACACTAACTCTTTTGAGTATCAAAAGTTGCATGGATCTCAGGTTCCTTTTATATCGTGAATCTCGCATTGGGACCACCTTTCTTAATGTGTGCATGTCATCGACTCCAATCAGTTTTATACTTCTTTGGAGAAACCTACTGGTAGCTAGAGTGGGTATGAGGGCTGGCTTAAAAGGCTTATTGTGTAACTCCCCCTTCAAGTGGGGAAAGGTTTGTCTATGCTTTTTAGAGATTCACTACCGGGCACGACACATCTGCCTTCATGAGGGCAGCTGAATGTACCGGCCGGGTGAGCTCTTTTATCAACCTTATCATATATTAGGAAACCTTAGGATCTCATTACCGGGCACGACACATCTGCCTTCATGAGGGCAGCTGTATGTACCGGCCGGGTGAGATCTTTGTTGGCTCTTCATATAGGTCCTTATGCATGGCACAACTCTCATGTTTTTATTCAGCACTCTGGCTTTTATTCGAATCTCACAGGCATAGGAAGTGGGTTTTGTTATGGTTTTTGATTGGGCGGCCAAGCCTCTTTTATTGAAAGAAGAAAATTGTTCTTGGGGTTCTTGACATGCACTTGGTGGTCTTCTCGCGAGATTTTATTGATTTTGGATTTCCCTGATTTCCCTCTTGACTTTGAGAGTATTCGGTTCGCTTTGGCCCTGAAGTTGACCTGTGAAGAGTCTGAGATAGAATTGAAGCAAAAGTATAGAAACCCATAGTGAATGAATTTTATGGATTCGCCATTTCAAGCCTGTAAGCTAATCTTATTATTTATATGAGGACTACTTTATCTCTAACTTAGGTAAGGGTGATACTTTTCATGATGAAAGTTATACTTAGAAGTTGTTTTATTGAAAAAAAAATACTGGAAATAGTCTAAGTACGAATAGAAAGTTTGAAAATGATGTCCGGGAAAAAATGAGTTAGAACAGTTGGAGAAGGATGATACCTCGCCCTTGTCCAGTGCACTCCCCCCTAACTTATCACGCACTCTGTCCACAGAGTGTCAAAGGGATAGGTTGAGAGGTGCATGGACAAGGGCATTTATGCGTCAGTTAATCCTGAGCTTTCCCCTGGTGCTTGGAGGAGCTTAGCTGCAAACTGTCCACGCAGGGCGTGATAGTCTACGTCAGTCATATCCTCTACTGGTTTCTGAAGAACTAAGATGGTATACATCCAGTAGAGGACATGGAAGCCGCAGTCGTTGGATTGTCAGATTTGCTGGGGACACTTGTGGCAGAAGGAAGGGCGGTGAAAGTGTTCTTTGGTGTAAGCTTTTGTGTGCTGACTAAGGAGATCAATTAATCTTTCAGCACATTCTTTTGCCACTACCTCTGTGGGTGTTTTTGGCGTTACGACGTAAACTTTCTGTCGTGGGTTGTACTGGCTATCGGAACTGTTATGAATTGTAATTGTTCCATCCGGTAGGTTTGCTGCCAGAAGTAGCCAGTGTTCATGGTAGAGGAAGGGTAGCATGATGAACTTCGGCGTTGTGTGTTGTAGATATGAGATTAGTGTTTCAGCTGCGCCGAAGTTCTTTAGCTTTAAAAGATCATCCTTCAGATATGGAGACGCCATGTATGTTGTGGGGTGATCTTGTCCGAGTAGAAGCTGATAGGCGGACATAAGGCCAACAGAGAGGGATCCTTTAATTTGTAAAGATTCTCGCAGAGTGTCTGCCATTCACCAGACATGAAAACGAGCTCATCATTCTCGGCGGAAAGCTTTGACATAATGAGACGTAGTTCGTAGCTGGATAGGCCTTTGCAAGCATTGAGATCGAAGTCTGGAAAAGATGGTGCGATGGCAGACAACGGGTTTTTGGCGTCTTTGCTTTGCTCGGTAGCGGAGGCCGGTCCTTTTGATTTCTCTGACTCTTTTAGAGCTTGGCGGAAGGGTCGCCGCTGTGGTCGCTGGATAGCAGAGAAGAGGTAGCGAGGGACATCATCTGGTGCCATCGTTTGGTCCTTGAAGAACCGTCTGTCGCAGATGAGTTCCATCGCGTAACGTCCTCTCAAGGAATGAAAATCTTCAGTGACCAGGGCAGAGAAAGGGATTTCTTGGTTCAGCGCTTGGATGTGACGAATGGTGCAGAAAGCGCAATCCCCGGATCCTTCTGCGGCTTGAACTGGAGGGTTTATAATTTTGAACCAGGGCTGGCTCCAGTCTTGGCGGAGAGATGGGCGTGCAACCCAAATTAGCTTAAGCAGCCGAAAGGGTATGCATCTTGCTTCGCCGGCTGCTTCACCCACAAAGTTTATCGTGCCGGCGGGTAGCTCGGTGCTGCAGAAGTTATAAACTGTGGCGTCCCGAGCCTCTGTATCGACAATCATAGCTAGCCAATGGTTTAAAATTTGGAATGGCACAGTAAGATAACGTGCTCGTCGTGCTAGCCCGATACGCAGACGTTCGATGGATTTCTCTTGGATATCCTTGTATAGGAGGCCCAAGGATAGGGCGGGTGAGGCATTGAAGACAGGCTGCTTCCTCTTGTGGCTTCTGTAAATTTCGATACAGTTGGCGAGGAGGACACGGAAGATAGACATTGGTATCTTTGACCCAGGTCGCAGGATTTTGCGAAAATCTTCACGTGTCAGCTTGCGCTTCGTTTTAGTGTTGTGGTAGATAATATCATCTCCTGCCTTTGTATCGTCCACGATAGTATTCAGTATAAAGATATCCTGGGCATCTAAAGTGGAAATGGCCGCCATATCAAGGTCATGCATTTTGTGCGGCAGGGGTGGTGGCGGGGGAAGCTCCTGTAGAGGGGGGGAAGGATGTACTTCTGGAGCTTCCTCAGAGCCAATAGTATCGTTTCTGAGTCCGAGGCAGAATCGAGCTCTTCATCAGTATCCAATTGCACTCGTTCTGACTCGTACTCGTCGAGGGGTGAGGTTGCCGTCGTGGTGGGCGCTGAGAGGGGTAAGACAGTTGTTGTAGGAGGGGTGGCGCCAGTTCCGATTATGCATTGGTGGAACTCGGCGAAGGCTGCTTCTTTAGCAGCTTCCCCGATGGATCCCATAGCAGAGTAGTCAAGAAATTGATCCCCATATGATATATTAACATTATCATGGTGTGGGGAGTTGGGATCCTTATCACCGTCATGGTGATCTGTTTGTTGTCTGGGTTCTGCTCCTTGGCTTGGACCCTCCCCAACATCATCTGGTTTGTCAGAGTCTTCATCTGAGGAGGTACTGTTGGTGGAGTCTGCTGAAGAATCAGAATCATCATCATTATCAGCAGCATCTTCATCGTCGTTAGTTGTCTTCTTTTGTGCTTTCTTTTTGCACAGACGATGGATGGATTGGAGTTCATCATAAGCCACTTGCACGTGCTCGTGTGTTTCGAGCAGTGTTTCGTGGGTTTCTTTAAGATCTAGAAAACGTTGTTCAGCCGAGAGGAGTCTTGCTGTGAGATCTGTTACTTGAGCTCTTAGCTGAATGAGCTCATTATTTGATGACTCCTCCTGGCGATTATGTAGCTGCGTGAGGGTGGTGGTGATGTCGTCCAGGCGCGTGCTGAAAGCTTGTTGTTGTTGCTACAGCTCGCGTAGGGTCTCTGGCAGAGGTAAAGTCTGCACGGAAATCCTATCGACTTGTGTTGCCAACACTTCATGCTGGCGTTGTACTCCCTGGATCAACTTGGGCAAGTTGTTGCAGTGGCCGTCGATGTGGTCGACTTGCTTGGCCACTGAAGCTTGACGTTGTTGGATTCCTTGGAGGATGCCTGGCATGGTGCGGTTCTGCTCGCCGATCTGGGCAACCTGCTTAGTTAGACCTTGCACACATGAAAAAATAAAATTTAAAATGTTAGATGGGTCGGTGAGGAGGTTTCGGATGGTGTCAAATTGACGTCCGAATTCCTCACCGACGTTAGTAAAAGGGACCCCAGTGATTGAAGGGTGAGGTGGCTGGGGTTGGGGTGGAATGATAGTGTCATGCGGAAAAGACACAGTTGATGGACCCGCGAATTGCGTGGTGACTGTAGATGGAGTCACTAGCGATGTCGGGGTGGTGGAGGATGGAAAACATGGTGGCATTCCCGAAGATGGAAATGGATTCGGGAATGTTGATGGAAAGGCGGTGGATGTGAAGGAGGAGAATTCAGGCATTGTGGTGGAGAATGGGGTGCCCGAAGTAAAGAAGGGTGGAGGTGGTGGAGGGGTGGTGAAGGAAGGTGGAGCGGAGGAAGATTGAAGGTTGGTTGATGGTGGTGGGGTGGTGGATATTGGGGTGGTGGAGGGTGGAGAGGTGGTATTGAGCTCAGCATTTAGACTCATTATAAAAGAGTCTAGTGATGAGGATGTAATATGTTCTTCAGGGAGGGGGGTTCAGTTTCAGGGTTAGGTTTCGATGTGGGTGTCCCTGACAGCTCATGAGCTTTGACGAGCCTTCTGGAAGGTCGTTTGACTAGGAGCTTTGCTATTTTAGTTGTCGGGGCAGTTATACTAAGCTCTGCCTGCCCTGCCTTTGCTTTCTTTTCTCTGGCTTTGACTGAAGCGATGATTTTGGCGATCTCATCTTCAGTGAATAGGAGCTTGTCTTTATCATAGTCAGCAAGCTCAGGAAGTGGCAGCAGGATTCGTGAAGATTTTGTGGGGCAGAATACGTAGTGCAGCCTTCCATCCTTATCCTTTAAGATGTAAGAGTTCTTTAGTGTCTGTTCATTGGTAAGAATGTCGCCTTTTATTGGGATGCATTTGGGTAGAAGTCTATCCATCTTGAGATATTTGATGATAGATGTGATATGACCACCCGTGCAGATTTCTTTCCCGAGGGAGAAGGCTGAGAGCTTGATCAGCATGTGTCGTCCAATGTTGATAGGCAATCCGTTGAGCACTGACCAGAGGATAAAAAGGTCGGATATGAGAATATTTCCTCCTTCGGATCTAGGGAAAAGTGCACCGACGATAATTTTGTGTAACGTGCGCACTAGGCCAGAATGAACGTTGGATGCCTTGCTTGTCCTTGCATCGAAGGTTGGTAACCCCGTTAATGACTTCCAGAAGTTATGCTTGTTGAAACTGGGGTGGTCTGTGCCAGCAGCTTTGGCTTTCTTCAACTGGTCTTTATTGTCAATGAAAATTTCGTTCAGGACATTTTCGGTGATGACCACCTCATTGTTGAAGATTCTGGAGGTTATTCTACGGTCACCACCGTCCCTTTCTTTATGCAAGATGTCCACCACTTCTTTGCTGAAGTATGTGAAGAATTCAGTAGTTGGCTCAGAGTAGGAAATTTCCGATACAAAGCAGAGCCGGGAAAGGTTAGAATTGTCAAGAAGAGTGAGGATTCTGTGGTAGATCCCCATCTTCATCAGTATGCTGGGGCAGGCATACTTGGTTGGTTTAAGGAGTTGGCTGATGGGGGGAATGATTTGGAGGTGAAGGTTCTCGGGTGGTGGTGTTGTGGTGGTGATGGGAGGAAAAATAGGAACAGTTATTGTGGCAGGGTTGGTGACGGTGGTGGAGGATGGTGGGATGTACCCTGCTAAGATTTGTTCTCTTGCACAGGCAGGGTGGACCTGCTTCCTGGCTCTCTTCTTAGATGTGGGCTCAGTTGTTGGTTCTTGAGCCAATCTCTTCCCCTTAGATTTTGTAGTGGGTGATTATTTCTCAGGGGAAGGCTGGTATTCGGAGGCCTCGTCGGATGAGGTCTCTTCGACCTCCTCGTCAGAAGGTTCTTCATCTAGGCAGTGGTTGATTCGCTTGATGTCCTTCATGACAGCAGTCAGGTTTACTTCTGCTGGGACTTTTCCAGTCCTTTTGAAGTCGTCAACTAGGCTTTGCAGATTTGCTCGTTCAGCAATGAGCTTCTCTTTTGTCCAGAAGGGAGCGTCTGTTGGTCCTTGCTTAGCAGGTGAAGTCATTCTGAAATAATTGATAAGAAACAAAAGTTAGAAATCTTAAATTTTGAAATTATAACAAGGTAAAATTGTTTTGAATTTGAGTTTTATTAGTTTGATTTAGTTCAAACGGTCCTGAGACCGTTTGGTCTCAAACGGTCTTGAGACCGCGAGGAAGACGAACCGCGTGGGAGACAAATCGCGCGGCCGTTCGTTGGCTAAGAGCTGCGGAAACGATGATGGCGACAACGGCGAGAGGGAGCTCAAACGCGAGTTTTAAATGGTGATGCGTCAACCTGTCGCTGCGGTCGGTGGGTCGGCGAAGGGGTAGCTGCTGCAGAGTTGTCGACAAGCCGGGAGCGACGACGAGCTAGGAACGACGACGACGAAGTCGAGAACGACGGCGACGAAGCCGAGTCGTCGGCGAAGCACTTGAAACAGTGACGCGCGGGAGTGTAGAGACGAAGGTCAGAGTGGAATGAAACAGGAGAGTTTGAGAATTCGAGAATCAAGAAGAGGGGCGCGTAGGTGGGGGGGTATATTTATAGGTTTTTAGGAGCCCTCTCGGTCAGGTGACCGAGAGAGCTCAAACGGTCGTGAGACCGCGAGGAGCCTCATGGTCTGGAGACCGTGAGGGGCCTCACGGTCGTGAGACCGCGAGGAGCCTCACAGTCTGGAGACCGCGAGGGGCCTCACGGTCGTGAGACCGCGAGGGGCCTCACGGTCGTGAGACCGCGAGGAGCCTCACGGTCTGGAGACCGTGAGGGGCCTCACGGTCTCTAGACCGTTTGACCTCAAGATCAAGTGGATTTTTATGTATTTTTGGTTTTAAAGAAAACAAACAAAAAAGGAAAAACAAAGATAAATAAAAGGGTGTTTAAAAACAAAAGAAAAGGCTAGGGAAGGTGATATTCAGGCCTTGGGTTGCCTCCCAAGAAGCGCCTTGGTTTAACATCGCTGGCTCGACAAGATTATTGCTCCGGCTATGCTGACTTTATAGGGTCATGAATCTCGATGGTTTGTCTTGATAACTTGTCTGCCGGAGTGTGGTACTTTTTTAATCTGTGGCCATTTACGGTCCTCTCTCCTCCATTATCGTCAATAATAATGACAGCTCCTGTCGGGTATATATGTTTGATTGTAAAGGGACCCGACCATTTAGTACGCAGTTTTCCAGGAAACATTTTTAATCTGGAGTTGAATAGGAGGACTTTGTCTCCGACGATTATATCTTTTCTTTTGATGTGGCCATCGTGCCACATCTTAGTTTGTTCTTTGTAGATTCTTGCGTTGTGGTAGGCTGTCATTCGTAGCTCTTCTAACTCTTGGAGTTGAAGTTGTCGGAATTCACCAGCACCTTTGAGATCGAAATTTAGTTGCTTAATGGCCCACCAAGCCTTATGCTCTAATTCAACTGGCAAATGGCAAGACTTCCCATACACTAATCGAAACGGTGTTGTTCCGATGGGTGTTTTGAAAGCTGTACGGTAAGCCCATAGAGTGTCAGATAGTTTGGTTGACCAATCGGTGCGGTGTCGATTGACAGTTTTTTCCAGAATAGCTTTAATTTGCCTATTGGAGACTTCAACCTGTCCACATGTCTGTGGGTGATATGGTGTAGAAACTTTGTGGTTGACTCCATATTTTCTTAATAAGGCTTCAAAGCTCCGTTCCAAAAAATGTGATCCGCCGTCAGATATAATCGTTCTTGGGATGCCGAATCTGGGAAATATTATCTCTTTAAACATCTTGATAACCGGTTTTGAATCGCAAGTGGTGGTTGGTAGAGCTTCTACCCATTTTGAAACGTAATCCACAGCAACCAAGATATACTTGAATCCATAAGACGAGGGGAAAGGGCCCATATAATCTATTCCCCATACATCGAAAAGTTCGATTTCTTTCCATATGTTCAATGGCATTTCATTTCTTCTGGTTATCCCTCCGGATAGTTGGCACTTGTCGCATGATCGCACGTATTCATGTGCGTCTTTTGCGATGGTGGGCCAATAAAAGCCAGATTGCAAGACCTTGAGGGCTGTCTTCTTAGAACTCATGTGCCCCTAGTGGGGCCTGAGTGACAGTGCTCAAGAACCGGAGTGATTTCTGTCTCTGGGATGCATCTACGAAAGAGTCCATCTGCGCATAAGCGAAAAAGATAGGGCTCGTCCCAGAAATATTGCTTAGCGTCGTGAATGAACTTCTTTTTGTCGTGATAGGATGCGGATGGGTGAATGATTCCTGTTGCCAAATAGTTGACAATGTCGGCATACCAGGGAAATCCATTGGAGACTTTCATTAGGTGGTCGTCCGGGAGGGAATCTTGGATAGGAACTTTGTCTTCATCCTTGACTCTAATACGGCTGAGATGATCGGCGACGACGTTTTCCACTCCGCTTTTGTCTTTAATTTCCAAATCGAATTCTTGAAGCATTAGCACCCAGCGGATAAGTCTAGGTTTTGCGTCTTGCTTCTAAATCAGATATCGTATAGCGGAGTGGTCAGTGTAGACAATGACTTTAGCTCCTATCAGGTATGAGCGGAATTTTTCAAACGCGTAGATGACAGCTAAAAATTCCTTTTCTGTAGTGGTGTAATTTTTTTGTGCTTCATCCAGCGTTTTAGATGCGTAGTATATAACATGGGGTTTCTTGTCGATTCTTTGCCCTAAAACGGCCCCTATGGCATAATCGCTCGCATCACACATGATTTCAAAAGGTAACGACCAATCTGGAGCTCGTAATATTGGTGCAGAAATCAAGGCATCTTTCAGAGTTGTGAAACTTTGCAAGCATTCTTGGTTAAAGTTGAACTCTGTGTCCTTGGTCAGCAGTTGTGTCATGGGTTTTGCTATTTTGGAGAAATCTTTAATAAATCTTCTGTAAAACCCAGCATGTCCTAAGAAGGCACGTACTCCTTTTACGTCTTTTGGTGGCATCAATTTTGAGATAACGTCAATTTTTTCTTGATCCACCTCGATCCCTCTGTCGCTCACTCTGTGTCCTAAAACAACACCCTCTGTTACCATAAAATGGCATTTTTCCCAATTTAAAATGAGGTTTGTTTCCTCACATCTTTGTAGGACTTGAACCAGGTTGAGCAGACAGTTGTCGAAGGAGTCTCCATAAACTAAAAAATCATCCATGAATACCTCCATTATAGACTCTGTCAATCCTGCAAAGATAGCAGACATGCATCTTTGGAAAGTAGCTGGTGCATTACAGAGCCCGAATGGCATTCTTCTGAAAGCGTACGTCCCAAAGGGACAGGTAAAAGTAGTTTTCTCTTGATCGTCCGGATGTATCGGGATTTGGTAATAGCCGGAATATCCATCGAGGTAATAAAAGAACTTCTGATGAGCTAGGCGCTCGAGGACCTCATCTAGGAAAGGCAGGGGGTAGTGATATTTTCGTGTTGATTTATTAAGTTTCCTATAATCAATGCACATACGCCACCCTGTAACGGTTCTAGTGGGTACCAGTTCGTTTTTGTCATTAAGAACAACGGTGGTTCCCCCCTTTTTAGGGACCACCTGCACTGGGCTTACCCACTGAGAATCAGAAATTGGGTAGATAATGCCTGCCTTTAGAAGCTTGAGGACCTCAAGGCGAACCACCTCTTTGAGGTTGGGGTTTAACTTTCTCCGGTGTTCTCACGATGGTTTAAACTCTTCAACCATGGGCAGTTTGTGCATACATAAAGCAGGGTTTATGCCCGTCAGATCAGTCATTTTATAGCCAATTGCTTTCTTATGCTTCTTCAGTTCATCGAGGAGTCTGTTTTCTTGATCATCCTCCAGAGTGGAGCTGATGATTACTGGACAGAGCTTCTCATCATCAAGAAAAACATGTTTAAGCCCCTCAGGTAAGGCTTTCATTTCTGGAGCCTTAGGTGGCTCAGTGGCTTCTATAATTGTGATGGCTTTAAGTTCTTCAAACGTGGCTGTCGGAGCTTCTTCAGCTTTTTCTAAGTATTGCAGGCACTGTTGTACTAGTTCACTGGCCGAGAATTCTACATCCGGATTTGTAAGAGTATTTTCCAATTCGTCGGATGGTTCAGACATTTCTAACTGGGACATTTGATATATAGCATCCAGGAGAAAGACTTCCTCTTGAATGCTTGGACCTTTCATGCTGTTTAGAACTCTGAACTGGAAAGCCTCCCTCCCAAGTCTCAAAATAATAGTTCCTGCTTTGACATCAATGAGAGCTCGGGCGGTAGCTAGGAAAGGTCTTCCGAAGATTATCGGATATCTCAGGTCTTCCTGTATGTCCATAATAACAAAATCACACGGGACATAAGAATTTGTTCCTATTCTGACAGGGATGTCTTCGATAATGCCAAGAGGGGCAGTTATGGTAGAGTCGGCTAACTGAATTGTCATAGTCGTAGGTAACAAATCAGTGAAGCCTAATCTTTTACACATTGAATAGGGCATAATAGATATGCTTGCTCCTAGGTCTGCCAAACCTTTCTTGCTGGAGCCATTTCCAATGGAACACTGAATGCCGAAGGAACCTGGGTCCTTCTTTTTCTTTGGCATTTTATTAAGCAGAATATCTGAAGTGGTCTGAGCAAGTTTCACTATTTCATGCTCCTCTGTCATATACTTTCTCGACAAGAGGGTTTTCAGGTATTTTGCCCAAGCGGGCACTTCGGAAAGGGCATCAAGAAAAGGAATATCAATGTATAACTTTTTCATAGCTTCTTTAAATTTTTGGAACCTAGTGTCCATTTTGGTTCCTTTTAGTCTGTCTGGGTAAGGAATTCTTGGTGGGACTTCTGAGATTGGTTCCTTTTCCTTTTCTTTCTCTGTAGAATTTTCTATTTCTCTGCTTGAATTCCCTGTTGGGGAAAGAATGGCTACGTTATCATCATCATGGTCGATTCTTGTGACATCAGGCAGGACACGACCAGACCGCGTGGTGACGGCATTAAGTTGTTCTGGTCTATTTGGGTTATGACGGGGGTTTGCCTCTGGTTGCCCAGCAAAAGTGCCGGCTTGAGGTTTCAATTGAGCGGCAATCTGTGCCAGTTGGGCTTCTACGGCTTTTTGTTGAGCTTGTTGGTTTGCAAGCATGGTTTGTTGCGATTGAAGCATTTGTCTAATCAAGGATATCTCATCAGATGATTGGGGAGGAGCACCCCTTTGTTGATACTGAGTGACTTGCTGTCCTGGTTGTTGTAGAGGTGCAGTTAACTGTGGCTGCTGGGGCTGCTGCAACTGGGATTGCTGTGGCTGCTGCAACTGGGGTTGTTGCAACTGAGGGTGCAGTCCTGAATGGGCATATTGGTAAGAAGGATTCCTGGGATAGTTAGATCTTTGAAAACCTTGTCTGTAATTCCCTTGATTGAAGTTATTCTGAAATCCTGGTGGTTTTCTATTGAAAGATCCACCTTGTGCCTGCTGCTGTGGGTTGGCAGTCCCTGCAGGATTCCCGTATTGAAAACCAGGATGGTTCCTTGGTTTGTCTGGGTTGTAATACACTTGTCCAGGTATTGAATGTATGGAGTTGACTTGCTCTGGCATTTGGTCTTCGGGATGCTCGATAATGGGTTCATATTGCGGCATAGGTGGTTGTAAATCCATCATGACATTGTATAACAGGCCACATGATAATGTGGGATGATCGGATGCATGACAGGCTTCACAAGTTCCAGTAGCTGCCTTAACTTGTTGAACCTGAGAGCTTTTCTTCTTATCATATTCCCCGAAAGAAGTTTCGAGGGCTTGTTGCTTGCTAGCAATAGTCTTCAAAGCCTCAGCAATGGCCTTGAGTTCCATGGATTCTTCCGCTTTGTAAACCTTGAGAACGCCTTTGGGTTGGTTAGATGACCTTCCCCAATTGGATTGGTTCTCGGCCCCCAACGTAACTATATTCCAGGCATCTTCATAATTCTTTCTCATAAAGTTTCCTCCAGATGAGGAATCTAGGAATTGCTTAATATCATCACTTACTCCTCTGTAAAATGTTTCTATTAGTTGATTTTGAGATATGCCATGGTGAGGACACTTTCTCAGGAGTTCTTTGAATCTTTCCCAAGCTTCAGCAAGTGTTTCTCCAGGTAGTTGGGAAAAGTGATTAATCTGTCCCCTAATCTCATAGGTTAGCGAAGGTGGGAAGAATTTCTCAAGAAACTTCTCTTCTAAGGGAGTCCAAGTAGTGATGATGGGGTGTCTATCCAAAGTGTTGTACCAGCTTAGTGCTCTTCTAAATAAGGTGAAGTGGAAAAGGTGTAACATGATTTCTTCCATTGCAATTCCTGCTTGGGGTACAAGTCGGCAGAGTGACTTGAATCTCTTAAGGTGATCCATGCAATCATCTCCGGGTGCTCCGGAGAAAGAGATGCCTTGCATGATCTGGATCCATTGCGTCCGAATTTCAAAGTGTGGTATGTTAATAATCGGTGGTCAGACAGGATGATCGTCTTCATAATTCTTTGGGACTGCGTAGTCCCAAAGTTGCTTGTTTCTTAACGCAAGTTGAGCAGCAACATGCTCTGCTTGGATGCGGGCTTGTTCCTCAGCTCGGATCTCAGCTTGCACCTGAGCACGAGTGTCGGCAATAAGTTGTGCTCGTTGTGCTGCTATGGCAGCGTTGACTCTTTCTGCAACAAGGCGTTGCTCTTCGGCCATCTGTCTGGCTCTTTGGTGGTTAAGTCTATTCCTTCGGTGGAAACTTCTTTCTACCTCAGAATCGTATTCTGGTTCAGGGGAGAATCCGATGCTATGCGGGGGTTGCATACACGTTTTCTACCTGAGTAGAAGGAAAATCACACGTTAGGATAATGGAAGGAAATGAAAAAAATCAAGAAGTATTGGAGTGGTTATCAAGAAAAAGTGTAAAATCCTAATCAACCAAGAAGTTGGTAAGTAAAAACTAAAAAGTTCCGTTGTCCCCGGCAACGGCGCCAATTTTTGATGGAGTTTTGCAACACCACTAAAAATCCTAAGGTGATGAATCCTTAGGTTTAGCCTTGCTAGTACTATGGTAAGAACTCCACCCACGTGTGTTAAGACACGCGAAAGTCTTATCGTAGTATAGTTAAGGGTCGAATCCTCGGGACAACGGTCTTGACGAAGTCAAGATGGAAAACGTTTTAGTTCTACTTAACTACTTAACAGTTGATATTTAGATCGAAAGTTTGATGTTGGTTTTAAAGCTAAATGTGAGGAAAGTAAGCAAGAAAGTAAAGATTAAGGTTGTAAACAATTGATAAAAACCACTAGGATGTTATCGGGTTTCACACCACTACACATGGATCAAGTCATGCAACATAATAAAACAACCTGCAAAAAGAGTCAAATCAGTTAGTATCTTGTAGTCCTAGCTTCCTTTCGGATAACTAGCTACGAGAAGCGTGGAGTATTGCAATGCCAGCCATTCCATAATGAATGGTCACATGCTTTGCATTACTCCTTCATGAAATGTGTTCCTCGACCTTACCAAGGTTGCACTTCCATACGTCAACTGATTCCATTTCATAGTATGAAAGTGCAACGATGGGGGTGAGTTTACTCCACTCCTGAAAACACTTCTAGACACCGAAACAGACATATGGTGACTACATACATCCATAACCAACATTCAATCGATATTTAGATCTAAGGGTACAAACGTAGACAATTCATACCAAAAGACAATATGTAACACAAGTTGATGATCAAGCAACTAGTATTCATTAAGCGATTGAAGTCAAACTGAAAGGAAGAGTATCTTTATTACAAGTTATTGAATTACATCGCATGAAATGAAAACATGGGTAGAGGGGCTACTCCCCACACCCTAGTGAATGAAACTACTCGCTCATGGCAAAGGAGGTGAGAAGAGAGAGAAAGAACGTCATCTCCACGGAGGAGGGAAGGTTGAACCCTTGGTGAAGAGAGCAACGATCTTCGCACTTCGTGGTTGCTTTGATGAAGGATTTTCTCTTCCCACCTTCTTTGTTGAAGAGATGGAAAGAAGAGAGAGAAGGAAGCTTGATGATGAGCACGGATCTCAAAACTGGCAGCCTTGGGGCAGTGGACGGAAGACCAGAGTGCTCTGGATCTGGAGAGGCAGCCTTTTGGGCGTCTTGGAATTCGATCCCTTTGAAGTGGCCCTTGAGGTCCTATTTATAGGCTCAAGTTGAGCCCAAACGGTCTTGAGACCGTTTGGTCTCAAACGGTCTTGAGACCGTGAGGCTTCTCGCGGTCTTGGGACCGTGAGGCTTCTCGCGGTCTTGGGACCGTGAGGAGTCTTTGTGAATTTTTTGTGTTTTCTGTAATGAAAAAGAGGAAAAGTTAGTTTATTGATGTATCTGCAATAAAGTAATAAGGTTTAATGATTCTATTTAGTTTATCTAAGAAAGAGTATGGAAAACTAAAGATAACTAATAAGATAACGTCACAAAATGAGAGGTTATCAGATGCCTACCACTTGTGAAATGCTTCCTTGAATCTTTTATCAACTACTTCCTGGAGTCTTTTATCAACTTCTTCCTCGACTCTCCTATCAGTTAAGGAATCTACCTATACATGGATAAAAGAAATGCTAGTTGCTGATTATTGAATTCCCTTTCGCAATAACATTCTAAAATAAGAATAAGTTACCTCAACTTGTTAAAGTCCCACTTTTGGGACATGTTTCTGCTGGGATGGCCCAAAGAACGCTTTGATGCCCACACCAGTGCCTGCACCCCTTACACGTCCAGGATGCTCTGGGTTACCCAGAGCAACTGTCAGTTCATCCCTTGTACCCTGAGGGATGAACTTGCCTTCCTTCCTCTGCTCGTGCAGCTCCCACTTAGTACCATCAACAAAAATTCATAAGTAAACATAACAATAATCAATATCGATAGATTGTTCTAATAGTTTGATTTTTACCATTTTTGCAGCTGCCTCAGCGATTGCGGGCTTCGGTATCTCTCCCTTCTTGTTTTTCCTCCCAGCTATCCACATAACATGATGAGGCAGTGGTGAGGGAGAAGCAGTAGAGGACTTTGCAGTCTCCTGAGTAGTAGTAGGTTGAGTAGACTCAGCCTGTAGTCTTTGGCGAACGCCTGCATATCCTCTTGGACCCATTGTGTGGTCATGCGCATTCAGTGCACGCCTTGCTCGTTGAGCATCACTCTTAGCCTAGTTAGTTAGCACATTGATTTGGTTAGTAACACTAAAGGTTAATCTTGAATAAGTGAACACATAAAATGTATATTAATTAAATTGGTAGTGGCGGTGCTTAATACCTTGAATTCATCTATTTTTCATTGGGTAACAAAATCCTCCCATTCTCTCGGATCCAAGTAGTTCCATTGCTGTGTGGCTTCCTTCTTCCTATATTTATTTTTTAAAGAGAATCACCATCATCTAAGCCTCAATCCCAACTATTTTGGGGTCGGCTATTTTTTAAAGAGAATACAAACAAAAATTATTAGTGTAAAGTTAGCGAAATACTGATCAATGTCTAGAATTGGAATCTATCAAGAACCTATTCTCAGCATTGCGTATGTGATCTCGAGTAAGATTGGTCATATAGTTCCTTAGGACCCTCCCACAATGTTGCATCACACATTTACGATACATCTTTTCATCCAGATCAAATATGCTCTACAAATTAAATAGAATTGCTATTAACTAGTATCCTAAAAATTAGTAATCTACACAAATAGAATTACAAATAATAATAACTCACGCATAGTTCCTTCCATATGTGGTCTTTCTTCTCCTTAGGAACTCTATGCCATGATTCTAGGATAAGACTGTAATGGCTGCGAGTAAGAACCCCAAGATATGAAACAAATGAGTTGTGGTTCACTCCATATGGATTTCCTATCTGATCAAAAACCACAACCAATTTGGATCCATTGCCCCTTTTCTGTATTAACTTGTTCATCATTGTGATGCCCCTCACTTTCTCAATTTTCTTTTTCTTCTCATCAAGTGTTGTAATTTCTTCAGGGGGTACATCACCAACCTAAAATTTGATAAAAAATGCACTTACATAATATAATTATAAATGAACATATAGGGATATATTCTTAAAACATACATTGTCAGGCGGTGCAAGCACGTCCTCACCCTCACGGTGATCATCAGCACGGTCCTAATCAGCCATCTGATACAAGTATTAATACTTACACTTCAAAAATTCATCACATTTGCAACATTATATACAAGTTCTAGCTTTATCACTCATACTTGTATTAATACTAAACTTTTAGGTTTTTCAAGAAGTCATCCATTGTTCAACATCATAAGAATTACATAATTCAGTAATCCATCAACACAACCCTAAATAGGGAATATTGCCACCTCACACCGATCCTTATGTATATATCATATTCAATTTCAGTAAGACTCAACAAACACTTGTATAATTCATTCTAATACAATTCAAATATGATTTTATAATGACAATTCAATTCCCAAGCATATTGACCACTGACCAGATTTTTAGGCAATATTCACATGAAATAGCATTGTCATTTCCATAGAATTTCCGATGGATCGTCAATTAATCTAGGGAATACTCAACCACCACTCCTCTCTATAGAGTTCAAACATCATTAAAAAAATAGGAAAGTTTAACAAGACATCCAAAATGGAGTTTCCAAAACATAATTAAAATTTTAGATCAATTGGATATACCAATAAAAATATAAAATTCAAATACTAGACTGCTATATTTCAATTTGAATACATGGCCGGTTGAGTTTATCTTGGGTAAAATCGGTCGACAAACAAGTCAAAAAATTCTTCCAAGTAATATCTAATTTCTCCAAACCATGTACAAATTTCAACTAAATCCTAGTTGTATATAAAATGCTAAAAATCATTTAGTACATGACTATACTGATCAAATTTTGTATTCATATGTTACCAAAACCCTATTTTTTGTCGATTAGGATTTTCAATTCTCAATCCCTAATTTTGTGAATCAAATATGTTTAAATTTTCTCATTAGTTTTAGAACATAATGATTAAATTACAATAATTAATCAAGCTTTAAAGAATGTAATAATGCATTCATCAACTTGATGAATCTACATATCAAAACTTTTTCTGGAACAGGTGCCTCCGTGGAACCTCTGCATTCTTTTTCAACATGTCCCAGTCTCCCACATTTAATGCAGAAATTGGGTAAAGATTCATACTCGATTTTATACTCTCTCCCATTGATTAGAATAGTAGGGTGGATTGGAAGGTTGGTATCCAACTCAACGGCCAGCAGGGGTTAGATGGCTGGATGAAGAAGAAAAGTGGCAGGTATATTATGAAAAAAAAATTCTTACCAGCAGACCACCGAGGAAAAAGGATAAAGACAAGAATCCAAAAGATAAAGGACAACATAAAGATATGAACAACAAATATCAAGTCCTAGATGAAGAGGAGGAAGCACCTATTCAATCTAAGGAAGACAATGCTAACACAACAAATAATAGACAGGGAGGTGCAGTAAGCCCCAAAATCTGGCGAAAGAAGCAAAGGAGGGAAAAAGATGTGGATGTAGCATCACAAGAGATCTCAGCCAACAAAGAACCTATTTTGACAGTGCAAGGAAATGACGATCAAGCTATGGATTCAGATATGCAAGGGACGAAGAAATCAACTGATACAGATGAACCAATGCACACAGTAGTCGTTCCAGAAGGAAATGAAGTTGTCTTGGGCAGGCCTTCAGGAGGGGATACCCCTAACACCGGAAATCCAGTAGGCAAGCCTGTTGTTATTAAAGACGTAGGAGATGATGTACAGACTGGGAAGGGGAACAATAAAAAGACACCTCTCACTGGGCGGAAAGCAAAAGAAAAGAAAATTGGCCCATGGCCAAACAGTCCTCACAGGAGTACTGACTACATCACTCGCAGGAAAGCTAAGCAAGGTAGTGACGAGAAGGATGGATCGCAGACCAGTGAAGGTCAATAAAGCGCTAGTACCCTGAGTTGCTTAATGATTAACGGACTAGCCTGGAATATCAAGGGTGCTGGTAAAAAGAAGTCCAGGCAATCCCTTAAACACCTTGTTATGAAGCACAAAATCAATTTGGTAGCTATTACTGAACCTCATATCTCGGGGGAACAAGCAGACATAGATATCAGAGATATAGGTTTTTCTAGCTCGCACAGAGTTGAAGCAGTCGGTTTTTCTGGAGGTATTTGGGTGCTATGGAATGAAGCTAACTGTCAGGTCCAAATCATCCAAAGCCATCACTATTATATTCACTGCTATGTCAACATTAGTATCTATGTTACCTTCATCTATGCTTCTTCATCTCCTACTCGTAGACCCATCCTGTGGGATCAACTCCATCAGATTAGCACTACTATTATCCAGTCATGGATAGTTCTTGGTGATTTCAACTGTATGATAACTCCAGATGAGAAGATTGGAAGCAACCTCTTCAAACTCAAAGAAGCTACAGACTTCAACAATGCACTCACCAAATCGGGTCTCATAGATATTGGTAGCACTGACTACATATTTACCTAGAAAAAGGGTCTGCTCCATGAATGGATTGACTGTGCGGTTACTAATTCGGAATGGATCAGCAAGTATCCAAACTGCATCTGTGAAAATTTACCCCGTATCGGGTCTGATCATAATCCTATAGCTATTCTGAATGTTCACACACCCAAAAAATGTAGCCGGTTTAAAATGAAAGCTATCTGGCATGAGGAGCTCGACTTTCAAAACATCTTGAAGGACAAATAGGATGCTAGCAAACACTTCCATGAGGCAGTAAAATTGATCCAAATCCATCTATCCTCCTGGGACAAGAAATTGAGCAGAAATATAGGCAAGGAGAAATTCATGCTCATTAAAAACATTGCCAAACTTCAAAAAGAACTGGAGATATCCTATGGCGAAGCCAAAGACAAACATTGTCTCACCCTATAAGAGAAATTGGAAGAGATTATGAACAAAGAGGAGGCGGCCTAGAAACAACGCAGTCACGTGAACTGGCTCCGGCATGGTGATAACAACATCGAGTTTTATCACACCTATGTGAACAATAGGCGCAGATCCAACCATATTTCTACTCTGTAAAATGACAAGGGGGAATGGATATCTAATACGACTGATCTGCAACAGCCTGTTCATCAACATTTCAGGGGGCTTTTCACAGCACCTTCACAACCTTCGTGTGAGGAAATGAACTTAATGCCAGCATATTTCAATACACTATCTAATCGGCATATTCGAATCTTGGGGGCGTCTCCCACTGAATATGAGGTGTGGAAAATTCTTAAAATGATTGATTCCTATAAGGCAGTTGGACCAGATGGCACGGGTTACCTCTTCCTGAAAAAACACTGGAAAACAATCAAAACTTATGCTATGAAATCTATCTGTAGCATGCTTAACGGTCAACCTCCCCCGGATACCATTGGAGATTCAAGTATAGTGTTGATTCCTAAATGTAAAAGGCCCACGATCTTCAATCATCTGCGCCCCATTTCTCTTTACAATACTATTTTAAAATTAACCTCAAAAATAGTAGTTGAGAGAGTGAAGAAACACATCCCTGGTTGGATATCCAATACCCTAACAAACTTTGTTCCTGGCAGGAACATCTCGGATAACATTATTGTTGTTCAAGAAGTCATCTATAATATGAGAAGGAGATCCAGTACCCTCTATATTGCCATTAAAGTGGATCTATCTAAAGCCTATGACAGATTATCCTAGACTTTTATAGAAGACACTTTAAAGAAGATGGACTGGCCAGGACATATACGTCAATACATTATGAATTCACCAATGTCATCTTCAATGGCACCTCTCTTTCGTCCTTCAAGGCATTCGGAGGCCTTAGAAAAGGGGACCCCCTGTCCCTGTATTTATTTGTTCTATGTATGGAACGTCTAACGCAGCTCATCAATCAGTATGTTAACAATGGCTTTTGGAATCCGATTAAGCTAGCCCAACAGAGACCTTCTCTATCCCATGTAATCTTTGTTGATGACATAGTCATCTTCTCTCGTGCCTCCCTAGACCATATGGCCACCATTAACAGATGTTTCCAAATCTTTGAAGTTGCCTCGGGACAAAAAACCTCCATCGAGAAATTGAAGATATTCTTCTCCAGTTCGGTTAGCCATAACATGCGAGCAAGCATCTGTACAACCAGTGGCATAGACAAAACTACTGACCTAGGGAAATACCTGGGGGTTCCACTTCTTCATAAAATAATCAATAAAACTACCTATGAGTACATCACAAAGAGCATAGAAGGAAAAATTAATGGATGGGCAACCCAGACTCTATCACTGGCTGGTAGGATATGTTTGTCCAAAGCTGTTCTAACCTCCATTCCTTCGTATTCTATGCAAACTACGAAAGTGCCATTATCAGTCTGTAAAAAAACTGACAATCAGATACCCACCTTCATCTGGGGAGGGGGGCACAATAGTAGACCTACCTCTCTAGTCTCCTGGCGCAAAGTCACGACAAGCATAAATAGTGGGGGACTAGGTATCGAATCTATGGCTGATTGGAACACAACCTTGCTTTGGAGGAACACTTGGAATTTCATCAATCCAGAACTTCACTGTGGAGAGAGGGTCTGCATAGCAAATACAAAAAATTTAGAAACTAGAAAGGGTGTCGATCCACACCTTTCTGGAGAGCTCTCTATGTAGGAAAGGATTTCATCAGCAGCAATTGCATGAAAATCATTGGTAATGACAAAGATATGAAAGTATGGTCTGAAAATTGGGTGTCGGATTTCCCAAACCTGGAGGATACTTGCTTCTGATCTGTAGAGGAAGATCTGCAGGATTTGAGAGTTTCCAACCTAGTCAACCTTGAGGGAAATTGGGATACTTACTTTCTTAATAGCTACCTTCCTCAAGAATGCGTAACAAAAATCCTTCACATACCGGTACCAAATGCCAGATACAAGAATGATGTGTGGAGTTGGAAACATGATATTAGGGGTAAGTATTCCCCTTCCTCAGCCTATGAACTTATCCATGGGGACGATTCTGTCATCTCAAACCTAATTTGGCAAGAAATCTGGAGTATCAAAGCACCCTCAAAAGTCCAAACATTCCTATGGCTATCGGCCCATGAAGCGATCATGAAAAACAACAGAAGGAAGCAAAGAAACTTCACAGACTGTGCCACCTGTCCAAGGTGCAACACTGATGATGAAACGACCATCCACGCATTGAGAGATTGCAGATTTGCCAAAGATGTTTGGATGCATCTGAACATCCCAGGTTTTGATCTCACCAGCACCGGAGGGAATTTCATGAACTGCATGTCATATGTTCTACAGCAGAAAGAAGACACCCATAGAAAATTTGGTATAGTATGCTGGTTCATCTGGAAAGCTAGGAACTCCAAGGTTGTCAATGACATTTGCACCCCCACAGGCTGACAAATTCTCCAAATGAACTCAATGTGGAATATGATGAGTACTACATGGAGCAGCAAAGAACGAACTAAACTGCTTCAACAAGAAAATGAAGCTACCCTTTTAGCCCTTAGGGATGGTCAATTTCTCCTCATGACCGATGCTGTTGTTAAAGGAGATACAACTGCGATCGCAGTGACGCTCACTGATGCCCGCGAAGCCTGGGTTGGAGGCTATGCTAGAACTATCAAGGCCAATTCAGTGGGGGAAGCTGAAACGAGAGCAATCCATCTCGCCTGTAGGATTGCAAATGAAAATAAACTAAGCAATTTCATCATTGAATCAGATAGTCAAATTGCTGTATTGGCCATCGAAGAACCCGTCAATAGAACACCTGCTTTTAGACTGTGGGTGGAGGATATTAAACAAAGTCTGGACAAGGCAAATGAAGCTACGATTATGAAGGTGAATCGTAAATCACTGAACTTGGTGGATAATCTTGCAAAGTTCCACCTTAAAAATGTTCAGGGTGACAGTATTTATACTAGTCCTCCTATCGACCTCGTGGCTCTTCCCTCTCCTTTTACTCTCTGTAATGGTAGACTTTCTACCAAATTTACTTTCGTAGGCATTACTTGTAATCGGTGTTTTTTCCCTGCAAGAGGAGAGCGGGATGAATAAATGATATCCTAGCTTACCCAAAAAAAAACTTTTGAGTGGTAGAAGTAGTGAAGATGTAGCTTAAAACTACCTAGAATTCTAAAACTTGAACCGAGAGAGGATAAATATTGTGTAGAATTGATATGTGAGTATGTTGTAAACATGAGTAATATTGTGTAGAACAAAATGCAGTTTGTCATAGAACAATACTGAATATTGATGCATGTAAACCACACATATAAGAAGAAAGCACACAGCCACAACCACATGATTAATGGGTGTGCCTGTGATACAAGAAAAGCAAAAATAGGGGGGAAGGTCAGGGGAAAACCTGATAATGGGCGTGCAGGAGGACTGGTCATCGAGCAGAAGGGCTCCGGGCGGAGAGCTGGTCGCCGACGTCGGGAAGAAGGTCGCCGGGAGGAGAGCTATGGTCGGGCGGTCGTCGAGCGGAGAGCTCTGGTCGGGCGGTCTCCGGGCGGAGAGCTCTGGTTGGGCGGTCGCCGGGCGGAGAGTGGTTGCCGACAGCGACTGAAAGAAGCAGACGGCAGCGGAGGCGGAGGCGGAGGTGGAGGCAGCGGAGGCGGAGGCGGAGGCAGAGTAGTGGAATCGTCGGAGCAAAAACCCCGATCAGCGGAAATGAATGAAATAGAAGAGGAAGAGTCTGCCTCGCGCTGTTAAGTTTACTATAGGTGTCGGTTGCTAACAACAACCGACAATAAAAACTATATGTGTCAGTTTGCAACAAAACACCGACACTAAAGGGGGGTGAAAATTTTCGCGGTTATTCGCGCAAAAACACAATGGCGTCAGTTATTGTCACAAAACCGACGATAAAATGTGAGCAAATTTTTGTCTCGCAGAAAACCATTCGTCGTCGGTTTTTGTTTTAAAAACCGACGATGTATGCCAATTTTTGGAGGCAATTTTTTTTTGCTAGAAATTTTGGTTTTGGTGGTTACTTTTAGGTGTCGGTTTCTTATTAAGGAACCGACACTGAATAAAAGCGGTACCCGTGTCTGGTCTCCCTTCAGAGATTGATGTCGGCTTATTTTATACACCGACCTTGTATGGTTTAGGTGTCGGTGTATTATTACAACTGACACCATTAAAAGTGATGTTATAAGCCATTTCTGTACTAGTGCATGGTGAGTGTTGCCTATGTGTTGGTAACATGTACTTACTGGTGGGATTCAATCCCTATGATGTTAAATCCTTGAAATGGATCATGACGATTGGCAAGAGGCCAACTGACAACATGTAACGTTGGATCCTTGAAATGGATCATGATGGTAATGATGACATTGAGAATAGTAGTAATAGTGTGATACAAAATAATGGAATCTATGTTGTTTACTCCTATTTATGGTTTGCATAATAAAACTTGGTTGACCCCAACAATCCACTTAAAATGTATTAATTAATTATAGATGAACCTTTCATGTAGTTTCCTCTAGACATAGATCTATCATCGTCAGGAGCTGGTGATGGTGAAACGGGTTCTCCTACGGGTTAACCTGGAGTGCATATTGTTGAATATGTGGGGTTTCTCCTAGCCAAAAATAGGAGGAATAGAGTGCAACTTTGGTTGTAGACTCAAAACATGTACAAGAGCATGGTGAATAGGCCCCTGGCTCAGTGTGGTAGAGCATGAATGCGTTCATGGCTCTAGATCATGGTGAATAGGCCAGTGGGTCAAGGTATGCTAGCGCCGAGACATGTACCAGGGCGGGGTAGAGAAAAGGGTAGCCTGCGGGAGTTGACCCTATGACTGAGGTCACTTAAGCAAGAGATTACGGTCCTACTTTGGATATCATGCACTGACCACGAAGAGGATGAGGTCATGGAGTCTGGCTCTTCCATTGACCTTGTATGGCACCTACTTTGGGTTTCGCAACCAAAGGTTGGATTTGAGCAGTACGGATCACTTCCTTAGGGTATAATAAATGGTAATCCAGCTGTATAGTATATTTACTTAGGGAAAAAATGGAACATAGGTTGAGGTCTTGCATAATGTGTGATTGTATTATATACATCCTCTAAGTATTTCCTGCAGTTAGCTTTATGCCTCTCAAATATCAGGGTAAGTTGTTATGTTATGTATAATCTTGTTCTTCATATTTCATATATGCCTGGTTATTTGCTACATGCTTTATCTATTCTAGCTTTTTGAGATTTTATAGTTCGATGGGAAGTTATGTTTCTCGCTTGGAATGTGTGTCTCACCCCATTGGTTTCACCCTTTTTAGGTGATCGAGATAGGCGTGGTGGTGATCATAGTGTTGCGGCTGAGCAATAAGAAGATCAATAGAAGGAAAGGCTGGATATGCTGCTGATGTGGTTGTTTTGTAGTAGAGTCTTAGAGTTTTCCTTGTTCTCTCAGGTCCTTGGAGGTGTTTTTATGAGGTTTCACGATGTATGATCTTAAAATGGTTTCTTGTATCCTGATGTAGGCCCTAGTAAGGCCCATTATGTACAAAATCAGGTGATGCATCCGTGATGGATATGGAACAGATGGATCCTATGTGTTGGTGGACATATATCATGCTTATATGTATAACACGTTCTTTGCAGGATGTGGATCTGGTTGTGATAGTTCCTTTCTTATGATGTTTTCCACAATCGATTTTAATTAACCCATAGGTTTGATAATTTGTTGTTTATGATGTTTCTGAACAGTTTTGCATGGCGTTTTGTTGTCTTTGTGATGGCAGGATGTCACAGTTCTCAACACGGGCCATGATGTGACATGTAAACTATCCTCAGATTTTCCTTATGATTAGGGTATTAAAACACCACAAAATTTATGTTTATGAGATCTTATTTACATCCATTTTAATATTTTGTAGACGATGCCTTAAACCATAATAATCATAACCCTAATACTCAAAAAGGGATAAAGAGATTAGTTGTAGGTACCTAGGGTTTTGTAAGTTAGAGAGGTAGAGAAGTGATGAAAGTAGATGAGAAGGAATCTTAGAGGTATTTTATTTTGAGGGAAATCCTTATACTTTGGCCAGGTAGGAAGCACAAGTCTGGGAGTCCTCGTAAGCCGACTATGATATGGAGGAATCAATTGCTAGCCCCTAGATCGTAGTCCTTTATAGACACCATCGTCTTTGGACAACACTCTAATAATTCCTATTGGGCTCTACAAATTTTAAAAATTTATTAATTTTTAGAAGTTAAATGGTAAACCTGTCTCAGATACCAAATGTAACGACCTCTCCACCTTTTATCCACTATTCAGGTAGACTGAGAGGGAAACAACCATTAACATAAATACAAGATCAAGGCTTACCAAATAACCAGAAATAATTAATAAATTTTCACTACATTGAAATGTGGTTGTAAAAGATAAACTTTCCACTCATGGATTACACGATATGACTGTCTAGAGTGTGCAACATAAAATTAAGGTAACTAACTCAATCCTGCAAATTTACATTAATTTATTTTCTTTTGGGGCCCTCTTTCTAGATGTCCACTTTCCATCATATTTGCAGAAATGATAGTTGATTATCCTAAAATGTGAAGAATAAAAAATCCAGGCAGTACACCAAGTTATACTGGTATGTGGATGGAACACAATGTACACATTTATTTGTAACAACATAATCCATCATATTATTGTTTTAAAAGACAAATTTATCATTTTGATCATGACTACTCGATCTTGATCCATCCAACCTCTAGAGCTGTAATGACCCTGCCTCCTGGTAACCCCCAATTAAGGGATACCATGAGGTCAGATTCGTTATCCCAATTACCCAGATCAAAGGTTTAAGAAATAATCAATAATAATTATCAAATTATACCAGACTATACTAAAAAGTTGCAATAAAATAAAACTTTGCATACCTTTTTAGAAACTTGGATATCTAACATCTATCCACATCTGGACTCTATTCTAACTAATCCTCCTTGCACTTTATTTCTAAATTTCACAGCATGCCACATTATTGTTTGTCCTTTTCAATTTTTACCTAAAATGCCGACAAACCAAACGTCACACAACATAAATGAATATGCTGGTATGTGGAGGAAACAATAATCAGGCAATTAATTATAACAACATATTGCAGTCAATTATAATTTAATAAACAACTTTATGTTTTAAACATAACTGCTCAATCCATACATGCCCTAGCCTCTGTGTTGTCCCTGCAGTGGACCTGGATGCTACCTTCCTTATGGTAGATCCCCATTAAACCCCTCATGATCATATCTAACAGGTGAATCAATTTCTTGGGTTGAGTAACATGGCACTACCCATATGTATCCCACTCCTTAACTCATGGTGTGCTAGAGAGTCTCATGGCACTACACGTGGGTAGCCCAATTCTAACTCATGATAACCTGATGTCCTACTTAATAAGTAGGCCCTATACTAGGATAGCCTTCACATCATTAGCAAAGCCACAAAGGAGGACCAGGATCTGAGCCAATCACATACATATATTCATGGTGATAATCATAGTCACTTAATTTATAGTTGCATGAAATAAAAGTCATCCAAGCAGTTATTTTCAGGCAACCAATAAAACATCCGGGAATTGCCGTGAAACTAAAGCGATTAACCATAAGCGTAACCAGATACCTATGATTGCAGATTTTTGAGACAAAAACAACCAAGTAGAGAAAACCCAACCAAGCAAGCAAACATGCATAAAAATCTTGAAATAAATATACAAACTTCCTTTTATCAAGATTTATCCAAACTCATCTTGCTTCTTAGGATTTCTATTCCAACATTAGGGTTTCCTTTGAAATTAGTGTTTTGCCTCCACTTTTAGTATTATAAACCCTAATTCAGCAAAGCTACATAAAAACCTTAAATTTCTCATTTTAACACTCCTAACAGGTTTAGAATCATTATATAGTAACATATTTCCATAATCCGATTTAAACAAAGTTTTTCTCTTCTTTTACACTAAATTAGGGTTTCTATATGTATTATCCTTCATACATAGATTAAAACCCTAAAACATGTAATTACTCATCTAGGTAAGATTCAAGTATATGATTATCATTCAACATGTCACTATTACTCAATTTAACCAATTAAGCATCATAGACTCAATCATTAATCTCAATTAGGCTTTTTAACCTAACTTTAATGATGTTTTCATAAACATAATGTACTTTTTCAATTAGGAACTGAATCAAGTTGTAATATCATTTTTATTGGACTCCTCTCATTCTCCTGATCAATTTTCATATATTATTTGTCCATGTCTGAGTTACCAATATTTTTATGCGAATTTGTAAAGTATTTACCTTCTGGACAAATCTTTGGCCGCCACGTCAACTAATAGCATCCTTTTTCTTTTTCGGTGGGTTGGGCCCAAACTATGCCGGAAAGACATTCTTGTCCTCTAGCTTCTTTACTGGATATGGGGGCAGATGAGTCTTTTCTCCAGTTTCATCCTCTTCCTCGTGCAAGAGGCCCCTGCGCTCGACCTTCGTTGCCCGACAGTCCATCGCAGGGTTGACTTCGCCCCTCCGACAATCCAGGCTCTTCACGAGAGCTTTGTTCCCTCTGTCAGCCATCCGCAGACTGACCGCATCCCCTGCAACCTCTTCCGGTGGTCACGGTCGACCGCCTCACTAGTCTACCCCTACACTGAAATAGGGCTCCTCAACACAGCCTGGTCATGGTACCCGACGAAGTTCTTCTCGCAATCGCTCTCACAAATCTAGACGACCCTTCATTGCGAAATCGATGGAGTAATTAGGGTTGGCGTACGCGCCTCATGGCCCCCTTCTTATATAGGGTCAACAACCTGTGCTCTCGCACACATTAGGGGAATCCTGCACACGCTATACCAGGTCCCAAAACCTGGTATGGTTGGGATCCTTAGGACTTCCCGAACCTAATGAACTTATCCACATTTTCTCACATGCCCAGAGTCACGAGAAAATCGAAGATGGAAATTCTCCAGTTTCCCAATTCATTTGGAACAATATGATGAGTAGCCATTGTCAGATCTGAGATCAACGGCCACCGGGCCTCATTTTAGAACATAAATCAAAATCAAAATGTGACATTTAAAGTTATCCTTTACACTTTAGGAAACTTACAAAATTCGTATCTCTCAAACCATTTATCCTTTTAATTCCAAATTTTAAAGGAAAGTCCTTGATGACTTTTTCTGCTTGTGTGCCAAGTTGGGGACTCAAACTCGAAAGTATGAGGGGCTTTTCTTCATATGCAAGTTATCTCATAATAAAGCATATTTTAAAGCGTATTTTCTCTCTTAATCTTTTATTTTCTTTATTTGATTCCTTTTTCCATTAAAAACTATGTGGACATGAAATATCATCCAAGATGGATTCATTATCCATATTTCCACATTTTTCTTGTAATATTATCCTTATCTCACATTTCTTCTAAATAAAGCAATATTTAATTAATCCTTTCTCTTTCTCGTTGCATTATCTTTGCAATTTGGATTCCTTGGAACCCAAGAAATCCCAAAGATACAAAATACTTTTTAAGGATTCTTGTTATCCTTCTAGATGCATCTACATGCACTATTTCTCATTATCTTACTTATTCTTTTATTAAAAGATTTCACTTGAAGGATTTCTCTTTATCTTTTATTTCTTTTTCCTCTTTTCCTATTTCTTTCATTAGAAATCACATATAAATGAAATTTACTCAATTGTGACCATTAATGCCACTTTCTAGATATTTCCAAGTATTTCTCAAGAATACTTCGCTTAATATCAATAATCTTTTATCTTTTTCCATTATTTGGACTTTTCTTCTTTTCTTCCCTTTTATATCCATTATAGGATTAATATGTTAATAGGAACCACGAAATTCCTATCAAAAGGGAGATTTTGCAAAGAAATACCTTCTTTGAAGTAAAGCATGCAACCTTTCAATTAAGTCCAAATTCATAAAATCAATACATTTCAATTATGAAAACACATGCAAAATTGAGGTTGTAACATCCTTCCCCTCTTATAAGAATTTTGTCCTCAAAATTCAATCAAGCATTCAAAAAATTCAGGATAAAACTTTTCCATGTCTATCATTGGCCGCTATGTGGTTTTACCCTATCCATGGCGCTTCCAAAGAACCTTTATCATGACATATCCTTTTCTTTGAGTTCTTTCACCTCGGCATCTATAATCCTCACAGGTGACTCAGGACATTTCAGACTCCCTTGGGGCTCACTAGGTTCATTGCTCAGCCATGGCTCGGGTACCTCACATTGTGGTCTAAATTGGACACATGGAACTCATCACAATATCCTGAGGGGTAAGGCTAAACCTAACCATCTCCACCAATCCATCTCAAATGGATCCATGTATCGAGAACCTAGCTTTTTCTAGCTATAGCCCTGAGGTATCAGATTTTCTTATCACATATTCTCCCATAGTAAACCACATGTCAGTTTGCTTTGCATCCTCTTATGACTCATGTCATCCCTAGGCTCTTTTTCAGCCATTGCACGATCAAAGCGACTTCATCTACACACACTGTGGTCTTTTTCTGATCTGTGTGAGATCCCTTCACCAACATCATCTTAATGAAGTGGTGACCGACACAACCTCCCTTACAGAGCTTCTTTACATCCCAATATTGGATATGGTGGTCATCATCACATCTTACATAGGACAAGGATTGTCTCCATGTATCACCCTGAATGAGCACAAATGCTCTCATCAGACCCTCTAGTCTAGATCATATCAACCATCAGTTAGGGGTGATAAGCTGTACCAACATCGAGTTCTTCATGTACCTACTTCCATCGCATGGAAGTAAACCTTTAGGTCATACTCAAGAACCTTTGAACTCGTATCATGGTATAGTTGAACCATCTCTCTTACATGTAGTTCAACCGGATATATCTCCTAACAATATTCTCTCGTTCTCTTAGATCATGTCATCTAGGTAAGGTGATATTCCATAACCCATATTGTATCTTGACCTTCCATGGTCTAGGGGAGACTTACCAAAACATCTATAGTGATGAACTCCCAATCCCACTCAGGGACTCTTTATCCTCTATATCAACTCATTGGGTTATTGGTGTTCGTCCTTCACCTCCTAGCTTGCATGGTGCCAAGCTGCATGCATCTTTGTACACTTTTCATCTTAGCCATCTAAGTACTTCTACCACTTATTATCTAAGTAGTACCACAGTGTATGGTGAACTTCAAATCATGATCTCTTGTATGTCACGATTCCTTAAGGATGATTCCTCAGAAACCCTAGAACACTCTAGTTGGGGTTTCATCACCTTCTCTTCCATATAAGTGCATCTGAGGTTCTACAACCATCTTTCTATCAACACAAGCCCTAGGCTGGCTAACCAAGAAACCACTAACTTGATTAAAAGATCTCGTTACATCTGAGTGTTAGCCAAACATATCTCACGAACTTAGGGTTTACTTAACCCCCTCTTCGAGTCTGTCACCTAGATAAGCTAGATAGCTGCCTCTCAACAAGAGCATCCATTACCACTTCACATCCTTATGTGTTAGGTAATGTTGAAGACATACACTTCCATGTATTCCACTTACTCTCTCATCTCAGACTCTAACTCTATCTTCATCAAGAAAACTCAGATATCATTCTCTTGGTTATCGAACTCAACCTTGTATAACTCATAAATTCCACATAGCTCATGATAAAAACATCCTCATAAGATGACTACCTTAGTTCTCTTGATGTTTGTAAACCATCCACACATCATACACTCCACAAAGGTATCTCTATCCTCATATCTCATAGCAACATTTCAACTCACATCATCTTTATCCTTAGTGTATGGCATGTGTGCTACCCTATCTCTTAGCCCCATAACGAGAGGAAATAAGAATTTGGCGGCCATCCAAACACAAAGTTCTTTCCATTCCAAGAGTAGAGATGGTGCATCCCACCTTGCCGGTACACCTTCCAATCTAGGTTGAAACGTGCAACACATGATCATCTCAATATCAAAGTTACTTCCATGAAAACTGATCTTGAACCCACTTGGGTCATCATACCATCCTTGGTTATCTCCTCTAGGTTTGTAGGCTGCCGACACTTTTGGGGTCATCCTTCTTCCCTTATGCATCCAGAGAGTGCCCTCCTCATCTGCCCTTTAGGTCCCATGAGTGCATGAAGGTGATCACTCTCCTAACCCATAGCCCTTAGATAATGATAATTGTTACCTCCTGACCCTATGGTCATGTGCAACTAGGGAATTAGGCAACTCCTACTCCCATCATTCTTATCCCTACCTGACCCTAGGATAGACTTAGGATTCTAACATAGTACATGTCCAACTTAGAACCTTACCCAAGTCTCCATCATCTCTCTCAGCATTTTTGGTCTGACTTACATCCTTTCATAGGGGTCATGGCGACCTATCTACCTCATTCAAGCCACATACTCGTTACCTCCATGGTAACACATCCACATGCACTCAAAGATTATCATCTATGGGTCTATAGGTTCACTCTTATACTATGTACTTTTCACTTAGCTTCTCAATATTCTATGAGACCTCTTAGGGTTTCCTCAAACCCAACCAAAAGCTGGTATACACCCTACAAAAGGGTCCCTCTCCTAGGATGGGAGGAAACTACATCTTGATAACAAAGGTCACAACGTCCTTATGTCTAGGGTTTACCTTCACATGAGCATGCATAGCCCTAGCAAGCTACTAAGGCACATAGCCAACAAACAGACCACCTTCTAAACCATGGTAGGTATCCATGGTAGGTCCTACTTGTTCTATTCCTTCACATTGGACCATCATCATACCTACCCATGTCACCAACTTATAGGTGTGGGGTTCATCAAACATACACCTTAACCAAGGGGTTTCCTTTTCCTCCAAACATGAGGGGTGCCATGCTCAAATCTATGGAAACTCAAATCACGTCATGAGCATCAGGTACACCCAGCACCACTACTTCCCCACTTAGGTCTAGGAACCCTAAATTCACCTTTCTGATGTCCAACTACATGCTCAACCCTGTAACCGTGTACCAAGCATGTACAAGGTAGTACATGCACTTCCTATTATCATTCCACTTGAATAACACCATAGAGTGGAGTCCTCCTCAACGACAACCGACTAGGTATAAGGCCTCACAACAAATTACTATACCTTTCCAGGGTCTAAGGAACTCTTCTTCCTAACCCTAAAAGGGTAAACACCTATACCATAGGCACATAGGTACCAGCATCCTTATCCTCTCTCTAAGGTTTGGTTCCTCTAAAGGAAACCAAGATACCATAAGTCGCCACAGATCAAGCATGTGGCAACCTCTATCATCCACTTAAATAGCATCATCCTAAACTCCCCATTGTTCCTCATATCTCAGAGTATAAGCTTCCAACCTTCTTGCTTGGGTACTACTCTCTCTCTCTCTAGAGCTATCAAATAGATGCACTACCAGAGGTCCTCTCTTCATGAAGGTGGATCAATCTTACAAGCATACCCCTACATGGGTGAAGTCTATGTTCAAACTTATGTTCGCTCAAGATTATCCATAACCCCTTTATACTTACCTTATAAGTTATCCATCATACCCTCCATCCAAGGTTTCAACCTACCGCCGCACTACTTGACGTACTCTGGGTGCATGTTATGCCCTATCGCATAAGCCCATAGGGTTTCCATAGGTTCTTCACTAACCTCATCATTGAAGGAGTTATCCATCACTCTAAGATGCACGACCCTTTAAAGGGTTGAATCACCAAAGGTACTAGGTCATCCAACCTCACATGGCTCATATCATCACGGATATCAAACTAAAAGCATGTCCACTCACACACATGATCTACCATGACATCTAGCTCATTGTGTCATCTCTCTCTCTGACCTTCACTTAGGGATAAGATTAGCATCATCCTCCAAGGATGTGCTAGGTCTTTACTTATAATGGAGGTCTCTACCTCCAGGACTAACTCTCTCTACTTATCCTCCTAACAAGAAGGTCTAGCCTCAGGTCTCTCCTAAGGGCATGACAACATATGCCATACGACTTGAGCATGCAACTATTCTTTAGTTTATGCTTAAACTATTAAGCTTATGTCCATGACATCTTATTTACATAATTTTGATTAATTTGGTGGAGGATTCCTTAAGCCTTATCAACTTTACCCATACCTCAACATGGTGAGGAAGAGAGAGAAAACCCTAAACCTCATAATCCTAATAGAATTAGGGTTGAGAAGGAATGAAAATAGATGAGAGAGTCCTAAAGGTATATTATTTTGAGTCAGATCCTAAGACATTGGCCAGGCAGTCACACAGATCCGGGAGTCCTTGTATTCTGACTAGCGGTGTGGAGGAAAATCTTGCCAGCCCCCAGACGTGATCCTTTTCTAGACACCTCTGTCTTTTGGAAAATCCTCTTATAACTCCCTCGGGTTCTACATAGATTGTAAAATTTAATAATTATTAAGGATTAAGTGAGGAACCAATGCTCTAAAACCAAATGTAATGACCCTGCCTCCCGGTAACCCCCAATTAAGGGAGACCAAGAGGTCAGAGTCGTTATCCCAATTACCCGGATCAAAGGTTCGACAAATAATCAATAATAATTATCAAATTCTACCAGACTATACTAAAAAGTTGTATTAAAATAAAACTCTGCATACCATTTTAGAAACTTGGATATCTAACATCTATCCACATGAGGACTCTATTCTAACTAATCCTCCTTGCACTTTATTTCTTAATTTCATAGTATGCCACTATACTATTTGTCCTTTTCAATTTGTACCTAAAATGGCGACAAACAAAATTTTGGTCGGCATAAATGAATATGTTTCTATGTGTGGGAAACAATAATCAGGAAATTAACTGTAACAACATATTGCAATCAATTATAATTTAACAAACAACTTTACATTTTAAACATAACTGCTCAATCCATACATACCCTAGCCTCTGTGTTGTCCATGTAGTGGACCTAGATGCTACCTTCCTTATGGTAGATCCCCATTAAACCCCTCATGATCCTACCTAACAGGTGAATCAATTTCTAGGTTTGAGTCACATGGCACTACCCATAGGTAGCCCACTCCTTAACTCATGGTGTGCTAAAGAGTCTCATGGCACTACACGTGGGTAGCCCAATTTCTAACTCATGATAACCTGATGTCCTACTTAAAAAGTAGGCCTTGTACTAGGATACCTTTTTCATCATTAGCAAAGCCACAGAGGAGGACATGGATCTGAGCCAGACATGTATATATATTCATGGTGATAATCATAGTCACTTTATAGTTTCATGAAATAAAAGTCATCCAAGATGTTGTTTTCATGCAACTGATAAAACATCCGGGAATCTCCGTGAAACTAAAGTGATTAATCATAAGTGTAACCACATACCTATGATTGCAGATTTTTGAGACAGAAAAAAGCAAGTAGAGAAAACCCAACCAAGGAAGCAAACATGCATAGAAATCCTGAAATAAATATACAAACTTTCTTTAATCAAGATTTATCCAAACTCATCTTTCTTCTTAGGATTTCTATTCCAATTTTTGGGTTTCCTTTAAAATTAGGGTTTTGTCTCCACTTTTAGTATTATAAATGCTAATTCACCAAAGTGACATAAAAACCTTAAATTTCTCATCTTAACAGTCCTAACAGGTTTAGAATCATTATATGGTAACATATTTCCATAATCTGATTTAAACAATGTTTTTCTCTTCTTTTACCCTAAATTATGGTTTCTATATGTATTATCCTTAACACATAGATTAAAACACTAAAACATGTAATTACTCATCTAGATAAGATTCAAGTATACCATTATCATTCAACAAGTTACTATTACTCAATTTAACCAATTAAGCATCATAGACTCAACCATTAATCTCAATTAGGATTTTAACCTAACTTTAATGCACTTTTCATCAACTTAATGTACTTTTGCAATTAGGAATGGAATGAATCGGTAATATTATTTTTATTGGATTCCTTTTGTTCTCCTGATCAATTTTCATATATTATTTGTCCACGTCTGAGTTACCAATATTTTATGCAAATTTGTATAGTATTTACCTTCTAGGCCAATCTTTGGCCGCCACGTCAACTAATAGCATCCTTTTTCTTTTTCGGCGGGTTGGGCCCAAACTATGTCAGAATGACATTCCTTCCCTCTGGTTTCCTTATTGGAGTCAGGGGTAGAGGAGTCGTTTCTGCAGTTTCATCCTCTTCCTCATGTAAGAGGCCCCTGTGCTCGACCTTCGTTGCCTGGCGGTCCACCGCAGGGTTAACTTCGCCCCTCCGGTGATACAGGCTCTTCACGAGAGCTTCATTCCCTCCGTTGGCCATCCATAGACTGACAACAGCCCCTCCCACCTCTTTTGGTGGTCGAGGTTGACCGCCCCAGTAGTCTGACCCTATGCGGAAATAGGGTTCCTCACTGCGGCCTGGTCATGGTACCCGACAAAGTTCTTCTCGCAATCGCTTGCACAGATCTGGACGACCCTTCATTGCGAACTCAATGGTGTAATCAGGGTTGTCGTATGTAGCTCATGGCCCCCATCTTATATAGGGTCAACAACCTGTGCTCTCCCATGCATTAGTGGAATCTCGAACACGCTATACTAGGTCCCAAAACCTGGTATGGTTGGGATCCTTAGGACTTCCCAAACCTAATGAACTTATCCACAGGTTCTCACATGCCCAGAGTCATGAGAAAATTGGAGATGGAAATTCTCCAGTTTCCCAATTCATTTGGAACAAGATGATGAGAAGACATCATTGGATCTGATCAATGGCCATCCGGCCTCATTTTAGAACATAAATCAAAATCAAAATGTGACATTTTGAAGTTATCCTTTACACTTTAGGAAACTTAAAAAAATCGTATCTCTCAAACCATTTATCCTTTTAATTCCAAAATTTGAAGGATAGTCCTTTATGACGTTAGCTACTTGTGTGCCAAGTTTGGGACTTAAACACGAAACTATGAGGGACTTTTATTCATATGCAAGTTATCTCATAATAAAGCATATTTTTAATCATATGTTCTCTCTCTTAATCTTTTATTTTCTTTATTTTGATTCTTTTTTCCATTAGAAACTATGTGGACATGAAATCTCATCCAAAAAGGATTCATTATCTATATTTCCACATTTTTCTTGTAATATTATCCTTATCTCACATTTCTTCTAAATAAAGCAATATTTAATTAATCCTTTCTCTTTCTTGTTGCATTATCTTTGCAATTTGGACTCCTTGGAACCCAAGAAATCCCATAGATATGAAATCCTTTTTTAGGATGCTTGTTATCCTTCTAGATGCATCTACATACATTATTTGTTATTATCTTACTTATTCTTTTATTAAAATATTTGTCTGCAAGGATTTCTCTTTATCTTTTATTTCTTTTTCCTCTTTTACTATTTCTTTCATTAGAAATCACATATAAATGAAATTTACTCAATTGTGACCATTAACGCCACTTTCAAGATATTTCCAAGTATTTCTCAAGAATACTTTGCTTAATATCCATTATCTTTTATCTTTTTCCATTATTTGGACTTTTCATCTTTTCTTCTCTTTTATATCCATTCTTGGATTAATATATTAATAGGAACCACAAAACTCCTATCAAAATGGAGATTTTGCAAAGAAATCCCTTCTTTGAAGCAAATCATGCAACCTTTTCAATTAAGTCCAAATTCATAAAATTAATACATTTCAATTATAAAAACACATGCAAAATTGAGGTTGTAACAAGAGCCTTGTCCCTACAGTGGACATAGGCCACTCTTTTGTTGGTATGTATGCCCATAGAGAAAGTCATGTGATGATTGTAATGGGATACTTTGTAAATGATTTTAATAATCATAATTGCAATTTCCGATCTATATGTTTTAACTTTTTCAGAGATGATAGTGTAGCATGATAGATGTCTAAAAGATTGTTTTACTCAATGACGAATGCTTTTAGGTTAAGGACCTAAATGATGAGATCATATGGATGTTAAGAGTATACATTCTTGTTTAGTCCCTAGTCGGTTGTTATTATGTAAATAACCATAGACATCAATAACACTAAAAACTAGATTGTGTGTTGGTTGATGACAGAATCTCATTAGTCATGATATAGTGATATCAAACCAAGCACATAGGTACTTGTTAGAGAACAAGTGTACCAGATAGACCCACCGTGAAAGTGAGACATGGAACCATGATTTGGTAGTCACAGTCAGCTCTCACATTCATGGTGGTGAGTGTGATTCCCCGACCTAAAATCACTACACTCAACACATGTCATTGGGTACACTTTGACATCATCAAACGCAATCCTAAAACATGGGTTGTTATAAAGGTGATGATTGGGTGACTTTGACACATGGGGCTTTTGAAGGGTGAGTGATAGATATGGGATTTGTCCCTCCTAAGGGAGTTTTATGTCCATGGCCACTTGATGAGTAGGATTGAGAAAGGCATGCACATGCATGTGTGAATCAATATGTGATATTGATGTTACACACATCTCACCCAATCTGCTATGAGATCAAGGAAATGTATGAATGTTGAAAGGATGACTATAACATGGCTTGAGTTCATTTAGGACATTAGTGATAAAGGAATTATACATTCACTGTAACACCATTCACAGATTGTAGGATTGAAAGTTGTTCTCGAACTTTCTATTTCACTTGGGTACCACTGATGTGGGACTAGGCACCGCTCTTTGCTTGTGAAGTCATAAGTGTTATGGACATTCACTGCCAACGTGAAATGGACCTGTAGGGTCACACACAAAGGATTTAACCTAGAAGAGGAGTTTATCCACAAATGATGTTTAGATTGATTACTAAAGGAGTTTAGTAGTTCAATTAAACACTCAGTTGATTGATAGCTCAAAATCATAGTGTTCAAGGTGTTGGACCAATTAATTAGAGTATTAGATTGATTGAAACTGCAATTGACTGATTTTGTAAAGTCTACACTCCCAACCGATCGGCTCATGTGATGAATCGATTGGCTCAGGGTGGTGAACTGATCGACTCAAGTGATGAATCGATCGGCTCAATTGTTGAACTGGTCGATTTTTGTGACCAACTGAGATCATTTGGAAAGTCAGAAGACTCTTTTTGCAAAAACATATTTGTTTCACTTGTACAAATTTAATTTGGGAAAGGACTAATATTTCATTAATCAGAAACAAACATGAAAGTCAATTTGAGTTAGACCAGGACCACGAACCGATCAGCTCATGCTTGAACCGATCGGCTCAGGTGTCCCAACTGATCGGTTCAGGTGTGAACCGATCCGCTCAGGTCCCACATTGCTCGGGGTAGAGAACCCTATCCAATGACCCTCCTATATATAGGGGGATATTGGAGGCTTCTCAAAGTACAACTCAGAACACCAGTTGCTCTACAAAGTTGTCGTTCTCTCTAGTTGTGGTAACCGAGAGAGCTCGAGAAAGTGCTACCTGATAAGGGAGGCACAATAAGGGAAAAACAACTGCAGAAAAGCAACTGGTTGTAGGAGAGTGTGTCGGTGACTAGTATGCTGACAGGAGGGTGTGACTCATTCCGGTGCCGTGTGTGACAAGGCAATCAGAGTTCCAAGCCGTCTGTGTGGACGACAGTAGAAGCGGGGGACTCCTGCCGCTTAGAGGACAACTGTCAATCCCGACAGTCCCGGTGAGACCAATAGCTGCACAGACACCGTCCATGATCGGAGGTGAAGACTGTGCAAGCCATGAGGTAATGTCGCCGAGAAAGCCTCGGAACAAGGTAAGCCTCTACAAGCCATCCTTCCTAATGTATAGACATTGATGCAATTCCTTTATTCTGTGTTTGAGAGAAGAAATGCTTGTTTCTGCTACCTTCTCTGTCTCCCCTAAAACCCAATAGTAGTATATGAGCCACGTCAATTGCTCTATACTTTAGGATTATCAATATGATCAATTTTGGTTTGTTGCCTTTATTTATTGAATATGATGCGAATAAAATTGGCTTTATGCATGTCCAATCCTAAATCTACACATCCCTATATACAAATATGATATGTAATATAAATGCACTCAATGTGCATCACCCTTAAATGAGTCACTACTACAGAAGCACCATTCAATGTCGCTTTTCTGGTCGTCGGTTATTTAAAAAATTGACACCTATAATATTCAACGTCGGTTATTTAGGAACCCCGACGTCTATATTCGACGACCAGCCAGACAGGGTACCGCTTTATATTCAGTGTCAGCTGGGTAAAACAAACTGACGCCTAAAATCGCCTGTGAAATCCAATTTTCGAGCAAAAAATTTTTTGCCCCAAAGTATCACATACATCGTTGGTTTTTTAAGTACTAACCGACGCTGATATAAGATGAAAATTTGCGCAAAAAATTCCAATTTAGGCGTCGGTTATCCTTTGATAACCGACGCTGATAATGGTTACCGCCAAATAATTTAGGGTAAAGATTGTCTAATTGGACGTCGGTTTTTTACAATAAACCGACACTTAAAGGTAAAGGGCGTCAGTTTTCTAGATAACTGATGTTGTTGACAACTTAATAGACCCGTATCACCCGGCTCTTCCCCTTGCTTCCTATTTCATTGTGATAGTTTTCTGCTATGATCGCCGCTCACCTAAAATTGCCCGACGACCCCCGCTGCTGCTCGCTGCCGTAGCCGCAGCCGCATCCTCTTTCTCCTGCTTCCGTCACCGCTTGCCGCCACTACTGCTTGCCAGTCTGCTCTACTCTTCTCCTGGTGCCACTGCTGCTCACCGCTGTGCTCTGGTCTTTTCCTGCTCACCGCCACTGCTGCCGTCGGTCGCCGACGCTCTTCTCCATGCTAGCTCCAGGTAGCCCTAGCCTCATTGCTTCCTTCTCTGTAGCTCCTTACCAATAGCAAGCATGGTCATGGTTGTGTGGGCCTACCACGGCCGTGTTGTCCAACGCGGCTGTGGTAGGCCAACACAGCCACAGCTGTGCTTGCTGTTGGTAAGGATATGAACAAATCTTTATGTAATGCTTTATGTAAATCCTAGGATATGAACAAATCTTTTGCTTGCATATATTTGTGTTTCTAATCCAAATTTTTGACCTAATTCAGTAAATTTCGATGCATGTTGAAATAAGATTTAAACTTGTCCATTCTAGCATCCTAATTTGATTTGATTAAACCCTAACATTGATGAAACCCTAACATCAATTGTGATGAAACCCTAACATTAATTGTGATGAAACCCTAACATGTACATATCTATTATTGTGTTTGTTGGCCTAGAAACCCATCCAAGATTTACTCATTAGGAGTAAATCTTGGATAATCCCCGGTTTGGGACTATTCTTGAACACCTAATCTCACTTAGGATGTAAGTGTATAATGTGTATTGGGTTTTTGAGAAAATTTCGGCAGCATTTCTCCATTTTTTCTCTAAGTACATATGTACTTAGAGAACAGTGGAGAAATGCTGCTGAAATTTTCTTGAAAACCCAATACACATTATACACTTACTAGTCATATTAGGTGTTCAAGTATGGGATAGGTGGTACACATTTATTATATATCAGAATGACATCACATGTGTGTGTTGGCCTAGAAACCCTGAATTTCACTACTACAGAACATGTCTTTGGCGTCGGTTGTTTATGCCCTTTTAGCGACGGTTCTCAAGTGACGCCTATGTGGGCACCGCTAAAGGTCGAACTCTTCGACGTCGGATTTTATAACCGACACCAAAAGGCTTCGCGCCACTGAAAACGCGCCAGCAGGGCATCGATAGGCGGTACACATTTATTATATATCAGAATGACATCAGATGTGTTTGTTGGCCTAGAAACCCGTCCAAGATTTACTCATTAGGAGTAAATCTTGGATAGTCCCCAGCAGGGCACCGATAGGTGGTACACATTTATTATATATCAGAATGACATCACATGTATTTGTTAACCGTAGACCCTAATCTTGTCCTAATATATACTTGCTTTCTCTTTGATCATAGAATGGATAGATCATGGATGTCCATTCTCAATCGCTCCACCCCAGAGTTTATATTTGGTCTTGATCAGTTTATTAGATTTGCTGAGGAACATATCAAAGAACCTGGATATAGGTTCTACTGTCCATGTAGGCATTGTGGTAACAATTTGAAAGTCAACACTAGTGACGAAATCAAAAGTCATGTCATGTGCAACGGGATTGTACAAGGCTATACAGAATGGCACTAGCATGGAGAGATTTCAAACTCGAAACCAGTGGATGTCGATAGCAGTGCTTGGGTGGAAGAAGAAATTGCCTCTGATGACGTAGATGTGAACGAACCAGTTCCAGTAGACATCGTTGATGCGATGCTAGATAGTTGTAGGGTAGAGCACACCGATCCACCTCCTATCTTTAGAAAAATTGTGCATGATGCTGAGATACCATTATACACAGTCTGTGCTGAGTTTATGAAGCTTAGCGTTGTGTTGAGATTGTATAAGTTGAAAGCTAACAATAGATGGAGTGACAAAAGCTTCACTTCATTGTTGACTTTGTTGAAAGAAATGCTTCCAGAAGGAAATGAGCTGCTAATCTCAACATACCGGGTAAAGAAATTGTTGTGCCCAATGGGAATGGAGGCTAAGAAGATACACGCATGCCTGAATGATTGTGTATTATTTCAAAAGGACTATGTGGATTTGAAAGATTTTCCAAAATGTGGTGCGTCATGGTATAAATTGACGACTTCGGGGGAGTCCAAAACTGGTTCTCCTGCCAAGGTGATGTGGTATCTACCTACAATATCACAGTTTCAACGCTTGTTTGCAAATCCGAAAGATGCGAAGAATTTGAGGTGGCATGCAGATGTTAAGAAAAATAATGATGGGATCCTACGACATGCGTCTGATTCCCCACAGTGGAAGAAGATTGATCTATTGTACCCCAAATTTGGTGAATAAGATAGGAATCTAAGACTCGGGCTTTCTACAGATGGGATGAATCCGTACGGGACATTGAGCAACCAACATAGCACTTTTCCAGTCATGCTTGTTATATACAATCTTCCTCCCTAGCTATGTATGAAAAATAAGTACGTTATGGTGTCGTTGTTGATATCGGGCCCTAAACAACCCAGAAATGATATCGATGTTTATCTTGAACCTCTGATTGATGACTTAAAGAAACTTTGGGCTGAAGGTGTGATGACGTATGATGTTTCAGTAAGAGAGACATTTCATTTGCACGCTATGTTGTTTTGCACTATTAATGACTTTCCAGCATAGGGGAATTTGTCTGGATATAGTGTCAAAGGAGCTAAAGTGTGTCCTATATGTGAAGAAAACATTGATTCAATAAGACTAAAACATGGAAGCAAGACTGTATATCTTGGTCATCGAAGGTTTCTTTCAAAATTTCATCCGTATCGTAGGAAGCACAAAGTATTCAATGGATGGAATGATGAACGGAGTGCACGTAAACCTATACCAGGGAATGTTGTTTATGAAAGAGTAAAAGACATTGTCAATGAATTTGGTAAGAAATCACAATGTAGTATGGCCACACGGAGTGACAATTCTTCATTCAAGAAGAAGTCAATATTTTGGGATCTTCCTTATTGGAGTTCTTTGTCAGTAAGGCATTGTATCGATGTAATGCACGTTGAGAAAAATGTTTGTGATAGCGTCATTGGTACTCTATTAAATATACCAAGTAAGACTAAAGATGGGATAAAATCCAGACAGGACCTACGTGAAATGCGAATAAGGTCAGTATTAACAGAATTACGTGAAATGGGTAATAAAAGAACATACTTACATCCCTCTTGTTACACATTGTCTAGAAAGGAGAAGAAAGCTTTTTGTGAATGCTTGGCAAATGTTAAGGTGCCACAGGGTTACTCATCCAACATCTGTAAATTGGTATGAATGAAAGATCTGAAGTTGATAGGTCTTAAATCTCATGATTGTCACACTCTAATGCAACAAATATTGCCCATGGAAATTCGATCTATATTTCCAAAGAATGTAAGGTTTGCAATCACCATACTTTGTTTCTTTTTCAACAGTCTATGTAGCAAAGTTATTGACCATGATACTCTCGATAATTTGCAAAGAGAAGTGGTTGTTACACTATGTCACCTTGAGATGTATTTCCCTCCTTTGTTCTTTGATATCATGGTACATCTTGCTGTCCACTTGACTAGGGAAGTGAAAATGTTGGGACCAATTTTCTTGCATTGGATGTATCCCTTTGAACGATACATGAGTGTTTTTAAAGGTGATGTTCAAAACCGTTATCGACCTGAAGGGAGTATTATTGAAGGTTATGTGGCAAGAGAGGTTATGGATTTTTGCAATGACTTTCTGAGTGGTAATAACACTCCTGTTAATGACAAGAATATTGAGGACGGCAAAGGAATTTTGGGATCACGAGTGAAAGTAATCAGCCGTGAGCAGTTGGAACAAGCTCACTTTTATATTTTACAGAACATGGACGAAGTGAGTGTTTATATCGAGGAACATACCAATTTCACCAAGAGACAACATCCTCGAGCAAGTTCAATGTGGCTTGCTAGAGAGCATAACATGACTTTTACTAAGTAGTTTGAAGATAAAGTCTTACATCAACTATCTCAAACACCAAATGATACTACAGAAACTATCAAATGCCTCGTCTTTAAACAAAAACCGAATGTTATGTCTTATGAAGGGTTAGACATTAATGGGTTCACATATTACACAAAGCGTCAAGATGATAGGAGTGTCATCCAAAACAGTGGGGTCACTCTTCAAACGTCGACTATGTATTCTGCAAGTGCAAAGGATAAGAGTCCACGTGAAGCTAAAATGTCATATTACGGTGTCATTGAAGACATATGGGAGTTTGACTACATAAATTTCAGAATTCTTCTCTTTAAATGTAATTGGGTTGATAACACCAAAGGAGTTATAGTTGATGAATTGGGTTTCACTTTAGTGAACTTTGAAAAGATTGGAAAAAAGGGTGAACCATTGATATTGGCATCACAGGCGAAACAAGTATTCTATATCGATGATCCTGCAAATGATAAATGGTCGGTTGTTCTTCATGGTAAAAGACAGTTTATTGAAGATCCTATAGATGAAGAAGAGTACTATGATAAGTATGATGAATCTAGTCCATTCTCAATTGGGTTGCCAACTCCACAAAATATTGAAGCTAATGATGACTTATATGTGCGCAGAGATCACAAGAAGGATTGTTAATTGATAAAAGATCACAATTTTAGAGGCATGCATGTTTATATTTTTTTATTGAAACTAAATGTTTGCTTTTTTAATATTAATATCATTTTCAGATTTAATGTTTCATTATCTTCTAGTTAATACAAATGCTAAATGTTTGCCTTTTTAATGACATTTTCAGATGACTGACCATGATGAGCATGATGTCCATGATGAGCATGAAGTCCATGATGAGCATGCTATCCATGATGAGCATGGCGAGGATACCAATGTAAGTTCTAAAAACATATCCTATATTTCTATAAAATTCATTATCTTCTAGTTATCTCATATATCCTATATTTATATATTGGCCTAATTCAGTGTGCTTATTTTTGTCAAATTTTAGGTTGATGTACCCACTGCAACACTAGAGGAACTTGATGCGCATCACCAAAAACTTAACAAGAAAAGGAGCATCACTCTATTGAAGAAGTTAATAGCGCTAAGTGGCAGTGGATCCAGATCGGCTGTGGAGTTTTATAATGGAGGAAATGCAATTGGAGTGAACCGCAATAATGTTGTAAACTATCTAGGGGTTGTCACTCGAAGCCATTGTGGTGTTAAGTATGATAATTGTCATAAAGTTCCTCAGGCGAAGAAAGACATAATATGGAAGGATTTATGTGTTAGTTATTATTATTTGCAATACTATTTTGTAGATTACAAATTCTATTATTTGCAATTCCATTTTTGGATACTAGTTAATAGAAATTCTATTTTACAGAATCTATTTGCATTGGATGAGAAGCTGCATCGTAAAAGCGTGATGCAACACGTTGGAAAGATGCTAAGGAACTATAGGACAAATCTCAACAGAGAATACATAAAAGATGGTGATAAGAAGAAGAAGTCAACACTTGAATAGTGAAACTTCTTGGACAAAGAAGATTGGGACACGTTTGTTGCTTCAAGAAAATCTGAAGAATTGAAGTTATTATGTGAGGCGCAAAAAGCAAGGCGTCCACTGAATGTATTAATATACATTGTATTCACCTATTCAAGATTAACATTTAGTGTTACTACCCAAATCATTAATGTGCATACTAACTAGGCCCTCAGTGAGGTGCAAAAACCAAGGCGTGAACTGAATGTGCATGACCACACTATGGGTCCAAAGGGCTATGCAAGCGTTCGCCAAAGACTATAGGCGGAGTTTGCTGCTACTCAGGAGTCCTCTACTACATCTTCCACACCCATGCCTTGCCATGATGTCTGGATAGCTGGGAGGCAAAACAAGAAGGGTGAAATAAAGAAGCCCGTAACTGCTGAGGCGACTGCAACAATGGTAAAATACAAATCTTAGAGCAATCATTTGAATATTGATTATTTGTGGTGTTAACTTACCAATTTATGTTGATGGTGATTAGCGGGAGCTGCACGAGCAGAGGAAACAAAACATGTTCATCCCTCAGGGCACAAGGGATGAATTGACAATTGCTCTGGGTAACCTAGAGCATCCTGGACGTATTAGCGGTGCAGGCGCTGGTGTGGGCATCAAAGCATTCTTTGGGCCATCCCAACGCAAACCCAGAGCGGGACTTTCACAAGAAGAGGTAACTTATTCTTTTTTTAGAATGTTACTACAAAAGGGAATTCAATAATAAGAAGCTAATTTTCTTTTATCCATGTATAGGAGAATAAAAGAGTCGAGGATCTAGTTTCTAAGAAAGTTGAGGATATAATGTAGCGGTGATAGGCATCTCAGGCTTCCAATCAGCCTATAGCGACCCACTCTTCTCCTGATGCACATACTGCGAGTAATCCTGTAGACCCACCGCCTAACACGTCTGTTGTAAGTATTGTTGATGACATTGTAGCTAGTCTTTTCAAGATGATATGTTTTCAAGATGATATGTATATATGTATAACATTCTTTATGTAAATTTGTAGGTGTTGAAGCCATGCCACTTAAGAATGTAAGATTATGTTTTTGAAGAGGTGCAAGCTTACCCATCCTTTCCTGGGGCAACATTTCACGGGACTCCAATGCCATAGGGCTACGTTCGTGTGATCCCGATACATGTATTCCCCGATTGGATGGAAGCTACATTGCCATATGCCCACCTGGATATCGATACACTTGCTGAGGCAGAAGGCGGGGTGATATTGTGGACCAATGTAGATGTCGTCTATGCTACTAAAATTGTAAGATAAATTTACATTACTTTAGATTGTTAATGTGCATATATGAGGTCAATTGATCTAAAATTATATATACAAGTTAAAAAGAAGACACCCGGGGCATCTAGGCCTCCACCTCCACTTCTTGCATTACCAAGTTGGGTTCCAACTGACCTAAAATACCCGTTAGGTCCTACTTTTAGGGGAATGGCATGTTGGCTATGGGCACATAATATGCATTGCCCTATAATTGTTTCTTTAGAAGTGAATTATGCAGGTCAATCATACGAAAGCTCTTTATTTATACAAGATATTATTGAGATGTTTATATATGATTGGCTGAATGCATCAATGATAGAGACATGGATAAGGTGAGATCTTGTTTATATATCCATATACCTTGTGTAAGATCCGGTGATATGGTTTCTTATATATTAATGCATATGTAATACATGTTTTGCAACTACTTAGTCCAAAATCAATGTAAACAATTTGCATTTGACCATGTAGGATTTTTTATTCCATCATTGATTAGTATGGTAGCTAAAGACCCTGATAGTGTTCAACAATACTGTATAGATGCTTTTACAATTTTCGGTCAGTAAAAGAAGACTATAATAATAGCTCCATTCAATGTCAAGTAAGTTTACTTTACTTATAATTTGGACTTAAGAAAATTACATTTTATTGTGGATTTTGAGTTATTAATTTTTTACTTTTTTACCTCTAGCGGTAAGTGTTAATGTGCATCTTGGCACTTACAATCACTAAGATGTTTATCCTAGAGTTTAATCCTTTTTCTACTTCCGATTAAGGCTAGTATAGAAAGGTCGATCCCACATGAAAACTTTTTAAGATGGTTTCTTTTATCTCAATTATTTTGAAGAACTATTTTATTATTTTTTTGTATTTTTTTAGATTTGGAACGGGAAGTAAAAGTCGAGTTTGGGGTTGGTGATTAACACTAATGAATGAAATGCAAGAATGAAAATTCACTTACAAGAATAAAAATGCACAAGGAAATTTTAATATTATTGTTAGCATAAGAAAAACTATATGAATAAAAGGACTAGGAATTAAAGAAAGCCAAAGTGTGTGGTGATTGAATCAAGAGATGGAGATCAAGGCGTTAGGGTTTTCACCACCTTAATCAAGACAAAATAAACTAATCCTTAAAAACGATGGATTCGATGAAGGCAAGTGAATTAATAAAAATCCACTAAAGATAGACTCCACATGAGCCCATTGGTCCTGGTGCTCATGGTTCTTCGTTCATCATCCTAAAAGATGAAGATCTACGGTCTTTTCAAAACTCCTATGTGATTGAGTTTATTGTTCTAAATCCAAACTTCCACGGTCATATCCATCCGGATTAACTTTTGATCAAATTAATTAATTACTTTGATAGATCAATTAGTTATCAAACCCAAAAGCCATCTGGAATCAATTTTTAGGAAAAGTCGATAAAGCCATGGCCAAGGGATTATTCCCCTTACCTCGATAGAAAACTACTCACTCATGGAGAAGGAGGAGACGGAGGAAGAAAGTAGCCATAATCTAGCCCAAAATCAGGAGGTTAATCCTTATGCTAGAGACAATAAAATGGCTTAGTTCTTAGTTCCTTGCTCCAGAATTAAAGAACGGAGAAAAGAAGATTAAGACTAAAGAGAAATGAAGAGACAAGAACCAAGTATGTAAGAACAATGCTTGAAATAAAATCTACTTTATTGCAGAATAAGAAGATGATTACAAATAAATGCTTCAGAATCCCCATACAAAGAGAAAATCCAAGATGCCCAAAGAGGAGGAAGTGCCCCTCCTTTTATAGGAGAAGGAGGGGGGTATACATTAGGTTTAGGGCAAAAGAAATGCCACCAGTGGTTACTAACTTTCTAGATCTAATCAATAGAGGAAATAATTGATTACTTTGCATTCCTTTTGCATTAATTTCCCGCAATAGAAATTTCGAGCGTATTTTTGGGCTAGTTAAAAATTCGGAAGTGGCCCGAAAATATTTTTTTCCTGTAGATAATTGAATTATATTTTCAACGCATACTTGCACAATAAATTCCGCCTTAGGATGTGAGAGTTATACCAATTTTGGTGAAAGGTATATATTGAAATCAGACTCAGCGGGAAAATGTAAGACTCCTTTCACTAGTTAATTGCGCAGCCAAATAAACACCAAAATTTCTGAAAAATATATCTTTTTTGTAGCCAATAAAATTCTCTTTTCATTCCATACTTTATCTTGAAATTCCACCTTTAGACGCAAAAGATATGGCTATTTTAGTGACGAGTATCTCAGGCACTACGGGAATATTTGAAAAACCTCATATCTTCATCTTTTATTTTCTCGATTTAATTACTTAGATAATTCCTGAAAATTAAGAAAAATATCATAAGAATTCAAGAAAAGTATATCAAGAAGATGAAATTGATATTTATTTTTGAATTAGCTAAAATTAACAAAAAAGTCCTAATTAATTATTCTAAATGAAGCAAAAATAAGAGATGAATATGCATTCATCAAAATACCTCAAACTTAAACTTTGCTCGTCCCGAGCAACATTAAAATCAAGAAATACTTTCAAGACATACTCTCAACATATCATCCTCACTCTCCTAACAATTACTTGATTCCTTCCACCAAAATATGGCCAAGCGACCCTGACTTCCTGAATTCACAAAAAGTGACTTTTATATTTCTTACTTCATAAACTTGCATTTATTCAAGACCTTCAATAAAACAGATTTTTATTTCACCTTTGCATTTGGTACTCCAATTTTTTTTTAAGTTTTACACAATATTAGGGCTGATTTGGATGGTTGGGGTTTTTGTAGTTTTCTCATGTGTAGAAAATTGGAGTGAAGGAGGTATGGAAGAAGGACAGTCTCTCCTCTATTCGACTCGAGACCTTTTTATTTAGTGGACATGCAGTTACATTGACCGCATTTTTTTTCTTTGATTTTTGGTGATACACCCAATTGTGTGGGTATGGAAGAAGTGGAAGAGGGGGAAAGGGTGCCACCCCAAACTTAGCCTTTTTGGCATTATTGACTTTTTTTTTCTTTTTGATGAATGGAAAGATTTGGAAGTGATAGAAGAAGAGTAGAAGAGGTTGTTCTTGTGCAACTTTTTTTTTCATCTTTTTTTTAGAGTACCATGCATTGGTTCAACTATTACCGAATCATGTGAAAAATCAAGAAAATTTATACAAGTTGTACATGATAAGAAAGCATCACTCTTGAATCATATCAGTCTTCTATGGCTTGCCATCTTTTCCAAGGAGTGATTATTATTTGAGGTCCCAAGTGACAAGAGGATTTCTAGTCATGAAAGTTTCAAAATTTTAGTTGCAAGGTAGTTACATAATTAAGGGGAGTATTTTTACAAATGATCATATCAAGGCCGACTAGATAAAGGCCATTTTGCAAAAAAAGAAATAAAAATATTGCCGACTAGATAATGGCCATGAACAAAGCAACTATATGCAAAACAAAAAAAAAGTAGAAATAATGCAAGAATAAAAGGATAAGGGGGTGGAATAGAATCATACCACCCACCTCCACCCCAGACTTAGATTTTTTCTCATCTCGAGCAAAACCCAAACCCGAGATGGAGGGAAGAAATTTGTTGGGTTCACCAGGAGGTCCTGGTAGCTCAAATTATGTCCATCTAAAGGGAATGTCGATGATGGCTGGAGTTTTGAATAGAGGAGCTTCATGGTACACCCAATGGATGGGTAGTCGCAGAAGCCTAAAAAGGTTTTCTGAATGATGTTGTGTATCACCTCGTAGTCCTTCGAGTAGGATCCACATATCTTCCTTCAGCAGTGAAAGTAGTGTTGGAGATGAATGTGGATTGGGGGGGATTGGTAGGTGCCAGTTGGGTAACAAATGTAGTGTCGGATGTGGAAGATCAGACAGAGAATCTGGCTCGAGTATCTTTTTGCCGCCTGGATCTACATGTGGTGAAGAGGATGCCTGTACAAGAAGAACTATTTTGTTAGCTGAGTAAACAATCATATGGGGATGTATGTCTTCTTGGTAGATTATGCAACAAGGTGCGTCCGGATCCTTTACCCCATAAATGGAAGCCAGTGGATTTAGTGTGGAAGACTCACAAATGGCATAATTGTCATCGTAATTATCAAAAATGATCAATCTACGTTGTTCCATCTCTATTGGGGAGTTCTCCATCTCTTCTTCATAAAAGATCTCATCAACATGGATGTCTATGGAATCAATTGGATCCTTTACTATGCTGAAGGGGAGATCTGATTGCTTTATAGGACATGTGCCCAACTAAATGGGCTCAGAAGGGATCACCTCACAATATAATGGTGTAATGTAAGGTTCTTGTAGTGGTAGAATCACCTCATCAGGTTCAACCAGATGTGGAAAAAGAGGTGGTTGAGTGAGGTCATAGTGCTCTTGATGATGAAGCCTTTCCAAAAAATCCATCAGTGCATGTTGGGGAGGTGATGGTACATTGGTCACAATAGGCTCAACCAAGATGGGATGATTATTGCAAACATCCAAATATGGGCCTACAACCGAGAAGGGTGGTGAAGTCTTAGGTTGTTGGGACGTTCTTTGAGCCCACCAGTCTTTAACCCTTATGTTAAAAGATTCTTAATTCATGAATTTATCAAAATAGGCCTCCATCCACTCATTTTCTAACTTATATGGATAGTCAGGGCCCCATACAGATGCGGCCCTAGCTAAACAAAGTTCTTCATTTACAACATCTTCAATTTATTTAAAACACCTATCCATCTCCTGATCAAGGTTGTGTGGAATCTCAACTATATCACATTGGACTTCTTCTAAGGGTGGTGGTTCATTATAGAGAAAGGGTTCCAATGAAGTAGATTGTCCATTAGAATCAACTAGATTAACATCCACAATGGAAGTGATTGATGGAGCTTTAGGTATTGGAGTTGGTTCTACTTGATTGAAGATGATATAATCATTGTCATCATCATCATCTATTAAAATCATCCTTAGCCTCTCTCGTTCCAGATTAAAAAATCGCGCCGCGGAATTGGCGTTCGGTGAGCGTCGCATGCACAAATGAAGCAGTTAATCGTGTGCAGAAAAAAAAAATGGACTGCCGGAATGGAAAATCGGCAGCAAGAGGAGTAGCACTTCTGGAATGTTACTCAGAAGGCATAAAAAAATATAAAAAAAAAGATTTTCAAAATATTTTTGGGGGTTTGAGAAAACAATTTGTCCCTGGAAAAGGCGCCAAATTTTTAATGTGTCTCTTAGCACTTACAATCACTAAGATGTTTATCCTAGAGTTTAATCCTTTTTCTACTTCTGATTAAGGCTAGTATAGAAGGGTCGATTCCACCGGACAACTTTTTAAGATTGTTTCTTTTATCTTAATTATTTTGAAGAAATATTTTATTATTTTTTGTATTTTTTAAGATTTGGAACGGGAAGTAAAAGTCAAGTTTGGGGTTGGTGATTAACACTAAGGAATGAAATGCAAGAATGAAAATGCACTTACAAGAATAAAAATGCACAAGGAAATTTTAAGATTATTGTTAGCACAAGAAAAACTATATGAATGAAAAGACTAGGAATTAAAGAAAGCCAAAGTATGCGGTGATTGAATCAAGAGATGGAGATCAAGGCGTTAGAGGTTTTCACCACCTTAGTCAAGACAAAATAAACTAATCCTTAAAAACGACGGATTCGATGAAGGCAAGTGAATTAATAAAAATCCACTAAAGATAGACTCCACATGTGACCATTGATCCTGGTGCTCATGCTTCTTAGTTCATCATCCTAAAAGAAGAAGATCCACGGTCATTTCCAAACTCCTATGCGATTGGGTTTGTTGTTCTAAATCCGAACTTCCACGGTCATATCCATCTGGATTAATTTTTGATCAAATCAATTAATTACTTTGATAGATCAATTAGTTATCAAACCCAAAAGCCATCTAGAATCATTTTTTAGGAAAAGTCAATAAAGCCATGGCTAAGGGGTTATTCCCCTTGTCTCGATAGAAAACTACTCACTCATGGAGAAGGGGGAGACAGAGGAAGAAAGTACTGAAGCCATAGTCTAGCCCAAAATCAGGAGGTAAATCCTTATGCTAGAGACAATAAAATGGCTTAGTTCTTAGTTCCATGCTCCAGAATTAAAGATCGGAGAGAATAAGATTAAGATTAAAGTGGAATGAAGAGACAATAACCAAGTATGAAAGAACAATGCTTGAAATAAAATCTATTTTATTGCAGAATAAGAAGATGATTACAAAAATAAATGCTTCAGAATCCCCATACAAAGAGAAAATCTAAGATGCCCAAAGAGGAGGAATTGCCCCTCCTTTTATAGGAGAAGGAGGGGGTATAAATTAGGTTTAGGACAAAAGAAATGGCTGCCGATGGCTGCTAACTTTCTAGATCTAATCAATAGAGGAAACAATTGATTGCTTCACATTCCTTTTGCATTAATTTCCCGAAACAGCAATTTAGAGCATATTTTTGGGCTAGTTAAAAATTCGGAAGCGGCACAAAAATATATTTTTCCTGTAGATAATTGAATTATATTTCCAACGCATACTTGGACAATAAATTCTGCCTTGGGATGTGAGAGTTATACCAATTTTGGTGAAAGGTATATACTGAAATCAGACTCTGCGGGAAAACGTAAGGCTACTTTCACTACTTAATTGCACAGCCAAATAAACACCAAAACTATCCAAAATATGTCTTTTTTGTAGCCAATAAAATTTCTTTTCATTCCATACTTTATCTTAAAATTCCACCTTTAGACGCAAAAGTTATGGCTATTTTAGTGACGAGTATCTCAGGCACTACGGGAATATTTGAAAAGCCTCATATCTTCATCTTTTATTTTCTCGATTTAATTACTTAGATAATTCCTGAAAATTAAGAAAAATATCATAAGAATTCAGGAAAAGTATATCAAGAAGACAAAAGTGCTATTTATTTTTGAATTAGATAAAATTAACAAAAAAGTCCTAATTAATTATTCTAAATGAAGCAAAAATAAGAGATGAATATGCATTCATCAAAATACCCCAAACATAAACTTTGCTCGTCCCGAGCAACATTAAAATCAAGAAATACTTTCAATACATACTCTCAACCTATCATCCTCACTCTCCTAACAATCACTTGATTCCTTCCACCAAAATATGGCCAAGCGACCCTGACTTCCTGAATTCACAAAAAGTGCTATTTATTTTTGAATTAGCTAAAATTAACAAAAAAGTCCTAATTAATTATTCTAAATGAAGCAAAAATAAGAGATGAATATGCATTCATCAAAATACCCCAAACATAAACTTTGCTCGTCCCGAGCAACATTAAAATCAAGAAATACTTTCAATACATACTCTCAACCTATCATCCTCACTCTCCTAACAATCACTTGATTCCTTCCACCAAAATATGGGCAAGCGACCCTGACTTCCTGAATTCACAAAAAGTGACTTTTATATTTCCTACTTCACAAACTTGCATTTATTCAAGACCTGCAATAAAACAAATTTTCATTTCACCTTTACATTTGGTACTCCAATTTTTTTTTAAGTTTTACACAAGAATAGGGCTGATTTGGATGGTTGGGGTTTTTGTAGTTTTCCCCTGTATAGAAAATTAGAGTGAAGGAGGTATGAAACAAGGACAATCTCTCCTCTATTCGACTCGAGACCTTTTTATTTAGTGGACATGTAGTTACATTGGCCACATTTTTTTCTTTGATTTTTCGTGATACACCCAATTGTGTGGGTATGGAAGAAGTGGAAGAGGGGGAAGGGGTGCCACCCCAAACTTAGCCTTTTGGGCATTATTGGCTTTTCTTTCCTTTTTGAAGAATGGAAAGATTTGGAAGTGGTGGAAGAAGAGTAGAAGAGGTTGTTCTTGTGCAACTTTTTTTTCATCTTTTTTTTTAGAGTACCATGCATTGGTTCAACTATTACCGAATCATGTGGAAAATCAAGAACATTTATACAATTTGTACATGATAAGAAAGCATCACTCTTGAATCCTATCAATCCTTTATGGCTTGCCATATTTTCCAAGGAGTGATTATTATTTGAGGTCCTATGTGACAGGAGGATTTCTAGTCATGAAAGTTTCAAAATTTTAGTTGCAAGGCAGTTACATCATTAAGGGGAGTATTTTGACAAATGATCATATCAAGGCCGACTAGATAAAGGCCATTTTGCAACAAAAGAAATAAAATTATGGCCGACTAGATAATGGCCATGAACAAAGCAACTATATGCAAAACAAAAAAAAAAGTGGAAATAATGCAAAAATAAAAATATAAGGGGGTGGAATAGAATCATACCACCCACCTCCACCCCAGACTTTGATTTTTGCTCATCCCAAGAAAAACCCAAACCCGAGATGGAGGGAAGAAATTTGTTGGGTTCACCAGGAGGTCCTGGTAGCTCAAAATATGTCCATCTGAAGGGAATGTCGATGATGGATGGAGTTTTGAATAGAGGAGCTTCATGGTACACCCAATGGATGGGTAGTCACGGAAGCCGAAAAAGGTTTTCTGAATGATGTTGTGTATCACCTCATAGTCCTTCGAGTAGGATCCACATATCTTCCTTCAGCAGTGAAAGTAGTGTTGGAGATGAATGTGGATTGGGGGGATTGGTAGGTGCCAATGTTGGTATGTATGCCCTGAGAGCCAATCATGGGATGATTGGTGGGATACATTAAGATTGATTTGATAAACATCAAAGACAAGCTTCCAATTCTTTCTGGTTCAGTCATATGAGATAGTGATAGAACATATTGAATGTCTAGAGAATGACAATACTCAATGACATATGCTTTCAGGTTAAGGACCTGAACGATGAGATCATACGGATGCTAAGAGTTTGTACATTCTTGTTATGTCCCTAGTCAGATGTCATTGTGGAAGGTAGACAGACAACAATGACACACAAGACTAGATTGTGGTGTTGGTTGAGGACAGAATCTCATTAGTCATGATATAGAGATATCAAACCAAACACATAGGTACTTGTTAGAGAACAAGTGTACATGACAGACCCACCGTGAGTTTGACACATGGAACCATGACATGGTAATCACAGTCAAAACTCACAGTGATGGTAGTGACTGTGATTCTTTGACCTGAAATGACTACACTCAACACATGTCGTTGGGCACACTTTGACATCATCAAACGCAATCCTGAAACATGGGTTGTTATAAAGGTGATGATTGGGTGGCTTTGACACATGGGGCTTTTGAGGTGTGAGTGATAAATATGGGATTTGTTCCTCCTGAGGGAGTTTGATATCCATGGCCGCTTTATGAGTAGGATTGAGAAAGGCGTGCATGCATGTGTGAATCAATATGTGATATTGATGTCATACATATCTCTTCTAATCTACTCTGAGATCAAGAAAGTGAATGAATGTTGACAGGATGACTGTTCCATGCCTCAAGTTCATTCGGGATATCAGTGACAAAGGAATTATACATTCACTGTAACAGCATTCACGGATTGTAGGATTGAAAGTTGTTCTCCAACTTTCTATTTCACTTGGGTAGCATTAATGTGTGACTAGGCACCACTCTTTACTTGTGAAGTCATAAGTGTTATGGACTTTCACTGCCAACGTGAAATGGACCTGCAGGGTCACACACATAACATTTAACCTGGAAGAGGAGTTTTGTCCACAAACAATGTTTAGATTGATTAATAAAGGAGTTTAGTAGTTCAATTAAACACTCAATTAATTGATAGCTTAATGAGATAATGTTCAAGGTGTTAGACACATTGATTGGAGTATCAGATTGATTGAAACTACAACTGACTGATTCTGCACAATCTGCACTCCCAACCGATCGGCTCATGTGATGAACCGATCGACTGAGCTTGGTGAACTGATCGGCTCAAGTGGTGAGTCGGTCGGCTCATAGACAGGGTGAAATGATCGCTTCAAGTGTTGAAACGATCGGTTCAACTATTGCAACCGAGCAAGTTGGGAAAGTAGGATTGGTGAGAAATTTCCTTTCATTTCACTAGCCCAATTTGATTGGAACAAGGATTGGTATTTGATACCAATTAGAAATAAAAGAAGAAAAGTCAATCGGGAACTAATCAGGACCACGAACCGACTGGTTCAGAAGTGAACCGACCATTTCATGGGTCCCAACTGATCGGTTGAGGTGTCAACCTACCGGCTCAGGTCCTCAACCGACTGTTTCAAAAATGAAACGATCGGTTCAGGTCACGCAGTTGGTTGTTTTTGTGGAAAATCTCGAACCCTTCTACTCCTGCTTTAGTCCCGCATTGCCCGGGATGGAGAACCCTGTCCCATGACCCTCCTATATATATAGGGGTATTGGGGGCTTCTCAAAGAACAACACAGTGCAACTAGTTGCTCTGTAAAGTTGTATTTCTTTCTGGTTTTGGCAACCGAGAGAGAGCCCGAGCAAGTGCTACCCGATAAGGGAGGCACAACAAGGGAAAGACAACTGCAGAAAGCGACTGGTGGCAGGAGTGTGTGTCGGTGACTAGTACACTGACAAGAGGGTGTGACTCCTTCCAATTCCTTGTGAGACAAGGATATTGGAATTCCATGTGGTCCGTGTGAACTACTTCAGAGGAGGGAGACTTCTACCACTCAGTGGACAACTGTCAATCCTAACAGTCCCGGTGAGACCAGGAGTTGTCAGTCCCGGTGCGACCAGGAGCTGCACAGACACCGTCCAAGACTGGAGGTGAAGACCGTGGAAGTCGTGAGGTATTGTCGCTGACCAAGCCTCGGGACAAGGTATGATTCCACAAACCATCCTTTCCTATTGTATAGACGTTGACGTGTTTCCTTGTTCTGGGTTTGGGGAGGAGAAAATTTTTGTTTCCGCTGTCTTCTCTACCTCCCCTAAAACCCAACAGTGGTATCAGAGCCACATCAACTGTGATATACTTTAGGATTATCGATATGATTGATTTTTGTTTGTCGCCTTTATTTATTTCATACAATGTGAATAATATTGGCTTTATGCATGTCCAATCCTGAATCCACAAATCCCAATTTACATATATGATATGTATTCTTAATAAACTCGATACGCGTCGCCCTTAAATGTGTTTTGTGGTGGATGTATAGTGTGGTTATGGCCAATAAACCCTATCTGTGTATGGTTGTATGTGGTTGCTTGCATCTCGGTCTGTGCACCGATCTTCCTTCTCCTATTCCTAATGTAACTTGAAATATTTTGAGATTTCTTTCCTACCTTTACTCCCCTCAAATGTAACTCTAGGTTTCTCCTTTTACAATGTAAAATAGGATAGAATTTTATTTTCTGTTATGTCAAAGAACATAGGACATCCTGACGACAGCTGAGACGATCAGTTCAAGGCATGAACCGATCGGTTGACGTTCGAGACGATCGGTTCAAGGAGTGAGTCGATCGGTTGATGACCGGTTCGAGGAGAGAGACGAGCGGGTGGTGGCCATGATGAGATGCATGATGACCAGGCGAACCGATCGGTTGGAGGAGCCAACTAATCGGCTGGTGGCACCCAGCTGACCAGTCTGATGGCGAGCCGATCATTCATGTGATGAGTTGATCAAACCAAGAAAGGCAAAGCACAGAGTTCATCTTGTAAATAGATGACCGTGATTCCTCTTGGCTCGAGGAATCACATTAGGATGGCCATAATCATCGCTTTTATCATTTTGCATGTTTTCTATGGGATATAGCATGTGTATGATACATACTATGTATTGTGGTGATTGGATATGTATATGTATATAAAACCAAATCCCTCATTAAATATTAAGTTTTAGATGCCTTCCAAATGTGACACACGTGAAAAGCTTGATCGACCAAGTGTGGGCACGCCCTAGCGTGGTGCACCGTCTATCTCATGGAAGCATGAAGGATGAATGTGTGGGTCTGCCCTAGCAGGGTGCATATTCATCGTGTTTGCTTTGGGTCAGACTTAACAAGGTGATCTAGATGGGATCTAGTACCTTGAGGCATGGAGGTGATCATGGCAAGGAGTTGCATATGACATCTTATCAAGAGTTTCATATGATGTAATTGGCAAGAGTTGCCTACCTGAGAGATCTAAGTTATGGGTGACAACCCTAGCTGGTCCATGGCTTAGAGGATTTTAGGATCTTGCCCACTAGAAGGTTGTATGCTGCGATCTTCCGAATTGATGGTGAGGTCTATCAATTTGAACTAAAATAGTGGGAGCGATAATTAATTAAAGGCCTAATTATATCATCAACTTTTCAAATCAATCAAATAAGTCAAAAAATGAGTTTTTGGACTAAAATTTCATATTTTCCTTTTCTAGTACAAATGACAAAAACAACAATCACTTTTCTTTGTGATCGGTCCTTGAAAAGGATAGGCTAAATGGGACCAACTTCCACGACTGGTATAGGACATTGAGAATTGTTCTCACTCAAGAGTGAAAGCTCTATGTCCTGGATACTCCAATTCCAGAAGAACCTGCTCCTAATGCACCAAAGGTAGAAAGGGATGCTTACAAGAAGCATTTTTGATGATGCAATTGATGCAAAGTGCTTGATGTTGTGCTCTATGAACCACGAGTTGCAGAGACAACATGAGAACATGGGTGTCATTGAGATGATTCAGCATCTCATGAACATGTATGAAGCTCAAGCACGGTAAGAGAGATACGATGTTTCAAGGGCACTATTCAAGTGCGTCATGACATAAGGAGATCCAGTTGGTCCTCACATACTCAAGATGATTGGGTATGTGGAGAACCTGACAAGACTGGGATTTCCACTGAGCCAAGAGTTGGCAAATGACGTGATACTGCAATCGTTTCCAGAATCCTATAGTCAGTTTGTGATGAACTACAACATGAACAACTTTGATAGGCCACTGTCAGAGTTGTTGGGCATGTTGAGGACAGCCGAGACACAGATGAAGAAGGACAAGCTTAAGTTTGTGATGGTGATCATGAGCAAGAAAGGCAAGTTCAATTGCAAGGGCAAGGGCAAAGCTAAGAAAGGTTCTGATGCTAGCTAGCATCCCAAGTCGTCTTCATCTCTCAAGGCCAAGGGAGGCATGACCAATAAAGGCAATCGCCACCATTGTCAAAAGCCAGGACATTGGAAAAGGAATTGTCCTCTCTATCTGGAAGAAAAAAAGAAGGAGGCGACAGACGTCTCTACTTAAAGGTGTCATTAAAGTAAACTTGTAACACTTTTGAGGTATATGATACTAAGATGTAAAGTGTAAAGCACTCAATAAATGGGGCAAGTGTTGCCACCATAGATAGGAGTACTTTATTTTATTTTCAGCCTAAAAGGCATGTAATACAGTTATGAACTACTTTTTCATATTTGCCAATAGATAGAAATACTTTATTTTTGCATATTGTATGACAATAATGGCAATCAATAAAGAGATCTTTCAATTTCTAAAGATGTGATCTTTGTGGCAATGCCTTGTTTATCTTGTGGTATTTGATATGCATAAGATAAAATGATACCTAAAAGTTATAGATAACTCAAACAATCAAATTAGCATCAATCATGAGAAATTCATTTCTAGTTTCCATGTAATGGATAAATCTAGACTCTTTTGGTTAGAGAACCAATAAGAGACATGAATATCTTCGACATGATTAATCAATCTTCACTAAAGGTAGTGGGAGAATGATTATCCTATTAGGTATGATACATGTGATGTATTTACATACCTATTGGAACAAATTCTAATACTTCAAATGGTGTTTAGAGAAATACCAATATGAATATCTTGAAGTGTTCAAGATTATCATAGATGAAGTGCAAATTTGGTAAAGTGTTAATTCTTGATGAGATCAATGAATGAAATATTTGGACCAAATGTTTGAGATCCTAATGAGTGATTATGATAGTGTATCATAGTGAACTCATGATTAAGGCATGGTGATGTCTAAATCAAGAAGGAATCATACTCTAAGGAGTTAGAGAATGATTATCAAATAACTGAATTCTTCTTAATAAAAGAATACCCCTCACTAATAAAAGAAATTAAGAATCAAAAGGGTTGTGAATTCTTATATCTTTACACCTCAATTATCTATGTGATGAGTTGTTCATGTGATTGATTGAGTACAAGCAACTCAGAATTGGATCTTTACTTTGATGACACAGTCAAAGGGTTTGACTGATATGTCAAAGATAAAGAAGGGATATGTGATTTAGTGGGAGCATGTTCACATTCCACATGTTGATGTGAAATGGAAATGTTCTAGAATGGAAATCCAAAAGTGGAAATTATCTTTAAGGAAGATAGAGATGTTTCCTATGTGATAGGAATATAGATCTATAGAGATAGTTCTTGAAAACCTCTTGACCTGAAAAGAGAAAGCATACATTGGCAATATGTACTGAAGGGTTCAGTATGCATAGATTAAGTGGGATAAAACTTGTCCATGTTACATGGAGTTAGTATCCCAAGGCCAAGTGTCCAATTCTTATGAAGAATAGGAACACTAAGAATATATGTGGATCTATTATGTATGTAATCATCCCATTATCTTGCATGGAAAGAAAAAAAATGCATTCATCATCTTATATGTATGACATGGCAATATGATGTGCTCATCCTAAAAATTCGTATGTGAGACATGACGAGTGGATGTATGTCTACTTCCAGTAAGGGTTACTGGAATACCATGAGAACTTGATAAGTACTTGTGAAGCACTAGTTCTATGGAGATAAGGAGGAGTTCAATGTAAAGAGTTACATTGATGTGAACTTCTGAAAGGACAGAAAATTAATCACAAAATATATATAGGATATATAAAAGTGAAAGTTTGTTGATAATTGGAAGTGTTCCAATAAAATCATTTAAAAGGAAGTGTCTAGTATCTATGCATTAGAGAACAGTAGTGGATACTATATGGATCTGGAATTTCATGAGATGAACTTATAGATATTCCGCTCATTGATGACAAGTATGAAATCCTTGATCATGCAATGTGGCTAAAGGTTAGCAAAGGAATACTAGATCACATATTACAGCAACTCCATCTCATACGTGTGACGTACAGTGAAGATATGAGAGACATGCAATTTATACTGACTTTGGCAAGGTGTTGCTATTACTCACTATGATCGCACTAGAGCAGAGTAACATGTGGGACATGTTTGAAGATCACTATGAATATGATTCAAGTGTGATTGGCTCACAGTGCAAGTGGGAGTCTATTGGTATGTATGCCCTGAGAGCCAATCATGGGATGATTGGTGGGATACATTAAGATTTATTTGATAAACATCAAAGGCAAGCTTCCAATTCTTTCTGGTTCAGTCATATGAGATAGTGATAGAACAGATTGAATGTCTAGAGAATGACAGTAGTCAATGACGTATGCTTTCAGGTTAAGGACCTGAACGATGAGATCATATGGATGCTAAGAGTTTGTACATTCTTGTTATGTCCCTACTCGGATGTCATTGTGGAAGGTAGATAGACAACAATGACACACAAGACTAGATTGTGGTGATGGTTGATGATAGAATCTCATTAGTCATGATATAGAGATATCAAACCTAACACTTAGGTACTTGTTAGAGAACAAGTGTACCGGACAGACCCACCGTGAGTTTGACACATGGAACCATGACATGGTAGTCAGAGTCAGTACTCACAATGATGGTGGTGAGTGTGATTCTTTGACCTGAAATCACTACACTCTACACATGTCGTTGGGTTGTTGACTCAAGGTCAATTAGGTCAATGTTGACTCACGTCTAAATTGACTAAACCCGTGTTTTGATGATGACTAACCATTCCACATATTGGTGTCTAATGTCTCTACTTAAGTGATTTCAGATTAGGTATAGACACACTCCAATTGCCCTAACTTGCGCATATCAAATTGGAGAAAAGACAAGTCAAAGTCAATACAAGTGCACATTTTTGTAATATGATGTATATCCATTAGAATCATGTTATAAATCACTTGTAATGATTGTATGACTTGTAATTAAGCTTAGAAAAATATCAGGAGCACTTAGATTGAATATTAGAGCACTTTAGATGCAACTTAGAAAATTGATTACAGACACTTTGTCGGTCGAGTTTCCCAGCCTGAAAACTCGACCGATCATCCTTGATCAATTTTCTGGAGATTGCATCGGTCGAGTTGTGTTTACACAGAACTTGACCGATGGAGTAACTGACCAAATCGATCTTCATTGGTCAGTCGATTTTCCTCAGGGCAAACTCGACCGATGGTCTGAATATCGGCTTTGTCTTTTACTTTATCGGTCGAGTTACCCTTATAGAAACTCGACCGATTGCACTGTACGGAAAAGTGCAGAAAAGTGTTTCTAGCCATTGTGGAATTGCAACAAGTGAAAATAGATATGTTGCAAGCCACAAAATGGCTAGTTTTCATTCTCAAGTGTTCCCAAAGGCTAAGAGGCAACCCCAGCTATAAATAGGACCCCTTGGGCTTCATTCCAAGGTTGAGCATTCATTGCAAACTCTATGTGAGGCTCCTATTATATAGTTGAGTGCTTCCTACAACCTCCTCTCTCTCTTTAAGCTTAATCAGTTGCTACATCCATTAGAGTGAGTAGGAAATTTGTAAGAGAGCTAGTTCTATATGTATATCTTGTGAGGCTCTCACTTCCACCACCTCCCCATTTCTCATTTGCAATCATGAAGATGAAGGTTCTCTCTCTTGTCCAAGAGAGGTGAAGAAGAACAAGGGAAGGAGTCCCTTAGTGAAGATCAAGGCTGAAGACTTGGAGCTAGAGTGGGTAAGCCCTTGTAGAAGGTAGAAGTCTCAAGCTCAAGTGTGTAAGACCTTGGTGGAAGCTTCTCCGAGTGAAGGTGAAGTCAAAGGCGGAAGATCCAAGAAGAGTGGGTAATTCCTGCAAGGATGTAGACTTATGCAAGAGTGGGTAAGTCCTTGGAGAAGGCCAAAGACTCTTGCAAAGTCGGTAAGTCCTTGGTAAGGTTGAAGACTCTTTGTATTGGATAGGTAAGTCCTTTGGTTGGTCATGTATTGTATGTCTTATGAATGAATATAAAAGTGTAATAGTTTGGAAGTCCTAGAGGTTGACCTCTCTAGGCAAGTAGACTGACACACTTCTAGTTTGATGTGTGGAACCACTCTAAATAGCTTGTATCTTGGTGTATGTTCCATCTCTCTCTGCCTTGGTATGTATGTTTTAGTTGCACACAAATTTCCTATTTATCAACCTTATATTGTGATATATCTGGAAGGTTTAATGAATTTTGTTTAAGTGCTTTCAGCTCTATTCACCGCCCTCTAGAGCATCTAATCACCCATATAGGATCCAACAATTGGTATCAGAGCGGGTCTTCTCCAAGCATACTTCAACAAGTAGGAGAAGATGGGTGACTACCTAGGAGGGAGATTCTCGACCAGCCTTTCAATCTTTGATGGGAGCAATTTCCTCTATTGGAGAAGAAGGCTTCAATTCTACATCCAAGGATCAAGTCTTGAGATTTGGCAAATGGTGAATAGCCCATACGAGAAACTGAAGATAAGGATTGAAGAATGGGATGAAGATACCTTGAAGAAAGCAACCTTGAATGCTAGAGCCATGCACATCCTCTATGCCTCCATGACCCCCACTGAGTTCAACCAGATTTCTTCATGTGAAACAGCCTACGGGGTATAGAGAAAGCTTTGCATCACTTATGAAGGGACATATCAAGTGAAGGAAAGCAAAGTCTACATGCTCAAAGGGCTGTTTGAGAACTTCAAGATGGGAAAGGAGGAGAGGATAGCCAACATGTACTCAAGTCTCAACACTATTTTGAATGGTCTTGCTATTCTAGGACATCCTATGTCTAGTGGAGAGATAAACTCAAAGATCCTTAGAACTCTTCCCAAGTGGTGGGAACCCAAGGTGACTTCCATTGAAGAAGCAAAGCCTCTTAGGGATATTCCTATTGAAGAACTCATTGGAAATCTACAAGCACATGAAGCTACACTTGACAAGAGGGAGGAAGTAGAAAGACAAGCGAAGAAAGAGCTAAAGAGAATGAAGAAGGATGAAATGAAGGCTCAAATTGAAGCTATCATGGAACAAGTCTCTCCATCCTCTCAAGCTAAAGAAGTTGCCATGTACTCCAAGAGTAAATTCTACAAAGGCAAGTCCTCCGCCATCCGGTGCTTCACATGTGGAAAGAAGGGTCACTACAAGGAAGATTGCCCACAAGGCAAAAAGACCCATCTTCACAAGAAGGAGAAATGGCACTCAAGCTCAAGTGGCTCCTCCAACTCAATCTCAAGTGAAGATTCAAGTGAAGGATCAAGCTCAAGCTCTAGTGATGAAGGAGAATGTCATTTTGCTCTTATAGCATCAACAAGTGAAGACTCAAGTGAGGTAAATCTAAACTCTTTAGATAAAGAATATTTGATTGCTATTATTCATGATATTTGTGCCTCTCTTAAGTCTTCTAAGAGGAAAAAGAAAAAGCTTGCTAAAATTGTTGATAATTTGCATGTAGAATTAGATGATCTCGAACCTGCTAATTCTTGCTTTGATGATAAAAATGATTGTCTTAGCCAAGTAGACTCTCTTAAACTTGAAAATACTAGTTTCCTTGATAAGATTAGATTTCTAGAAGCTCAACCTCTCATGCCTAGTTCTAATGAAGAGCATACCTTAATTGTTGATTATATCATGCATGATATTGATGTTCTTAAATCTGAAAACAAGGACAAAGATTTTGTTTTGCATGAATTAGAAATAGAAAATGCCTCCTTATTTGCTAAAATCAATGGGCATGAATCTTGTTCTAGTTCTACTAATAGAGAGAATGATGTTGCTTCTCTTCATATTGATAGAGATTCTTATTTAACTAAAGCTCTTTGCTTAGAAAATGATCTTTTGCATGCTAAAGATAATATCAATAATTTGTCTACTACTATTGCTTCTCTTAAGCATGATAATTACAGTTTGAGATCTTCTTTGCAAAGATTCTTAGTTGGTAAAAAGAATCTTAATGATATCCTACACCATACTACTAAACAAATTGGTAGACATGGTTTAGGATATGATAGTAATCAAGGGAACAAAAAAGATAAAGGACCTCCAATATTCCATGGACAATCCTCTAATTCCAAGACTATGGGTACATGCAACTATTGCAATGAATTTGGTCATTATTCTAATTGTTGTCCTTTTAGGAAAGAACCCAAGAGCAATAGGACTTGGGTTGCTAAACTAACCCCTCCGGACCCAAAAATATGATTGGGGACCATTTCATCTTCTTCTTGTAGGTACCTGCAAATGGATTGACTTGAGCTATTGAATTGCAAATTGACTTGTCAATCCACATAAAAGAAGAAAGGTGAGATGTGTAGAGGGTGACAACTAGCGGAAAAAGCAATGGTAAGCACAAAGGTAAATGTTTTATTGCTTACAACCATTTCTAACTTGTTTTTGTCAAGTTAGTGTGCACTATACATATGGTTTTTGAGTCAAAAGTGGCATTTTGTGATTCTCTTCACAGTCTTGCTCAAAACCTGTTTCTAATGCTTCTATAGTTCATTAATAACTTGCTTAGACATGTTTGGATATGGTTTTTATATTTAGCATGCCTTTAAATATGTTTTTATGAAATATATGTGCTCTTTGACAGCTGGTCTGTCGGTCGAGTTAGTCCTGATAGAAACTCGACCGATAGGCACCAATGGGTGTTGCCAACAACTGTCATCGGTCGAGTTGTCAATGCACAGAACTCGATCGATAACACTGTGCATAGAATACACAATTGGCTTATTGGATGAGAATTTCCCTCTCAACTAGATTTTCTTAACCAATAGCTTTATTCTTTGGCACTCTCATTTGGTACCTTTATATATGTATATTGCCATGCTCAAAATTTCCTATCTTGCTTACAAATCTATCTCTGTAATTGCTCTAAATTGGTATATCTATATCTTGCAATTACTTGCTTTGAGTTGTTTTGCAGGTTTTGATGATGATCTCATTGGATCTCTTGGTTGTGTCTAAAAATTGCTTCCATTGTACTCTAACTTGCTACATCTATCTAGGTGTATATCTTGTTTTGATACAACCTTGAGGTTCTTAGGGGTAATCATCTTATGGTAAGGATGCATATCTAGTGAGTTATATCCTTTCATGCTTCTAACATTAAATATCTCTTTGTTAGGATATATCTCTACATCTACTCATAGCTTGCTTTATTTGGTGTATCTTTTGGTATCTCTTGCTATGATCTAGATCCTACTAGTAGTCCTAACTTGTGATATCATCTACTAGTAGTTCATATACATGTAGTTCTAACCCTGTTTATAATTGGCATCTTTGCTCATCTATATGCTATGCTTATACATGCTCAAGCTTGTTCTTTGAATTGCATATCTACTATCTTGAGTTACTTGCATAACATTGTGATGCAGGGTACATAGATCTACATTATATGTAAAAATTGGAGTATTTTTTTATTTTTATGCAGTTTTTGCTCCAGTTTCAGTTTTTGGTGCAAGGCTAGTGTTTTTCATGCAAAAACAACCTTCTGAGCAAGACTCATTGCTGTGCAATGAGATCTGATGGTTTTTGGTTAAAATCCATCATCTTGAGGGTCAAAATTATGCTTTACTATTTTTCTGCAGCACTTCATCTTGCTTTTTAGGTTGTTCAAGTATATTCTTTAACTTGATTTTCTTTCTATGCATGGACAAGACCCTATCTGTGCTCTTCTACTCTCCTTATATATATTTGTGTTATCTCCTTTCTCTTTAACAAATGATGTTTCTTATTTCTTCATAACCCCACTTTTTGAAATGACAAAGGGGGTGAAATGTATGTCTTCTTTTAAAAGAGGAAGAGGGCATGTCTTACATGAAGAAGAGAAGTATGTTCATGTAAAGGGAGAAGGTAAAGGAGGAGACATATATGAGTAGAAGACATAATATTCTATAAATGTTATGAAAGATAACCATGTAGGAGAAATACCATCAATTGAGGGGGAGTATGAAAACTCCATGCACATCAATTGAGGGGGAGCATATGAGCTCAATCCTATTGAAACCCCTAGGTTTCTCCGAAGGTATGATTTTACTTGGAAGCTTTCAATATATTTATGGAATGGTTTGTCATCTTCAAAAAGGGGGAGATTGTTGACTCAAGGTCAATTAGGTCAATGTTGACTCACGTCTAAATTGAGTAAACCCGTGTTTTGATGATGACTAACCATTCCACATATTGGTGTCTAATGTCTCTACTTAAGTTATTTCAGATTAGGTATAGACACACTCCAATTGCCCTAACTTGCGCATATCAAATTGGAGAAAAGACAAGTCAAAGTCAATACAAGTGCACATTTTTGTAATATGATGTATATCCATTAGAATCATGTTGTAAATCACTTGTAATGATTGTATGACTTGTAATTAAGCTTAGAAAAATATCAGGAGCACTTAGATCGAATATTAGAGAACTTTAGATACAATTTAGAAAATTGATTACAGGCACTTTGTCGGTCGAGTTTCCCAGCCTGAAAACTCGACCGATCATCCTTGATCAATTTTCTGGAGATTGCATCAGTCGAGTTGTGTTTACACAGAACTCGACCGATGGAGTAACTGACCAAATCGATCTTCATTGGTCGGTCGAGTTTCCTCAGGACAAACTTGACTGATGTTCTGAATATCGGCTTTGTCTTTTACTCTATCATTCAAGTTACCCTTATAGAAACTCGACCGATTGCACTGTACGGAAAAGTGTAGAAAAGTGTTTCTAGCCATTGTAGAATTGCAACAAGTGAAAATAGATCCGTTGCAAGCCACAAAACGGCTAGTTTTCATTCTCAAGTGTTCCCAAAGCCTAAGAGGCATCCCCAGCTATAAATAGGACCCATTGGGATTCATTCCAAGGTTGAGCATTCATTGCAAACTCTATGTGAAGCTCCAATTCTATAGTTGAGTGCTTCGTACAGCCTCCTCTCTCTCTCTAAGCTTAATCACTTGCTACATCCATTAGAGTGAGTAGGAAATCTGTAAGAGAGCTAGTTCTATATGTATATCTTGTAAGGCTCTCACTTCCACCACCTCCCCATCTCTCATTTGCAATCATGAATATGAAGGTTCTCTCTCTAGTCCAAGAGAGGTGAAGAAGAACAAGGGAAGGAGTCCCTTGGTGAAGATCAAGGCTGAAGACTTGGAGCTAGAGTGGGTAAGCCCTTGGAGAAGGCAGAAGACTCAAGATCAAGTGGGTAAGACCTTGGTGGAAGCTTCTCCGAGTGAAGGTGAAGTCAAAGGCGGAAGATCCAAGAAGAGTGGGTAATTCTTGCAAGGCTGAAGACTTGTGCAAGAGTGGGTAATCCTTGGAGAAGGCCGAAGACTCTTGCAAAGTGGGTAAGTCCTTGGTAAGGTTGAAGACTCTTTGTATTGGATAGGTAAGTCCTTTGGTTGGTCATGTATTGTATGTCTTATGAATGAATATAAGAGTGCAATAGTTTGGAAGTCCTATAGGTTGACCTCTCTAGGCAAGTGGACTGGCACACTTCTAGTTTGAAGTGTGGAACCACTCTAAATAGCTTGTCTCTTGGTGTATGTTCAATCTCTCTCTCCCTTGCTATGTATGTTTTAGTTGCACACAAATTTCCTATTTAGCAACCTTATATTGTGATATATCTTGAAGGTTTAATGAATTTTGTTTAAGTACTTTCAGCTCTATTCACCCCCTGTAGAGCATGTAATCACCCATCTAGGATTCAACAGGGCACACTTTGACATCATCAAACGCAGTCCAGAAACATGGGTTGTTATAAAGGTGATGATTGAGTGGATTTGACACATGGGGCTTTTGAGGGGTCAGTGATAGATATGGGATTTGTCCCTCCTGAGGGAGTTTGATATCCATGGCCGTTTGATGAGTAGGATTGAGAAAGGCGTGCATGCATGTGTGAATCAATATGTGATATTTTTGTCATACATATCTCTTCCAATCTACTCTGAGATGAAGAAAGTGAATGAATCTTAACAGGATGACTGTTCCATGCCTCGAGTTCATTTGGGATATCAGTGACAAAGGAATTATATATTCACTGTAACACCATTCACAGATTGTAGGATTGAAAGTTGTTCTCAAACTTTCTATTTCACTTGGGTAGCACTAATGTGTGACTAGGCACCGCTCTTTGCTTGTGAAGTCATAAGTGTTATGGACTTTCACTGCCAATGTGAAATGGACCTATAGGGTCACATACATAGGATTTAACCTGGAAGAGGACTTTTGTCCACAAACAATGTTTAGATTGATTACTAAAGGAGTTTAGTAGTTCAATTAAAAACTCAATTAATTGATAGCTCAAAGTCATAATGTTCAAGGTGTTGGACACATTGATTGGAGTATCGGATTGATTGAAACTGCAATTGACTGATTCTGCACAATCTGCACTCCCAACCGATCAGCTCATGTGATGAACCGATCGGCTGAGCTTGGTGAACCGATCGTCTCAAGTGGTGAGTCGATCGGCTCATGGACAGGGTGAAACAATCGCTTCAAGTGTTGAAACGATCAGTTCAACTGTTGCAACCGAGCAAGTTGGGAAAGTAGGATTGGTGAGAAATTTCCTATCGTTTCACTTGCCCAGTTTGATTGGAACAAGAATTGGTATTCGATACCAATTAGAAACAAAAGAAGAAAAGTCAATAAGGAACTGATCAGGACCACAAACCGACCGGTTTAGATGTGAACCGACTGTTTCATGGGTCCCAACCAATCGGTTGAGGTGTCAACCAATCGGCTCAGGTCCCCAACCGACCATTTTAGAAATGAAATGATCGGTTCAGGTCACGCAGTTGGTTGTTTTTGTGGAAAATCTCGAACCTTTCTACTCCTACTTTAGTCCCGCATTGCCCGGGATGGAGAACCCTGTCCCATGACCCTCCTATATATATAGGGGTATTAGGGGTTTCTCAAAGAACAACACAGTGCAACCAGTTGCTCTGTAAAGTTGTCGTTCTTTCTGGTTTTGGAAATCGAGAGAGAGCCTGAGCAAGTGCTACCCGATAAGGGAGGCACAATAAGGGAAAGACAACTGGAGAAAGTGACTGGTAGCAGGAGAGTGTGTCGGTGACTAGTACACCGACAGGAGGGTGTGAATTCTTCCAATTCCTTGTGAGACAAGGACAATGGAGTTCTAGGTGGTCTGTGTGGACTACTTCAGAGGTGGGAGATTTCTGCCACTCGGAGGACAGCTGTCAATCCCGACAGTCCCAGTGAGACCAGGAGTTGTCAGTCCCGGTGCGACCAAGAGCTGCACAGACTCCGTCCAAGACCGGAGGTGAAGACCGTGCAAGCCGCGAGGTATTGTTGCTGACTAAACCTCGGGACAAGGTATGATTCCACAAACCATCCTTTCCTATTGTATAGACGTTGACACGTTTCCTTGTTCTAGGTTTGGGGAGGAGAAAATTTTTGTTTCCGCTGCCTTCTCTGCCTCCCCTAAAACCCAACAGCCAGTTGGGTAACAAATGTAGTGTCAGATGTGGAAGATCAGACGAAGAATCTGGCTCGAGTATCTTTTTTCCGCCTGGATCTACATGTGGTGTAGAGGGTGCCTATATAAGAAGAACTGGTTTGTTAGCCGAGTAAACAATCACAGGGGGATGTATGTCTTCTTGGTGGATTATGCAACAAGGTGTGTCTGAATCCTTTACACCATAAATGGAAGCCAGTGGATTTGGTGTGGAAGACTCACAAATGGCATAATTGTCATCATAATTAACAAAAATGATCAATCTAGGTTGTTCCATCTCTATTGGGGAGTTCTCCATCTCTTCTTCATAAAAGATCTCATCAACATGGATGTCTATGGAATCAATTGGATACTTTACTATGCTGAAGGGGAGATCTGATTCCTTTATAGGACATGTGCCCAACTCAATGGGCTCAGAAGGGATCACCTCACAATATAACGATGTAATGTAAGGTTCTTGCAGTGGTAGAATCACCTCATCAGGTTCAACCAGATGTGGAAAAAGAGGTAGTTGAGTGAGTTAATAGTGCTCTTGATGATGAAGCTTTTCAAAAGAATCCATCAGTGGATGTTGGGGAGGTGATGGTACGTTGGTCACAATAGGCTCAACCAAGATGGGATGATTATTGCAAACATCCAAATATGGGCCTACAACCGAGAAGGGTGGTGGAGTCTTAGGTTGTTGGGACATTCTTTGAGCCCACCAGTCTTTAACCTTTTTGTTAAAAGATTCTTGATTCATGAATTTATCAACATAGGCCTCCATCCACTCATTTTCAGACTTATATGGATAGTCAGGGCCCCACACAGCTGCGGCCCTAGCTAAACAAAGTTCCTCATTTACGACATCCTGAATTTCTTTAAAACACCTATCCATCTCCTGATCAAGGTTGTGTGGAATCTCAACTATATCACATTGGACTTCTTCTAAGGGTGGCGGTTCATTATAGAGAAAAGGTTCGAATGAAGTAGATTGTCCATTAGAATCAACTAGATTAACATCCACAATGGAAGTGATTGGTGGAGCTTTAGGTATTGGAGTTGGTTCTACTTGATTGAAGATGATATAATCATCGTCATCATCATCTATTAAAATCATCCTTAGCCTCTCTGGTTCCAAATAAAAAAATCACGTCGCGGAATTGGGGTTCGGTGACCGTCGCATGCACAAATGAAGCAGTTAATCGTGTGCAGAAAAAAAAATGGACTGCCGGAATGGAAACTCGGCAGAAAGAGGAGTAGCACTTCTGGAATGTTACTCGGAAGGCATAAAAAAATAAAAAATAAGTTTTTCAAACTATTTTTGGGGTTCGAGAAAACAATTTGTTGTCCCTGGCAAAGGTGCCAAATTGTCAATGCGTCGCTTAGCACTTACAATCACTAAGATGTTTATCCTACAGTTTAATCCTTTTTCTACTTCTGATTAAGGCTAGTATAGAAGGGTCGATCCCATAGGACAACTTTTTAAGATTGTTTCTTTTATCTCAATTATTTTGAATTATTTTATTATTTTTTGTATTCTTTAAGATTTGGAATGGGAAGTAAAAGTCAAGTTTGGGGGTGGTGATTAACACTAAGGAATGAAATGCAAGAATGAAAATGCACTTACAAGAATAAAAATGCACAAGGAAATTTTAAGATTATTGTTAGCACAAGAAAAACTATATGAATGAAAAGACTAGGAATTAACGAAATCCAAAGTATGCGGTGATTGAATTAATAGATGGAGATCGAGGCGTTAGACGTTTTCAACACCTTAGTCAAGACAAAATAAACTAATCCTTAAAAATGACAGATTCGATGAAGGCAAGTGAATTAATAAAAATCCACTAAAGATAGACTCCACATGTGCCCATTGATCCTGGTGCTCATGCTTCTTAGTTCATCATCCTAAAAGAAGAAGATACATGGTCATTTCAAAACTCCTATTCGATTGGGTTTGTTGTTCTAAATCCGAACTTCGACGGTCATATCCATCCAGATTAACTTTTGATCAAATCAATTAATTACTTTGATAGATCAATTAGTTATCAAACCCAGAAGCCATCTAGAATCATTTTTTAGGAAAAGTCGATAAAGCCATGGATAAGGGGTTATTCCCCTTGTCTCGATAGAAAACTACTAACTCATGGAGAAGGGGGAGACGGAGGAAGAAAGTACTGAAGCCATAGTCTAGCCCAAAATCAGGAGGTAAATCCTTATGCTAGAGACAATAAAATGGCTTAGTTCTAAGTTCCTTGCTCCATAATTAAAGAACGGAGAAAAGAAGATTAAGACTAAAGAGGAATGAAGAGACAAGAACCAACTATTAAAGAACAATGCTTGAAATAAAATCTACTTTATTGCATAATAAGAAGATGATTACAAGAATAAATGCTTCAGAATCCCCATACAAAGAGAAAATCCAAGATGCCCAAAGAGGAGGAAGTGCCCCTCCTTTTATAGGAGGAGGGGGGTACACATTAGGTTTAGGACAAAAGAAATGGCTGCCGGTGGCTGCTAACTTTCTAGATCTAATCAATAGAGGAAACAATTGATTGGTTTGCATTCCTTTTGCATTAATTTCCCGAAACAGCAACTTCGAGTGTATTTTTGGGCCAGTTAAAAATTTGGAAGCGGCACAAAAATATATTTTCCTGTACATAATTGAATTATATTTCCAACGCATACTTGCACAATAAATTCCGCCTTGGGATGTGAGAGTTATACCAATTTTGGTGAAAGGTATATACTGAAATCAGACTCTGTGTGAAAACGTAAGGTTACTTTCACTAGTTAATTGTGCAGCCAAATAAACACCAAAATTGTCCAAAATATGTCTTTTTTGTAGCCAATAAAATTTCTTTTCATTCCATACTTTATCTTGAAATTGCACACTTTGACATCATCAAACGCAGTCCTGAAACATGGGTTGTTATAAAGGTGATGATTGGGTGGCTTTGACACATGGGGCTTTTGAGGGGTGACTGATAGATATGGGATTTGTTCCTCTTGAGGGAGTTTGATATCCATGGCCGCTTGATGAGTAGGATTGAGAAAGGCGTGCATGCATGTGTGAATCAATATGTGATATTGATGTCATACATATCTCTTCCAATCTACTCTGAGATCAAGAAAGTGAATGAATGTTGACAGGATGATTGTTCCATTCCTCAAGTTCATTCGGGATATCAGTGACAAAGGAATTATACATTCACTGTAACACTATTCATGGATTGTAGGATTGAAAGTTGTTCTCCAACTTTCTATTTCACTTGGGTAGCATTGATGTGTGACTAGGCACCACTCTTTGCTTGTGAGGTCATAAGTGTTATGGACTTTCACTGCCAACGTGAAATGGACCTGCAAGGTCACACACATAACATTTAACCTGGAAGAGGAGTTTTGTCCATAAACAATGTTTAGATTGATTACTAAAGGAGTTCAGTAGTTCAATTAAACACTCAATTAATTGATAGCTTAGTGAGATAATGTTCAAGGTGTTGGACACATTGATTGGAGTATCAGATTGATTGAAACTGCAACTGACTGATTCTGCACAGTCTGCACTCCCAACCGATTGGCTCATGTGATGAACCAATCGACTAAGCTTGGTGAACTGATCGGCTCAAGTGGTGAGTCGGTCGGCTCATGGACAAGGTGAAATGACCGCTTCAAGTGTTGAAACGATCGGTTCAACTGTTGCAACTGAGCAAGTTGGGAAAGTAGGATTGGTGAGAAATTTCCTTTCGTTTCACTTGCCCAATTTGATTGGAACAAGGATTGGTATTTGATACCAATTAGAAACAAAAGAAGAAAAGTCAATCGGGAACTGATCAGGACCACAAACGGACCGGTTCAGAAGTGAACCGACAGTTTCATGGGTCCCAACCGGTCAGTTGAGGTGTTAATCGACCGGCTCAGGTCCCCAACCGACTGTTTCAAAAATGAAACGATCGGTTCAGGTCACACAGTTGGTTGTTTTTGTGGAAAATCTCGAACCCTTCTACTCCTGCTTTAGTCCCGCATTGCTCGGGATGGAGAACCCTGTCCCATGACCCTCCTATATATATAGGGGTATTGGGGGCTTCTCAAAGAACAACACAGTGCAACCAGTTGCTCTGTAAAGTTGTCGTTCTTTCTGGTTTTGGCAACCGAGAGAGAGCCTGAGCAAGTGCTACCCGATAAGGGAGGCACAACAAGGGAAAGACAACTGCAGAAAGAGACTGGTGGCATGAGTGTGTGTCAGTGACTAGTGCACTGACAGGAGGGTGCGACTCCTTCCAATTCTTTGTGAGACAAGGACATTGGAATTCCAGGTGGTCCATGTGAACTAGTTCAGAGGTAGGAGACTTCTACCGCTCAGTGGACAGCTGTCAATCCTGGCAATCCCGGTGAGACCAGGAGTTGTCAGTCTCAGTGCGACCAGGGGCTGCACAGACACCGTCCAAGACTAGAGGTGAAGACCGCAGAAGCCGTGAGGTATTGTCGCCGAGCAAGCCTTGGGACAAGGTATGATTCCACAAACCATCCTTTCCTATTGTATAGACGTTGACGTGTTTCCTGGTTATGGGTTCGGGGAGGAGAAAATTTTTGTTTCCGCTGTCTTCTCTACCTCCCCTAAAACCCAACAATGGTATCAGAGCCACGTCAACTGCTATAGACTTTAGGATTATCGATATGATTGATTTTGGTTTATCGCCTTTATTTATTGCATACGATGCGAATAATATTGGCTTTATGCATGTCCAATTCTGAATCCACAAATCCCAATTTACATATATGATATGTATTATTAATGCACTCGATACGCGTCGCCCTTAAATGAGTTTTGTGGTGGATGTATAGTGTGGTAATGGCCAATAAACCCTATCTGTGTATGGTTGTATGTGGTTGCTTGCATCTCGGTCTGCGCACCGATCCTCCTTCTCCTATTCCTGATGTAACTCGAAATAATTCGAGATTTCTTTCCTACCTTTACTCCCCTCAAATGTAACTCCAGGTTTCTCCTTTTACAATGTAAAATAGGATAGAATTTTATTTCATGTTATGTCAAAGAACGGAGGACATCCTGACGACAACTGAGACGATCGGTTCAAGGCATGAACCGATCGGTTGACGTTCGAGACGATTGGTTCAAGGAGTGAGCCAATCGGTTGATGACCGGTTCGAGGAGAGAGACGAGTGGGTGGCGGCCACGATGAGATGCACGATGACCAGGCAAACTGATCAGTTGGAGGAGCCAATTGATCGGTTGGTGGCACCCAGCCGACCAATCTGATGGTGAGTCGATCATTCATGTGATGAGTTGATCAAACCCAGAAAGGAAAAGCACAGAGTTCATCTTGTAAATAGATGACCGTGATTCCTCTTGGCTCGAAGAATCACATTAGGATGGCCATAATCATCGCTTTTACCATTTTGCATGTTTTCTGTGGGATATAGCATGTGTATGATACATACTATGTATTGTGGTGATTGGATATGTATATGTATATAAAACCAAATCCCTCATTAAATATTAAGTTTTAGATGCCTTCCAAATGCGACACACGTGAAAAGCTTGATTGACCATGTGTGGGCATGCCCTAGCGTGGTGCACCGTCTATCTCGTGGAAGTGTGAAGGATGAATGTGTGGGTCTTCCCTAGCAGGGTGCATATTCATCGTGTTTGCTTTGGGTCAGACTTAACAAGGTGATCTAGATGGGATCTAGTACCTTGAGGCATGGAGGAGATCATGGCAAGGAGTTGCATATGACATCTTATCAAGAGTTGCATATGATGCAATTGGCAAGAGTTGCCTACCTGAGAGATCTAAGTTGTGGGTGACAGCCCTAGCTGGTCCATGGCTTAGAGGATTTCAAGATCTTGCCCACTAGAAGGTTATACGCTGCAATCTTCAGAATTTATGGTGAGGTCTATCAATTTGAACTATAATAGTGGGAGCGATAATTAATTAAAGGCCTAATTATATCATCAACTTTTCAAATCAATCAAATAAGTCAAAAAATGAGTTTTTGGACTAAAATTGCATATTTTCCTTTTCTAGTACAAATGACAACAAACAACAATCACTTTTCTATGCGATCCGTCCTTGAAACGGACAGGCTAAATGGGACAAACTTCCACGACTGGTATAGGACATTGAGAATTGTTCTCACTCAAGAGTGAAAGCTCTATGTCCTGGATACTCCAATTCCAGAAGAACCTGCTCCTAATGCACCAAAGGTAGAAAGGGATGCTTACAAGAAGCATTTTTGATGATGCATTTGATGCAAAGTGCTTGATGTTGTGCTCTATGAACCACGAGTTGCAGAGACAACATGAGAACATGGGTGTCATTGAGATGATTCAGCATCTCATGAACATGTATGAAGATCAAGCACGGTAAGAGAGATACGATGTTTCAAGGGCACTATTCAAGTGCGTCATGACATAAGGAGATCCAGTTGGTCCTCACATACTCAAGATGATTGGGTATGTGGAGAACCTGACAAGACTGGGATTTCCACTAAGCCAAGAGTTGGCTACTGACGTGATACTGCAATCGTTGCCAGAATCCTACAGTCAGTTTGTGATGAACTACAACATGAACAACTTTGATAGGCCACTATCAGAGTTGTTGGGCATGTTGAGGATAGCCGAGACACAGATGAAGAAGGACAAGCCTAAGTTTGTGATGGTGATCACGAGCAAGAAAGGCAAGTTCAAGTGCAAGGGCAAGGGCAAAGCTAAGAAAGGTTTTGATGCTAGCTAGGATCCCAAGTCGTCTTCAGCTCTCAAGGCCAAGGGAGGTGTGACCAATAAAGGCAATTGCCACCATTGTCAAAAGCCAGTACATTGGAAAAGGAATTGTCCTCTCTATCTGGAAGAACAAAAGAAGAAGGAGGCGACAAATGTCTCTACTTAAAGGTGTCATGAAAGTAAACTTGTAACACTTTTGAGGTATATGATACCAAGATGTAATGTGTAAAGCACTCAATAAATGGGGCAAGTGTTGCCGCCATAGATAGGAGTACTTTAGTTTATTTTCAGCCTAAAAGGTATGTAATACAGTTATGAACTGCTATTTCATATTTTCCAATAGATAGAAACACTTTATTTTTGCATATTGTATGACAATAATGGCAATCAATAAAGAGATGTTTCAATTTCTAAAGATATGATCTTTGTGGAAATGCCTTGTTTATCTTGTGGTATTTGATATGCATAAGATAAAATGATACCTAAAAGTTATAGATAACTCAAACAATCAAATTAGCATCAATAATGAGAAATTCATTTCTAGTTTCCATGTGATGGATAAATCTAGACTCTTTTGGCTAGAGAACCAATAAGAGACATGAATATCTTGGACATGATTAATCAATCTTCACTAAAGGTAGTGGGAGAATGATTATCCTATTAGGTATGATACATGTGATGTATTTACATACCTATTGGAACAAATTCTAATACTTCAAATGGTGTTTAGAGAAATACCAATATGAATATCTTGAAGTGTTCAAGATTATCATAGATGAAGTGCAAATTTGGTAAAGTGTTAATTCTTGATGAGATCAATGAATGAAATATTTGGACCAAATGTTTGAGATCCTTATGAGTGATTATGATAGTGTATCATAGTGAACTCATGATTAAGGCATGGTGATGTCTAAATCAAGAAGGAATCATACTCTAAGTAGTTAGAGAATGATTATCAAATAACTGAATTCTTCTTAATAAAAGAATACCCCTCACTAATAAAAGAAATTAAGAATCAAAAGGGTTGTGAATTCTTATATCCTTACACCTCAATTATCTATGTGATGAGTTGTTCATGTGATGAGTCAACTATCTAGATGAATATGAGGAACCGAATTTTGAGTTATGGTATATGACCATTACATCCTAAACGTCATCAATCTGAACCATAAGGTATGACCTTGATGGTAGCACCCATTGGATGAAATCCATACGTGCAAATGAATCTTAAGTGTTAAGACACATGGATAACATTTTGAGAAGGATGATGCTTGTTGATTGCAACTTAATGACTGAGACATTTGGCATATGGATAATAAAACTACATTCCTATGAGGAATAAAACAAGGATGTGTACATGACACAACCTATAAGGTTTATGAATCCACTAATGCAAATGAAGTCTATAAGTTACAATGGACTAATCAATGTGATTGATTGAGTACAAGCAACTCAGAATTGGATCTTTACTTTGTTGACACAGTCAAAGGGTTTGACTGATATGTCAAAGATAAAGAAGGGATATGTGATTTAGTGGTAGCGTGTTCACATTCCACATGTCGATGTGAAATGGAAATGTTCTAGAATGGAAATCCAAAAGTGGAAATTATCTTTAAGGAAGATAGAGATGTTTCCTATGTGATAGTAATAGAGATCTATAGAGATAGTTCTTGAAAACCTCTTGACCTGAAAAGAGAAAGCATACATTGGCAATCTGTACTGAAGGGTTCAGTATGCACGGATTAAGTGGGAGATAACTTGTCCATGTTACATGGAGTTAGTATCCCAAGGCCAAGTGTCCAATTCTTATGAAGAATGGGAACACTAAGAATAGATGTGGATCTATTATGTATGTAATCATCCCATTATCTTGCATGGCAAGAACAAAATGCATTCATCATCTTATATGTATGACATGGCAATATGATGTGCTCATTCTGAAAACTCGTATGTGGGACATGATGAGTGGATGTCTGTCTACTTCCAGTAAGGGTTACTGGAATACCATGAGAACTTGATAAGTACTTGTGAAGCACTAGTTCTATGGAGATAAGGAGGAGTTAAATGTAAAGAGTTACGTTGATGCGAACTTCCGAAAGGATAGAAAATTAATCCCAAAATATATATAGGATATATAAAAGTGAAAGTTTGTTGATAATTGGAAGTCTTCCAATAAAATCATTTAAAAGGAAGTGTCCAGTATCTATGCGTTAGAGAACATCAGTGGATACTATATGGATCTGGAAGTTCATGAGATGAACTTATAGATATTCCGCTCATCGATGACAAGTATGGAATCCTTGATCATGCTATGTGGCTAAAGGTTAGCAAAGGAATACTAGATCGCATATTATGGAAACTCCATCTCATACGTGTAACGTACAGTGAAGAGATGAGAGACATGCAATTTATATTGACTTTGGCAAGGTGTTGCTATTACTCACTATGATCGCACTAGAGCAGAGTAACATGTGGGACATGTTTGAAGATCACTATGAATATGATTCAAGGGTGATTGGCTCACAGTGCAAGTGGGAGTCTGTTGGTATGTATGCCCTAAGAGCCAATCATGGGATGATTGGTGGGATACATTAAGATTTATTTGATAAACATCAAAGGCAAGCTTCCAATTCTTTCTGGTTCAGTCATATGAGATAGTGATAGAACAGATTGAATGTCTAGAGAATGACAATAGTCAACGACGTATGCTTTCAGGTTAAGGACCTAAACGATGAGATCATATGGATGCTAAGAGTTTGTACATTCTTGTTATGTCCCTACTCGGATGTCATTGTGGAAGGTAGATAGACAACAATGACACACAAGACTAGATTGCGGTGTTGGTTGATGACAGAATCTCATAAGTCATGATATAGAGATATCAAACCTAACACTTAGGTACTTGTTAGAGAACAAGTGTACCGGACAGACCCACCATGAGTTTGACACATGGAACCATGACATGGTAGTCACAGTCAGTACTCACAATGATGGTGGTGAGTGTGATTCTTTCACCTGAAATCACTACACTCTACACATGTCGTTGAGCTGTTGACTCAAGGTCTATTAGGTCAATGTTGACTCACGTCTAAATTGACTAAACCTGTGTTTTGATGATGACTAACCATTCCACATATTGGTGTCTAATGTCTCTACTTAAGTGATTTCTGATTAGGTATATACACACTCCAATTACCCTAACTTGCGCATATCAAATTGGAGAAAAGACAAGTCAAAGTCAATACAAGTGCACATTTTTCTAATATGATGTATATCCATTAGAATCATGTTATAAATCACTTGTAATGATTGTATGACTAGTAATTAAGCTTAGAAAAATATCAGCAACACTTAGATTGAATATTAGAGCACTTTATATGCAACTTAGAAAATTGATTACATACACTTTGTCGGTCGAGTTTCCCAGCCTGAAAACTCGACCGATCATCCTTGATCAATTTTCTGGAGATTGCATCGGTTGAGTTGTGTTTACACAGAACTCGACCGATGGAGTAACTGACCAAATCGATCTTCATTGGTCGGTCAAGTTTCCTCAGGACAAACATTGGTGAGAATGTTGACTATGAGGCCATAGTCTTATTCAAGCTTGGGGGGGGGGTGTTGGAACAACCCTTTATCTTAGTTTTTACTTACTTATTCATGTTGCTTTTGTTTTTGAAATATTAGTTGTTTTTATTTCTAGGTTTACTGCTTTTGTAGGATCCACATCTATCTAGTGTAATCTGTGGAGCAATAAATGCATGGTTTCAATTGAAATTTTACTCTTGGGTTGTGTGCACATAAAAAATGAGCATTTTGAGAACTTTTTGAGCTTATTCTTGTTAGTAATTGAGTTGCATAACTGAGGAAGTGCTTGGGTGAGTCAGCTTTAGGACATGGGGACATGAATGACCATTTTTATTGTCCAAGGAAAAGTGATTGGCAAGGATGTTTGAGCCCAAACTGACCAAACGCTAACGTGACCTTAGCCTAAAGTTTAAGAGAGAAATCCTTCAGTTACCCTGTACACATGTCTTTAGAGAGGGACATATGATATTTTCGGAAGGTTCTGTCAATTAGTCTTGTGATCTAATCCACCGCAATTTCATTCACACTCCACAATAAGAAATGGGAGCACATTATTGTCTTTCACTTTTTGATTGCATCTCATGTAGATAGGTCTTGCATTATATCTATTTTCACATATTTTTTTTTGCATTAAAATGAAAAAAAAAGATAGAGTAGTTATACATGCACATTATCCTTAGGTGTGTGTCATTTAATTGCATAACTATCAGTATGTAGTTGCATTTGCATCTTTTGAGCATATTGTACACCATGTATCTTATGTTACTCTGAAAACATTAAAGGTGGTGAGCTTGATCCATACCCTCCAAATAGAATGCTTCAAATGTATAATTTATGTAACAAGAAGTGAGCCCAACAAATAATTCATTGTCATCTATGAAAATAAGGGCTTGAAAAAAAATTGAAGAAAAATTTAAAAAAAAAGAGAAGAAAAAAAAAGAAGAAAACAAAAGAATCGAGAAGTAATAAAGAAGAAGATGGAGAAAGGAACATGTTCTCACCTGAGAACTAAGAAGAATAAGCACATGGTGTAGTTTTCTTAGATATTCCATCTCACCTTGAGACGGAATGATAGTGCATGCATCAATCCACCAAAAATATAGCATTAGGACATTTTCACTTGCATTTTGCATCATGATAGGTCATTAATTTTTGTATTGCATGATTGACTGTTATGTGTTTCCATCTCTTCCACAACCACCTATCCCATCCACCCGTTGCTCTAATTGGTAGGCCACCCATGATATTCTCCTCAATCATTAATATCAGGAGATATGCTTCCATTTAGATGGTAGTTATGAAATGAGCAACGTAGATAGGAGATCACAAGATGCATCAAGTATGGACCAAATGAGTTTATCATATTAAATGCTTTTATAGATAGTGTTTCACTGATTGGGGGACAAACATCTTTTACATAGGTCTTTGGTCGCCCGGATGGCAGTTAGTGTTCAGTGGTCAATGAGGGCCGGTTTGTGGAAAGAAAGTGGGGATGATGTAGATTCATTTCATGTATTTATGTCCTATTGCTGACTTATCTCAACCAGATCCAAAGTTTTGTTGCTCGAGGATGAGCAAGGTTTAAGCTTAGGGGAGTTTGATGCATGGGTTTTGAGTCACTTTTATAGGCTTATTTTATATCTGTTTTATGCATGTATTTGTCATTTTCTTGATTATATTTGCATAATTCAATATAGTTGACCTTTAAACTCTTTTTGCATCAAATTATACTTCTTTTATCATATTGATATGATTTTATATAATCCCTGGACTTATACACATGTTTCGACACTTTTCAGGCACTTTTGCATTGTCCAGAGTCGATACTATCGACCCTAGTGTCAATAGTATCGACATTTTATCAGAAAGAAACCCCAAAACGTGATTTTGGAAGGAAAAACTTGTATCATTGTCGATACCATCGACCTTGGGTTGATACTATCGATAGCGTCGGGATCTGGCGATTTTCAGCACTAAAACGGAGCGTTTTAATCCGACGGTTGAGCTTTTTCAGAGCCGTAAAGTGGTCCTATGACCTAAGAAGAGCACGGACGGCCCGAGGGGGATCTCATATTGTGTTGCAAAACATACAAGAAGGAGGGAGAGAGAGAGGAGACAAGAGACGAAGGCCATCAACAGAGCGATTCAGGCACCTCCGACGGGCGATTTTGCTACCGGAAGACTACAAAACGTGTGTTTCTCGAGGAGGATCTCCAGGAGCACCTTTGTATCAGGGGTTACATGAGTTTTCTCCATGTTTCCCACATTTTTATTCTATACTCCTATGTATTCTCTATTGTCAACCATGCGGGGCTAATCCCCATTGTTCCTTAGGACCTGGGAGTAGCCCGGGGAACCGTTATATTGAATTTTTGCATGAATTGATATAGTATTCTCGTTTCTTGGATATATAATTGTGGAGATTGCTTGATTTACTTATGCTTCATGACCATAGGTAAAGAATTAGACTATTAATTACTCTGGAAAGGGGATTAAAGGTCAAAAAACCCACTTTTATACACCATCTTATGTGTTCCTTAGACTAGGCGACGTACGGATAGTGAAGAGATACCTAGAGTCATCCTTAATGCACCTAATCTATGATATAAATTGCTACGAAAGTAGAGTTGGCTTATATTTGGGTAGTGGATTGTACCGTGAAAGCGGGCAATCTTGATTACAGGCTCTTTATCCAAGATTTGATAAAATCTACGTTATTTATGCAAGATATTCGGTATAACGAGACCCCGTGGTGAAATCGGCAATCCCAAGGAATCCCATTCTCATTTGATTAAACCAACATTTAATCAACTCTCTATTTGTTTTCACTTTATTTTATTTTCTTTTTCAAACCAATCAACTCTTTTAATCGGTTTAGCTGATCGCGAGTAGTTAGTAGTAGTCCACTAAAATTCACATTTCACTGAGTTCGACTTGGGCCTCACAAGGCCTATATTACATTGATATGTATACTTGCGTTTGCATGCACGGTTTACGTGTGTCAAGTTTTTGGCGCCGTTGCCGGGGAAACAGTGAATTTTAGCACTACGAGTGCTGCGAGCGGCCACACTAGGCCACTTTTAATTCCTATTATTTTTTTTCATCTTTTGAACTGAATTACAAATCTTATTCATTGTTTTAATTATTAGTACCGATTCATACCCTACCGTTTGAAATTTCAGATACTAGCAAAGTAATAATGGGTGACAGAGCAGAAAATGAGGAGCAGACGATCTGGGAAAGGATTAAGGCTTCTTCTTCTCCTGCACAGAAGGGGCCAATCAAGAAACAAGCTATCAACATACCCAGTTACAAGATTGATCCAGGGCTTATTCAGTTGGTCAAATTGCAGGCTTTCCATGGACTTAAAAATGAGGATCCAGTGACCCACATCAGCACATTCGTGGAAAATTGTGATATGATAAAGATTGACAGGTTCCCGCAAGAGACACTCTACCTGAAACTTTTTCCCAGTTCTTTAGCGGGCAATGCTTGGGAATGGCTGCACAATCTGGATGATGAGTACATTGAATCTTGGGATCACATGGTTGAGGTGTTATTTGAGAGGTTCTTCTCACCTGAAAAGACAAACGATCTAGTGAGGAAGATACACAACTTCAGCCAGCGAGCCGGTGAAACATACTCTGAAACTTGGGAGTGCTTCCAGATCATGCTGAGGAAGTGTCCACATCACAGCTTAGACAAGGAGAAGCAAGCTAAAATTTTCTACTTCTCCCTAAATGAACATGATAGGAGCAATTTGGACTCAGCAGGTTATGGTATCTTTTTGAACAACACAGGCACAAGGTGTTGGGAGATTCTAAGGAACATGTCCAAAAAGCAGTCTTGGGGTGAAAGAGATGCACTCAAGCATGTTTGCATTACACATGAAGCAAAGGCCATCAAAGCGCTTAATGACAAGTTGGATCTTATAGCCAAGAAGCTCCTAGAGAAAGAGGACAATGGGTCTGATGATGAAGCACATGCAAAGTATATGCATCAACAGGGATATAGAAATAACAATTATGATTGGAGGAAGGAACACAATTTTCAGAAGATGCAGCCTAGCCTAGAGGAAAAGAACAATGAATTGCTTAGCCAGGTGGTGAAACAAAATCAAGAGATGATCAGTACATTCACCAAGCAGTTACAGTCTCAGGGCAAGATTTTGAATAAATTTGGGCAGACATTGCAAAGTCATGGAGCACAAATGAGAGCACTAGACATGACTGTGACCCAAATTTCCAATGAAGTGGCGGCCATGAAGCATACAAATCAACAAAGACAGGCTGGGAATGCAGATGCTGTTCAAGCACATCATCAAGTGAAATATATATATCTGAGATTTCTGAGGCAGAGCCCCCGGTGGAGGAGGTCCAGGACAAAAGAAAAATGATTTTTGAAACGGAGGCTACACCAAGAATATTGTATCCTCGCAGTCATTATGGACTACCAGACGAATGTTGTCCATTCAGAAAAATCCGCCAAGAGCACATCGCGGCCGCGCCCGCACCTAGGCAAGAGGAGCAGGTGAAGGCCATGCGTCATGGTGAAGTTGCAGTCACTGAGAGAGGGGAGCAGCCACAAGTCATGCCATCCACAGATGATGTGTCAAATCCTATCCTAGAAGGTGGCGTTGAAGCAAGATTAGGGGAGGAAACCCCTAAAGTTCCATATGTGCCACCGCACAAGCGAGCGAAGGACCCCAAATGTGCCTTTCGCGGATAGTCTGAGGCTGAAGAAAGAGCATAGGCACTACAAGAAATTTTTGGAGATGTTTAGGAAGCTCCATATTAATATTCTGTTAGTGGAAATGATAGAACAGATTCCAGCATATGGAAGGTTTATCAAGGACATAATCACCAAGAAAAGGCGGATAAAAGACACTGACATTTGTGTTGTTGATGAAAAAGTGAGTTCTATAATCAAAGGATGGCTACCAAGGAAGAGGAAAGATCCAAGATGTTTCTACATCCCATGTTCCATAGGTGGCCAACATTTTCCACAAGCACAGTGTGACTCAGGGGCAAGCATTAATCTTATGCCACTTGCCACTTTTCAAAAGTTGGGATTGAAGAAGCCAACACAAACTTCTATGACAATTGAGTTGGCAGATGGATCCATTGTGAAGCCACAAGGTATATGCAAGGATGTGCTAGTCAAGGTCGACAAATTCATCTTCCCTGTTGACTTTGTGGTCATGGACATGCATGAGCTGGAAGGAGGTGAGATGTTATTGGGAAGGTCGTTTCAAGCTATGACTGATGTAATCGCAGCCATTGGGCGAGGTTACTTGACACTTGGGATTGGTGATGATAGAGTTAAATTCAAATTACCACATGACTCATTGGAGACATCGCTTGACAACCCAGGTTAAAGGTATATTTATGTCAAGCCTAGGATATTAAACAAGGGTGCTTGTTGGGAGGAAACCCAACTTTCGATTCATTTTTATGTTTTGTTATGTTCTTTTATGTTTATGTACTTAGTTTTTGCTTAGGTTTTGATAATTTTTGTAAAAATGGTACCCTAACTCGTGTTTTGAAGTGTGCAGAATGTTAAGGTCAATACTATCGACACCAATGTCGATAGTATCGAGTTTGGAGAAGTAAACGCTGAAGAAAAGTTGATACCATCGACCCTAGGGTCGATAGTATCGAGATTCCTGAAGATTTACAGAAAAATTGGTGCCAGTAAAGTCGTTACCATCGACCCTAGGGTCGATAGTATAGACACTTTTGAGTTCCCAGGCTTTTAGATGCGTCGATTTAGCAAAATTAGTGAGTCTGGGTTGATACCATCGACCTTGGTCGATAGTATCCACACCTGCAGGATAGCTACATAAAATAAGCCATAAAAGGTATCGAAATGAGATTTTTTCGAACCGTTTTTTGCAGAGGAAAGATGGATGAAGCAAGTCACGTCTTAGAACCACTAAGACACAAAAATGGGCCACAAAAAGGAGGGAGATAGCAAGCATCACTTGGTCCACTTGAGCATCAAACCATCCTTCTTCACCACACTTCAAAGCGAATGGTACCGTTGTTCCACCTCTTAAGTGAGAATGTTGACTATGAGGCCATAGTCTTATTCAAGCTTGGGGGGTGTTGGAACAACCCTTTATCTTAGTTTTTACTTACTTATTCATGTTGCTTTTATTTTTGAAATATTAGTTGTTTTTATTTCTAGGTTTACTGCTTTTGTAGGATCCACATCTATCTAGTGTAATCTATGGAGCAATAAATGCATGGTTTCAATTGCAATTTTACTCTTGGGTTGTGTGCACATAAAAAATGAGCATTTTGAGAACTTTTTGAGCTTATTCTTGTTAGTAATTGAGTTGCATAACTGAGGAAGTGCTTGGGTGAGTCAGCTTCAGGACATGGGGACATGAATGACCATCTTTATTGTCCAAGGAAAAGTGATTGGCAAGGATGTTTGAGCCCAACCGGACCAAACGCTAACGTGACCTTAGACTAGAGTTTAAGAGAGAAATCCTTCAGTTACCCTGTACACATGTCTTTAGAGAGGGACATATGATATTTTCGGAAGGTTCTGTCAATTAGTCTTGTGATCTGATCCACCGCAATTTCATTCACACTCCACCATAAGAAATGGGAGCACATTATTGTCTTTCACTTTTTGATTGCATCTCATGTAGATAGGTCTTGCATTATATCTATTTTCACTTTTTTTTGCATGAAAATGAAAAAAAAGGATAGAGTAGTTATACCTGCACATTATCCTTAGGTGTGTGTCATTTAATTGCATAACTATCAGTATGTAGTTGCATTTGCATCTTTTGAAAATATTGTACACCATGTATCTTATGTTACTCTGAAAACATTAAAGGTGGTGAGCTTGATCCATACCCTCCAAATAGAATGCTTCAAATGTATAATTTATGTAACAAGAAGTGAGCTCGACAAATAATTCATTGTCATCTATGAAAATAAGGGCTTGAAAAAAAAATTGAAGAAAATTTGAAAAAAAGAGAAGGAAAAAAAAGAATCGAGAAGTAATAAAGAACAAGAGGGAGAAAGGAACATGTTCTCACCTGAGAACTAAGAATAATAAGCACATGGTGTAGTTTTCTTAGATATTCCATCTCACCTTGAGACAGAATGATAGTGCATGCATCATTCCACCCAAAACATAGCATTAGGACATTTTCACTTGCATTTTGCATCATGATAGGTCATTAATTTTTGTATTGCATGATTGACTGTTATGTGTTTCCATCTCTTCCACAACCACCTATCCCATCCACCCGTTGCTCTAATCGGTAGGCCACCCATGATATTCTCCTCAATCATTAATATCAGGAGATCTGCTTCCATTTAAATGGTAGTTTGGAAATGAGCAACGTAGATAGGAGATCACAAGATGCATCAAGTATGGACCAAATGAGTTTATCATATTAACTGCTTTGATAGATAGTGTTTCACTGCTTGGGGGACAGACATCTTTTACATATGTCTTTGGTCGCCTGGATGACAGTTAGTGTTCAGTGGTCAATGAGGGCCGGTTTGTGGAAAGAAAGTGGGGATGATGTAGATTCATTTCATGTATTTATGTACTATTGCTCACTTATCTCAACCAGATCCAAAGTTTTGTTTCTCGAGGACGAGCAAGGTTTAAGCTTAGGGGAGTTTGATGCATGGGTTTTGAGTCACTTTTATAGGCTTATTTTATATCTGTTTTATGCATGTATTTGTCATATTCTTGATTATATTTTCATAATTCACTATAGTTGACCTTTAAACTCTTTTTGCATCAAATTATACTTCTTTTATCATATTTATATGATTTTATATAATCCCCGGACTTATACACATGTTTCGACACTTTTTCAGGCACTTTTGCATTGTCCAGAGTCGATACTCACTACTACAGAAATAGCATTCAGTGTCACTTTTCTGGGCGTCGGTTATTAAGGAAAACCGACGCCTAACATATAAGGTGTCGGTTGTTTAAGAAAACCGACGTCTATATTCGAAGACCAGCCAGACACGGGTACCGCTTTGTATTAAGCGTCGGTTGTTTATAACAAACCGACGCGTAAAGTCGCCCGCGAAATCCATATTTCGATAAAAAAAAATAGTGTCATTTTCAGCGTCGGTTATATACGTAGCAACCGACGCCTATGTGCGATGAAAATTTGCGTGAAAAGTGTCAATGTCAGCGTCGGTTATCCTTGTATAACCGACGCTGAAAGTGGATCCCGCCAAATAATTTCATGAAAATATCGTCCAATTGGACGTCGGTTTTTTCAAACAACCGACGCTAAAGATGTTTAGGCGTCGGTTGTTGTAAACAACCGACGCTATTTGAGAACTTATAACCCGCGATCGCCCGACTCTTCCCCTTTCTTCTGTTTCATTGCTACCCTATTTCCATGTTGCGGCGATTTCTCCGGCGATTTTGTGCTGCTGCTGCTAGTTTTCTCCGGCGCTTCTCTCCGGCGCTCCATCTCCGGCGTCCCTTCTCCGGCGCCCTTCTTCTCTGGCGGGTTTCTTCTCCGCCGCCGCCACCTGCTGCTCTAACCGCCTGCGCCGCCGCCATGCTGCTCCAGCCACCTGCTGCCCGCCCTGCTGCTCCATCCGCTGCGCCGCCGCCACGCCTGAGAACCGGCGCTGCCGCCACGCCTGGTGCCCTCCTGCTTGCCCACCTGCTTGCCCTAGCTCCTTCCTTTCTTCCTGCTGACGCCCGGAGTCCTGTTTCTACTAAGGTTAGTTTTACTAATTTCCTTGCTGCTTTCAGTGATTAATGATTGATACTACTGGTTAGTATTTCTTTAGTGATTAATTTAATTCAACAATTCATAGTTTGTTATTTACAATAACTGATATGCTTGCCGATTTTAATGATTAGAGATACTGATTAATAGTAAGTATTGATGAATACTTAGTTAATTACTGATTTGTTGATTAGATATGTATAGAAGTTCTTTATAAATATATTTTTTATATACACATACATGTAATTTTGTATAAAATTCATGATGTAGTGTGATCTTAAATCCTAGAGTGTACCCCTTTTGTTCTATGATGGTACCTATGACCCTAAATACATCCATAAGGGTCTATTGTATCCTAAAGAAGATTTATTTCTTCCTTCTGCCCTAATTTTTATATGGATCTTATTCTTATATCGCTTACTCATAAATAAGAAAATATCCTCCCTTATGACCACCTTGATGTGTATGTCCCATATAATCCACATGTTGGACCCTAATGATACAATTTTTTTATGTTGAAAACGAATGTATGTTTCAAGTGTTGAACCTAATGTTGGACAATGTGTTTGTTATAGGTGGTACACATTTATTATATATAAGAATGACATCACATGTGTTTGTTGGCCTAGAATGTGAACAATCATTGTTTTTTATATTACTTGTACATCGGTATAAATTAGAATGAACAATCACTAAATTATGTACTGTTTGTATGGAGTCCAGCTTCATTGTAGATATCTATTATTGTGTTTGTTGGCCTAGAAACCCATCCAAGATTGACTCATTAGGAGTAAATCTTGGATAGTCCCCGGTTTGGGACTGTTCTTGGACACCTAATCTCACTTAGGATGTAAGTGTATAATGTGTATTGAGTTTTCGAGAAAATTTTGGTAGCATTTCCCCGTTTGTTCTCTAAGTACATATGTACTTAGAGAACAGCGGGGAAATGCTGCCGAAATTTTCTTGAAAACCCAATACACATTATACACTTACTAGTGAGATTAGGTGTTCAAGGATGGGATAGGTGGTACACATTTATTATATATAAGAATGACATTCAATTGTGTTTGTAGGCCTAGAATGTGAACAATCATTGTTTTTTATATTACTTGTACATTGATATAAATTAGAATGAACAATCACTAAATTATATACTATTTGTATGGAGTCCGGCTTCATTGTAGATATCTATTATTGTGTTTGTTGGCCTAGAAACTCGTCCAAGATTGACTCATTAGGAGTAAATCTTGGATAGTCCCCGGTTTGGGACTGTTCTTGAACACCTAATCTCACTTAGGATGTAAGTGTATAATGTGTATTGAGTTTTCGAGAAAATTTTGGTAGCATTTCCCCGTTTGTTCTCTAAGTACATATGTACTTAGAGAACAGCGGGGAAATGCTGCCGAAATTTTCTTGAAAACCCAATACACATTATACACTTACTAGTGAGATTAGGTGTTCAAGGATGGGATAGGTGGTACACATTTATTATATATAAGAATGACATCAAATGTGTTTGTTGGCCTAGAATGTGAACAATCATTGTTTTTTATATTACTTGTACATTGGTATAAATTAGAATTAACAATCACTTGTTTTCCTAATATATACTTGTTTTCTCTGATCATAGAATGGATAGATCATGGATGTCCATTCGTAATCGTTGCACCCCAGAGTTTATATCTAGTCTTGATCAGTTTATTAGATTTGCCGAGGAACATAGGAAAAAACCTACAGATAGGTTCTACTGTCCATGTAGGCATTGCGGTAACAACTTGAAAGTCAACACTGGTGAGGAAATCAAAATCATGTCATGTGCAACGGGATTGTACAAGGCTATACAAAATGGCACTGGCATGGAGAGATTTCAAAATCGAAACCAGTAGATGTCGATAGCAGTGCTTGGGTGGAAGAAGAAATAGCCTCCGATGACGTAAATGTGAACGAACCAGTTCCAGCAGACATCGTTGATGCGATGCTGGATAGTTGTAGGGTAGAGCACACTGATCCACCTCCTATCTTTACAAACATTGTGCATGATGCTGAGATACCGTTATACACAGGCTGTGCTAAGTTTACGAAGCTTAGCGCTGTGTTGAGATTGTATAAGTTGAAAGCTAACAATAGATGGAGCGACAAAAGCTTCACTTCATTGTTGACTTTGTTGAAAGAAATTCTTCCTGAAGGAAACGAGCTTCCAATCTCAACATACCAGGTAAAGAAAATGTTGTGCCCAATGGGAATGGAGGCCAAGAAGATACACGCATGCCCGAATGATTGTGTATTATTTCAAAAGGACTATGTAGATTTGAAAGATTGTCCAAAATGTGGTGCGTCACGGTATAAATTGACGACTTTGGGGGAGTCCAAAACTGGTTCTCCTGCCAAGGTGTTGTGGTATCTACCTATAATATCACTGTTTCAACGGTTGTTTGCAAATCCGAAAGATGCGAAGAATTTGAGGTGGCATGCAGATGTTAAGAAAAATAATGATGGGATCCTACGACATGCGTCTGATTCCCCACAGTGGAAGAAGATTGATCTATTGTACCCTAAATTTGGTGAAGAAGATAGGAATCTAAGACTTGGGCTTTGTACAGATGGGATGAATCCGTACGGGACATTGAGCAGCCAACATAGCACTTGGCCAGTCATGCTTGTTATATACAATCTTCCTCCCTGGATGTGTATGAAAAATAAGTATGTTATGTTGTCATTGTTGATATCGGGCCCTAAACAACCCGGAAATGATATCGATGTTTATCTTGAACCTTTGATTGATGACTTAAAGAAACTTTGGGCTGAAGGTGTGATGACCTACGATGCTTCAGCAAGAGAGACATTTTGTTTGCACGCTATGTTGTTTTGCACTATTAATGACTTTCCAGCATATGGGAATTTGTCTGGATATAGTGTCAAAGGAGCTAAAGCGTGTCCTATATGTGAAGAAAACACTGATTCAATAAGACTAAAACATGGCGGCAAGACTATATATCTTGGTCATCGAAGGTTTCTTTCAAAATTCCATCCGTATCGTAGGAAGCGCAAAGCATTCAATGGATGGAATGATGAACGAAGTGCACCTAAACCTATACCAGGGGATGTTGTTTATGAAAGAGTAAAAGACATTGTCAATGAATTTGGTAAGAAATCACAATTAGTATGGCCACACGGAGTGACAATTCTTCATTCAAGAAGAAGTCAATATTTTGGGATCTTCCTTATTGGAGTTCTTTGACAGTCAGGCATTGTATCGATGTAATGCACGTTGAGAAAAATGTCTGTGATAGCATCATTGGTACTCTATTAAATATACCAGGTAAGACTAAAGATGGGATAAAATCCAGACTGGACCTACGTGAAATGGGAATAAGGTCAGAATTAACAGATTTACGTGAAATGGGTAATAAAAGAACATACTTACCTCCCTCTTGTTACACGTTGTCTAGAAAAGAGAAGAAAATTTTTTGTGAATGCTTGGTAAATGTTAAGGTGCCACATGGTTACTCATCCAACATCCGTAGATTGGTATCAATGAAAGATTTGAAGTTGATAGGTCTTAAATCTCATGATTGTCACACTCTAATGCAACAAATATTGCCTGTGGCAATTCGATCTATATTGCCGAAGCATGTAAGGTTTGCAATTACCAGACTTTGTTTCTTTTTCAACAGTCTATGCAGCAAAGTTATTGACCCTGATACTCTCGATAATTTGCAAAGAGAAGTGGTTGTTACCCTATGTCAGCTTGAGATGTATTTCCCTTCTTCGTTCTTTGATATCATGGTACATCTTGTTGTCCACTTGACTAGGGAAGTGAAAATGTTGGGACCAGTTTTCTTGCATTGGATGTATCCCTTTGAACGATACATGAACATTTTTAAAGGTGATGTTCGAAACCGTTATCGGCCTGAAGGGATTATTATTGAAGGTTATGTGGCGAGAGAGGTTATGGATTTTTGCAATGACTTTTTCAGTGGTAATGACACTCCTGATAATGACAAGAATATTGAGGAGGGCAAAGGAATTTTGGGATCACGGGTGAAAGTAATCAGCCGTGAGCAGTTGGAACAAGCTCACTTGTATATTTTACACAATATGGACGAAGTGAGTGTTTATATCGAGGAACATACCAATTTCATAAAGAGACAACATCCTCGAGCAAGTTCAATGTGGCTTTCTAGAGAGCATAATAAGACTTTTACTAAGTGGTTTGAAGATAAAGTCTTACATCAACTATCTCAAACACCAAATGATATTACAGAAACTATCAAATGCCTCACCTTTAAACCAAAACCGAATGTTATGTCTTATGAAGGGTTTGACATTAATGGATTCACATATTACACAAAGCGCCAAGATGATAAGAGCGTCGTCCAAAATAGTGGGGTCACCCTTCAAGCGTCGACTATGTACTTTGCAAGTGCAAAGGATAAGAGTCCACGTGAAGCTAAAATGTCATATTACGGTGTCATTGAGGACATTTGGGAGTTTGACTACATAGATTTCAAAATTCCGCTCTTTAAATGTAAGTGGGTTGATAACACCAAAGGAGTTATAGTGGATGAATTGGGTTTCACTTTGGTGAACTTTGAAAAGATTGGCGAGAAGGGTGAACCATTCATATTGGCATCACAGGCGAAACAAATATTCTATATCGATGATCCTGTAAATGATAAATGGTCGGTTGTTCTTCATGGTAAAAGACAGTTCATTGAAGATCCTATAGATGAAGAAGAGTACTATGATAAGTATGATGACTCCAGTGCAGTCTCAGTTGGGTTGGCAACTCCACAAAATATTGAAGCTAATGATGACTTATATGTGCGCGGAGATCACAATGAAGGATTGTTAATTGATAAAAGATCACAATTTTAGAGACATGTATGTTTATACAAATGCTAAATGTTTGCCTTTTTCTAGTTAATACAAATGCTAAATGTTTGCCTTTTTCTAGTTAATACAAATGCTGAATGTTTGCCTTTTTCTAGTTAATAGAAATGCTAAATGTTTGCCTTTTTAATGACATTTTCAGATGGCTAACCATGATGAGCATGATGTCCATGATGAGCATGAAGTCCATGATGAGAATGTTGTCCATGACGAGCATGGCGAGGATACTAATGTAAGTTCTAAAAACATATCCTGTATTTCTATAAAATTCATTATCTTCTAGTTATGTCATATATCCTATATTTCTATATTGGGCTAATTTAGTGTGTTTTATTTTTGTCAAATTTTAGGTTGATGCACCTGTACCCACTGAAGCACTGGAGCAACTTGATGCGCAACACCAAACACTTAACAAGAAAAGGGGCATCACTTTGTTGAAGAAGTTATTAGCGCTAAGTGGTAGTGGATCCAAATTGGTGGTGGAGTTTGATAATGGAGGAAATCCAATTGGAGTGAACCGCAATAATTTTGTGAACTATCTTGGGTGTACCACTCGGAGCCATTATGGTGTTAAGTATGACAATTGGCATAAAGTTCCTCAAGGGAAAAAAGACTTGATATGGAAGGATTTATGCGTGAGTTATTATTATTTGCAATTCTATTTTGTAGATTTCAAATTCTATTATTTGCAATTCTATTTTGGATACTAGTTAATAACATTTCTATTTTACAGAATCTGTTTGCATTGGATGAGAAGTTGCATCGTAAAAATGTGATGCAATGCGCTGGAAAGATGCTTAGGAATTATAGGACAAATCTGAACAGAGAATACATAAAAGAGGGTGATAAGAAGAAGAAGTCAGCCCTTGAACAATGGAACTTCTTGGACAAAGAAGATTGGGACAATTTTGTTGCTTCAAGAAAATCTGAAGAATTCAAGGTATTAGGCGTCACTCCCAATTTAATTAATATACATTGTATTCACCTATTGAAGATTAGCATTTAGTGCTACTAACCAAATCATTAATGTGCATACTAACTAGGCCCTCAGTGACGCACAAAAAGCAAGACGTGCACTGAATGTGCATGACCACACTATGGGTCCAAAAGGCTATGCAAGCGTTCGCCAAAGACTACAGGCGGAGTCTGCGGCTACTCAGGAGTCTGCTCCTACTCAGGAGTCTGCCACACCCATGCCTCGCCATGATATCTGGATAGCTGGCAGGCAAAACAAGAAGGGTGAAATAAAGAAGCCTGTAACTGCTGAGGCGGCTGCAAAAATGGTAAAATAACACTCTTAGAGAAATCGTTTGAATATTGATTATTTGTGGTGTTAACTTACCAATTTTTGTTCATGTTGATTAGCGGGAGCTGCACGAGCAGAGCAAACAAGGCACGTTCATCCCTCAGGGCACAAGGGATGAATTGACAGTTGCTCTGGGTAACCCAGAGCATCCTGGACGTGTTAGAGGTGTCGGCGCTGGTGTTGGCATCAAAGCATTCTTTGGGCCATCCCAGCGCAAACCCAGAGCGGGACTTTCTCAAGAAGAGGTAACCTATTCTTTTTTTAGAATGTTACTGCAAAAGGAAATTCATTAATAAGAAGCTAATGTTTCTTTTATCCATGTATAGGAGAATAAGAGAGTTGAGGATTTAGTTGCTAAGAAGGTCAACGATGTAGTTGCTGAGAAGGTCAAGGAAGAATTGTTGCAGTGGCAGGCATCTCAGGCTTCCAATACGCCTATGGCGACCCACTCCTCTCCTGATGCACAGACTGCGACTAATCCTGGAGACCCATCGCCTAGCACGTCTGCTGTAAGTGTTGTTTATTCCATTGTAGTTAGTCTTTTCAAGTTGTTATGTTTTCAAGATGATATGTATATATGTATAATATTCTTTACGTAAATTTGTAGGCATTGAAGCCATGCCGCTTAAAAATGCAAGACTACGTTGTTGCAGAGGCGCTGGCTTACCCGTCCCTTCCTGGGGCAATGTTTCACGGGACTCCAATGCCACAGGGCTACGTTCGTGTGAGCCCGATACGTGTGTTACCTGATTGGAGAGAAGCTACATTGCCATATCCCCACCTGGATATTGATAGACTTGCTGATGCAGAAGGCGGGGTGATATTGTGGCCCAAAGCAGATGTCATCTACATGACTGAAATTGTAAGATAAATTTACAGTGATTTAGATTGTTAATGTGTATATATGATGTCAATTGATCTGAAATTATATGTACAGGTTAAAAAGAAGACACCAGGAGCACCTAGGCCTCCACTTCCACTTCCCGCATTACCCGATTGGGTTCCAACTGACCTAACATACCCGTTAGGTCCTGCTTGTAGGGGAATGGCATGTTGGCTACGGGCACATAATGTACATTGCCCTATAATTATTTCATTAGATGCAGATTATGCAGGTCAATCATACGATAGCTCTTTATTTATACAAGATATTATTGAGTTGTTTATGTATGATTGTCTGAATACATCAATGATAGAGACATGGATAAGGTGAGATCTTGTTTATACATCCATATACCTTGTGTAAGATCTGGTGATCTGGTTTCTTATATATTAATGCATACGCCTATATGTTTTGCAGCTACTTAGTCGAAGATCATTGCAAACAATTTGCATTTGATCATTTGGGATTTTCGATTCCATCATTGATTAGTTTGGTAGCTAAAGACCCTGATAATGTTCAACAATACTGTATAGATGCTTTTACAATTTTTGGTCAACAAAAGAAGACGATAATAATAGCTCCATTCAATGTCAAGTAAGTTTACTTTATTTATAATTTGGACTTAAGAAAATTCCATTTTTATTTTGCATTTTGAGTTATTAATTGTTAACTTCTTACCTCTAGCGGTAGACATTGGGAGTTACTAGTTATTGTCCCCGGGACATTCACTGTTTATTATCTAGATCCTGCGGGGAGTACATTGAACCCTAAAATTGGACACGTAATGAGAATGCCATTATTCTGGTGAGAAATATTTCATTTTTATATCCGTTAACATATTTTATTACATTACTATTTACTTATGCAATTTATTGTGTTATATTAACATTTAGAGGTTTAGATGCATTCAAAAAGGCTGGAGGAACGGTCCCAAGGAAAAAGAACCAGCCAATAAATTGGCAGAACGTACAAGTAAGTTCCCGACTCGAATATATATATTATTGATGTGAATTGTGCTTAGTTGTATTATTTTGTATGTTTCAATTTATAGTGTGCTACACAAGACAATGGTTGGGTATGCGCATACTATGTGATGCGATTTATGCAGATGATTATCAAATATGCCGCATTGGACATCGATACCATACATGAGGTATTATATATAGTCTCATTAGTTAGTATGCAATATATCAATCTTATCTTATTTTTTTACTATTACTTATATATATACATCATTCTCTTTGTAGGTGTTTAAAACTGACAACACTACAGGTAAACGCTTAAAAAATATACATGCTCCATATACGATGGAAGCATTAAATGAAGTAAGAGAAGAATGGGCAAAAGCCATACAAGCAGTGGCAACTGTAAGATATAATTGGGATGTTGATAGCGATAATGAATGATACTTTGTAAATGAATATTTCTGAATGTTAATACATGTATTTGAATGTTTCTATATGTGTGAATGTGAGAATTGAATTGATGTCTGAATGTATGTACATGTATGTACTTGTGTGAAATTTTCTTTGTGACTTTTGCAGGTTTGCGGCCTGTTTGTAGGCTGATATCAATGGATGTCGTAAACCTGTAGTTCGGAAAACTGAACTGCAGGTTCTCATCCTGCTGACCAGCCACAGCAGGCCTGCAAACTGATATGAAAAAAAAATATATAAATAGGCGTCGGTTATTTAATGAAAACCATCAGCAAAGACATACAACGTCGGTTATTTATAGATAACCGACGCCTGATGTGGCCAAAGCAGTCCTGGAAATGGCGTCGGATATTCGTATCGAACCGACGCCTATTTAAACAACAAAGCGTCGGTCGTTTGGTATATAACCGACGCCAAAAGGGTTCGCGCCACAGAAAACGGCATCATCTAGGACACTTTATGCGTCGGTTATCAACTAAAAGACCGACGCTACATGGAATATAGGCGTCGGTTTTTTAGTAAATCACCGACGCAGAAAGTGCCCTAGATGACGCCGTTTTCTGTGGCGCGAACCATTTTGGCATTGGTTGTCTACTAAAAGACCGACGCCTATAGGTTAAATAGGCGTCGGTTAAAAAACCGACGCCGAAATGTTCGACCTTTAGCGGCGCCCACATAGGCGTCGGTCGGAAACCGACGCCAAATGGGGTTAAAAGACCGACGCCAAATGGGGTTTCTGTAGTAGTGACTATCGACCCTGGTGTCAATAGTATCAACATTTTATCAGAAAGCAACCCCAAAATGTGATTTTGGAAGGAAAAACATGTATCATGGTCGATACCATCGACCTTGGTCGATACTATCGACAACGTCGGGATCTGGCGATTTTCAGCACTAAAACGGAGCGTTTTAATCCGACGGTTGAGCTTTTTCGGAGCCGTAAAGTGGTCCTATGACCTAAGAAGAGCACGGACGGCTCGAGGGGGATCTCATATTGTGTTTCAAAACATCCAAGAAGGAGGGAGAGAGAGAGGAGACGAGATACGAAGGCCGTCAACCGAGCGATCCGGGCACCTCCGACGGGCGATTTTGCTGCCGGAAGACTGCAAAACGCGTGTTTCTCGAGGAGGATCTCCAAGAGCCCCTTCGTATTAGGGGTTACATGAGTTTTCTCCACGTTTCCCACATTTTTATTCTCTACTCCTATGTATTCTCCATTGTCAACCATGCGGGGCTAATCCCCATTGTTCCTTAGGACCTAGGAGTAGCCCGGGGAACCGTTATATTGAATTTTTGCATGAATTGATATAGAATTCTCGTTTCTTGGATATATAATTGTGGAGATTGCTTGATTTACTTATGCTTCATGACCATAGGTAAAGAATTAGACTAATAATTACTCTGGAAAGGGGATTAAAGGTCAGAAAACCCACTTTTATACACCATCTTATGCGTTCCTTAGACTAGGCGACGTACGGATAGTGGAGAGATACCCAGAGTCATTGTTAATGCGCCTAATCTAAGATATAAATTGCTACGAAAGTAAAATTGGATTAGATTTGGGTAGTGGATTGTACCGTGAAAGCGGGCAATCTTGATTACATGCTCTTTATCCAAGATTCGATAAAATCTACGTTATTTATGCAAGATATTCGTTATAACGAGACCCCGTGGTGAAATCGGCAATCCTAAGGAATCCCATTCTCATTTGATTAAACCAACATTTAATCATCGCTCTCTTTATTTTCACTTTATTTTATTTTCTTTTTCAAACCAATCAACTCTTTTAATCGGTTTAGCTGATCGCGAGCAGTTAGTAGTAGTCCACTAAAATTCACGTTTCCCTAAGTTCGACTTGGGCCTCACAAGGCCTATATTACATTGATACGTATACTTGCGTTTGCACGCACGGTTTATGCGTGTCAGAGCTAAAGAGAGTGAAGAAGGATGAAATGAAGGCTCAAATTGAAGCTATCATGGAACAAGTCTCTCCATCGTCTCAAGCTAAAGAAGATGCCATGTACTCCAAGGGTAAATTCTACAAAGGCAAGTCCTTTTCCATCCAGTGCTTCACATGTGGAAAGAAGGGTCACAACAAGGAAGATTGCCCACAAGGCAAAAAGACCCATCTTCACAAGAAGGAGAAATGGCACTCAAGCTCAAGTGGGTCCTCCAACTCAAGCTTAAGTGAAGATTCAAGTGAAGGATCACACTCAAGCTCTAGTGATGAAGGAGAATGTCATTTTGCTCTTATAGCATCAACAAGTGAAGACTCAAGTGAGGTAAATCTATACTCTTTAGATAAAGAATCTTTGATTGCTATTATTCATGATATTTGTGCCTCTCTTAAGTCTTCTAAGAGGAAAAAGAAAAAGCTTGCTAAAATTGTTGATAATTTGCATGTAGAATTAGATGATCTTGAACATGCTAATTCTTGCTTGCTTGATTATAAAAATGATTATCTTAGACAAGTAGACTCTCTTAAACTTGAAAATACTAGTTTTCTTGATAAGATTAGATTTCTAGAAGCTCAACCTCTCATGCGTAGTTCTAATGAAGAGCATACCTTAATTGTTGATTCTCACATGCATGATATTGATGTTCTTAAATCTGAAAACACGGACAAAGATTTTGTTTTGCATGAATTAGAAATAGAAAATGTCTCCTTGTTTGCTAAAATCAATGGGCATGAATCTTGTTCTAGTTATACTAATAGAGAAAATGATGTTGCTGCTCTTCATATTGATAGAGATTCTTATTTAACTAAAGCTCTTTGCTTAGAAAATGATCTTTTGCATGATAGAGATAATATCAATAATTTATCTTCTACTATTGCTTCTCTTAAGCATGATAATTACAGTTTGAGATCTTCTTTGCAAAGATTCTTAGTTGGTAAAACAAATCTTAATGATATCCTACACCATACTACTAAACAAATTGGTAGACATGGTTTAGGATATGATAGTAGTCAAGGGAACAACAAAGATAAAGGACCTCCAATATTCCATGGAGAATCCTCTAGTTCCAAGACTATGGGTACATGCAACTATTGCAATGAATTTGGTCATTATTCTAATTGTTGTCCTTTTAGGAAAGCACCCAAGAGCAATAAGACTTGGGTTGCTAAACTAACCCCTCCGGACTCAAAAATATGATTGGGGACCATTTCATCTTTCTTCTTGTAGGTACTTGCAAATGGATTGACTTTAGCTATTGAATAGCAAATTGACTTGTCAATCCACATAAAAGTAGAAAGGTGACATGTGTAGAGGGTGACAACAAGCGGAAAAAGCAATGGAAAGCACAAAGGTAAAGGTTTTATTGCTTACAACCATTTCTAACTTGTTTTTGTCAAGTTAGTGTGCACTATACATATGGTTTTTGAGTCAAAAGTGGCATTTTGTGATTCTCTTCACACTCTTGCTCAAAACCTATTTCTAATGCTTCTATAGTGCATTACTAACTTGCTTAGACATGTTTGGATATGGTTTGTATATTTAGCGTGCCTTTAAATATGTTTTTATGAAATATATGTGCTCTTTGATAGCTGGTCTGTCGGTCGAGTTTGTCCTGATAGAAACTCGACCGATAGGCACCAATGGGTGTTGCCAACAGCTGTCATCGGTCGAGTTGTCAATGCAAAGAACTCGATTGATAACACTGTGCATAGAATACACAATTGGCTTATTGGATGAGAATTTCCCTCTCAACTAGATTTTCTCAACCAATAGCTTTATTCTTTGGCACTCTCATTTGGTACCTTTATATATGAATATTGCCATGCTCAAAATTTCCTATCTTGCTTACAACTCTATCTCTCTAATTGCTCTAAATTGGTATATCTATATCTTGCAATTACTTGCTTTGAGTTGTTTTGCAGGTTTTGATGATGATCTCTTTGGATCTCTTGGTTGTGTCTAAAAATTGCTTCCGTTGTACTCTAACTTGCTACATCTATCTAGGTGTATATCTTGTTTTGATACAACCTTGAGGTTCTTAGGGGTAATCATCTTATGGTAAGGATGCATATCTAGTGAGTTATATCCTTTCATGCTTCTAAAATTGCATATCTCTTTGTTTGGATATATCTCTTCATATACTCATAGCTTGCTTTATCTGGTGTATCTTTTGGTATCTCTTGCTATGATCTAGATCCTACTAGTAGTCCTAACTTGTGTTATCATCTACTAGTAGTTCATATACATGTAGTTCTAACCATGTTTATAATTGGCATCTTTGCTCATCTATATGCTATGCTTATACATGCTCAAGCTTGTTCTTTGAATTGCATATCTACTATCTTGAGTTACTTGCATAACATTGTGATGCAGGGTACATAGATCTACATTATATGTAAAAATTGGAGTATTTTTTTATTTTTATGCAGCTTTTGCTCCAGTTTCAGTTTTTGGTGCAAGGCTAGTGTTTTTCATGCAAAAACAACCTTCTGAGCAAGATTCATTGCGAAGCAATGAGATCTGATGGTTTTTGGTCAAAATCCATCATCTTGAGGGTCAAAATTATGCTTTATTGTTTTTTTGCAGCACTTCATCTTGCTTTTTAGGTTGTTCAAGTATATGCTTTAACTTGATTTTCTTTCTATGCTTGGACAAGACCCTATCTGTGCTCTTCTACTCTCCTTATATATATTTGTGTTATCTCCTTTCTCTTTAACAAATGATGTTTCTTATTTCTTCATAAGCCCACTTTTTGAAATGACAAAGGGGGAGAAAGGTATGTCTTCTTTTAAAAGAGAAAGTGGGCATGTCTTACATGAAGAAGAGAAGTATGTTCATGTAAAGGGGAAAGGTAAAGGAGGAGACATATATGTGTAGAGCATATATGAGTAGCAGACATAATATTCTATAAATGTTATGAAAGCTAACCATGCAGGAGAAATACCATCAATTGAGGGGGAGTATGAAAACTCCATGCACATCACTTGAGGGGGAGCATATGAGATCAATCCTATTGAAACCCCTAGGGTTTCTCCGAAGGTATGATTTTACTTGAAAGCTTTCAATATATTTATGGAATGGTTTGTCATCTTCAAAAAGGGGGAGATTGTTGACTCATGGTCAATTAGGTCAATGTTGACTCACGTCTAAATTGACTAAACCCGTGTTTTGATGATGACTAACCATTCCACATATTGGTGTCTAATTTCTCTACTTAAGTGATTTCAGATTAGGTATAGACACACTCCAATTGCCCTAACTTGCGCATATCAAATTGGAGAAAAGACAAGTCAAAGTCAATACAAGTGCACATTTTTGTAATATGATGTATATCCATTAGAATCATGTTGTAAATCACTTGTAATGATTGTATGACTTGTAATTAAGCTTAGAAAAATATCAGGAGCACTTAGATCAAATATTAGAGCACTTTAGATGAAACTTAGAAAATTGATTACAGACACTTTGTCGGTCGAGTTTCCCAGCCTGAAAACTCGATCGATCGTCCTTGATCAATTTTCTGGAGATTGCATCGGTCGAGTTGTGTTTACACAGGACTCGACCGATGGAGTAACTGACCAAATCGATCTTCATTGGTCAGTCGAGTTTCCTCAGGACAAACTCGACCGATGGTCTGAATATCGGATTTATCTTTTACTCTATCGGTCGAGTTACCCTTAGAGAAACTCGACTGATTGCACTGTACGGAAAAGTGTAGAAAAGTGTTTCTAGCCGTTGTGGAATTGCAACAAGTGAAAATAGATCTATTGTAAGCCACAAAACGGCTAGTTTTCGTTCTCAAGTGTTCCCAAAGGCTAAGAGGCATCCCCATCTATAAATAGGACCCCTTGGGCTTCATTCCAAAGTTGAGCATTCATTGTAAACTCTATGTGAATCTCCTATTCTATAGTTGAGTGCTTCCTACAGCCTCCTCTCTCTCTCTAAGACTAATCACTTGCTACATCCATTACAGTGAGTAGGAAATTTGTAAGAGAGCTAGTTCTATATGTATATCTTGTGAGGCTCTCACTTCCACCACCTCCCCATCTATCATTTGCAATCATAAATATGTAGGTTCTCTCTCTTTTCCAAGAGAGGTGAAGAAGAACAACGGAAGGATTCCCTTGGTGAAGATCAAGGCTGAAGACTTGGAGCTAGAGTGGGTAAGCCCTTGGAGAAGGCAGAAGACTCAAGCTCAAGTGGGTAAGACCTTGTGGAAGCTTCTCCGAGTGAAGGTGAAGTCAAAGGCGGAAGATCCAAGAAGAGTGGGTAATTCCTGCAAGGTTGAAGACTTGTGCAAGAGTGGGTAAGTCCTTGGAGAAGGCCGAAGACTCTTGCAAAGTGGGTAAGTCCTTGGTAAGGTTGAAGACTCTTTGTATTGGATAGGTAAGTCCTTTGGTTGGTCATGTATTGTATGTCTTATGAATGAATATAAGAGTGCAATAGTTTGGAAGTCCTAGAGGTTGACCTCTCTAGGCAAGTGGACTGACACACTTCTAGTTTGAAGTGTGGAACCTCTCTAAATAGCTTGTCTCTTGGTGTATGTTCAATCTCTCTCTCCCTTGCTATGTATGTTTTAGTTGCACACAAATTTCCTATTTAGCAACCTTATATTTTGATATATCTTGAAGGTTTAATGAATTTTGTTTAAGTTCTTTCAGCTCTATTCACCCCCCCTCTAGAGCATCTAATCACCCATCTAGGATCCAACAGGGCACACTTTAACATCATCAAACGCAGTCCAGAAACATGGGTTGTTATAAAGGTGATGATTGGGTGGCTTTGACACATGGGGCTTCTGAGGGGCGAGTGATAGATATGGGATTTGTCCCTCCTGAGGGAGTTTGATATCCATGGCCGTTTGATGAGTAGGATTGAGAAAGGCATGCACGCATGTGTGAATCAATGTAATATTGTTGTCATACATATCTCTTCCAATCTACTCTGAGATCAAGAAAGTGAATGAGTCTTGACAGGATGACTGTTCCATGCCTCGAGTTCATTCGGGATATCAGTGACAAAGGAATTATACATTCACTGTAACACCATTCACGGATTGTAGGATTGAAAGTTGTTCTCAAATTTTCTAATTCACTTGGGTAGTACTGATGTGTGACTAGGCACCACTCTTTGCTTGTGAAGTCATAAGTGTTATGGACTTTCACTGCCAATGTGAAATGGATCTGTAGGGTCACACACATAGGATTTAACCTGGAAGAGGAGTTTTGTCCACAAACAATGTTTAGATTGATTACTAAAGGAGTTTAGTAGTTAAATTAAGCACTCAATTAATTCATAGCTCAATGTCATAATGTTCAAGGTGTTGGACACATTGATTGGAGTATCGGATTGATTGAAACTGCAATTGACTGATTCTGCACAATCTGCACTCCCAACTGATCGACTCATGTGATGAACCTATCAGCTGAGCTTGGTGAACCGATTGGCTCAAGTGATGAGTCGATCAGCTCATGGACAGGGTGAAACAATCACTTCAAGTGTTGAAACGATCGGTTCAACTGTTGCAACTGAGCAAGTTGGGAAAGTAGGATTGGTGAGAAATTTCCTTTCATTTCACTTGCCCAGTTTGATTGGATCAAGGATTGGTATTCGATACCAATTAGAAACAAAAGAAGAAAAGTCAATTGCGAACTGATCAGGACCAGGAACCGACCGGTTCAGAAGTGAGCCGACCGTTTCATGGGTCCCAACCGATCGGTTGAGGTGTCAACCAACCGGCTCAGGTCCCCAACCGACCGTTTCAGAATTGAAACGATCGGTTTAGGTCACGCAGTTGGTTGTTTTTGTGGAAAATCTCGAACCCTTCTACTCTTGCTTTAGTCCCACCTTTCCCGGGATGGAGAACCCTATCCTATGACCCTCCTATATATAGGGGTATTGGGGGCTTCTCAAAGAACAACACAGTGCAACCAGTTGCTCTGTAAAGTTGTCGTTCTTTCTAGTTTTGGCAACCGAGAGAGAGCCCGAGCAAGTGCTACCCAATAAGGGAGGCACAACAAGGGAAAGACAACTGCAGAAAGTTACTGGTAGCAGGAGAGTGTGTCGGTGACTAGTACGCCGATAGGAGGGTGTGACTTCTTCCAATTCCTTGTGAGACAAGGACATTGGAGTTCCAGGTGGTCTGTGTGGACTACTTCAGAGGTGGGAGATTTCTACCGCTCGGAGGACAGCTGTTAATCCCGACAGTCCCGGTGAGACCAGGAGTTGTCAGTCCCGGTGCGACCAAGAGCTGCACAGACACCGTCCAAGACCGGAGGTGAAGATCGCGCAAGCCGCGAGGTATTGTCGTCGAGTAAACCACAAGACAAGGTATGATTCCACAAACCATCCTTTCCTATTTTATATACGTTGACGCGTTTCCTCGTTCTAGGTTTGGGGAGGAGAAAATTTTTGTTTCCGCTGCCTTCTCTGCCTCCCCTAAAACCCAACAACCAGTTGGGTAACAAATGTAGTGTCATATGTGGAAAATCAGATGGAGAATCTGGCTCGAGTATATTTTTGCCGCCTGGATCTACATGTGGTGAAGAGGGTGCCTATATAAGAAGAACTGGTTTGTTAGCTGAGTAAACAATCATAGGGGGATGTATGTCTTCTTGGTGGATTATGCAAGAAGGTGTGTCTGAATCCTTTACCCCATAAATGGAAGCCAGTGGATTTGGTGTGGAAGACTCACAAATGGCATAATTGTCATCATAATTAACAAAAATGATCAATCTAGGTTGTTCCATCTCTATTGGGGAGTTCTCCATCTCTTCTTCATAAAAGATCCCATCAACATGGATGTCTATGAAATCAATTGGATCCTTTACTATGCAGAAGGGGAGATCTGATTCCTTTATAGGACATGTGCCCAACTCAATGGGCTCAGAAGGGATCACCTCACAATATAAGGATGTAAGGTTCTAGCAGTGGTAGAATCACCTCATCAGGTTCAACCAGATGTGGAAAAAGAGGTGTTTGAGTGAGTTAATAGTGCTCTTGATGATGAAGCTTTTCAAAAGAATCCATCAGTGCATGTATGGGAGGTGATGGTACATTGGTCACAATAGGCTCAACCAAGATGGGATGATTATTGCAAACATCCAAATATGGACCTACAACTGAGAAGGGTGGTGGAGTCTTATGTTGTTGGGATGTTCTTTGAGCCCACTAGTCTTTAACCTTTTTGTTAAAAGATTCTTGATTCATGAATTTATCAACATAGGCCTCCATCCACTAATTTTCAGACTTATATGGATAGTCAGGGCCCCATACAGCTGCGGCCCTAGCTAAACAAAGTTCCTCATTTACGACATCCTGAATTTCTTTAAAACACCTATCCATCTCCTGATCAAGGTTGTGTGGAATCTCAACTATATCACATTGGACTTCTTCTAAGGGTGGCGGTTCATTATAGAGAAAAGGTTCGAATGAAGTAGATTGGCCATTAGAATCAACTAGATTAACATCCACAATGGAAGTGATTGGTGGAGCTTTAGGTATTGGAGTTGGTTCTACTAGATTGAAGATGATATAATCATCGTCATCATCATCTATTAAAATCATCCTTAGCCTCTCTGGTTCCATATTAAAAAATCGCGTCGCGGAATTGGCGTTCGGGGAGCGTCGCATGCACAAATGAAGCAGTTAATCGTGTATAGAAAAAAAAAATGGACTACCGGAATGGAAACTCGGCAGAAAGAGGAGTCGCACTTCTGGAATGTTACTCGGAAGGCATAAAAAATAAAAAAAAGTTTTTGAAAATATTTTTGGGGGTTCGAGAAAACAATATGTTGTCCCTGGCAAAGGAGCTAAATTGTTAATGCGTCGCTTAGCACTTACAATCACTATGATGTTTATCCTAGAGTTTAATCCTTTTTCTACTTCCGATTAAGGCTAGTATAGAAGGGTCGATCCCACAGGACAACTTTTTAAGATTGTTTCTTTTATCTCAATTATTTTGAAGAACTATTTTATTATTTTTTGTATTTTTTAAGATTTGGAACGGGAAGTAAAAGTCAAGTTTGGGGTTGGTGATTAACACTAAGGAATGAAATGCAAGAATGAAAATGCACTTACAAGAATAAAAATGCACAAGGAAATTTTAAGATTATTGTTTGCACAAGAAAAACTATATGAATGAAAAGACTAGGAATTAAAGAAAGCCAAAGTATGCGGTGATTGAATCAAGAGATGGAGATCAAGGCGTTAGAGGTTTTCACCACCTTAGTCAAGACAAAATAAACTAATCCTTAAAAACGACAGATTCGATGAAGGCAAGTGAATTAATAAAAATCCACTAAAGATAGACTCCACATGTGCCCATTGATCCTGGTGCTCATTCTTCTTAGTTCATCATCCTAAAAGAATAAGATTCATGGTCGTTTCAAAACTCCTATGCGATTGGGTTTGTTGTTCTAAATTCGAACTTCCACGGTCATATCCATCCAGATTAACTTTTAATCAAATCAATTAATTACTTTGATAGATCAATTAGTTATCAAACCCAGAAGCCATCTAGAATCGTTTTTTAGGAAAAGTTGATAAAGCCATGGCTAAGGGGTTATTCCCCTTGTCTCGATAGAAAAATACTCACTCATGGAGAAGGGGGAGACGGAGGAAGAAAGTACTGAAGCCATAGTCTAGCCCAAAATCAGGAGGTAAATCCTTATACTAGAGACAATAAAATGGATTAGTTCTTAGTTCCTTGCTCCAGAATTAAAGAACGGACAAAAGAAGATTAAGACTAAAGCGGAATGAAGAGACAAGAACCAAGTATGAAAGAACAATGCTTTAAATAAAATCTACTTTATTACAGAATAAGAAGATGATTACAAGAATAAATGCTTCAGAATCCCCACACAAAGAGAAAATCCAAGATACCCAAAGAGGAGGAAGTGCCCCTCCTTTTATAGGAGAAGGAGGGGGTATACATTAGGTTTAGGACAAAAGAAATGGTTGTCGGTGGCTGCTAACTTTCTAGATCTAATCAATAGAGGAAACAATTCATTGCTTTGCATTCCTTTTGCATTAATTTCCTGAAATAGAAATTTCAAGCGTATTTTTGGGCCAGATAAAAATTCTGAAGCGGAAAAAAAATATATTTTTCCTGTAGATAATTGAATTATATTTCCAACGCATACTTGCATAATAAATTTTGCCTTAGGATGTGAGAGTTATACTAATTTTGGTGAAAGGTATATACTAAAATCAGACTCTGTGGGAAAACGTAAGGCTACTTTCACTAGTTAATTGCACAGCCAAATAAACACCAAAATTGTCCAAAATATGTCTTTTTTGTAGCCAATAAAATTTATTTTCATTCCATACTTTATCTTGAAATTTGACCTTTAGACGCAAAAGTTATGGCTATTTTAGTGACGAGTATCTCAGGCACTACGGGAATATTTGAAAAGCCTCATATCTTCATCTTTTATTTTCTCGATTTAATTACTTAGATAATTCCTAAAAATTAAGAAAAATATCATAAGAATTTAGGAAAAGTATATCAAGAAGACGAAAGTGCTATTTATTTTTGAATTAGCTAAAATTAACAAAAAAGTCCTAATTAATTATTCTAAATAAAGCAAAAATAAGAGATGAATATGCATTCATCAAAATACCCCAAACATAAACTTTGCTCGTCCCGAGCAACATTAAAATCAAGAAATACTTTCAAGACATACTCTCAACCTATCATCCTCACTCTCCTAACAATCACTTGATTCCTTCCACCAAAATATGGCCAAGCGACCCTGACTTACTGAATTCACAAAAAGTGACTTTTATATTTCCTACTTCATAAACTTGCATTTATTCAAGACCTGCAATAAAACAGATTTTCATTTCACTTTTGCATTTGGTACTCCAATTTTTTTTCAAGTTTTACACAAGAATAGGGCTGATTTGGATGGTTGGGGTTTTTGTAGTTTTCCCCTGTGTAGAAAATGGGAGTGAAGGAGGTATGAAAGAAGGACAGTCTCTCCTCTATTTGACTCGAGACCTTTTTATTTAGTGGACATGTAGTTACATTGGCCGCATTTTTTTTCTTTGATTTTTGGTGATACACCCAATTGTGTGGGTATGGAAGAAGCGGAAGAGGGGGAAGGGGTGCCACCCCAAACTTAGCCTTTTGGGCATTATTGGCTTTTTTTTCCTTTTTGAAGAATGGAAAGATTTGGAAGTGGTCGAAGAAGAGTAGAAGAGGCTGTTCTTGTGCAACTTTTTTTTTCATCTTTTTTTTAGAGTACCATGCATTGGTAGCTTGCCATATTTTCCAAGGAGTGATTATTATTTGAGGTCCTAAGTGACAGGAGGATTTCTAGTCATGAAAGTTTCAAAATTTTAGTTGCAAGGCAGTTACATCATTAAGGGGAGTATTTTGACAAATGATCATATCAAGGCCGACTAGATAAATGCCATTTTGCAACAAAAGAAATAAAATTATGGCTTACTAGATAATGGCCATGAACAAAGCAACTATATGCAAAACCAAAAAAAAAGTGGAAATAATGCAAAAATGAAAAGATAAGGGGGTGGAATAGAATCATACCACCCACCTCCACCCCAAACTTAGATTTTTGCTTGTCCCGAGAAAAACCCAAACCCGAGATGGAGGGAAGGAATTTGTTGGGTTCACCAAGAGGTCCTGGTAGCTCCAAATATGTCCATCTGAAGGGAATGTCGATGATGGCTGGAGTTTTAATTAGAGGAGCTTCATGGTACACCCAATGGATGGGTAGTCGCGGAATCCTAAAAAGGTTTTCTGAATGATGTTGTGTATCACCTCATAGTCCTTCGAGTAGGATCCACATATCTTCCTTCAGCAGTGAAAGTAGTGTTGGAGATGAATGTGGATTGGGGGGATTGGTAGGTGCCAGTGTTGGTATGTATGCCCTGAGAGCCAATCATGGGATGATTGGTGGGATACATTAAGATTGATTTCATAAACATCAAAGGCAAGCTTCCAATTCTTTCTGGTTCATTCATATGAAATAGTGATAGCAAATATTGAATGTCTATAGAATGATAGTACTCAATGACGTATGCTTTCAGGTTAAAGACCTGAACGATGAGATCATACAGATGCTAAGAGTTTGTACATTCTTGTTATGTCCCTAGTTGGATGTCATTGTGGAAGGTAGATAGACAACAATGACATACAAGACTAGATTGTGGTGTTGATTGATGACATAATCTCATTAGTCATGATATAGAGATATCAAACCAAACACATAGGTACTTGTTAGAGAACAAGTGTACAGGACAGACCCACCGTGAGTTTGACACATGGAACCATGACATGGTAGTCACAGTCAGAACTCACAGTGATGGTAGTGAGTGTGATTCTTTGACCTGAAATTACTACACTCAACACTTGTCGTTGGGCACACTTTGACATCATCAAACGCAGTCATGAAACATGGGTTGTTATAAAGGTGATGATTGGGTGTCTTTGACACATGGGGCTTTTGAGGGGTGAGTGATAGATATGGGATTTGTTCCTCCTAAGGGAGTTTGATATCCATGGGCGGTTGATGAGTAGGATTGAGAAAGGCGTGCATGCATGTGTGAATCAATATGTGATATTGATGTCATACATATCTCTTCCAATCTACTCTGAGATCAAGAAAGTGAATGAATGTTGACAGGATGACTGTTCCATGCCTCAAGTTCATTCGGGATATCAGTGATAAAGGAATTATACATTCACTATAACACCATTCACAGATTGTAGGATTGAAAGTTGTTCTCCAACATTCTATTTCACTTGGGTAGCATTGATGTGTGACTAGGCACCACTCTTTACTTGTGAAGTCATTAGTGTTATGGACTTTAACTGCCAACGTGAAATGGACCTACAGGGTCACACACATAACATTTAACCTGGAAGAGGAGTTTTGTCCACAAACAATGTTTAGATTGATTACTAAAGGAGTTTAGTAGTTCAATTAAACACTCAATTAATTGATAGCTTACTGAGATAATGTTCAAGGTGTTGGACACATTGATTGGAGTATCAGATTGATTGAAACTGACTGATTCTGCACAATCTGCACTCCCAACCGATCGGCTCATGTGATGAACCGATCAGATGAGCTTGGTGAATTGATCGGCTCAAGTGGTGAGTCGGTCGGCTCATGGACAGGGTGAAATGATCACTTGAAGTGTTGAAATGATCGGTTCAATTTTTGCAACCGACTAAGTTGGGAAAGTAGGATTGGTGAGAAATTTCCTTTCGTTTCACTTGCCCAATTTGATTGGAACAAGGATTGGTATTTGATACCAATTAGAAACAAAAGAAGAAAAGTCAATCGGAAACTGATCAAGACCACGAACTGACCGGTTCAGAAGTGAACTGACCATTTCATGGGTCCCAACCGATCGGTTGAGGTGTCAACCGACCGGCTCAGGTCCCCAACCGACTGTTTCAAAAATGAAACGATCGGTTCATGTCACACAGTTGGTTGTTTTTGTGGAAAATCTCAAACCCTTCTACTCCTGCATTAGTCTCGCATTGCCCGGGATGGAGAACCCTGTCCCATGACCCTCCTATATATAGGGGTATTGGGGGCTTCTCAAAGAACAACACAGTGCAACCAGTTGCTCTGTAAAATTGTTGTTCTTTTTGGTTTTGGCAACCGAGAGAGAGCCCGAGAAAGTGCTACCCGATAAGGGAGGCACAACAAGGGAAAGACAACTACCGAAAGTGAATGGTGGCAGGAGTGTGTTTCGGTGACTAGTACACTGACAGGAGGGTGCGACTCCTTCCAATTCCTTGTGAGACAAGGACATTGGAATTCCAGGTGGTCTGTGTGAACTACTCCAGAGGCGGGAGACTTTTACCGCTCAGTGGACAGCTGTCAATCCCGACAGTCCCGGTGAGACCAGGAGTTGTCAGTCCCGGTGCGACCAGGAGCTGCACAGACACCGTCCAAGACTGGAGGTGAAGACCGCGGAAGCCACGAGGTATTGTCGCCGAGCAAGCCTCGGGACAAGGTATGATTCCACAAACCATCATTTCCTATTGTATAGACGTTGACGCGTTTCCTTGTTCTGGGTTTGGGGAGGAGAAAAGTTTTGTTTCCGCTATCTTCTCTACCTCCTCTAAAACCCAACAGTGGTATCAGAGCCACGGCAACTGCTATATACTTTAGGATTATCGATATGATTGATTTTGGTTTGTCACCTATATTTATTGCATACAATGTGAATAATATTGGCTTTATGCATGTCCAATCCTGAATCCACAAATCCCAATTTACATATATGATATGTATTATTAATGCACTCGATACGCGTCGCCCTTAAATGAGTTTTGTGGTGGATGTATAGCATGGTTATGGCCAATAAACCCTATATGTGTATGGTTGTATGTGGTTGCTTGCATCTCGGTCTGCACACCGATCTTCCTTCTCCTATTCCTGATGTAACTCGAAATAATTCAAGATTTTTTTCCTACCTTTACTCCCCTCAAATGTAACTCCAGGTTTCTCCTTTTACAATGTAAAATAGGATAGAATTTTATTTCATGTTATGTCAAAGAATGGAGGACATCCTGACGACAGCTGAGACGATCAGTTCATGGCATGAACCGATCGGTTGACGTTCGAGACGATCTATTCAAGGAGTGAGCCGATCGGTTGATGACCAGTTCGAGGAGAGAGACGAGCGGGTGGCGGCCCTAATGAGATGCACGATGACCAGACGACCCGATCGGTTGGAGGAGCCAACTGATCGGCTGGTGGCACCCAGCCGACCAGTCTAATGGCGAGCCGATAATTCATGTGATGAGTTGATCAAACCCAGAAAGGCAAAGCACAGAGTTCATCTTGTAAATAGATGACCATGATTCCTCTTGGCTCGAGGAATCCCATTAGGATGGCCATAATCATCACTTTTATCATTTTGCATGTTTTCTGTGGGATATAGCATGTGTATGATACATACTATGTATTGTGGTGATTGGGTATGTATATGTATATAAATCAAAATCCCTCATTAAATATTAAGTTTTAGATGCCTTCCAAATGCGACACACGTGAAAAGCTTGATCGACCAAGTGTGGTCACGCTGTAGCGTGGTGCACCGTCTATCTCGTGGAAGCGTGAAGGATGAATGTGTGGGTCTGCCCTAGTAGGGTGAATATTCATCGTGTTTGCTTTGGGTCAGACTTAACAAGGTGATCTAGATGGGATCTAGTACCTTGAGGCATGGAGGAGATCATGGCAAGGAGTTGCATATGACATCTTATCAAGAGTTTCATATGATGCAATTGGTAAGAGTTGCCTACCTGAGAGATCTATGTTGTGGGTGACAGCCATAGCTGGTCCATGGCTTAGAGGATTTAAGGATCTTTCCCACTAGAAGGTTGTACGCTGCAATCTTCCGAATTGATGGTGAGGTCAATCAATTTGAACTAAAATAGTGGGAGCAATAATTAATTAAAGGCCTAATTATATCGTCAACTTTTCAAATCAATCAAATAAGTCAAAAAATGAGTTTTTGGACTAAAATTGCATATTTTCCATTTCTGGTACAAATGACAACAAACAACAATCACTTTTCTTTGTGATCGGTCCTTGAAAAGGACAGGCTAAATAGGACAAACTTCCACGACTGGTATAGGACATTGAGAATTGTTCTCACTCAAGAGTGAAAGCTCTATGTCCTGGATACTCCAATTCCAGAAGAACCTGCTCCTAATGCACCAAAGCCACAAAGGGATGCTTACAAGAAGCATTCTTATGATGCCATTGATGCAAAGTGCTTGATGTTGTGCTCTATGAACCACGAGTTGCAGAGACAAAATGAGAACATGGGTGTCATTGAGATGATTCAGCATCTCAGGAACATGTATGAAGATCAAGCACGGCAAGAGAGATACGATGTTTCAAGGGCACTGTTCAAGTGCGTCATGACATAAGGAGATCCAGTTGGTCCTCACATACTCAAGATGATTGGGTATGTGGAGAACCTGACAAGACTAGGATTTCCACTGAGCCAAGAGTTGGCTACTGACGTGATACTGCAATCGTTGCCAGAATCCTACAGTCAGAGTTGTTGGGCATGTTGAGGACAGCCGAGACAGAGATGAAGAAGGACAAGCCTAAGTTTGTGATGGTGATCACGAGAAAGAAAGGCAAGTTCAAGTGTAAGGGCAAGGGCAAAGCTAAGAAAGGTTCTGATGCTAGCCAGGATCCCAAGTCGTCTTCAGCTCTCAAGGCCAAGGGAGGCGTGACCAATAAAGGCAATTGCCACCATTGTCAAAAGCCAGGACATTAGAAAAGGAATTGTCCTCTCTATCTGGAAGAACAAAAGAAGAAGGAGGCAACAAACGTCTCTACTTAAAGGTGTCATGAAAGTAAACTTGTAACACTTTTGAGGTATATGATACCAAGATGTAAAGTGTAAAGCACGGAATAAATGGGGCAAGTGTTGCCGCCATAGATAGGAGTACTTTAGTTTATTTTCAGCCTAAAAGGCATGTAATACAGTTATGAACTGCTATTTCATATTTGCCAATAGATAGAAACACTTTATTTTTGCATATTGTATGACAATAATGGCAATCAATAAAGAGATGTTTCAATTTCTAAAGATATGATCTTTGTGGCAATGCGTTGTTTATCTTGTGGTATTTGATATGCATAAGATAAAATGATACCTAAAAGTTATAGATAACTCAAACAATCAAATTAGCATGAATAATGAGAAATTCATTTCTAGTTTCCATGTGATGGATAAATCTAGACTCTTTTGGTTAGAGAACCAATAAGGGACATGAATATCTTGGACATGATTAATCAATCTTCACTAAAGGTAGTGGGAGAATGATTATCCTATTAGGTATGATACATGTGATGTATTTACATACCTATTGGAACAAATGATAATACTTCAAATGGTGTTTAGAGAAATACCAATATGAATATCTTGAAGTGTTCAAGATTATCATAGATGAAGTGCAAATTTGGTAAAGTGTTAATTCTTGATGAGATCAATGAATGAAATATTTGGACCAAATGTTTGAGATCCTTATGAGTGATTATGATAGTGTATCATAGTGAACTCATGATTAAGGCATGGTGATGTCTAAATCAAGAAGGAATCATACTCTAAGGAGTTAGAGAATGATTATCAAATAAATGAATTCTTCTTAATAAAAGAATACCCCTCACTAATAAAAGAAATTAAGAATCAAAAGGGTTGTGAATTCTTATATCCTTACACCTCAATTATCTATGTGATGAGTTGTTCATGTGATGAGTCAACTATCTAGATGAATATGAGGAACCGAATTTCGAGTTATGGTATATGACCATGACATCCTAAATGTCATTAATGTGAACCATAATGTATGACCTTGATGGTAGCACCCATTGGATGAAATCAATACGTGCAAATGAATCTTAAGTGTTAAGACACATGGATACCATTTTGAGAAGGATGATGCATGTTGATTGCAACCTAATGACTGAGGCATTTGGCATATGGATACTAAAACTACATTCCTATGAGGAATAAAACAAGGATGCGTACGTGACACAACCTATAAGGTTTATGAATCCACTAATGCAAATGAAGTCTATAAGTTACAATGGACTAATCAATGTGATTGATTGAGTACAAGCAACTCAGAATTGGATCTTTACTTTGATGACACAGTCAAAGGGTTTGACTGATATGTCAAAGATAAAGAAGGGATATGTGATTTAGTGGGAGCGTGTTCACATTCCACATGTTGATGTGAAATGGAAATGTTCTAGAATGGAAATCCAAAAGTGGAAATTATCTTTAAGGAAGATCGAGATGTTTCCTATGTGATAGGAATAGAGATCTATAGAGATAGTTCTTGAAAACCTCTTGACCTGAAAAGAGAAAGCGTACATTGGCAATATGTACTGAAGGGTTCAGTATGCACAGATTAAGTGGGAAAAAACTTATCCATGTTACATGGAGTTAGTATCCCAAGGCCAAGTGTCCAATTCTTATGAAGAATGGGAACACTAAGAATAGATGTGGATGTATTATGTATGTAATCATCCCATTATCTTGCATGGCAAGAAAAAAATGCATTCATCATCTTATATGTATGACATGGGAATATGATGTGCTCATCCTGAAAACTCATATGTGGCACATGATGAGTGGATCTTTGTCTACTTCCAATAAGGGTTACTGGAATACCATGAGAACTTGATAAGTATTTGTGAAGCACTAGTTCTATGGAGATAAGGAGGAGTTCAATGTAAAGAGTTACATTGATGCAAACTTCTGAAAGGACAGAAAATTAATCGCAAAATATATATAGGATATATAAAAGTGAAAGTTTGTTGATAATTGGAAGTGTTCCCATAAAATCATTTAAAAGGAAGTGTCCAGTATCTATGCGTTAGAGAACAACAGTGGATACTATATGGATCTGGAAGTTCATGAGATGAACTTATAGATATTCTGCTCATTGATGACAAGTATGGAATCCTTGATCATGCAATGTGACTAAAGGTTAGCAAAGGAATATTAGATTGCATATTACAACAACTCCATCTCATACGTGTGACGTATAGTGAAGAGATGAGAGACATGCAATTTATACTAACTTTGGTAAGGTATTGCTATTACTCACTATGATAGCACTAGAGTAGAGTAACATGTGGGACATGTTTGAAGATCACTATGAATATGATTCAAGGGTGATTGGCTCGCAGTGCAAGTGGGAGTCTGTTGGTATGTATGCCCTGAGAGCCAATCATGGGATGATTGGTGGGATACATTAAGATTTATTTGATAAACATCAAAGGCAATCTTCCAATTCTTTCTGGTTCAGTCATATGAGATAGTGACAGAACAGATTGAATGTCTAGAGAACGATAGTAGTCAATGACGTATGCTTTCAGGTTAAGGACCTGAACGATGAGATCATATGGATGTTAAGAGTTTGTACATTCTTGTTATGTCCCTACTCCGATGTCATTGTGGAAGGTAGATAGACAACAATGACACACAAGACTAGATTGTGGTGTTGGTTGATGACAAAATCTCATTTGTCATGATATAGAGATATCAAACCAAACACTTAGGTACTTGTTAGAGAACAAGTGTACCAGATAGACCCACCGTGAGTTTGACACATGGAACCATGACATGGTAGTCATAGTCAATACTCACAATGATGGTGGTGAGTGTGATTCTTTGACCTGAAATCACTACACTCTACACATGTCGTTGGGCTGTTGACTCAAGGTCAATTAGGTCAATGTTGACTCACATCTAAATTGACTAAACCCGTGTTTTGATGATGACTAACCATTCCACATATTGGTTTCTAATGTCTCTACTTAAGTGATTTCAGATTAGGTATAGACACACTCCAATTGCCCTAACTTGCGCATATCAAATTGGAGAAAAGACAAGTCAAAGTCAATACAAGTGCACATTTTTGTAATATGATGTATATCCATTAGAATCATGTTATAAATCACTTGTAATGATTGTATGACATGTAATTAAGCTTAGAAAAATATCAGGAGCACTTAGATTGAATATTAGAGCACTTTAGATGCAACTTAGAAAATTGATTACAGACACTTTGTCGGTCGAGTTTCCCAGCCTGAAAACTCGACCGATCATCCTTGATCAATTTTCTGGAGATTGCATCGGTCGAGTTGTGTTTACACAGAACTCGACCGATGGAGTAACTGACCAAGTCAATCATCATTGGTCGGTCGAGTTTCCTTAGGACAAACTCAGCCGATGGTCTGAATATCGACTTTGTCTTTTACTCTATCGGTCGATTTACCCTTATAGAAAATCGACCGATTGCACTGTACGGAAAAGTGCAGAAAAATGTTCTTATCCATTGTGGAATTGCAACAAGTGAAAATAGATCTGTTGCAAGCCACAAAATGGCTAGTTTTCATTCTCAAGTGTTCCCAAAGGCTAAGAGGCATCCCCAGCTATAAATAGGACCCCTTGGGCTTCATTCCAAGGTTGAGCATGCATTGCAAACTCTATGTGAGGCTCCTATTCTATAGTTGAGTGCTTCCTACAGCCTCCTCTCTGTCTCTAAGCTTAATCACTTGCTACATCCATTAGAGTGAGTAGGAAATTTGTAAGAGAGCTAGTTCTATATGTATATCTTGTGAGGCTCTCACTTCCACCACCTCCCCATCTGTCATTTGCAATCATGAATATGAAGGTTCTCTCTCTTGTCCGAGAGAGGTGAAGAAAAACAAGGGAAGGAGTCCCTTGGTGAAGATCAAGGCTGAAGACTTGGAGCTAGACAGGGTAAGCCCTTGGAGAAGTCAGAAGACTCAAGCTCAAGTGGGTAAGACCTTGGTGGAAGTTTCTCTGAGTGAAGGTGAAGCCAAAGGCAGAAGATCCAAGAAGAGTGGGTAATTCCTGCAAGGCTGAAGACTTGTGCAAGAGTGGGTAAGTCCTTGGAGAAGGCCGAAGACTCTTGTAAAGTGGGTAAGTCCTTGGTAAGGTTGAAGACTCTTTGTATTGGATAGGTAAGTCCTTTGGTTGGTCATGTATTGTATGTCTTATGAATGAATATAAGAGTGCAATAGTTTGGAAGTCCTAGAGGTTGACCTCTCTAGGCAAGTGAAGTGACACACTTCTAGTTTGAAGTGTGGAACCACTCTAAATAGCTTGTCTCTTGGTGTATGTTCAATCTCTATCTCCCTTTCTATGTATGTTTTAGTTGCACACAAATTTCCTATTTACCAACCTTATATTGTGATATATCTTGAAGGTTTAATGAATTTTGTTTAAGTGCTTTCATCTCTATTCACCCCCCCTCTAAAGCATATATTCACCCATCTAGGATCCAACAATTGGTATTAGCGCGGGTGTTCTCCAAGCATAATTCAACAAGTAGGAGAAGATGGGTGACTACCTAGGAGGGAGATTCTCGACCAGCCTTCCAATCTTTGATGGGAGAAATTTCCTCTATTGGAGAAGAAGGCTTCAATTCTACATCCAAGGATCAAGTCTTGAGATGTGGCAAATGGTGAACAGCCCATACGAGCAACCGAAGATAAGGATTGAAGAATGGGATGAAGATACCTTGAAGAAAACAACCTTGAATGCTAGAGCCATGCACATCCTCTATGCCTCCATGACCCCCACCGAGTTCAACCAGATTTCTTCATGTGAAACAGCCTACGAGGTACGGAGAAAGCTTTGCATCACTTATGAAGGGACATATCAAGTGAAGGAAAGCAAAGTCTACATGCTCAAAGGGCTGTTTGAGAACTTCAAGATGGGAAAGGAGGAGAGCATAGCCAACATGTACTCAAGTCTGACCGGCCTAAATCGCGCGTCCTAAAATTGGAGGCGTATTTGAGGTAGTCGAGCCTTCACATTTATAACCCAAATCCTTCTAGGCCCCCGCAACTTTGTTTACGGGGTCGAAGTAGTAATACAGGGTCGAACACAGGGACAAGGTGGGTCGTGTTGACGACTCTGAATCGACACTCTACACTCCGGTGGGTATAAAGAGATATTACAGTTCCCCGAAGAGGAACAACAAGCTGTCACGATTAAATCAAAGAAAACTATCTCCAACTGGAGTTACAAGAAAGATTAAGATTTTGTCATTTAGCAGTTTTTAGGAATTTTCATGCAACAAAAAATAGAAAGATAAACTGCAGTTTAAGGCGTAATGCAAGGGATAAGACTTCAGTAAGACAAGTGGTAGCAGTAACACCCTGCACCCCTCCTCTCAGAGCGGGTGCCTCTAACCAAGCTTCAACACCCCTCTCGAGGTTGCTGGGCTCAAGTTAGAGTGGAATGATACTAAAACAACTCCGTTCCGGGCACTCTCGTACTCCAGAACCGGACCAAACACTAGAGCCACAACCCAACTCTCGAAGTAGTTGCGACGGGAAAGACGATTCGGTAGCTAAGCGAAACGCGATCCAAAACATGCAAGCTAGAGTTCGGATATCCAACACAGCAGTTACCCAATCATAAGGCACCAAGCATTAAACAAATAGCAGTTAAGAATTTCTATTTCCATAAGCAATAAGGGTCTTAATACAATGCATAAGCTAAGAATTTAAATAACAGAATTAAAGATAGATGTCGCCTTCTTAATGTAGAAGAACGACAAACTACTGTAGCTCTCCTGCCCGATATCGGTCAGGAGCCGAGCCCGATACGGTAGTGTCGGGCGGCACCCCCTCTCGGGCAGCGCCGATTGACGACTGACGGTATCGCTCAAGGACCATGGCCGATACGCTTATGTCGGGCGGCGCACCCTCCCGGGCAGCACGCACGACGGGCAGAGCGTATCGGGTTCGGTATCGTGTCGGGCAAAGAGTCACGAGTCTACTGTGGGGCACTCGTGTCGCTCATCTTCGTTGGCCGATATCGGCCCGTAGTGTCACCCGGGGCAACACTAAGTGAACCATCCCTTCCCTCTCAGGATGAGGGAAAGCTCACCTAGTGTCGCCCGGCACAAGCACTGGGGCGCGGTACTCTTGCTCTCACATCTTCCTTCGAAGGTGGCTCTCGAACTGTCTTGTCCGAACTATCCGACTTTGTGAATTGTCTATCTGTCCGACCGTCTTTTCGGCTTCCTGTAGCTGCTATTTATAGGCGGTGGTTGAAGGAGTTATGGCACTCGAAGTGCCACGTAGCTCCTCCATACGCCGGTCGATGGATGTGGATGGACGATACAGATGCATCTTGGTGCGAGGTGCTGGCTATCGGTCACGTGGCGGGTGGCACGCCTTCCGGTGGGTGGCCGTGTCGCCCGACGAGCTAGGTTGTCGGTGCGGCTTTGGCTCCCTGTCGGGTAGAAGGTGTATCGGCCGGCACGTTCCTTTCGTACAGCACCCTTCTCCGTCGAGCATCCTTGTGTCGCCCAGCCCCTGTCAGGCTGGGGTTGTATCGGGCGACAGGAAGGCCGAGGTGGGCTTAGACTTATTGTGGGTCGGGATCGGCCTTATTGCACAAAAATGAGGAAAACTCTGTAGAAGATAGGAAACTTGGAGTAAGAGCGTTGCTTGGCCAATTATTGTGAAAATGCATACAAAAGAGAGGAAAATAGCAGAAAAGGGTAGTTTTGATAACAGAATAAAGGGAAAAAACGTCACAAAATTTGGTGTTATCAACTCCCCCAAACTTAGCTTTTTGATTGTCCTCAATCAATATTTAAACTAAACTTTGTGTTGCTTCATCCTGCACAGTAAAACTTTAAGGCTAAAAGGTAGCACAAGATTTGCGATGTCTTGGAGGTAATGTTGTCTTAATGCGAACAAAAGACCTTGCCCTACTTGCCTTATTATTTAAGTAAAATTTTTCTTCTCCACAGCTTCAGCGAGACTTTGGTGTATGATTCCAAAGTTAGCTTCCACACCAAACAGCTTTATTTTAGGGGCAGAAAGTTGTGTATAGGGTAGGCTAAGGCTTTTTGGGTTTTTCTTCTTGTTTCCCATCAGTCCATCCAGGTAAGGGTCCGTTAACGGGCAAGTGGTCCCTGCAGTCCAAGCCAGTTGGCTTTAGAGCAGTGATTTCACATCCTACGTACCACTGCCCCGGATCTACCATGCCTAAAGATGGGTACTTTTGGAAAACAAGTGTGTATATATATATATTTATTTTTTTTTTCTTTTCTTTTATTGGGCACAACTCTCATGCTTTTATTCACACTCATAAGGCTTCTTTCTCTTTTTGGGATTTTTGCTGGGTAAGGGAAAACAAAAGAGATTTTTGCTATTTGGGCAGCTTTTTCCTTCTCCATACTCGTCTCTTAGCTGTTTGCGAGATTATTATTTTTCGAAAATTTTTGGATGGCAAGGCACAATATTTTGTTTGTTTGAGATAGCATTATCAGAAAGATATGACAGAACTTTTAACTCGTTAAATATACAGAAAGTAAACTTTGCAAGAAGTCACAACAAGTTTTTATTGTTATTATAGCAACTTTGCACATATGCAAGTATAGGGAATCATAGGCAAAAATTTTCAAAGTTTTCAAGACTTTTGGCAAGAAGGAAAAAGGTTGTGTAAGAAGTTATATGTACACAAAAAGGGTTATATGTTATATGTACACTAAAAAAAAGTTATATGTACACTAATTGAAATGGATAGGACGAGGGTATCAAAGGAGAAAAGTTTTGTACCTCCCTCACTGGTACATACCCCCCCCCCCCAAAACTTACTCCACACTCTGTCCCAGAGTTGTGAAGTAGATGAGGTAAGGAAATGTTAATCAGTGCGGGTTAGATGATCAGCACGCCTGGGCTAGATAAGAGCTCCCACACATATTCTCCTCTTTTGCTGTGATAGTCGATGTGGAGGAGCTCATCAGGCATTGCCTCGTTTGCCATCCATTCCAGGACGAAGATGCCGCAGTCGTTGGATAGTTGAATTTTCTACGGGCTGCGGTGGCAGAACTGGAGTTCATGCCAGCTTCTTGCTTGCATTCCCAGGAATGGTTGTATCAGCGCTGCTATATCGATATAGTACTTTCGTACTAATCATTCGAGAGATGTCAGCGCTGTCGATGTACAAGGCACTGGATGGTCTTTGTTTCTGTCCGAGCTGTTGTAGAAAATCCCTGCTCGTTGTTGGGTGTACACCGTTAAGAGCGTCCAGTGGTTGTTGTGCAGGATTGGAAGGAGAATGGTATCCGGGACTCTGCATTCCAACTCTGCTAGGAAAGCTTCCTTCGCCCCTTGCTCATCGGCTAGGCAAATGTCGTTGAACAGCATTGGATCTGCTATGCATGCATGTGCAGACTTGTTTCGTAGTATCTGGATGTAGGCGACCGCCACAGATAACGCCAGACATCCTCCCTCTTTTACCATGTCCCTTAAGTCGTCAATCGGGACTATGACATCGCCTGCCGAGTAGGCTACGTATGCAGGGTTGGAGTCAGCCAACTTCATGTGGATTTCGTTGACCTGTTCCTGCGTGAGGGTAGCGCATGAGAAACGATTGAAGTTGTGGATCGACTCCTCCTTGTCCTGGGGCGAGGCTTGTTCGTCGTGTCCGAAAACTTGTCACAAGATGTTTATCTGTTTTCCTACCCCACAGACGTTCGTCTCTGCTTCTGCTTCTTTTTCAGGAGGGCTGCTGTGTTGAGATGACTCTTCTTCTTGTTCACTTTCCAACAGCTCTTCTGGTATCCCCATGTCTCGGAAGTAGCGCTTGTCCTTTATCAGCAGCAAAGCATATTTGCTTCTGAGACTGTAGAAGTTATTATTCTGGAGTTTCTTGAAGTATCCGAAGATATGTATCATCTCCATGGCTCTGAGGACTATGAATGTGCTATTTCCACTTCCCTCCTCTTCTTGGACTGGGAAGTCCCTTAGTGAGTAGAAATTCCAGACGCCGCTGTGGCGCTGAACTCCATACTTGATGACCCGGTGGAGACGTAGCGGAAGCAGTCTTAGCTTTACGTCCTTTGGGTGTAGGAACGTACTTCCTGTGTGCGGGACCTCTTTGCTGCAGCAGCAGTGCAGTTGGACATCATGATTTCGGAGGTCGGCAATGCACAGGAACCAGTTGTTTCTGTGTTTGTAAGGGGCCAGCACCAGTTTCAGATTGTGCACTTCAATGTAATCCAACATACTTTCTACCGGCATAGAATTGTACAACCCCATCATTAGTCTTCTTGCTAGGGTCGGGGTGGCAGTGTAAACTGTATGTTGGCCTTTCTTCTCGTCGGCGTTTTCTATAATGGCCCCTTGTAGTACTCTGAACAACCTCTTCCCTATGACGGCCTTGGCGCGGAAGATGTTTCTCAGAGTTCCCCGCTGCACCGAGAAATAACTATCGCTCTAGAGTATCTCTTCCTCGTCGGCTTGCGATCTCAGGACCATGTTGAGTAGGTTCTGGTCTCTGATCGTTAGATACCCTATGACCCTTCTGTCAAAGTCAGTCATTTTGAAGGAGGGTATCTCTGTCGGTGCGGAGAAATCGGTGAGGTCAGCCCTTGAACTCCTTCCTCTGGGGAGGTGTCTTTCGTTTGCAGTGCAGATGTCCCCCCCTTCTCCCTCGGATTCATCAGAAGAGCCCTCCCCGATGCTGATATCTTCGTCGTTATCCTCAGATTCGTCAAAGGGGGCTGAGGGAGCGGCCTCATTCAGGTCAAAAGGGCTTCCTTGTCTGGTTGGAGTTTCATAGCCTTGCCCTTGTGATGAATTTCCTCCAGGTGCTGATGAAGATCTGCCGGAGGAGGAGGTGGATGATGACGATCCTGACGACGCTCTTGAAGACGAGGATTGAGAGCCCGGACCAGGAGGCGACAGCGATCTTCTCGGTTGCCTTGGGGCGGGGATGGTCGTCCGCCCTGTTCAGCCTCCCCTCGATCTCGCTAAGGCATTGCAGAACTTATTGTAACGTGGCATTCACTGCCTCTAGCCGGCCAGGTAGGCTGGCCAAAACCAGCAACTCTCATTCCTGGCTATCCAGCCTTTGTTCCAAAAACGAAAACTTGCGGGTTAGGGAAAGAAATGTAGTAGAATGGTTTTCTGTTACCTCCTGCAAGAAATCGAGTTCTTGTCCCAGCATCATTCTGAGAGAAGGAGGGTTTTCCACTTGTCTCCCCTTCGACCTCGAAATGCTCCTCCCGCGCGATGGTCTGCCCGACGAGGCAGAACCTACTTCTATCATCTGCGCGGCTTATGCTTCTGGGCGAGGTGTTAGTGCTGCCCCGCCCTCTTGTTGTATCGGAGGAGACCATGTTGTGGGGGACGGATGTTGCCCCATATCGACGTTGTCGACGATCTCCTCAATAACTGCTACAGGTGACTTTGGTGGTGGTGTCGGCGTCACCTGTGCTCGTTCGAACTCCCTTTGTAGGATGTCGGCGAATAGCTCATCGCTGACATCTGGCTGTACTTCATCATTTGCCCCTAAGGGCGCAGCAGAAACTACGGGGACTGCAGATGTCTCTCTCACTGCAGTTCTAGTCCTTGTCTCGGCGACCTCCACGATCGCCGGTTCTTCTCTTGCCACCAATGGCCTTGTTGTTGTGGTTGTCGTTGGTGGCTCCGAGGCAGTGAGCCGCTTGGCAGGAGCTGTTGAAGATACATTCTGCTGAGTACCCAGCGGGATGGGCCCTCTGGTGATTCCCCATTCTTGGCTTCTTGGGGGTGGAGCGCAGCTTGTGCCTGCTGCCAAAGCCTCGATCTTAGTTGTGGTGAAGACTAGCTTTTCTGCGTCGTAGGCGGCGCAGCGGGGAAGCGGGAGAAGGATCTTCATCCTTGCGAACTTGTAGAAGTAACTCCGCCCCTCCTTCTTTATTATACCCGACCTCATGAGGTACTTGAGGTCGATCAACTCGTCCCCTCTTGTTCTTGAGAGGCTGCGCGGCTCGCGCGGGTATCCCAACCCCACCGCGATTAGGTTCACGATGCCACCCATGCAATATTCCTTGGTGGCATCCTTTATTGGGTGCAGCCTGTTCAGCAAGAAGCGCCCCAGGTTGATAGTCCGGCCCTCCATCATGTGCCACATGACGTGGAGTTCCTCGGAGTAAATGTTGTTGGACTCATTCTTGCTGAAGAGGAGGCACGCCAACAACTTGTGCATTATCCTCCAGAAGCATGAGTGCACTGCCGCCACCTTGCTCCCGGGTTTGAAAGATGACTCCCCTGTTAGCTTTTCCCAGATATCTACGGAGTTGAACCCGTCTTCTTCGGTGATCTTCACACCGTTATCTAGTCTCTCTTTCTCCTCTTCCCTGGAGGAGAAAATCTGGTTGAGCAGCTTCTCTGAAATGACGTGCTCCGCATTGTAAAGCCGCCCCTGGAGTCTATCTGCTCCGCCATACTTTCTGGCTTCAGCAGGTGTATTCTTTACTCGGTGAAGGGATGCCATGAACTCCTTCGTGAGCTCGGTGTAGGAGGCAGATAGGCTGAAGCAGATTTGCCTCAGACCTGCTACCGTAAGTACGTCCTCCAGTCTCCCGAAGATGCCCAACTGCATGAAGGACGACTGGTGGCCGAACCTGCTCGGCCTATAAAGCTTGGCTCCTAGTTTAGCATATTTGCGGCCGTGCTCCTCATCCCTTGGCACGAACCTTCCCGGTGTGTGATCCAGGAGTTCTGCTGTTGGAGCAGGTGTTGCAGCTGGAGTGGCCGCTTCTTCTGTCCTCACCCTCTTTCCAGATGTTGAGGGTCCAGCTGCTTCAGGGTTCGAGCGCTTTTGCCCGACCGTTGCCACCCCTGCCTCTGGCTCGGTGACAACCCTCCTGCCTTGCTCGTCAACGAGCCTAACAGTTATCTTTGTGCGTTTCATCCCTATCACCAATCAAACAAATGCTATTTTGTTATCAATAGGAAAATTAATAAGGGGAAAGACACCCCGACACGACTGTATCGGGCCTTGAGACAAGATCACGTAAATCTTGCTCGATGCAACTGTGTCGCACGATACGGTTAAAAGAAACTGAGCGCCCGACAGGGTCTTGAAAGATCACTCCCCGATACAAGAATAAACGGGCGATACAGTCGCTGCCCGACACAGCTGTATCGGGCAGTCGCGGGAGAAGCGTGTCGCGCGATACAGTATCGGGCGACAAGAAAATCAACGTTAAATCCTCGCCAGATACAACGTGTGCGATAAAGGTCCGTATTGGGTAAGCTTGGGTGATAGGGCTGTCGTGCGATACCTTCGTTTTCCTTAAGGTATTGCGCGTCACGGGATCGGGAGAGGTTTCTGCGCGACACGGGAGCGGAGAGCAAGAAAAGTATTGCGCGATACGGTAGCTGAAAAAGGTAAAGTCCGGGAGCGCGACACGGTAAAGTTTTTGCCTTATATATAGTGGCCGGACGTCGCGGTAAAACCATTCCCTCCCGAGACGGGCGCAATCTGTATGTCGGTTGGTGTGCCGCCGGATCCGGTCTGGGGAAAAAAAGAAAAAGTTACTAGAACAGACTCCGCCCGACCGATACAAGATCTTTCGGGACAAAAATCCGAGGTAAAACCCACTTAAAGAAAGAGGCGACAGGCGGGTAAAACATCATTGGCCTAAGGCTAAACCCGGCCTCAGATGGTATTACCCATCCTGGCAAATAAAACTAAAGCGGTGGCCCTTAAAACAAAAAGAGTCAGCACACGTGTGCATGCACAGACTCGGGCCTTATTACAGTCCATAATGTTTGTAATGTTTGTTTTGCCAAAAAAGTAAATAACGTCCTATACTAGGGAAATAAAAGCACGGGCTGCCTTCCGAGGAGCGCTGCGTTTTCCATCTTCAGCTAGACGTCTTTGGCTTCTTTGTCATACTTTATCACTTTGCTGGTTCAGTGTTGGACGGGATCTTCCCCGAAGGATTCTTCACAATCTCGGCGAGCTGTGCGAGCTACTGATCGATTTGTCGTTGATGCGTTTGCATATCTGCCAATTGGACTTGCAGTGAGTTCAAGACTCCCGAATTTCACAGCGCGCTTTGTGCTAACTGGTTATTGACGCTGTCTTGCTTTTTAACAAAGTTAAACAGCTGGCCGATCACCTCAAATTGGCTTGCCCTCTTCTCCTGTTCACGGGATGGGCCTTGGTACTTTCCTGCTACTTGGAAATTGCCTTTTTCTAGTTGGAACTGGCTATTCTTGTTATACTGCTCGGATCCCCCTCTCTTCTCGAAATGTTGCACTGGCCTGTCCGAGGTGTGCAGCTGATGCGAGTTTTCGGCTGCATCCTTGTTGCCATAATTAAAACCAGGGTGGTCTGGTCTCTTGAAGTTCATATAGGATACATTCTCGGTCCTTTTTCTTCCGAGTCGGAGTCGCTGTCGGTGCCGGGTTTTGTGTAGACACAGTTGTCTACCCCATGTCCTCCTTCACCACAGGTAACACAATTCATGACTTTCTCAACTTGCTTCTTCCCCTTTCCGCCATGATCCTTCAGTTGTTTCACATCTGTTGCTATCCTTTGAATCTGAGAAGTAATGTTTTCCAAAGCCTTGGACTCAAGAGTGGTTCCTTCCCCTGCCTTCTTCACCTGCCCTCTATCGGATCTATCATAGTCAACATCGGCCTTCAGCTCAGCCATGTTCTTAATGATCTTTTCGGACTTGCTTGGCTTTTTCCCTAAGAAGTCACTTCCTGCTGCTGCATTCAGCAACACCCTTTCATCGGGATCTAGCCCATTGTAGAAGGTGGAGACCAGGAAACCCTTCTTGAAATTTGTGGTGAGGGCAGTCCCTCTGATATTCCAGATATCGTTCCCAGGCGTCATGGAGGTTTTCATTTGGCCTTTGCATGAAAGACGTGATTTTTAACTTGTTCCTCATCGTCTTCTCAGTGGGGTAAAACTTGTTTACAAATGCGTCAGCCAGTTCTCCCCATCCATTCAGCGCTTGGTGGGGTAGCCCAAGGTACCATGATAGAGCCTTATCCTCCAAGGAGAAGATGAAACCCTTGCAGTAAATGACCTCTTGGGGAACCCCTCGCATCTTTATGGTGTCGCAGATATTTTTGAAGGCATCAAGGTGATGGTAAGGGTTGTCACTCTTAGAACTCCCCCTGAAGCTTTTATTTTGAATCATGGAGATCACATATGGCTTGAGCTCAAAGTTTGTCGCATTGAACCTTGGGATGATAACGGGGCACCTTGATCTATTGGCCTTTGTAGAAGCCAATTCTCTCAGAGTTTTCTCTTCTTCCTCTGAGTCGTCACTGTTGCTGGTGTCTCGGCGTCGCTCCCGGTTATCATGATTCCTCCTGTGTCTCCGACGACGTCTATGATGATGATGCTCTTCCTCTTGCCCTGGTGATTCTGAATCTTCTTGCCGCTCATTATCACCATACCGGTCGTTGTCTCCCGGTGGAGGCGAAACTGGCCTCCTTCCTTGGCTTTCGTTTCCAGAAGGTGGCTCTACGCGAGGAGGCATGGTTGACAGACTCGGTGTTCAGTAAATCAGAGTACCTGAAAACCGCATAAAAATCATGTTTAGAAAATCATAATTTGGGGTAAAGAATAATGCTTAAAGTAAAAGAAAAAGAAAAAGAAAAAGGAAAAGAGGTGATGTCAAGCCTATTTCTAAGCTTGAGGCTCGGGAGTGTAGTTAGTGGTTTCAGATTCGTCAACAGTGCCATTTGTCTTGTCCCCGGCAACGGCGCCAGAAAGTTGACCGGCCTAAATTGCGCGTCCTAAAATTGGAGGCGTATTTGAGGTAGTCGAGCCTTCACATTTATAACCCGAATCCTTCTAGGCCCCCGCAACTTTGTTTACGGGGTCGAAGTAGTAATACGGGGTCGAACACAGGGACAAGGTGGGTCGTGTTGACGACTCTGAATCGACACACTACACTCCGGTGGGTATAAAGAGATATTAAAGTTCCCCGAACAGGAACAACAAGCTGTCACGATTAAATCAAAGAAAACTATCTCCAACTAGAGTTACAAGAAAGATTAAGATTTTGTCATTTAGCAGTTTTTAGGAATTTTCATGCAACAGAAAATAGAAAGATAAACTGCAGTTTAAGGCGTAATGCAAGGGATAAGACTTCAGTAAGACAAGCGGTAGCAGTTACACCCTGCACCCCTCCTCTCAGAGCGGGTGCCTCTAACCAAGCTTCAACACCCCTCTCGAGGTTGCTGGGCTCAAGTTAGAGTGGAATGATACTAAAACAACTCCGTTCCGGGCACTCTCGTACTCCAGAACCGGACCAAACACTAGAGCCACAACCCAACTATCGAAGTAGTTGCGACGGGAAAGACGATTCAGTAGCTAAGCGAAACGCGATCCAAAACATGCAAGCTAGAGTTCGGATATCCAACACAGCAGTTACCCAATCATAAGGCACCAAGCATTAAACAAATAGCAGTTAAGCATTTCTATTTCCATAAGCAATAAGGGTCTTAATACAATGCATAAGCTAAGAATTTAAATAACATAATTAAAGATAGATGTCGCCTTCTTGATGTAGAAGAACGACAGACTACTGTAGCTCTCCTGCCTGATACCGGTGAGGAGCCGAGCCCGATACGGCAGTGTCGGGCGGCACCCCCTCTCGGGCAGCGCCGACTGACGACTGACGGTATCGCTCAAGGACCCTGGCCGATACGCTCATGTCGGGCGGCGCACCCTCTTGGGCGGCACGCACGACGGGCATAGCGTATCAGGTTCGGTATCGTGTCGGGCAAAGAGTCACGAGTCTACTGTCGGGCACTCATGTCGCTCATCTTCGCTGGCCGATATCGGCCCGCAGTGTCGCCCAGGGCAACACTAAGTGAACCATCCCTTCCCTCTCGGGATGAGGGAAAGCTCACCTAGTGTCGCCCGGCACAAGCACTGGGGCGCGATACTCTTGCTCTCACAGCTTCCTTCGAAGGTGGCTCCCGAACTGTCTTGTCCGAACTATCCGACTTTGCGAATTGTCCATCTGTCCGACCGTCTTTTCGGCTTCCTGTAGCTGCTATTTATAGGCGGTGGTTGAAGGAGTTATGGTGCTCGAAGTGCCACGTATCTCCTCCATACGCCGGTCGATGGATGTGGATGGACGATACAGATGCATCTTGGTGCGAGGTGCTGGCTATCGGTCACCTGGCGGGCGGCACGCCTGCCGGTGGGTGGCCGTGTCGCCCGACGAGCTAGGTCGTCGATGCGGCTTTGGCTCCCTGTCGGGTAGAAGGTGTATCGGCCGGCACGTTCCTTTCATACAGCACCCTTCTCCGTCGAGCATCCTTGTGTCGCCCAGCCCCTGTCGAGCTGGGGTTGTATCGGGCGACAGGAAGGCCGAGGCAGGCTTAGACTTATTGTGGGCCGGGATCGGCCTTATTGCACAAAAATGAGGAAAACTCTGTAGAAGATAGGAAAATTGGAGTAAGAGCGTTGCTTGGCCAATTATTGCGAAAATGCATATAAAAGAGAGGAAAATAGCAGAAAAGGGTAGTTTTGATAACAGAATAAAGGGCAAAAACGTCACAAAATTTGGTGTTATCAAAGTCTCAACACCATTTTGAATGGTCTTGCTATTCTAGGACATCCTATGTCTAGTGGAGAGATCAACTCAAAGATCCATAGAACTCTTCCCAAGCGGTGGGAACCCAAGGTGACTTCCATTGAAGAAGCAAGGTCTCTTAGGGATATTCCTATTGAAGAGCTCATTGGAAATCTACAAGCACATGAAGCTACACTTGACATGAGGGAGAAAGTAGAAAGACAAGAGAAGAAAGAGCTTGATGCATGGATTTTGAGTCACTTTTATAGGCTTATTTTATATCTGTTTTATGCATGTATTTGTCATTTTCTTGATTATATTTGCATAATTCACTATAGTTGACCTTTAAACTCTTTTTGCATCAAATTATACTTCTTTTATCATATTTATATGATTTTATATAATCCCCAGACTTATACACATGTTTCGGCACTTTTTCAGGCACATTTGCATTGTCTAGAGTCGATACAATCGACCCTGGTGTCGATAGTATCGACATTTTATCAGAAAGCAACCCCAAAACGTGATTTTGGAAGGAAAACCCTGTATCATGGTCAATACCATCGACCTTGGGTCGATACTATCGACAACGTCGGGATCTGGCGATTTTCAGCACTAAAATGGAGCATTTTAATCTGACGATTGAGCTTTTTCAGAGCCGTATAGTGGTCCTATGACCTAAGAAGAGCACGGACGGCCCGAGGGGGATCTCATATTGTGTTGCACAACATACAAGAAGGAGGGAGAGAGAGAGGAGATGAGAGAGAAAGGACGTCAACCGAGCGATCCAGGCACCTCCGACGAGTGATTTTGCTGTCGGAAGACTGCAAAACGCGCATTTCTCGAGGAGGATCTCCAGGAGCACCTTCGTATCAGGGGTTACATGAGTTTTCTCCACATTTTCCACATTCTTATTCTCTACTCCTATGTATTCTCCATTGTCAACCATGCGGGGCTAATCCTCATTGTTCCTTAGGACCTGGGAGTAGCCCGGGGAACCGTTATATTGAATTTTTGCATGAATTGATATAGAATTCTCATTTCTTGGATATATAATTGTAGAGATTGCTTGATTTACTTATGCTTCATGACCATAGCTAAAGAATTAGACCAATAATTACTCTGGAAAGAGGATTAAAGGTCAGAAAACCCACTTTTATACACCATCTTATGCGTTCCTTAGACTAGGCGACATACGGATAGTGGAGAGATACCCAGAGTCATCGTTAATGCGCTTAATCTAAGATATAAATTGCTATGAAATTAGAATTGGCTTAGATTTGGGTAGTGGATTGTACCGTGAAAGTGGGCAATCTTGATTACAGGCTCTTTATCCAAGATTCGATAAAATCTACGTTATTTATGCAAGATATTCGGTATAACGAGACCCCGTGGTGAAATTGGCAATCCTAAGGAATCCCATTCTCATTTGATTAAACCAACATTTAATCATCGCTCTCTTTGTTTTCACTTTATTTTATTTTCTTTTTCAAACCAATCAACTCTTTTAATCGGTTTAGCTGATCGTGAGCAGTTAGTAGTAGTCTACTAAAATTCACATTTCCCTGAGTTCGACTCGCGCCTCACAAGGCCTATATTACATTGATACGTATACTTGCGTTTGCACGCACGGTTTACGCGTGTCAAGTTTTTGGCGCCGTTGCCGGGGAAACGGTGAATTTTATCACTACGAGTGTTGCGAGCGACCACACTAGGCCACTTTTAATTACTGTTATTTTTTTTTCATCTTTTGAACTGAATTACAAATCTTATTCATTGTTTTAATTATTAGTACCGATTCATACACTACCATTTGAAATTTCAGGTACTAGCAAAGTAATAATGGGTGACGGAGCAGAAAATGAGGAGCAGACGATCTGGGATAGGATTAAGGCTTCTTCTTCTTCTACGCAGAAGGGGCCAATCCAGAAATAAGCTATCAACATACCCAGTTACAAGATTGATCCAGGGCTTATTCAGTTGGTCAAATTGCAGGCTTTCCATGGACTTAAAAATGAGGATCCGGTGACCCACATCAGCACGTTCGTGGAAAATTGTGATATGATAAAGATTGACAGGTTCCCACAAGAGACACTCTACCTGAAACTTTTTCCCAGTTCTTTAGCGGGCAATTCTTGGGAATGGCTGCACAATCTGGATGATGAGTACATTGAATCTTGGGATCACATGGTTGAGGTGTTCTTTGAGAGGTTCTTCTCACCTGAAAAGACAAACGATCTAGTGAGGAAGATACACAACTTCAGCCAGCGAGCCGGTGAAACATACTCTGAAACTTGGGAGCGCTTCCAGATCATGCTAAGGAAGTGTCCACATCACGGCTTAGACAAGGAGAAGCAAGCTAAAATTTTCTACTTCGCCCTAAATGAACATGATAGGAGAAATTTGGACTCAGTAGGTTCTGGTTTCCTTTTGAACAATACAGGCACAAGGTGTTGGGAGATTCTAAGGAACATGTCCAAAAAGCAGTCTTGGGGTGAAAGAGATGCACTCGAGCAGGTTGGCATTACACATGAAGCAAGGGCCATCAAAGCGCTTAATGACAAGTTGGATCTTATAGCCAAGAAGCTCCTAGAGAAAGAGGACAATGGGTCTGATGATGAAGCACATGCAAAGTATATGCATCAACAGGGATATAGAAATAACAATTATGATTGGAGGAAGGAACACAATTTTCAGAAGATGCAGCCTAGCCTAGAGGTGAAACAAAATCAAGAGATGATGAGTACATTCGCCAAGAAGTAACAGTCTCAGGGCGAGATTTTGAATAAATTTGGGCAGACATTGCAAAGTCATGGAGCACAAATGAGGGCACTAGAGACGACTGTGACCCAAATTTCCAATGAAGTGGCGGCCATGAAGCATACAAATCAACAAAGACAGGATGGGAATGCAGATGTTGTTCAAGCACATCATCAAGTGAAATATATATCTGTGATTTTTGAGGCAGAGCCCCCGGTGGTGGAGGTCCATGACAAAAGAAAAATGATTTTTGATATAGAGGCTACACCAAGAATATTGTATCCTCACAGTCATTATGGACTACCAGGCGGATGTTGTCCAATCAGAAAAATCCGCCAAGAGCACATCGCGGCTGTGCCCGCACCTAGGCAAGAGGAGCAGGTGAAGGCCATGCGTCATGGTGAAGCTGCAGTCACTGAAAGAGGGGAGCAGCCACAAGTCATGCCATCCACATATGATGTGTCAAATCCTATCCTAGAAGGTGGCGTTGAAGCAAGCTTAGGGGAGGAGACCTCTAAAGTTCCATATGTGCCACCACACAAGCGAGCGAAGGACCCAAACGTGACTTTCCCGGATAGTCTGAGGCTGAAGAAAGAGCATATGTACTACACGAAATTCTTGGAGATGTTTAGGAAGCTCCATATTAATATTCCGTTAGTGGAAATGATAGAACAGATTCCAGCATATGGAAGGTTTATCAAGGACATAATCACCAAGAAAAGGCAGATAAAAGACACTGACATTTGTGTTGTTGATGAAAAAGTGAGTTCTATAATCAAAGGACGGCTACCAAGGAAGAGGAAAGATCCATGATGTTTCTACATCCCATGTTCCATAGGCAGCCAACATTTTCCACAAGCACAGTGTGACTCAGGGGCAAGCATTAATCTTATGCCACTTGCCACTTTTCAAAAGCTGGGATTGAAGAAGCCAACACAAACTTCTATGACAATTGATTTGGCGGATGGATCCATTGTGAAGCCACAAGGTATATGCGAGGATGTGCTAGTCAAGGTCGACAAATTCATCTTCCCTGTTGACTTTTTGGTCATGGACATGCATGAGCTGGAAGGAGGTGAGATGTTATTGGGAAGGCCATTCTAAGCTACAGCTGATGTAATCGCTGCCATTGGGCGAGGTTACTTGACACTTGGGATTGGTGATGATAGAGTTAAATTCAAATTACCACATGACTCATTGGAGACATCTCTTGACAACCCAGGTTAAAGGTATCTTTATGTCAAGCCTAGGACATTAAACAAGGGTGCTTGTTGGGAGGCAACCCAACTTTCAATTCATTTTTATGTTTGGTTATGTTCTTTTATGTTTATGTACTTAGTTTTTTCTTAGGTTTTGATAATTTTTGTAAAAATGGTACCCTAACTCGTGTTTTGAAGTGTGCAGAATATTAAGGTTGATACTATCAACACCCATGTTGATAGTATCGAGTTTGGAGAAGTAAACGCTGAAGAAAAGTCGATACCATCGACCCTAGGGTCGATAGTATCAAGATTCCTGAAGATTTACAGAAAAATTGGTGCCAGTAAAGTCGATACCATCGACCCTAGGGTCGATAGTATCAACACTTTTGAGTTCCCAGGCTTTTAGATGCGTCGATTTAGCAAAATTGCTGAGTCTGGGTCAATACCATCGACCTTGGTCGATAGTATCGACACCTGCAGGACAGCTACATAAAATAAACCGTAAAAGGTATCGAAATGAGATTTTTTCGAACCGTTTTTTGCAGAGGAAAGATGGATGAAGAAAGTCACGTCCTAGACCCACTAAGACACAAAAATGGGCCACAAAAAGGAGGGAGATAGCAAGCATCACTTGGTCCACTTGAGCATCTAACCATCCTTCTTCACCAGACTTCAAAGCGAATGGTATCGTTGATCCACCTCTTAAGTGAGAATGTTGACTATGAGGCCATAGTCTTATTCAAGATTAGGGGGGTGTTGGAACAACCCTTTATCTTAGTTTTTACTTACTTATTCATGTTGCTTTTATTTTTGAAATATTAGTTGTTTTTCTTTCTAGGTTTACTGCTTTTGTAGGATCCACATCTATCTAGTGTAATTTGTGGAGCAATAAATGCATGGTTTCAATTGCAATTTTACTCTTGGGTTGTGTGCACATAAAAAATGAGCATTTTGAGAACTTTTTGAGCTTATTCTTGTTAGTAATTGAGTTGCATAACTGAGGAAGTGCTTGGGTGAGTCAGCTTCAGGACATGGGGACATGAATGACCATCTTTATTGTCCAAGGAAAAGTGATTGGCAAAGATGTCTGAGCCCAAACTGACCAAACGCTAACGTGACCTTAGAGTAAAGTTTAAGAGAGAAATCCTTCAGTTACCCTGTACATAGGTCTTTAGAGAGGGACATATGATATTTTCGGAAGGTTTTGTCAATTAGTCTTATGATCTGATCCACCACAATTTCATTCACACGCCACCATAAGAAATGGGAGCACATTATTGTCTTTTACTTTTTGATTGCATCTCATGTAGATTGGTCTTGCATTATATCTATTTTCACATATTTTTTTTTGTATGAAAATGAAGAAAAAAGGATAGAGTAGTTATACATACACATTATCCTTAGGTGCGTGTCATTTAATTGCATAACTATCAGTATGTAGTTGCATTTGCATCTTTTGAGCATATTGTACACCATGTATCTTATGTTACTCTGAAAATTCTAAAGGTGGTGAGCTTGATCCATACCCTCCAAATAGAATGCTTAAAATGTATAATTTATGTAACAAGAAGTGAGCCCGACAAATAATTCATTGTCATCTATGAAAATAAGGGCTTGAAAAAAAATTGAAGAAAAATTGAAAAAAAAAAGATTCGAGAAGTAATAAAGAAGAAGAGGGAGAAAGGAACATGTTCTCACATGATAACTAAGAAGAATAAGCACATGGTGTAGTTTTCTTAGATATTCCATCTCACCTTGAGACTGAATGATAGTGCATGCATCATTTCACCAAAAATATAGCATTAGGACATTTTCACTTGCATTTTGCATCGTGATAGGGCATTAATTTTTGTATTGCATGATTGACTATTATGTGTTTCCATCTCTTCCACAACCACCTATCCCATCCACCTGTTCCTCTAATCGGTAGGCCACCCATGATATTCTCCTCAATCATTAATATCAGGAGATCTGCTTCCATTTAGATGGTAGTTAGGAAATAAGCAATGTAGATAGGAGATCACAAGATGCATCAAGTATGGACAAAATGAGTTTATCATATTAACTACTTTGATAGATAGTGTTTCACTGATTGGGGGACATACATCTTTTACATAGGTCTTTGGTCGCCTGGATGGCAGTTAGTGTTCAGTGGTCAATGAGGGTTGGTTTGTGGCAAGAAAGTGGGGATGATGTAGATTCATTTCATGTATTTATGTCCTATTGCTGACTTATCTCAACCAGATCCAAAGTTTTGTTGCTCGAGGACGAGCAAGGTTTAAGCTTAGGGGAGTTTGATGCATGGGTTTTGAGTCACTTTTATAGGCTTATTTTATATCTGTTTTATGCATGTATTTGTCATTTTCTTGATTATATTTGCATAATTCACTAAAGTTGACCTTTAAACTCTTTTTGCATCAAATTATACTTCTTTTATCATATTTATATGATTTTATATAATCCCCGGACTTATACACATGTTTCGGCACTTTTTCAGGCACTTTTGCATTGTCCAGAGTCGATACTATCGACCCTGGTGTCGATAGTATCGACATTTTATCAGAAAGCAACCCCAAAACATGATTTTCACAGGAAAAACATGTATCATGGTCGATACCATCGACCTTGGGTCGATACTATCGACAGCGTTGGGATCTGGTGATTTTCAGCACTGAAACGGAGCATTTTAATCCGACGGTTGAGCTTTTTCAGAGCCGTAAAGTGGTCCTATGACCTAAGAAGAGCACGGACGGCCCGAGGGGGATCTCGTATTGTGTTGCACAACATCCAAGAAGGAGGGGGAGAGAGAGGAGATGAGAGACGAAGGCCTTCAACCGAGCGATCCGAGCACCTCCGACGGGCGCTTTTGCTGCCGGAAGACTGCAAAACGCATGTTTCTCAAGGAGGATCTCCAGGAGCACCTTCGTATCAGGGGTTACACGAGTTTTCTCTATGTTTACCACATTTTTATTCTCTACTCCTATGTATTCTCCATTGTCAACCATGCGGGGATAATCCCCATTGTTCCTTAGGACCTGGGAGTAGCCCAGGGAACCGTTATATTGAATTTTTGCATGAATTGATATAGAATTCTCGTTTCTTGGATATATAATTGTGGAGATTGCTTGATTTACTTATGCTTCATGACCATAGATAAAGAATTAGACTAATAATTACTCTGGAAAGGGGATTAAAGGTCAGAAAACCCACTTTTATACACCATCTTATGCGTTCCTTAGACTAGGTGACGTACGGATAGTGGAGAGATACCCAGAGTCATCGTTAATGCGCCTAATCTAAGATATAAATTGCTACGAAAGTAGAATTGGCTTAGATTTGCGTAGTGGATTGTACCGTGAAAGCGGGAAATCTTGATTACAGGCTCATTATCCAAGATTCGATAAAAGCTACGTTATTTATGCAAGATATTCAGTATAACGAGACCCCATGGTGAAATCGGCAATCCTAAGAAATTACATTCTCATTTGATTAAACCACCATTTAATCATCGCTCTCTTTGTTTTCACTTTATTTTATTTTCTTTTTCAAACCAATCAACTCTTTTAATCGGTTCAGCTGATCGCGAGCAGTTAGTAGTAGTCCACTAAAATTCACGTTTCCCTGAGTTCGACTCAGGCCTCACAAGGCCTATATTACATTGATACGTATACTTGTGTATGCATGCATAGTTTACGTGTGTCAAAGCTAAAGAGAATGAAGAAGGATGAAATGAAGGCTCAAATTGAATCTATCATGGAACAAGTCTCTCCATCCTCTCAAGCTAAAGAAGATACCATGTACTCCAAGGGTAAATTCTACAAAGGCAAGTCCTCCTCCATCTGGTGCTTCACATGTGGAAAGAAGGGTCACTACAAGGAAGATTGCCCACAAGGCAAAAAGACCCATCTTCACAAGAAGGAGAAATGGCACTCAAGCTCAAGTGGCTCCTCCGACTCAAGCTCAAGTGAAGATTCAAGTGAAGGATCAAGCTCAAGCTCTAGTGATGAAGGAGAATGTCATTTTGCTCTTATAGAATCAACAAGTGAAGACTCAAGTGAGGTAAATCTAAACTCTTTAGATAAAGAATCTTTGATTGCTATTATTCATGATATGTGTGCCTCTCTTAAGTCTTCTAAGAGTAAAAAGAAAAAGCTTGCTAAAATTGTTGATAATTTGCATGTAGAATTAGATGATCTTGAACATGCTAATTCTTGCTTGCTTGATGATAAAAATGATTGTCTTATCCAAGTAGACTCTCTTAAACTTGAAAATACTAGTTTGCTTGATAAGATAAGATTTCTAGAAGCTCAACCTCTCATGCCTAGTTCTAATGAAGAGCATACCTTAATTGTTGATTCTCTCATGCATGATATTGATGTTCTTAAATCTGAAAACAAGGACAAAGATTTTGTTTTGCATGAATTAGAAATAGAAAATGCCTCCTTGTTTGCTAAAATCAATGGGCAATAATCTTGTTCTAGTTCTACTAATAGAGAGAATGATGTTGCTGCTCTTCATATTGATAGAGATTCTTATTTAACTAAAGCTCTTTGCTTAGAAAATGATCTTTTGCATGCTAGAGATAATATTAATAATTTGTCTTCTACTATTGCTTCTCTTAAGCATGATAATTACAGTTTGAGATCTTCTTTGCAAAGATTCTTAGTTGGTAAAAAGAATCTTAATGATATCCTACACCATACTACTAAACAAATTGGTAGACATGGTTTAGGATATGATAGTAGTCAAGGGAACAACAAAGATAAAGGACCTCCAATATTCCATGGAGAATCCTCTAGTTCCAAGACTATGGGTACATGCAACTATTGCAATGAATTTGGTCATTATTCTAATTGTTGTCCTTTTAGGAAAGCACCCAAGAGCAATAGGACTTGGGTTGCTAAACTAACCCCTCCGGACCCAAAAATATGATTGGGGACCATTTCATCTTTCTTCTTGTAGGTACATGCAAATGGATTGACTTGAGCTATTGAATTGCAAATTGACTTGTCAATCCACATAAAAGAAGAAAGGTGAGATGTGTAGAGGGTGACAACAAGTGGAAAAAGCAATGGTAAGCACAAAGGTAAAGGTTTTATTGCTTACAACCATTTCTAACTTGTTTTTGTCAAGTTAGTGTGCACTATACATATGGTTTTTGAGTCAAAAGTGGCATTTTATGATTCTCTTCACACTCTTGCTCAAAACATGTTTCTAATGCTTCTATAGTGCATTACTAACTTGCTTAGACATGTTTGGATATGGTTTGTATATTTAGCATGCCTTTAAATATGTTTTTATGAAATATATGTGCTCTTTGACAGATGGCTTGTCGGTCGAGTTTGTCCTGATAGAAACTCGACCGATAGGCACCAATGGGTGTTGCCAACAGCTGTCATCGGTCGAGTTGTCAATGCACAGAACTCGATCGATAACATTGTGCATAGAATACGTAATTGGTTTATTGGATGAGAATTTCCCTCTCAACTAGATTTTCTCAACCAATAGCTTTATTATTTGGAACTCTCATTTGTTACCTTTATATATGCATATTGCCATGCTCAAAATTGCCTATCTTGCTTACAACTCTATCTCTCTAATTGCTCTAAATTGGTATATCTATATCTTGCAATTACATGCTTTGAGTTGTTTTGCAGGTTTTGATGATGATCTCTTTGGATCTCTTAGTTGTGTCTAAAAATTGCTTCCGTTGTACTCTAACTTGCTACATCTATCTAGGTGTATATCTGGTTTTGATACAACCTTGAGGTTCTTAGGGGTAATCATCTTATGGTAAGGATGCATATCTAGTGTGTTATATCCTTTCATGCTTCTAAAATTGCATATCTCTTTCTTTGGATATATCTCTACATCTACTCATAGCTTTCTTTATCTGGTGTATCTTTTAGTATCTCTTGCTATGATCTAGATCCTACTACTAGTCCTAACTTGTGATATCATCTACTAGTAGTTCATATACATGTAGTTCTAACCATGTTTATAATTGGCATCTTTGCTCATCTATATGCTATGCTTATACATGCTCAAGCTTGTTCTTTGAATTGCATATCTACTATCTTGAGTTACTTGCATAACATTGTGATGCAGGGTACATAGATCTACATTATATGTAAAAATTGGAATATTGTTTTTATTTTTGTGCAGCTTTTGCTCCAGTTTTAGTTTTTGGTGCAAGGCTAGTGTTTTTCATGCAAAAACAACCTTCTGAGCAAGACTCATTGCTTTGCAATGAGATCTGATGGTTTTTGGTCAAAATCCATCATCTTGAGGGTCAAAATTATGCTTTATTGTTTTTCTACAGCACTTCTTCTTGCTTTTTAGGTTGTTCAAGTATATGCTTTAACTTGATTTTCTTTCTATGCTTGGACAAGACCCTATATGTGCTCTTCTACTCTCCTTATATATATTTGTGTTATCTCCTTTCTCTTTAACAAATGATGTTTCTTATTTCTTCATAACCCCACTTTTTGAAATGACAAAGGGGGAGAAAGGTATGTCCTCTTTTAAAAGAGGAAGAGGGCATGTCTTACATGAAGAAGAGAATTATGTTCATGTAAAGGGAGAAGGTAAAGGAGGAGACATATATGTGTAGAACATATATGAGTAGAAGACATAATATTCTATAAATGTTATGAAAGCTAACCATGCAGGAGAAATACCATCAATTGAGGGGGAGTAAGAAAACTCCATCCACATCAATTGAGGGGGAGCATATGAGCTCAATCCTATTGAAACCCCTAGGTTTCTCCAAAGGTATGATTTTACTTGAAAGCTTTCAATATATTTATGGAATGGTTTGTCATCTTCAAAACGGGGGAGATTGTTGACTCAAGGTCAATTAGGTCAATGTTGACTCACGTCTAAATTGACTAAACCCGTGTTTTGATGATGACTAACCATTCCACATATTGGTGTATAATGTCTCGACTTAAGTGATTTCATATTAGGTATAGACACACTCCAATTGCCCTAACTTGCGCATATCAAATTGGAGAAAAGACAAGTCAAAGTCAATACAAGTGCATGTTTTTGTAATATGATGTATATCCATTAGAATCATGTTGTAAATCACTTGTAATGATTGTATGACTTGTAATTAAGCTTAGAAAAATATTAGGAGCACTTAGATCGAATTTTAGAGCACTTTAGATGCAACTTAGAAAATTGATTACAGGCACTTTGTCGGTCGAGTTTCCCAGCCTGAAAACTTGACCGATCATCCTTGATCAATTTTTTGGAGATTGCATTGGTCGAGTTTTATTTACACAGAACTCGAACGATGGAGTAACTGACCAAATCGATCTTCATTGGTCCGTCGAGTTTCCTCTGGACAAACTCGATCGATGGTCTGAATATTTTTGTCTTTTACTATATCGGTCGAGTTACCCTTATAGAAACTCGATCGATTGCACTGTACGGAATAGTGCAGAAAAGTGTTTCTAGCCGTTGTGGAATTGCAACAAGTGAAAATAGATCTGTTGCAAGCTACAAAATGGCTAGTTTTCATTCTCAAGTGTTCCCAAAGGCTAAGAGGCATCCCCAGCTATAAATAGGACCCCTTGGGCTTCATTCCAAGGTTGAGCATTCATTGCAAACTCTATGTGAAGCTCCTATTCTATAGTTGAGTGCTTCCTACAGCCTCCTCTCTCTCTCTCTAAGCTTAATCACTTGCTACATCCAATAGAGTGAGTAGGAAATCTGTAAGAGAGCTAGTTCTGTATGTATATCTTGTGAGGCTCTCACTTCCACCACCTCCCCATCTCTCATTTGCAATCATGAAGATGAAGGTTCTCTCTCTTGTCAAAGAGAGGTGAAGAAGAACAAGGGAAGGAGTCCCTTGGTGAAGATCAAGGCTGAAGACTTGGAGCTAGAGTGGGTAAGTGGTATAACCTCATTTTCTAATAAATGTAATGAGATTTGTAAATCTCTATTAAAGGCATAAATAAGAATTATGTTTGATTGCATGATTAATTTCGTGAATGAAAGCCTTGCATGTTGTTTGATGGGCCTTGTTGGCCATTAAGCCCATTTGAAAGAATAATAAAAAGAAAATGAAAAAGGAGTTCCTTTTTAATAAAGAATTTCAATGGGAAAATAGAATATATAAGAAAAGAGGAAAGAATGGTTAAAAAAGCTAAAATATAATTTCCAAAAATATAACTTCATGATATAAGGGTTCCTTGGGGTTCAAGGAACTCAGAATAATTAGATAATGGCCAAGGAAATAAAGAAAAGGTGGAAAATACCATTAATTAAAGGATAACTTGAAACTAAAGTAAAGGACTCGTTTCATTTGAATAATGACTCCTGTTTTTGCACAATGAAAGATAAACGTGAGAATGACTTTCCTGTAAAATTTGAGGCCAAAAGGACTTATGGATTGAGAGTTATTTAATTTCCAAGTTAGCTTTAAAATAAGGATTTTCCTTGTTTTATTGGGAATTCTTTCCCTTTTTGGTTTGAACGTGGATGATCAGAGCCGTTGGATTTTGATCCAACTAACCCGGCTATTGCCTAGAGTCCCAGAGGGACAAGAACTGTAGCGCGTCTACAGGGGTTTTTCCCCTCGATTTTCCTTTCACCTTGGTGCATGAGCACTTGGGATGATAGTCCCATCAGGTTTGGGAGACCCAGACGAAGATCTTTGACCCCGGTTTTTCCATCTTTGGTGGTGTATATCCAAAACGCCCAATTGGGCAAGAACCAGCGTTGGCGGCGAGGTCTGGAACCCTAGAAGAGACCCTCCCCTAGCCTATAAATAGGCCTCGGGTGGTTTCCCTCACCCTAACGCATCCATACGGCCACTTATTAACCCTCGAGACCCTCTCTCCCTCCTGATTGCTCTAGCTCCGGCGAGGAGGCCGTGCGGCGCCGCTGCTGTTTCTTGTTAGAAGACAAGGAGGACGACGAGCAGGGATCTTTGGATCCCGGAGCATCGTGCGCCAGTCTACGATCCAACGCTACTTAGGGCAGCGCGTTGATTCAACTCAGCTAGTGGAGCGCGGCGACCAGGACCCTTGGATCAAAATCCACTGTGAGCCCACGCATCATCGACGGCCGATAGAGGAGGCACGCCACTAGTGGAGGAATCTGATGCGGAGCGTCAGATCAAGGAAAAGTGATTGGCAAGGATGTTTGAGCCCAAACTGACCAAACACTAACATGACCTTAGACTAAAGTTTAAGAGAGAAATCCTTCAGTTACCCTGTGCACATGTCTTTAGAGAGGGACATATGATATTTTCGAAAGGTTCTGTCAATTAGTCTTGTGATCTGATCCACCACAATTTCATTCACACTCCACCATAAGAAATGGGAGCACATTATTGTCTTTCACTTTTTTATTGCATCTCAGGTAGATAGGTCTTGCATTATATCTATTTTCACTTTTTTTTGCATGAAAATGAAAAAAAAAGATAGAATAGTTATACATGCACATTATCCTTAGGTGCGTGTCATTTAATTGCATAACTATCAGTATGTAGTTGCATTTGCATCTTTTGAGCATATTGTACACCATGTATCTTATGTTACTCTGAAAACATTAAAGGTGGCGAGCTTGATCCATACCCTCCAAATAGAATGCTTCAAATGTATAATTTATGTAACAAGAAGTGAGCCCGACAAATAATTCATTGTCATCTATGAAAATAAGGGCTTGAAAAAAAAATTGAAGAAAAATTGAAAAAAAGAGAAGAAAAAAAATTGAGAAGTAATAAAGAAGAAGAGGGAGAAAGGAACATGTTCTCACCTAAGAACTAAGAAGAATAAGCACATGGTGTAGTTTTCTTAGATATTCCATCTCACCTTGAGACGGAATGATAGTGCATGCATCATTCCACCAAAAATATAGCATTGGGACATTTTCACTTGCATTTTGCATCATGATAGGTCATTAATTTTTGTATTGCATGATTGACTATTATGTGTTTCCATCTCTTCCACAACCACCTATCCCATCCACCTGTTGCTCTAATCGGTAGGCCACCCATGATATTCTCCTCAATCATTAATATCAGGAGATATGCTTCCATTTAGATGGTAGTTAGGAAATGAGCAACGTAGATAGGAGATCACAAGATGCATCAAGTATGGACCAAATGAGTTTATCATATTAACTGCTTTGATAGATAGTGTTTCACTGATTGGGGGACAGACATCTTTTACATAGGTCTTTGGTCGCCTGGATGGCAGTTAGTGTTCAGTGGTCAATGAGGGCCGGTTTGTGGAAAGAAAGTGGGGATGATGTAGATTCATTTCATGTATTTATGTCCTATTGCTGACTTATCTCAACCAGATCCAAAGTTTTGTTGCTCGAGGATGAGCAAGGTTTAAGTTTAGGGGAGTTTGATGCATGGGTTTTGAGTCACTTTTATAGGCTTATTTTATATCTGTTTTATGCATGTATTTGTCATTTTCTTGATTATTTTTGCATAATTCACTATAGTTGGCCTTTAAACTCTTTTTGCATCAAATTATACTTCTTTTATCATATTTATATGATTTTATATAATCCCCAGACTTATACATATGTTTCAGCACTTTTCCAGGCACTTTTGCATTGTCTAGAGTCGATACTATCAACCCTGGTGTCGATAGTATCGACATTTTAATAGAAAGAAACCCCAAAATGTGATTTTGGAAGGAAAAACCTGTATCATGGTCGATACCATCGACCTTGGGTCGATACTATCGACAGCGTCGGGATCTGGCGATTTTTAGCACTAAAACGGAGCGTTTTAATCCGACAGTTGAGCTTTTTCGGAGCCGTAAAGTGATCCTATGACCTAAGAAGAGCACAGACGACCCGAGGGGGATCTCATATTGTGTTGCACAACATCCAAGAAGGAGGGAGAGGGAGAGGAGATCATAGATGAAGGTCGTCAACCGAGCGATCCGGGCACCTCCGACGGGCGATTTTACTGTCGGAAGACTGCAAAATGCGCGTTTCTCTAGGAGGATCTCCAGGAGCACCTTCATATCAGGGGTTAAATGAGTTTTCTCCATGTTTCCCACATTTTTATTCTCTACTCCTATGTATTCTCCATTGTCAACCATGCGGGGCTAATCCCCATTGTTCCTTAGGACCTGGGAGTAGCCCGGAGAACCATTATATTGAATTTTTGCATGAATTGATATAGAATTCTCGTTTCTTGGATATATAATTATGGATATTGCTTGATTTACTTATGCTTCATGGCCATAGGTAAAGAATTACACTAATCATTACTCTGGAAAGGGGATTAAAGGTCAGAAAACCCACTTTTATACACCATCTTATGTGTTCCTCAGACTAAGCGACGTACGGATAGTGGAGAGATACCCAAAGTCATCGTTAATGCACCTAATCTAAGATATAAATTGCTACGAAAGTAGAATCGGCTTAGATTTGGGTAGTGGATTGTACTGTCAAAGAGGGCAATCTTGATTACAGGCTCTTTATCCAAGATTCGATAAAATCTACGTTATTTATGCAAGATATTCGGTATAACAAGACCCCGTGGTGAAATAGACAATCCTAAAGAATCCCATTCTCATTTGATTAAACCAACATTTAATCATCGCTCTCTTTGTTTTCACTTTATTTTATTTTCTTGTTCAAACAAATCAACTCTTTTAATCGGTTTAGCTGATCGCGAGCAGTTAGTAGTAGTCCACTAAAATTCACATTTCCCTGATTTCGACTCGGGCCTCACAAGGCCTATATTACATTGATACGTATACTTGCGTTTGCACGCACGGTTTACGCGTGTCAGAGCTAAAGAGAATGAAGAAGGATGAAATGAAGGCTCAAATTGAAGCTATCATGGAACAAGTCTCTCCATCCTCTCAAGCTAAAGAAGATGCCATGTACTCTAAGGGTAAATTCTACAAAGGCAAGTCCTCCTCTATCCAGTGCTTCACATTTGGAAAGAAGGGTCACTACAAGGAAGATTGCCCACAAGGCAAAAAGGCCCATCTTCACAAGAAGGAGAAATGGCACTCAAGCTGAAGTGGCTCCTCCAACTCAAGCTCAAGTGAAGATTCAAGTGAAGTATCAAGCTCAAGCTCTAGTGATGAAGACGAATGTCATTTTGCTCCTATAGCATCAACAAGTGAAGACTCAAGTGAGGTAAATCTAAACTCTTTAGATAAAGAATCTTTGATTGCTATTATTCATGATATTTGTGCCTCTCTTAAGTCTTCTAAGAGGAAAAAGAAAAAGCTTGCTAAAATTGTTGATAATTTGCATGTAGAATTAGATTTATCTTGAACATGCTAATTCTTGCTTGCTTGATGATAAAAATGATTGTCTTAGCCAAGTAGACTCTCTTAAACTTGAAAATACTAGTTTGCTTTATAAGATTAGATTTCTAGAAGCTCAACCACTCATGCCTAGTTCTAATGAAGAGCATACCTTAATTGTTGATTCTCTCATGCATGATATTGATGTTCTTAAATCTGAAAACAAGGACAAAGATTTTGTTTTGCATGAATTAGAAATAGACAATGCCTCCTTGTTTGCTAAAATCAATGGGCATGAATCTTGTTCTAGTTCTACTAATAGAGAGAATGATGTTTCTGCTCTTCATATTGATAGAGATTCTTATTTAACTAAAGCTCTTTTCTTAGAAAATGATCTTTTGCATGCTACAGATAATATCAATAATTTGTCTTCTACTATTGCTTCTCTTAAGCATGATAATTACAGTTTGAGATCTTCTTTGCAAAGATTCTTAGTTGGTAAAAAGAATCTTAATGATATCCTACACCATACTACTAAACAAATTGGTAGACATGGTTTAGGATATGATAGTAGTCAAGCGAACAACAAAGATAAAGGACCTCCAATATTCCATGGAGAATCCTCTAGTTCCAAGACTATGGGTACATGCAACTATTGCAATGAATTTGGTCATTATTCTAATTGTTGTCCTTTTAGGAAAGCACCCAAGAGCAATAGGACTTGGGTTGCTGAACTAACCCCTTCGGACCCAAAAATATGATCGGGGACCATTTCATCTTTCTTCTTGTAGGTACTTGCAAATGGATTGACTTGAGCTATTGAATTACAAATTGACTTGTCAATCCACATAAAAGAAGAAAGGTGAGATGTGTAGAGGGTGAAAACAAGCGGAAAAAGCAATGGTAAGCACAAAGGTAAAGCTTTTATTGCTTACAACCATTTCTAACTTGTTTTTGTCAAGTTAGTGTGCACTATACATATGGTTTTTGAGTCAAAAGTGGCATTTTGTGATTCTCTTCACACTCTTACTCAAAACATGTTTCTAATGCTTCTATAGTGCATTACTAACTTGCTTAGACATGTTTGGATGTGGTTTGTATATTTAGCATGCCTTTAAATATGTTTTTATGAAATATATGTGCTCTTTGACATCTGGTCTGTCGACCGAGTTTGTCGTGATAGAAACTCGACCGATAGACACCAATGGGTGTTGCCAATAGTTGTCATCGGTCGAGTTGTCAATGCACAGAACTCGATCGATAACACTGTGCATAGAATACACAATTGGCTTATTGGATGAGAATTTCCCTCTCAACTAGATTTTCTCAACCAATAGCTTTATTCTTTGGCACTCTCATTTGGTACCTTTATATATGCATATTGTCATGCTCAAAATTTCCTATCTTGCTTACAACTCTATCTCTCTAATTGCTCTAAATTGGTATATCTATATCTTGCAATTACTTGCTTTGAGTTGTTTTGCATGTTTTGATGATGATCTCTTTGGATCTCTTGGTTGTGTCTAAAAATTGCTTCCGTTGTACTCTAACTTGCTACATCTATCTAGGTGTATATCTTGTTTTGATAGAACCTTGAGGTTCTCAGGGGTAATCATCTTATGGTAAGGATGCATATCTAGTGAGTTATATCCTTTCATGCTTCTAAAATTGCATATCTCTTTCTTTGGATATATCTCTACTTCTACTCATAGCTTGCTTTATCTGGTGTGTCTTTTGGTATCTCTTGCTATGATCTAGATCCCACTAGTAGTCCTAACTTGTGATATCATCTACTAGTAGTTCATATACATGTAGTTCTAACCCTATTTATAATTGGCATCTTTGCTCATCTATATTCTATGCTTATACATGCTCAAGCTTGTTCTTTGAATTGCATATCTAATATCTTGAGTTACTTGCATAACATTGTGATGCAGGGTACATAGATCTACATTATATGTAAAAATTGGAGTATTTTTTTTTTTTATGCAGCTTTTGCTCCAGTTTCAGTTTTTGGTACAACGCTAGTGTTTTTCATACAAAAACAACCTTCTAAGAAAGACTCATTGCTTTGCAATGAGATCTGATGGTTTTTGGTCAAAATCCATCATCTCAAGGGTCAAAATTATGCTTTATTGTTTTTCTGCAGCACTTCATCTTACTTTTTAGGTTGTTCAAGTATATGCTTTAACTTGATTTTCTTTCTATGCTTGGACAAGACCCTATCTGTGCTCTTCTACTCTCCTTATATATATTTGTGCTATCTCCTTTCTCTTTAATAAATGATGTTTCTTATTTCTTCATAACCCCACTTTTTGAAATGACAAAGGGGGAGAAAGGTATGTCTTCTTTTAAAAGAGGAAGAGGGCATGTCTTACATGAAGAAGAGAAGTATGTTAATGTAAATGGAGAAGGTAAAGGAGGAGACATATATGTGTAGAACATATATGAGTAGAAGACATAATATTCTATAAATGTTACGAAAGCTAACCATGCAGGAGAAATACCATCAATTGAGGGGGAGTATGAAAACTCCATGCACATCAATTGAGGGGGAGCATATGAGCTCAATCCTATTGAAACCCCTAGGTTTCTCCGAAGGTATGATTTTACTTGAAAGCTTTCAATATATTTATGGAATGGTTTGTCATCTTCAAAAAGGGGGAGATTGTTGACTCAAGGTCAATTAGATCAATGTTGACTCACGTCTAAATTGCCTAAACTCGTGTTTTGATGATGACTAACCATTCCACATATTGATGTCTAATGTCTCTACTTAAGTGATTTCAGATTAGGTATAGACACACTCCAATTTCCCTAACTTGTGCATATCAAATTGGAGAAAAGACAAGTCAAACTCAATACAAGTGCACGTTTTTGTAATATGATGTATATCCATTAGAATCATGTTGTAAATCACTTGTAATAATTGTATGACTTGTAATTAAGCTTAGAAAAATATCAGGAGCACTTAGATCGAATATTAGAGCACTTTAGATGCAACTTAGAAAATTGATTACAGGCACTTTGTCGGTCGAGTTTCCCAGCCTGAAAACTTGACCGATCATCCTTGATCAATTTTTTGGAGATTGCATTGGTCGAGTTGTGTTTACACAGAACTCGACCGATGGAGTAACTGACCAAATCGATCTTCATTGGTCGGTCGAGTTTCCTCAGGACAAACTCGACCGATGGTCTGAATATCGGCTTTGTCTTTTACTCTATTGGTCGAGTTACCCTTATAGAAACTCGACCGATTACATTGTACGGAAAAGTGCAGAAAAGTATTTCTAGCCATTGTGGAATTGCAACAAGTGAAAATAGATCTATTGCAAGCCACAAAATGGCTAGTTTTCGTTCTCAAGTGTTCCCAAAGGTTAAGAGGCATCCCCAGCTATAAATAGGACCCCTTGGGCTTCATTCCAAGGTTGAGCATTCATTGCAAACTCTATGTGAAGCTCCTATTCTATAGTTGAGTGCTTCCTACAGCCTCCTCTCTCTCTCTAAGCTTAATCACTTGCTACATCCATTAGAGTGAGTAGGAAATCTGTAAGAGAGCTAGTTCTATATGTATATCTTGTGAGGCTCTCACTTCCACCACCTCCCCATCTCTCATTTGCAATCATGAAGATGAAGGTTCTCTCTCTTGTCCAAGAGAGGTGAAGAAGAATAAGGGAAGGAGTCCCTTGGTGAAGATCAAGGCTGAAGACTTGGAGCTAGAGTGGGTAAGCCCTTGAAGAAGGCAGAAGACTCAAGATCAAGTGGGTAAGACCTTGGTGGAAGCTTCTCCGAGTGAAGGTGAAGTCAAAGGTGAAAGATCCAAGAAGAGTGGGTAATTCCTGCAAGGCTGAAGACTTGTGCAAGAGTGGGTAAGTCCTTGGAGAAGGCCGAAGACTCTTGCAAAGTGGGTAAGTCCTTGGTAAGGTTGAAGACTCTTTGTATTGGATAGGTAAGTCCTTTGGTTGGTCATGTATTGTATGTCTTATGAATGAATATAAGAGTGCAATAGTTTGGAAGTCCTAGAGGTTGACCTCTCTAGGCAAGTGGACTGACACACTTCTAGTTTGAAGTGTCAAACCACTCTAAATAGCTTGTCTCTTGGTGTATGTTCAATCTCTCTCTCCCTTGCTATGTATGTTTTGGTTGCACACAAATTTCCTATTTAGCAACCTTATATTGTGATATATCTTGAAGGTTTAATGAATTTTGTTTAACTTCTTTCAGCTCTATTCACCCCCCCCTCTAGAGAATCTAATCACCCATCTAGGATCCAACAGGTTACACTTTGACATCATCAAACACAGTCCAGAAACATGGGTTGTTATAAAGGTGATGATTGGGTGGCTTTGACACATGGGGCTTTTGAGGGGTGAGTGATAGATATGGGATTTGTGCCTCCTGAGGGAGTTTGATATCCATGGCCGTTTGATGTGTAGGATTGAGAAAGGTGTGCACGCATGTGTGAATCAATATGTGATATTGTTGTCATACATATCTCTTCCAATCTACTCTGAGATCAAGAAAGTGAATGAATCTTGACAGGATGACTGTTCCATGCCTCGAGTTCATTCGGGATATCAGTGACAAAGGAATTATACATTCACTGTAACACCATTCACGGATTGTAGGATTGAAAGTTGTTCCCAAACTTTCTATTTCACTTGGGTAGAACTGATGTGTGACTAGGCACCACTCTTTGCTTGTGAAGTCATAAGTGTTATGGACTTTCACTGCCAATGTGAAATGGACCTGTAGGGTCACACACATAGGATTTAACCTGGAAGAGGGGTTTTGTCAACAAACAATGTTTAGATTAATTACGAAAGGAGTTTAGTAGTTCAATTAAACACCCAATTAATTGATAGCTCAATGTCATAATGTTCAAGGTGTTGGACACATTGATTGGAGTATTGGATTGATTGAAACTGCAATTGACTGATTCTGCACAATCTGCACTCCCAACCGAACGGCTCATGTGATGAACTGATCGGCTGAGCTTGGTGAACGGATCGGCTCAAGTGGTGAGTCCATCAGCGCATGGACAGGGTGAAACAATCGCTTCAAGTGTTGAAACGATCGGTTCAACTGTTGCAACCGAGCAAGTTGGGAAAGTAGGATTGGTGAGAAATTTCCTTTCATTTCACTTGCTCATTTTGATTGGAACAAGGATTGGTATTCGATACCAATTAGAAACAAAAGAAGAAAAGTAAATCGGGAACTGATCAGGACCATGAACCGACCGGTTCAGAAGTGAACCGACCGTTTCATGGGTCCCAATCGATCGGTTGAGGTGTCAACCAAACGGCTCAGGTCCCCAACCGACTGTTTCATAAATGAAATGATCGGTTCAGGTCACACAGTTGGTTGTTTTTGTGGAAAATCTCGAACCATTCTACTCCTGCTTTAGTCCCGCTTTGCCCGGGATGGAGAACCCTATCCCATGACCCTCCTATATATATAGGGGTATTGGGGGCTTCTCAAAGAACAACACAGTGCAACCAGTTGTTCTGTAAAGTTGTCGTTCTTTCTGTTTTTGGCCACTGAGAGAGAGCCCGAGCAAGTGCTACCTGATAAGGGAGGCACAATAAGGGAAAGACAACTGCAGAAAGCGACTGGTAGCAGGAGAGTGTGTCGGTGACTAGTACGCCAATAGGAGGGTGCGACTTCTTCCAATTCCTGGTGAGACAAGGACATTGGAGTTCCAGGTGGTCTGTGTGGACTACTTCAGAGGTGGGAGATTTCTACCGCTCGGAGGATAGTTGTCAATCCCAACAGTCCCGGTGAGACCAGGAGTTGTCAGTCCCGGTGCGACCAGGAGCTGCACAGACACCGTCCAAGACCGGAGGTGAAGATCGCGCAAGCCACGAGGTATTGTCGCCGAGTAAACCTTGGGACAAGGTATGATTCCACAAACCATCCTTTCCTATTGTATAGACGTTGACGCGTTTCCTTGTTCTGGGTTTAGGGAGGAGAAAATTTTTGTTTCCGCTGCCTTCTCTGCCTCCCCTAAAACCCAACAGCCAGTTGGGTAACAAATGTAGTGTCGGATGTGGAAGATCAGACGGAGAATCTGGCTCGAGTATCTTTTTGCCGCCTGGATCTACATGTGGTGAAGTGGGTGCCTATATAAGAAGAACTGGTTTGTTATCCAAGTAAACAATCATAGGGGGTGTATGTCTTCTTAGTGGATTATGCAACCAGGTGTGTCCGAATCCTTTACCCCATAAATGGAAGCCAGTGGATTTGGTGTGGAAGACTCACAAATGGCATAATTCTCGTCATAATTAACAAAAATGATCAATCTAGGTTGTTCCATCTCTATTGGGGAGTTCTCCATCTCTTCTTCATAAAAGCTCTCATCAACATGGATGTCTATGGAATCAATTGGATCCTTTACTATGCTGAAGGGGAGATCTGATTCCTTTATAGGACATGTGCCCAACTCAAGGGGCTCAAAAGGGATCACCTCACAATATAACGATGTAATGTAAGGTTCTTGCAGTGGTAGAATCACCTCATCAGGTTCAACCAGATTTGGAAAAAGAGGTGGTTGAGTGAGTTAATAGTGCTCTTGATGATGAAGCTTTTCAAAAGAATCCATCAGTGCATGTTGGGGAGGTGATGGTACATTGGTCACAATAGGCTCAACCAAGATGGGATGATTATTGCAAACATCCAAATATGGGCCTACAACCGAGAAGGGTGGTGGAGTCTTAGGTTGTTGGGACGTTCTTTGAGCCCACCAGTCTTTAACCTTTTTGTTAAAAGATTCTTGATTCATGAATTTATCAACATAGGCCTCCATCCACTCATTTTCAGACTTATATGGATAGTCAGGGCCCCATACAGCTGCGGCCCTAGCTAAACAAAGTTCTTCATTTACGACATCTTGAATTTCTTTAAAACACCTATCCATCTCCTGATCAAGGTTGTGTGGAATCTCAACTATATCACATTGGACTTCTTCTAAGGGTGGCGGTTCATTATAGAGAAAAGGTTCGAATGAAGTAGATTGGCCATTAGAATCAACTAGATTAACATCCACAATGGAAGTGATTGGTGGAGCTTTAGGTATTGGAGTTGGTTCTACATGATTGAAGATGATATAATCATCATCATCATCATCTATTAAAATCATCATTAGCCTCTCTGGTTCCAGATTAAAAAATCGTGCCGCGGAATTGGCGTTCGGTGAGCGTCGCATGCACAAATGAAGCAGTTAATCATGTGCAGAAAAAATGGACTACCGGAATGGAAACTCGGTAGAAAGAGGAGTAGCACTTCCGGAACGTTACTCGGAAGGCATAAAAAAATAAAAAAAAAGTTTTTCAAAATATTTTTGGGGGTTCGAGAAAACAATCTGTTGTCCCCGGCAACGGCGCCAAAATGTTAATGTGTCGCTTAGCACTTACAATCACTAAGATGTTTATCCTAGAGTTTAATCCTTTTTCTACTTTCGATTAAGGCTAGTATAGAAGGCTCGATCCCACATGACAACTTTTCAAGATGGTTTCTTTTATGTCAATTATTTTTAAAAACTATTTTATTATTTTTTTGTATTTTTATAGATTTGGAACAGGAAGTAAAAGTCGAGTTTGGGGTTGGTGATTAACACTAAGGAATGAAATGCAAGAATGAAAATGCACTTACAAGAATAAAAATGCACAAGAAAATTTTAAGATTATTGTTAGCACAAGAAAAACTATATGAATGAAAAGACTAGGAATTAAAGAAAGCCAAAGTATGTGGTGATTGAATCAAGAGATGGAGATCAAGGTGTTAGGGGTTTTCACCACCTTAGTCAAGACAAAATAAACTAATCCTTAAAAATGACGGATTCGATGAAGGCAAGTGAATTAATAAAAACCAATAAAGATAGACTCCACATGAGCCCATTGATCCTAGTGCTCATGTTTCTTAGTTCATCATCCTAAAAGAAGAAGATCCACGGTCGTTTTAAAACTCCTATGTGATTGGGTTTGTTGTTCTAAATCTGAACTTCCATGGTCATATCCATCTGGATTAACTTTTGATCAAATCAATTAATTACTTTGATAGATCAATTAGTTATCAAACTCAAAAGCCATCTAGAATCATTTTTTAGGAAAAGTCGATAAAGACATGGCTAAGGGGTTATTCCCCTTGCCTCGATAGAAAACTACTCACGCATGGAGAAGGGGGGAGACGGAGGAAGAAAGTACTGAAGCTATAGTCTAGCCCAAAATCAGGAGGTTAATCCTTATGCTAGAGACAATAAAATGGCTTAGTTCTTAGTTCCTTGATCCAGAATTAAAGAACGGTGAAAAGAAGATTAAGACTAAAGCAGAATGAAGAGACAAGAATCAAGTACGAAAGAACAATGCTTGAAATAAAATCTACTTTATTGCAGAATAAGAAGATGATTACAAAAATAAATGCTTCAGAATCCCCATACAAAGAGAAAATCCAAGATGCCCAAAGAGGAGGAAGTGCCCCTCCTTTTATAGGAGAAGGAGGGGGTATACATTAGGTTTAGGGCAAAAGGAATGGTCGCCGGCGGCTGTTAACTTTCTAGATCTAATCAATAGAGGAAACAATTGATTGCTTTGCATTCCTTTTGAATTAATTTCCCGCAACAGAAATTTCGAGCGTATTTTTGAGCTAGTCAAAAATTTGGAAGCGGCTCGAAAATATATTTTTCCTATAGACAATTTAATTATCTTTCCAACGCATACTTTCACAACAAATTCCGCCTTGGGATGTGAGAAATATACCAATTTTGGTGAAAGGTAAATACTGAAATCAGACTCTGCAGGAAAACGTAAGGCTACTTTCACTAGTTATTTACGCAGACAAATAAACACCAAAATTGCCGCACAATATGTCTTTTTTCTAGCCAATAAAATTCTCTTTTCATTCCATTCTTTACTTTGAAATTCCACCTTTAGACGCAAAAGATATGGCTATTTTAGTGACGCGTATCTCAGGCACTACGGGAATATTTGAAAAGGCTCATATCTTCATCTTTTATTTTTTCGATTTAACTACTTAGATATATCCTAAAAATTATAAAAAATATCATAAGAATTCAGGAAAAGTATATCAAGAAGACGAAAGTGCTATTTATTTTTGAATTATCTAAAATTAACAAAAAACTCTTAATTAATTATTCTAAATCAAGCAAAAATAAGAGATGAATATGCATTCATCAGTAGACATTGGGAGTTACTAGTTATTCTCCGCGGGACGTTCACTGTTTATTATCTAGATCCTGCGGGGAGTACATTGAATACTAAAATTGGTCACGTAATGAGAATTTCATTATTCTGGTGAGAAATATTTCATTTTTATATCTATTAAAATATGTTATTACATTACTATTTAATTATGCAATTTACTGTGTTACATTAACATGTAGGGGTTTAGATGAATTCAAAAAGGCTGGAGGAAAGGTCTCTAGGAAAAAGAACCAACCAATAATTTGGGAGAACGTGAAAGTAAGTTCCCGACTCCAATGTATATATATTATTTATGTGAACTATGCTTAGTTGTATTTTTTAATATTTTGTATGTTTCAATTTATAGTGCGCTACACAAGACAATGGTTGGGCATGCGCATATTATGTGATGCGATTTATGCAAATGATTATCCAATATGCTGCATTGGACATCCATACCATACATGAGGTATTATATATAGTCTCATTAGTTAGTATGAAATATATCAATCTTATTTTTATATTATTACTTATATATATACATCATTCTCTTTGCAGGTGCTTAAAACTGACCACACTATAGGTGAACACTTAAAAGATGTACATACTCCATATACGATGGAAGTATTAAATGAAGTAAGAGAAGAATGGGTAAGAGCGATACAAATAGTTGGGACTGTAAAATATAATTGGGATGCTGATAGCGATGTTGAATGATATTTTGTAAATGAATATTTATGAATATTTATACATGTCTGAATGTTTCTATATGTCTGAGTGTTTCTACATGTATTTGAATGTTTCTACATGTGTGAATGTGAGAATTGAATTGATGTCTGAATGTATCTACTTGTGTGAAAAGTATATTTGTTGATTTTGTAGGTTTGTGGTATGTTTGTTGGCTGATATCAATGGATGTCGTAAACCTGCAGTTCAAAAAACTGAACTGCAGGTTCTCATCATGCTGACCAACCACAGCAGGCCTACAAACTGATAAGAAAAAAAAATTAAAACATAAGCGTCAGTTATTTATATAACACCATCATCAAAGGCTTACAACGTCTGTTATTGGATAAAATTGCCGCCTAATGTGAAAAACAACCCCACCGTGCAGGAGAGCACGGTCGTGGCAGGAAATAGCGTCGCTTATTAGTACAAAACTGACGCCTATAGTACTAAATACAGCCGTGCAGGGAAGCACGACCGTGGCGTCTGGAAATATAGCGTCGGTTTTTTAGTTGCAAACCGACGCAGAAAGTGTCCTAGATGGCACCCTTTTTGTGGCATGAACCCTTTTGGTCTCAGCTTACTATACATAACTGACGCCTATCGGTACCCTGTTGGCATGTTTTTGGTGGCGTGAAGCCTTTTGGTGTCATTTATAAAACTGACGTCGAAGAGTTCGACCTTTATCGGCACCCACATAGGTGTCGTTTGAGAACCGTCGCTAAAAGGGCATAAACAACCGACACCAAAGACATGTTCTATAGTAGTGAGTTTTGTGGTGGATGTATAACATGGTTATGGCCAATGAACCCTATGAATGTGTGCTTAGTTGAATGTGGTTGATTGCATCTAGGTCTGCGCACCGATTCCCTATCTCTTATTCCTGATGTAACTTGAGATAACTCGAGATTTCTTTCCTACCGTTGCTCCCCCAGAATGTAACTCGAGGTTTCCCTTTTCAAATGTAAAATAGGATAGATTTTTATTTCCTGTTATGTCAAAGAACGGCAGACAATCTGATGACAACTGAGAGGATTGGTTCAAGGCATGAACCGATCGGTTGGCGATCCAGACGACAGGCTCGAGGAGCGAGATGAGCGGGTGTCGACCTGAGGAGATGCACGACGACCAATGAACCGACTGGCTAGAGGCGCCAGTCGATCGCCTGGTGGCATCCAACTGACCAGACTGATGGCGAGCCGATCAATCATGGAGATGCGTTGATCAAAACCAGAAAGGAAAAACACAGAGTTCATCTTGTACATGTTGCATATGATGTAGACCTAGATGACTGTGATTCCTCTTGGCTCGAGGAATCACATTAGGATGGCCGTAATCATCGCTTTTATCATTTCACATGTTTTCTGTGGGATATAACATGTACATGATACTTACTATATTTTGGTGATTGGATATGTAAATGTACCTATAAAAACCAAATCCCTCATCTAAATATTAATTCTTTCACGCCTTCCATTAGCGACACACATGAAAAACCTGATCGACCAAGCGTAGGTTACACCAAAGCGTGGTGCGTCATCTATCTCGCGGAAGTGTTAAGGGTAAACATGTAGGTTCTGCCAAAGCAGGGTGCATGTTTACCGTGTCAGATTTGGGATAGACTTAACTGGTGATTCTTAGAGTGTCTAACCCCAGAGGCACGGAATGTTCATGGCAAGGTGTTGGGCATGATCATTCATCAAGAGTTGCATATGATGCAATTGGCATGATGGCCTACCGAAATAGTCAAGTACTGGATGATTAACCAAAGTTGACTCATGAGTTGATGAAATATGGATCTTACCCACTTGAAGATTGAGCACTGCAATCTTACAAATTGATGGTGAGGTCTATCAATTTGAATTAAAATAGGAGAGCGGTAATTAATTAAATGCCTAATTAACTATCGTCAAATTTTATTCAAATCCAATCAAATCAAAAGGAGTTTTGAAAATTGCAATTTTCTCTTGTAGAATGGCAATAGAATCATCTTTTATAATGGGCAAATTAATTGAGAATAAATTCCGTAACTGGTTGGGGATTGTGATAAGTGTTCTGCACAATCTAGAAATACTAGTAGCCTTTGGATCCACTCCATGTACGCCTAATGTGTTGTTTGAGAAGAAGGATAGTTCATTGATAAAGATCAATGGAGCGAAGTCCAAGGGCGAAGGTGAGGGAGAGAAGGGTTCTCTCGCCAAACCAGTGTCAAAATCTTCTGCATAGAAAGGATGGAAGGAATAATGGAAGATGAAGAGAGAGATAGAGATCTCTACTTCTGGTGTATACGTGATAGAGATTAACTTTACTACTTCTTTTTCATGGGTACTTGATACCAGATGTGGATCTCACATTTGTTCAAATGTGAAGGATCTTAAGAGAAGTAGGCCTTTGGGGAAAGGCGAGGTTGAACTATGTGTTTCCAATGGGGAAAGAATTGCCGCCAGTGTCGTAGGAACCTATGAGTTAACTCTACCTATTGGGTTATTAATAGAGTTGAAGAACTGCTATTATGTACCTTCCATAAATAGGAATATCATTTATGTTTCTTATTTGGACAAGGATGGTTTTGAGTTTCTTATTAAGAATGGAAAGTGTTCCATTTCAAAAGATGGGATCTTTTATGAAAGTGCCCCAATGTCTTATGGTCTATACTTGATAGATCTAGAGACAATTGTATACAACATAAAAAACAAAAGGAAAAAACTCAACAACTCAAACAAAAAATATCTTTCGCATTGTCGTCTAGGGCACATAAATGAGAAGTGCATCTCTAGACTCCATAAAGATGGTTATCTAAACTCTTTTGATTATGAATCAATAGAGACATGTGAATCTTGTTTGTTGGGCAAGATGATCAAGACTCCCTTTTTCAGGTAAAGGTGAGAGAGCTAGTGATCTATTAGGACTCATACATACTGATGTATGTGGGCCTTTTAGAACTAATGCCAGAAATGGGTATCAGTACTTCATTACCTTCATTGATGACTTCAGTAGGTATGGCTATGTGTACCTGATGAAACATAAGTCAGAAACCCTTGAAAGGTTTAAGGATTTCATGAATTAAGTACAAAACTAACTTGGTAAAAGTATTAAAGCACTTCGATCCAATTGAGGTGGAGAATACTTAAGCCAGGAGTTTCAGGACCTTCTGTGAGCCTGTGGTATTGTATCACAATGGACTCTACCTGGAACACCACAACATAACGGTGTGTCTGAAAGAAGGAATAACACTTTACTTGATATGGTACGATCAATGATGAGTTTTTTTTATCATCCAATTTCCTTCTGGGGTCATGCTCTTGAAACCATCGTGTTTACACTTAACTGAGTACCATCTAAAATAGTTCAAAAGACACCATATGAGATATGGACTGGGAAGCGTCCCAATATGTCTTTTATGAGGATTAGGGGGTGTGAGGCATGTGTTAAGAAAATATTTCCTGGAAAGCTAGGCCCTAGATCTGATAAATGTTATTTTGTTGGATATCCTAAGGAGACCAAGGGATATTACTTATTCCACCCAACTGAGAACAAAGTATTTTTTGCCAGGGATGTTGTGTTCCTAGAAAAGGAATTTATTTCCAAAGGAAGTAGTGGGAATAAAATAGAGCTTGAAGAGATTCAAGCCCAACAAGAAAACATTGAACCAGTAGATGTACAAGAGGAACATAGAGATTCATAAGGTGTTGTGGAATCTCAGTCTCCTCAAGTAACACAAGGACCTCGTAGATCTAGTAGGACACACCTTTAACCTGAGAGGTCTGGATACCTTGTGACTCAGGAAGGAGGTGAGTTGATCATAGATGATGATCCAACTACCTATCGAGAGGCTATGGAGGGACCAAATTCTGATAAATGGCTTGAGGCCATGAAATCTGAGATGTAATCCATGTACTCCAACAAAGTATGGACTTTGGTGGAACCACCTGAAGGGGTAAAATCCATAGGGTGCAAGTGGGTCTTCAAGAAGAAGACTGACATGGATGGCAATGTGCAAACTTATAAAGGCAGATTGGTTGCAAAGGGTTTCCGACAAGTTCAAGGTGTTGACTATGACAAAAAAATTTCTCCAGTTGCCATGATTAAGTCCATCAGGATTATGCTTACTATTGTGGCTTACTATGACTATGAGATTTGGCAAATGGATGTTAAAACTGCATTCCTTAATGGGAATATAAATGAGGATGTGTACATGACACAACCTGAAGGTTTTCTAGATCCAAAGAATGCCAATAAAGTATGTAAGTTATAAAGGTCAATCTATGGATTGAAGCAAGCATCTCGAAGTTGGAATCTTCAATTTGATGAAGAAGTCAAAGTGTTTATCTTTATTCAAAATGAAGATGAACCTTGTGTATACAAGAAGGTTAGTGGGAGCACGACCACATTCCTCATATTGTATGTGGATGCCATACTATTGATGCGGAATGATGTCACAACCTTAGAGAAGGTAAAGACTTGGCTTGGGAGTACTTTCTCAATGAAGGAATTAGGAGAAGCATCCTACATTGTAGGTATTAAGATCTATAGAGATGGATCTAAAAGGCTTCTCAGACTAAGTCAAAGCACATACATTAACAAAGTGTTGAAGCAGTTCAGCATGGAGAACTCAAAGAGAGGCAACATCCCCATGCTACATGGAGTCACCATCTCTAGAGATCAATGTCCCCAATCTTGTGAAGAGAGGGAGAATATGAATGGGATCCCATATACACCACCCATCGGATCCATCATGTACACTATGTTGTGCACACACCCAGATGTCTTGTATGCCCTCATCATGACGAGAAGGTACCAGTCAGATCCCGGGGATGCACACTAGACAACCGTAAAGAACATCCTCAAGTACTTGCGAAGGACTAAGGATCAGTTCCTTATATACGGCGGTGAGGAAGAACTGGTTGTAAGAGGTTACACCGATGCAAGCTTCCAAATTGACAAATATGATTACAGATCCCAATCAGGATTTGTATTTTGCCTAAACCATGGAGCTGTGAGCTAGAAGAGTTCCAAGCAAGAAACAGTTGCCGATTCTACTACAGAGGTCGAGTATATTGTTGCTTCACATGCAGCAAAGGAGGTTGTGTGGATCAGGAAGTTCATCTCTGAACTTCCATGGTCATATCCATCTGGATTAACTTTTGATCAAATCAATTAATTACTTTGATAGATCAATTAGTTATCAAACTCAAAAGCCATCTAGAATCATTTTTTAGGAAAAGTCGATAAAGACATGGCTAAGGGGTTATTCCCCTTGCCTCGATAGAAAACTACTCACTCATGGAGAAGGGGGGAGACGGAGGAAGAAAGTACTGAAGCTATAGTCTAGCCCAAAATCAGGAGGTTAATCCTTATGCTAGAGACAATAAAATGGCTTAGTTCTTAGTTCCTTGATCCAGAATTAAAGAACGGTGAAAAGAAGATTAAGACTAAAGCAGAATGAAGAGACAAGAATCAAGTACGAAAGAACAATGCTTGAAATAAAATCTACTTTATTGCAGAATAAGAAGATGATTACAAAAATAAATGCTTCAGAATCCCCATACAAAGAGAAAATCCAAGATGCCCAAAGAGGAGGAAGTGCCCCTCCTTTTATAGGAGAAGGAGGGGGTATACATTAGGTTTAGGGCAAAAGGAATGGTCGCCGGCGGCTGTTAACTTTCTAGATCTAATCAATAGAGGAAACAATTGATTGCTTTGCATTCCTTTTGAATTAATTTCCCGCAACAGAAATTTCGAGCGTATTTTTGAGCTAGTCAAAAATTTGGAAGCGGCTCGAAAATATATTTTTCCTATAGACAATTTAATTATCTTTCCAACGCATACTTTCACAACAAATTCCGCCTTGGGATGTGAGAAATATACCAATTTTGGTGAAAGGTAAATACTGAAATCAGACTCTGCAGGAAAACGTAAGGCTACTTTCACTAGTTATTTACGCAGACAAATAAACACCAAAATTGCCGCACAATATGTCTTTTTTCTAGCCAATAAAATTCTCTTTTCATTCCATTCTTTACTTTGAAATTCCACCTTTAGACGCAAAAGATATGGCTATTTTAGTGACGCGTATCTCAGGCACTACGGGAATATTTGAAAAGGCTCATATCTTCATCTTTTATTTTTTCGATTTAACTACTTAGATATATCCTAAAAATTATAAAAAATATCATAAGAATTCAGGAAAAGTATATCAAGAAGACGAAAGTGCTATTTATTTTTGAATTATCTAAAATTAACAAAAAACTCTTAATTAATTATTCTAAATCAAGCAAAAATAAGAGATGAATATGCATTCATCAGTAGACATTGGGAGTTACTAGTTATTCTCCGCGGGACGTTCACTGTTTATTATCTAGATCCTGCGGGGAGTACATTGAATACTAAAATTGGTCACGTAATGAGAATTTCATTATTCTGGTGAGAAATATTTCATTTTTATATCTATTAAAATATGTTATTACATTACTATTTAATTATGCAATTTACTGTGTTACATTAACATGTAGGGGTTTAGATGAATTCAAAAAGGCTGGAGGAAAGGTCTCTAGGAAAAAGAACCAACCAATAATTTGGGAGAACGTGAAAGTAAGTTCCCGACTCCAATGTATATATATTATTTATGTGAACTATGCTTAGTTGTATTTTTTAATATTTTGTATGTTTCAATTTATAGTGCGCTACACAAGACAATGGTTGGGCATGCGCATATTATGTGATGCGATTTATGCAAATGATTATCCAATATGCTGCATTGGACATCCATACCATACATGAGGTATTATATATAGTCTCATTAGTTAGTATGAAATATATCAATCTTATTTTTATATTATTACTTATATATATACATCATTCTCTTTGCAGGTGCTTAAAACTGACCACACTATAGGTGAACACTTAAAAGATGTACATACTCCATATACGATGGAAGTATTAAATGAAGTAAGAGAAGAATGGGTAAGAGCGATACAAATAGTTGGGACTGTAAAATATAATTGGGATGCTGATAGCGATGTTGAATGATATTTTGTAAATGAATATTTATGAATATTTATACATGTCTGAATGTTTCTATATGTCTGAGTGTTTCTACATGTATTTGAATGTTTCTACATGTGTGAATGTGAGAATTGAATTGATGTCTGAATGTATCTACTTGTGTGAAAAGTATATTTGTTGATTTTGTAGGTTTGTGGTATGTTTGTTGGCTGATATCAATGGATGTCGTAAACCTGCAGTTCAAAAAACTGAACTGCAGGTTCTCATCATGCTGACCAACCACAGCAGGCCTACAAACTGATAAGAAAAAAAAATTAAAACATAAGCGTCAGTTATTTATATAACACCATCATCAAAGGCTTACAACGTCTGTTATTGGATAAAATTGCCGCCTAATGTGAAAAACAACCCCACCGTGCAGGAGAGCACGGTCGTGGCAGGAAATAGCGTCGCTTATTAGTACAAAACTGACGCCTATAGTACTAAATACAGCCGTGCAGGGAAGCACGACCGTGGCGTCTGGAAATATAGCGTCGGTTTTTTAGTTGCAAACCGACGCAGAAAGTGTCCTAGATGGCACCCTTTTTGTGGCATGAACCCTTTTGGTCTCAGCTTACTATACATAACTGACGCCTATCGGTACCCTGTTGGCATGTTTTTGGTGGCGTGAAGCCTTTTGGTGTCATTTATAAAACTGACGTCGAAGAGTTCGACCTTTATCGGCACCCACATAGGTGTCGTTTGAGAACCGTCGCTAAAAGGGCATAAACAACCGACACCAAAGACATGTTCTATAGTAGTGAGTTTTGTGGTGGATGTATAACATGGTTATGGCCAATGAACCCTATGAATGTGTGCTTAGTTGAATGTGGTTGATTGCATCTAGGTCTGCGCACCGATTCCCTATCTCTTATTCCTGATGTAACTTGAGATAACTCGAGATTTCTTTCCTACCGTTGCTCCCCCAGAATGTAACTCGAGGTTTCCCTTTTCAAATGTAAAATAGGATAGATTTTTATTTCCTGTTATGTCAAAGAACGGCAGACAATCTGATGACAACTGAGAGGATTGGTTCAAGGCATGAACCGATCGGTTGGCGATCCAGACGACAGGCTCGAGGAGCGAGATGAGCGGGTGTCGACCTGAGGAGATGCACGACGACCAATGAACCGACTGGCTAGAGGCGTCAGTCGATCGCCTGGTGGCATCCAACTGACCAGACTGATGGCGAGCCGATCAATCATGGAGATGCGTTGATCAAAACCAGAAAGGAAAAACACAGAGTTCATCTTGTACATGTTGCATATGATGTAGACCTAGATGACTGTGATTCCTCTTGGCTCGAGGAATCACATTAGGATGGCCGTAATCATCGCTTTTATCATTTCACATGTTTTCTGTGGGATATAACATGTACATGATACTTACTATATTTTGGTGATTGGATATGTAAATGTACCTATAAAAACCAAATCCCTCATCTAAATATTAATTCTTTCACGCCTTCCATTAGCGACACACATGAAAAACCTGATCGACCAAGCGTAGGTTACACCAAAGCGTGGTGCGTCATCTATCTCGCGGAAGTGTTAAGGGTAAACATGTAGGTTCTGCCAAAGCAGGGTGCATGTTTACCGTGTCAGATTTGGGATAGACTTAACTGGTGATTCTTAGAGTGTCTAACCCCAGAGGCACGGAATGTTCATGGCAAGGTGTTGGGCATGATCATTCATCAAGAGTTGCATATGATGCAATTGGCATGATGGCCTACCGAAATAGTCAAGTACTGGATGATTAACCAAAGTTGACTCATGAGTTGATGAAATATGGATCTTACCCACTTGAAGATTGAGCACTGCAATCTTACAAATTGATGGTGAGGTCTATCAATTTGAATTAAAATAGGGGAGCGGTAATTAATTAAATGCCTAATTAACTATCGTCAAATTTTATTCAAATCCAATCAAATCAAAAGGAGTTTTGAAAATTGCAATTTTCTCTTGTAGAATGGCAATAGAATCATCTTTTATAATGGGCAAATTAATTGAGAATAAATTCCGTAACTGGTTGGGGATTGTGATAAGTGTTCTGCACAATCTAGAAATACTAGTAGCCTTTGGATCCACTCCATGTACGCCTAATGTGTTGTTTGAGAAGAAGGATAGTTCATTGATAAAGATCAATGGAGCGAAGTCCAAGGGCGAAGGTGAGGGAGAGAAGGGTTCTCTCGCCAAACCAGTGTCAAAATCTTCTGCATAGAAAGGATGGAAGGAATAATGGAAGATGAAGAGAGAGATAGAGATCTCTACTTCTGGTGTATACGTGATAGAGATTAACTTTACTACTTCTTTTTCATGGGTACTTGATACCAGATGTGGATCTCACATTTGTTCAAATGTGAAGGATCTTAAGAGAAGTAGGCCTTTGGGGAAAGGCGAGGTTGAACTATGTGTTTCCAATGGGGAAAGAATTGCCGCCAGTGTCGTAGGAACCTATGAGTTAACTCTACCTATTGGGTTATTAATAGAGTTGAAGAACTGCTATTATGTACCTTCCATAAATAGGAATATCATTTATGTTTCTTATTTGGACAAGGATGGTTTTGAGTTTCTTATTAAGAATGGAAAGTGTTCCATTTCAAAAGATGGGATCTTTTATGAAAGTGCCCCAATGTCTTATGGTCTATACTTGATAGATCTAGAGACAATTGTATACAACATAAAAAACAAAAGGAAAAAACTCAACAACTCAAACAAAAAATATCTTTCGCATTGTCGTCTAGGGCACATAAATGAGAAGTGCATCTCTAGACTCCATAAAGATGGTTATCTAAACTCTTTTGATTATGAATCAATAGAGACATGTGAATCTTGTTTGTTGGGCAAGATGATCAAGACTCCCTTTTTCAGGTAAAGGTGAGAGAGCTAGTGATCTATTAGGACTCATACATACTGATGTATGTGGGCCTTTTAGAACTAATGCCAGAAATGGGTATCAGTACTTCATTACCTTCATTGATGACTTCAGTAGGTATGGCTATGTGTACCTGATGAAACATAAGTCAGAAACCCTTGAAAGGTTTAAGGATTTCATGAATTAAGTACAAAACTAACTTGGTAAAAGTATTAAAGCACTTCGATCCAATTGAGGTGGAGAATACTTAAGCCAGGAGTTTCAGGACCTTCTGTGAGCCTGTGGTATTGTATCACAATGGACTCTACCTGGAACACCACAACATAACGGTGTGTCTGAAAGAAGGAATAACACTTTACTTGATATGGTACGATCAATGATGAGTTTTTTTTATCATCCAATTTCCTTCTGGGGTCATGCTCTTGAAACCATCGTGTTTACACTTAACTGAGTACCATCTAAAATAGTTCAAAAGACACCATATGAGATATGGACTGGGAAGCGTCCCAATATGTCTTTTATGAGGATTAGGGGGTGTGAGGCATGTGTTAAGAAAATATTTCCTGGAAAGCTAGGCCCTAGATCTGATAAATGTTATTTTGTTGGATATCCTAAGGAGACCAAGGGATATTACTTATTCCACCCAACTGAGAACAAAGTATTTTTTGCCAGGGATGTTGTGTTCCTAGAAAAGGAATTTATTTCCAAAGGAAGTAGTGGGAATAAAATAGAGCTTGAAGAGATTCAAGCCCAACAAGAAAACATTGAACCAGTAGATGTACAAGAGGAACATAGAGATTCATAAGGTGTTGTGGAATCTCAGTCTCCTCAAGTAACACAAGGACCTCGTAGATCTAGTAGGACACACCTTTAACCTGAGAGGTCTGGATACCTTGTGACTCAGGAAGGAGGTGAGTTGATCATAGATGATGATCCAACTACCTATCGAGAGGCTATGGAGGGACCAAATTCTGATAAATGGCTTGAGGCCATGAAATCTGAGATGTAATCCATGTACTCCAACAAAGTATGGACTTTGGTGGAACCACCTGAAGGGGTAAAATCCATAGGGTGCAAGTGGGTCTTCAAGAAGAAGACTGACATGGATGGCAATGTGCAAACTTATAAAGGCAGATTGGTTGCAAAGGGTTTCCGACAAGTTCAAGGTGTTGACTATGACAAAAAAATTTCTCCAGTTGCCATGATTAAGTCCATCAGGATTATGCTTACTATTGTGGCTTACTATGACTATGAGATTTGGCAAATGGATGTTAAAACTGCATTCCTTAATGGGAATATAAATGAGGATGTGTACATGACACAACCTGAAGGTTTTCTAGATCCAAAGAATGCCAATAAAGTATGTAAGTTATAAAGGTCAATCTATGGATTGAAGCAAGCATCTCGAAGTTGGAATCTTCAATTTGATGAAGAAGTCAAAGTGTTTATCTTTATTCAAAATGAAGATGAACCTTGTGTATACAAGAAGGTTAGTGGGAGCACGACCACATTCCTCATATTGTATGTGGATGCCATACTATTGATGCGGAATGATGTCACAACCTTAGAGAAGGTAAAGACTTGGCTTGGGAGTACTTTCTCAATGAAGGAATTAGGAGAAGCATCCTACATTGTAGGTATTAAGATCTATAGAGATGGATCTAAAAGGCTTCTCAGACTAAGTCAAAGCACATACATTAACAAAGTGTTGAAGCAGTTCAGCATGGAGAACTCAAAGAGAGGCAACATCCCCATGCTACATGGAGTCACCATCTCTAGAGATCAATGTCCCCAATCTTGTGAAGAGAGGGAGAATATGAATGGGATCCCATATACACCACCCATCGGATCCATCATGTACACTATGTTGTGCACACACCCAGATGTCTTGTATGCCCTCATCATGACGAGAAGGTACCAGTCAGATCCCGGGGATGCACACTAGACAACCGTAAAGAACATCCTCAAGTACTTGCGAAGGACTAAGGATCAGTTCCTTATATACGGCGGTGAGGAAGAACTGGTTGTAAGAGGTTACACCGATGCAAGCTTCCAAATTGACAAATATGATTACAGATCCCAATCAGGATTTGTATTTTGCCTAAACCATGGAGCTGTGAGCTAGAAGAGTTCCAAGCAAGAAACAGTTGCCGATTCTACTACAGAGGTCGAGTATATTGTTGCTTCACATGCAGCAAAGGAGGTTGTGTGGATCAGGAAGTTCATCTCTGAACTTGGTGCAGTTCCCAGTAGCTGTGATGCAATTGTGCTTTATTGTGACAATAATGGAGCTATTGCTCAAGATAAGGAGCCCAGATGACATCAACGGTCCAAGCACATATTGCGGTGCTTCCCTCTCATACAAGAGATCGTACATCGAGGAGATGTGAAGATTTGCAAAGTATCAACTGAAGACAACATAGTTGATCCACTAACTAAGGCCCTTTCTCAACAGAAGCATGATGGTCATGCTAGGTCACAAGTACTGAAGTTCCTAGGTGACTGGCTCTAAGTGAAAGTGGGAGTCTATTGGTATGTATGCCCATAGAGAAAGTCATGTGATGATTGTAATGGGATACTTTGTAAATGATTTGACTAATCATAAAGGAAATTTTCGATCTACGTGTTTTAACTGTTTCTGAGATGATACTATAACATGATAGATGACTAAAAGATTGTTTTACTCAATGACATATGCTTTTAGGTTAAGGACCTAAACGATGAGAACATATGGATGTTAAGAGTATACATTCTTGTTTAGTCCCTAGTCAGTTGTTATTGTGGAAATAACCATACACATCAATAACACTAAAGACTAGATTGTGTGTTGGTTGATGACATAATCTCATTAGTCATGATATAGTGATATCAAACCAAGCACATAAGTACTTGTTAGAGAACAAGTGTACCAGATAGACCCACCGTGAGAGTGACACATGGAACCATGATTTGGTAGTCATAGTCAACTCTCACAGTGATGGTGGTGAGTGTGATTTTTCGACCTGAAATCACTACACTCAACACATGTCATTGGGTACACTTTGACATCATCAAACACAATCATGAAACATGGGTTGTTATAAAGGTGATGATTGGGTGACTTTGACACATGGGGCTTTTGAGGGGTGAGTGATAGATATGGGATTTGTCCCTCGTAAGGGAGTTTGATGTCCATGGCTACTGGATGAGTAGGATTGAGAAAGGCATGTGCAAGCATGTGTGAATCAATATGTGATATTGATGCCACACACATCTCACCCAGTCTGCTCTAAGATCAAGGAAATGGATGAACGTTGAAAGGATGACTATACCATGCCTTGAGTTCATTTAGGACATTAGTGACAAAGGAATTATACATTCACTGTAACACCATTCACATATTATAGGATTGAAAGTTGTTATCCAATTTTCTATTTCACTTGGGTAGCACTGATGTGCGACTAGGCACCGCTCTTTTCTTGTGAAGTCATAAGTGTTATGGACTTTCACTTCCAACGTGAAATGGACCTGTAGGGTCACACACAAAGGATTTAGCATGGAAGAGGAGTTTATCCACAAATGATGCTTATATTGATTACTAAATGAGTTTAGTAGTTCAATTAAACACTCAGTTGATTGATATCTCAAAATCATAGTGTTCAAGGTGTTGGACCAATTGTAACACTATTATTGGTGGTTTAGTCTTGTCCAACTTATCCTTATATTTTGGTAGAATTGATGTGTATCTAGATATAGATCATTGCATATGGATTGTAATATTCATTATTGAATCAAATGATAACATATTGTGGTGACAATAGGGTCACATGCATCGAGATAGCTTGAAGAAGCTAATTTGGAATCAATTGTAATTGTTACATATCTTGGGACTCAATAGTAGGTTTACATGACAATGGACTAAAATGGATACAAACTTCAAAAATTAGTTTCAAGAAATTAGGGACCCACCCTAAAAGGAATGGGCGTCTAATTTACACTAGGATTTGTATAACAACATGTTTCATGGGACCCAATGCATGAAGGAATTCATCATTTTGTGAGATAGTCTACAATTTGGTCATTAAAGGGTCTACAAAATGTTACCATACCGAATTATTAATGTATATGATATGATACATGTCTTACCAAACACTAATCTAGTTTTCTCATGATTTCCTCCAAGGAATTAGAAAACCTATCGGTGACTACAACAAAGACAGGTGGAGGAGACTAGTAGTTTTAGAACTGCATCTTCAAATTCTTGTTTGGATACCATGGAAATGAGTTCGGGTAGTGGATTCATTTTGAATGATTGAATTGTTCACCAACATGCATTTCAAGGAGAAGATCTTCAATACAGAGTGAAGAGTTTTACAGATAGTTCCATTCATGAAATGGAATACTTTTCCACAATGATTAGCCACAAAATAGAGTGTTCTTCACTAAGAAACTCTAGGGTAATATATGGAGTCAATAGAGTCATCTATGTGACCGTGCGATCTGTGCCACTCTACAACAGAAGGTGATGTTCTTCCACAGACAGTTGAACATGGAATCTCACATTTATCCATAGAAAACTAGTTTGTGACAAATCTTGAGGAGAGTCTTTGAGTGCCTAAAAATCAAAAAGGACTTTTGATTGTTGATTCAATGAAATTCCAAAGAGATATAATCAAAAGGTCCAAATCTACATAAATCAATTCAATTTGATAATTAAAAATCCTTCCATAATAAGGTTTATTGTAACTCCTAGTTCAGGTTTTTTGCATTATAGGGATCCTTTTTGAGATATGTTTGGGAAATTCTTTGTTTCCAGTATGTTTTCTTCTCCTCAAAATCCAACAGTTGTATCATAGTGAGATATAATACTTTTTACCAATATTTTCTTTTTTAGCTATGTTTTTTCAAATAAAGAAGATCGCAAGACTATTTCTAATGACAAAAAAAGTAATTATTGTGAAAATGATGTTAATGGAAGAGTCTTTAAATATCACCATGATCGTTTTATGATATATATCGTATTATGATATATATATATATATATATATATATATATATATATATATATATGTATGTATGTATGTATATGTATGTATACATATGTATATATATGTATACATGTATACCTATGGGGAAGAGAAAAGATGGAACTAAGTAAGAAGGGAAACTACAACGTACATCAAAGCTATTTGAAGTGGGACGCAAGAGGAAAGGGAACAACTTCTTGTCACTTTTGGCCATTGCTTCCTATGTTCATTTCATTTGTCTAGACAAAAATCATAGAAGGCATGGATCAAAGTCTAATGATGTTCTCATCCTAATTTTCAAGATTGAGAAGGGAATCTAGCTATTAAACTACACATATAGAGATAGACTAGAGGAGAAACTACAATCGTATGTAATGATAGTGTATAAGGCTCTTCTTATTCAGTTTCTTATAGATTTTAACTAGGGCTTTGAAACCATATATCTTGTTTGTTGGTAGTTACATGCATTGGTGTGACATTTAATATTGTTCCCCTAGTGTGGTCAAAAATATATTTACCTGGGATTTCTGGTATATATCTTATGTATATATGTATAAACTTATATATATGATACACACACAAATATATATATATATATATGTATATATATATATACACACACACACATATATATACATATGTATATATATGTGACATACTTGGATTTTCTAAAACTTAATGTGATGTGTGACGTCTAAATAGAAACCCTCACCTCAATGAGAATCTCAATTTAATCACCACACACGAGGCTAAGAATAAGAAAACTAGAGGAAGTCAGATGGAAAGAATAGTAGCACATGCACATGAATAATAATAAAACCATACAACACATGTTCACCATTCAACATATAACTATAAAGTGAATTGTTAAAAAATTTGATATTACACATTAAACAACAAACTTTTACATATACATGTACTATGACTATACAACAAGATCTTAAGATAATATGTCAACCTGTACATCATCTCACCACACAACTGTCAACTATCCTGGTTCTTTAAGAGAACATATCCACAACCTAAACAAAAGATTACATGTGGTACACATCAACACAATATTCAAGAATATAGTACTAAGTACGCATACTTGCCTGTGATGAACTGGATTTTGGCTTAATTTTGAGGATAAATTTCCTTTAAGGTGTCTAGGATGTGATAGAGTGCTCTTTTGAATCCATATTTTGAGTTATTTTGAGAGTTCCAAGCATTTTGGTAAAGTTGAAGTGTTTCTTGATTGTTGATGGGCTAAAGTTTAATATCTTAGTCTATGTTGGGTAGTGTCACGTGCTCTACTAGCTGTGAAGTCACAAATTGATACTGTAACACCCCTCCCTAGGGTTTCATGTGTAACAAGCATAAGCACTGCCTAATCCCCAACATTATCCATAATGTGGGGTACTTGAAATTTCAGGGAGGGTTGTCACCCACATGATCTCATATTAAGAAATAAATAACACTTGGCATTATTGAAACATAGATTCATACATAAGTTCTTGGAAAGAAAACTACATCATGATTCTAAAGGTATGCTAAACATAAACTAGATAACATGTAAAAGATAGGATCTCCATAGATGGACGTCCCACCAGGAAACAACTTCTTAGATCCTTGGATTCTTAGAACTCCTTAAGCTGATTCCTTTCCTTTAGCTCCAACTTCTACGGACATCTCGTCCCCAGCCATGCAAAGGAAAAACCTTCATGGTAAGTAAGTGACATTGGCATATTACAAGACATAAAAATAACATATAAAGATGATTTGACACAAACATGAACATGCATTAACATTAATCATTTCTTGGCATCTTTTACATGAAGAATTTGACAAGAAGTATATGTTCCTCTCTTAATGCCCCATATGGAGCCCATAAGGCTCGAAAAGCCCATAATTGCTCGGAAAGCCCATAATGCTCAGAAAGCCCATAAGAAGGTGCATATAAATCTAAATCAAATTCCCTTAACCATTATCATTCTTTGACTTAATTATCTTCTTAATGACTTAGACTTGATCTTAATGGGATTTCTCCCTCTTGAACATAGTTGGGATTTCTACCCATGAACCATAATGGGAATTTCATCCCTGTTAAGCATGAATAGGAATTTCTTCCCTCTTAATCTTGGTTTCATGTACCTTAATCATAATTCATAACATTAATGTGATTTCTTCATTTAGACTTAAATTATAGAAATCAACATCCAATAACCATATACTTGAAGAAAACATGCATTAATCATGACTTTAATATTAAGTGCTTAACATAAATCATAAATATTCAATAAACCAATTATTATTTATGCCAAGGGCATGGCCCGCTTACCTTTAGCTAAAGCACCTAACTCAACCCTAGTTTGATTGATTGGGTTCTCTTAAACACCTAAAAATAACACAATTATCCTTCATCATACATCATTAAACCCTAATTTGTTCATATAAATATTGAGATGTGAAAACATCAAACTTAGTCGATAAAAATCATAAAATCATGTTCCTCATTGAAAATCATTTCCAAAACATATTTTTACGTACTTTTCCGATAAACAGGCGATTTACTATGAATTTACAAAGAATAATGACGTGGTATCTTTGAACGCACTAACAAACTCACTTAGGGTTGAAATCCTCGAGCTTTTACCAAAACCAAAGTGCAAGAATACCACCCGCAAGCGGACGAGTCTTATCGCAGTATAGTTAAGGATCGAACCCAAAGGACAACCTTTTTAAGAATCCTTGTCAGACGAATCTAGCTCAAGTAAAACTAATATTTTGAACAATTGGTTGATTTGACGTTACTTAAACTAATTGTAAGAAAATAAAAGCTAAATTAAATTTGGGTTTAGATCAATGATATGGAATCGCTAGGATGGTATCGGGTTTCACCTCTGCTACACACGCAAACACATTCCAAAGAAACAATCCAAGCAAGATAAAATGATCCAAACAGAGATGTTGCAGAACCCCCCATACGGGCGTTAGGTTCGCGTAAGCATCACCTTAGGCATCATATGTCTCATCACCAACCAGATCACTTACTTACAGCTCCAAGGAAATCCCATTCTATTTCTAGTTTGGGAGTCAACCACATTAATAGATAAGAAAGCAGGTGATAGATCTACAAACTGAAATCGACGATAAACAAAGACGATACAAAATCCAACTAAGGCTGTGGCCCTCCCTAAGGGATGTTTAGACCACAGAAGCGTCATCGTAGGCTAGATGTCTTGTCCCCTCACGGATCATACACTTACGACCTCAAGGAATCTTATCAGAAGTTCTCGTCAAAGAGTCGAACTTTGTAAACCACCATTATATCCCACATATATAAGATTTTAGAATATAGGAGAGAATAAGGTGAAAGAAAGTGGATAATCAACTACGAACATACCAATTAACAACAAAATGGAAAGTTATATACATTTCCATGGAGAGTTTAACAAAAGAACATGATTGCATGGGCAACGGGGCTAGTCCCCGCACCCCAGCGAAAAGATACTACTCGCTCATGATGCGAGACACAAGAAGAATGAGAAAGAGGGAGAAATCCGCCATGAACTCGATGCAGAAGGTAGTCGCAGCTCAGTGAAGAAGATACAGCCTTCTACGTCGTGTCAGAGAAGATCTGGACGCAAACGAGAGTTGCCAAGTGTTACGACCCCACCTCCTGATAACCCCCAATTATGGGAGACCGAGAGGTCGAAGCCACACCCATAACTTCCAGATCAAAGGTTCGACAATTAACCAAGAATAATTATCAAATTTTAACCTACTATACTGAAAAGCTGTAAGAAAATAAATTTTCACATGCCTTTTTGAAAACTTGGATCTCTATACTTCTATCCACTTAAGGATTCTACTCTAACTAATCCTCCTTATATTTAACTTCATGTATTTCACAATATGATGATTTACTATTTGTCCTTTTGGCTTGTACCTAAAACGTCGACAAACAAAACGTCGGTCAGCTGAAGCTAGTATGTGGGGGAAACAATAATTATGTAAATATGTTAACAATGTAATCATTCGATTAATCATTTAACAACCAAGATTACATTTTAGATATAACTCTGCGATCCAAGAGTACCCAATCCTCTATGTTGTCCCCATTAAACCCCTCATGATCCACCTATAAGTGAACCAATTTCTAGGGTTGAGTCACATGGCACTACTTGTAAGTAGCCCACTCCTTAACTCATGGCAGGCTAATGAATCTCATGGCACTACACGTAGGTAGCCCCATTTCTAACTCTCGGTAACCTAGACATTGCTCTAGGATTACCCCTTTTTTTCTTAGCCTTTTCAAAGCAATAGAGGTGGACCCGGATCTAGTCAGTTAGATACGCACATTTATAGTGATAATCATAGTCACCTTATAGTTGCTTGAAATAAATAAACATCCAATAGTTATTTTTAGGTAACCAATTAAAACTTCGGGAATCGCTGTGAAACTAGAGTGATTATTCATAATCGTAACCACATACCTGATTTGATGAGTCATGCAGAATATTCGACATATACTTCATGTATATACAATCAAGCCAATCAATAGATCCAAGCAAGTAATTCAATCATCACATAATTCCTAAAAAGAATATGTACTCTATTTATTACACACTTTATCAAGAATCTACTTTATTGACTTAGATTAATATTCATTAGGATTTATAAGATTAATTTCTCAAACTTTATCCCTTTTAGGTTAACAAACCCTAAACTACTTTTTTCCATTTATATGAACCTTGATTGATCAACTATCCATTTTAATAGTCTTTTATACCCAATTGACTTAGGATCATCACATCTCTATTTATTCATGGATTTGAACCATTAAAACAATTAAAAGACATATTCATCTAAATTAGGGTTTTCAAGCTCATTAGCGCATAATCATGTACGAAACCCTAAATTAAACCAATTATATAAAAAGATCATATTTTTAGATTCTATTCTCACTTTTATTAACAACAGGTTAATATCAACTTGAATTATCCAAATAACGTCATTAAGTCCATCTATCATCAAATCTAAGGGGTTTTCTTTAATTAAATCATTAAAGATGATAACTTTATGTCCTTTTTAAAATTCAAGCACATAACTCTAAATTAGACTAATCATGTGCAAAGTTCTTCTCTTTTGAACATAATGTACCTTTTTACATTTAACAGGTTAACATCAACTCTAATGATCCATTAAACCCTATTAAACACTTTAATCATATCAAAATAGGGTTTCTTAATCTTTAATTCATTAAAGATGATAATTTACACTACTTTTCGAATAGCATGCAAAACTAGGATTCAAACAAAATTTCTTTGTGTTCCTCTCATTCTGATGATCAATTTTCATATATAACTTGTTTTAATCCGAGTTTCCTAGAATTAATTATGATTTTAGCAAAATGTTACTTACTTGGCCAATCAGGTTGTGCCACGTGTGCTCCATGCAACGTTGCCCTTAGTTCAGGAAACATAACCTTGAAGTCCGTCCTTTGTCACACTGTGGGTAGAACCATCCAGTCTGGGCTCCCCTTCATCTTCCTCACGACAGCAGCCGGCTTTTGCCCTAACAGCCAAGGGGGAGGGCTCCCCCTCCCCCTTCCTGACTCATCGGCCTCCAGGGACCTACCCCCTTGGTGCGGAGACCCTTTCCGCACCTGCAGAAGCTTCAGGGTGCGGCCTAGGTGGCTGCTCCCACGCAGGAGAGGTGTACAAATGTTGCTGCAATTGCAGTAGGTCCGCATCAACTGCACGAATCCGGGGCCAAAGGGGAAGCGGCCGATCGATCTAGGTGAAGGTGGAAGCTTCCCTCCTCCAGCAAGACCACAACGAAGCCTCATGTTGCCCTAGAACAAGGATATACCCTCTTGGTTAGGGTTTAGATGGAAAGAAGAAGAAGAAGAGGTAGCATTGCGTGGAATCCCTCTACATTTCGAAGTAGGGGTTGCACCCTCCTTATAGGGGTGTATATGAAGCCCTAAGGCGTGCCTCATGAGGACTCAAGTCCAACTCGAAAGGAAATACACTTTCCTTAGTTGTGAAGCAACAGCCTTTCTCTCTCTCTCTTCATTATTCTTTTCTATTATCCTTTATTATTTGGATGTTTTGGGAATTCTAAATTCCTTTTTCTTACTCACTTTATTCTTGCTTTTTAATCCATTGATCACGAAATCCTATTTTCCTTTATAGAAAATATCATCCTTTTAAACAATACACCATAATTCATTAATAAAGCAACACCTTATCCTCTTATTTTGCCTTTTTAGTATTTTCTCTTTCTTTCCTCTTTATTGGGACTCCTTGGATCCCAAGAAACTCTATGATTTCGAAATTCTTTTTATTGGATACTTATTATCTTTCTATATGCATCTTTACGCATTATTTCACATTATCTTGTTTATTTCTCATTAAAATATCTCTTTTTGAGGATTTATCTTTATTTCTCTTTTATTTTCCTCATTGGTATTCCTTTTAATATTAGCAACCTCATGGATACGAAATTTCACCAAGAAATCGCATTTATGCCTCTTTCCACTCATTTCCAACATTTTAACATTATTTTCAATTTCTTTCTTACTAAAGAAATACTTACTTAAACTTTTTTATTCTTATTGCCTTTTCTTTACAACTTTGGACTCCTTGGAACCCAAGAGGCACGAAATCCCTCTTAGGATTTGCCTTCTAGAGGTTCCCACATTTTTCTTTTCTAAAATATTCAATTATTCATTTACTAATTGAATTTTCTTGTTATTTGGGCCTAGTAGCCAATAAAGCCCACAACACAGACATCAAGGCTATTGTAAACGAAATCCATTTATTCAAAACAAAATACATCATTATTTGTTCAAATATCTTTAATATGAGAAATTACATTTCTCATCAAAAGAATCCAAAACTTGGGGTTGTCACATTCTTTCCCTCTTATAGGAATTTTGTCTTCAAAATTCTATCAACAAAACAAACAATTCAGGATAAGACCTTTCCATGTCCACCATGGGCCCCTATGTGGCTCTACCTTACCCACGGCGCTTTCACATAACCTTTATCATTACATATTCTTTTCTCTGAGTTCTTTCATCTTGGCGTCTATAAACTGCACAGGTGACTCAGGCCATGTCAGCTTCCCTTGGGGCTCACTAGGTTCATTGCTCAGCACATGGTCGAGGTACCTCACATATTGCTCTAAATTAGACTAATCATGTGCAAAGTTATTCTCTTTTGAACATAATGTACCTTTTTACATTTAACAGTTTAACATCAACTCTAATGATCAATTAAACCCTATTAAACACTTTAATCATATCAAAATAGGGTTTCTTAATCTTTAATTCATTAAAGATGATAATTTACACTACTTTTCGAATAGCATACAAAATTAGGATTCAAACATAATTTCTTTGTGTTCCTCTCGTTCTGAGGATCAATTTTCATATATAACTTGTTTTAATCTGAGTTTCCTAGAATTAATTATGATTTTAGCAAAATGTTACTTACTTGGCCAATCAGGTTGTGCCACGTGTGCTCCATGCAACATTGCCCTTAGTTTAGGAAACATAACCAAATGTGGATTTTGCCCTCCACTTAAGAAGTCCATCCTTTGTCACACTGAGGGTAGAACCGTCCAATCTGGGCTCCCCTTCAGCTTCCTCGCCACAGCAGCCGGCTGCTCCCTAACAGCTAAGGGGGAGGGCTCCCCCTCCTCCTTCCAGACTCATCGGCCTCCAGGGACCTACCCCCTTGGTGTGGAGACCCTTTCCGCGCCTACAGAAGCTTCAGGGTGCGGCCTAGGTGGCCGCTCCCATGCGGGAGAGGTGCATGACTGCTGATGCAACTGCAGTAGGTCCGCATCAACTGCACGAAGTTGGGGCCAAAGGGGAAGTGGCCGATCGATCTAGGTGATGGTGGAAGCTTCCCTCCTCCAGCAAGACCACAATGAAGCCCCGCGTTGCCCTAGAACAAGGATATACCCTCTTGGTTAGGGTTTAGATGGAAAGAAGAAGAAGAAGATGTAGCATTGCGTGGAATCCCTCTGGATCTCGAAGCAGGGGTTCCACCCTCCTTATAGGGGTGTATATGAATCCCTAAGGCGTGCCTCATGAGGACTCAAGTCCAACTCGAAAGGAAATACACTTTCCTTGGTTGTGAAGCAACAACCTTTCTCTCTCTCTCTTCATTATTCTTTTCTATTATCCTTTATTATTTGGATGTTTTGGGAATTCTAAATTCCTTTTTCTTACTCTCTTTATTCTTGCTTTTTAATCCATTGATCATGAAATCCTATTTTCCTTTATAGAAAATATCATCCTTTTAAACAATACCCCATAATTCATTAATAAAGCAACACCTTATACTCTTATTTTGCCTTTTTAGTATTTTCTCTTTCTTTCCCCTTTATTGGGACTCCTTGGATCCCAAGAAACTCTATGATTTCGAAATTCTTTTTATTGGATACTTATTATCCTTATAGATGCATCTTTATGCATTATTTCACATTATCTTGTTTATTTCTCATTAAAATATCTCTTTTTGAGGATTTATCTTTATTTCTCTTTTATTTTCCTCATTGGTATTCCTTTTAATATTAGAAACCTCATGGATACGAAATTTCACCAAGAAATCTCATTTATGCCTCTTTCCACTAATTTCCAACATTTTAACATTATTTTCAATTTCTTTCTTACTAAAGAAACACTTAATTAAACTTTATTATTCTTATTGCCTTTTCTTTGCAACGTTGGACTCCTTGGAACCCAAGGAACCCAAGAGGCACGAAATCCCTCTTTGGATTTGCCTTCTAGAGGTTCCCACATTTTTCTTTTCTCAAATATTCAATTATTCATTTACTAATTGAATTTTCTTGTTATTTGGGCCCAATAGCCAATAAAGCCCACAACACAGACATCAAGGCTATTGTAAACGAAACTCATTTATTCAAAACAAAATATATCATTATTTGTTCAAATATCTTTAATATGAGAAATTACATTTTTCATCAAAAGAACCCAAAACTTGGGGTTGTAACATCCTTCCCCTCTTATAGGAATTTTGTCCTCAAAATTCTATCAAGCAAACAAACAATTCAGGATAAATCCTTTCCATGTCCACCATTGGCCCCTATGTGGCTCTACCTTACCCAAGGCGCTTTCAAATAACCTTTATTATTACATATTCTTTTCTCTGAGTTCTTTCATCATGGCGTCTATAAACTGCACAGGTGACTCAGGCCATGTCAGCTTCCCTTGGGGCTCACTAGATTCATTGCTCAGCACATGGTCGAGGTACCTCACATAGTGCTCTAAATTAGACTAATCATGTGCAAAGTTCTTCTCTTTTGAACATAATGTACCTTTTTACATTTAATAGGTTAACATCAACTCTAATGATCAATTAAACCCTATTAAACACATTATTCATATCAAAATAGGGTTTCTTAATCTTTAATTCATTAAAGATGGTAATTTGCACTACTTTTTGAATAGCATGCAAAATTAGGATTCAAACATAATTTCTTTGTGTTCCTCTCGTTCTGAGGATCAATTTTCATATATAACTTGTTTTAATCTGAGTTTCCTAGAATTAATTATGATTTTAGCAAAATGTTACTTACTTGGCCAATCAAGTTGTGCCACGTGTGCTCCATGCAACGTTGCCCTTAGTTCAGGAAACATAACCAAATGTGGATTTTGCCCTCCACTTAAGAAGTTCATCCTTTGTCACGCTGAGGGTAGAACCGTCCACTCTGGGATCCCCTTCATCTTCCTAGCGACAGCAACCGGCTACCACGCTAACAGCTGAGGGGGAGGGCTCCCCCTCCTCCTTCTCGACTCATCGGCCTCCAGGGACCTATCCCCTTGGTGCGGAGACCCTTTCCGTGCCTGCAGAAGCTTCAGGATGCGGCCTAGGTGGCCGCTTCCACGCGGGAGAGGTGCACGTCTGCTGCTGCAACTGTAGCAGATCCACATCAACTGCACGAAGCCGGGGCCAAAGGGGAAGTGGTCGATCGATCTGGGTGATGGTGGAAGCTTCCCTCCTCCAGCAAGACCACAACGAAGCCCCGTGTTGCCCTAGAACAAGGATATACCATCTTGGTTAGGGATTAGACGGAAAGAAGAAGAAGAAGAGGTAGCATTGTGTGGAATCCCTCTAGATCTCAAGGCAGGGGTTCCACCCTCCTTATAGGGGTATATATGTAGACCTAAGGCGTGCCTCATGAGGACTCAAGTCCATCTCGAAAGGAAATACACTTTCCTTGGTTTTGAAGCAACAACCTTTCTCTCTCTCTTCATTATTCTTTTCTATTATCCTTTATTATTTGGATGTTTTTGGAATTCTAAATTCGTTTTTCTTACTCTCTTTATTCTTGCTTTTTAATCCATTGATCACGAAATTCTATTTTCCTTTATAGAAAATATCATCCTTTTAAACAATACCCCATAATTCATTAATAAAGCAACACCTTATCCTCTTATTTTGCCTTTTTAGTATTTTCTCTTTCTTTCCTCTTTATTGGAACTCCATGGATCCCAAGAAACTCTATGATTTCGAAAAGCTTTTTATTGGATACTTATTCTCCTTCTAGATGCATCTTTATGCATTATTTCACATTATCTTGTTTATTTCTCATTAAAATATCTCTTTTTGAGGATTTATCTTTATTTCTCTTTTATTTTCCTCATTCGTATTCCTTTTAATACTAGAAACCCCATGGATACGAAATTTCACCAAGAAATCTCATTTATGTCTCTTTCCACTCATTTCCAACATTTTAACATTATTTTCAATTTATTTCTTACTAAAGAAATACTTAATTAAACTTTTCTATTCTTATTGCCTTTTCTTTGCAACTTTGGACTCCTTGGAACCAAAGAGGCACGAAATCCCTCTTTGGATTTGCCTCCTAGAGGTTCCCACATTTTTCTTTTCTCAAATATTCAATTATTCATTTACTAATTGAATTTTCTTGTTATTTGGACCCAATAGCCAATAAATCCCACAACACAGACATCAAGGCTATTGTAAACGAAATCCATTTATTCAAAACAAAATATATCATTATTTGTTCAAATATCTTTAATATGATAATTACATTTCTCATCAAAATAACCCAAAACTTGGGGTTGTAACATCCTTCCCCTCTTATAGGAATTTTGTCCTCAAAATTCTATCAAGCAAACAAACAATTTAGGATAAGACATTTCCATGTCCACCATTCGCCCCTATGTGGCTTTACCTTACCCACAGCGTTTTCAAAGAACCTTTATCATCACATATTCTTTTCTCTGAGTTCTTTCATCCTGGCGTCTATAAACTACACAGGTGACTCAGGCCATGTCAGCTTCCCTTGGGGCTCACTAGGTTCATTACTCAGCACATGGTTGGGGTACCTCACATAATGCTCTAAATTAGACTAATCATGTGCAAAGTTCTTCTCTTTTGAACATAATGTACCTTTTTACATTTAAGAAGTTAACATCAACTCTACTGATCCATTAAACCCTATTAAACACTTTAATCATATCAAAATAGGGTTTCTTAATCTTTAATTCATTAAAGATGATAATTTACACTACTTTTCGAATAGCATGCAAAATTAGGATTCAAACATAATTTATTTATGTTCCTCTCGTTCTGAGGATCAATTTTCATATATAACTTGTTTTAATCTGAGTTTCCTAGAATTAATTATAATTTTAGCAAAATGTTACTTACTTAGCCAATCAGGTTGTGCCACGTGTGCTCCATGCAACGTTGCCCTTAGTTCAGGAAACATAACCAAATGTCAATTTTGCCCTCCACTTAAGAAGTCCGTCCTTTGTCACGCTGAGGGTAGGACCGTGCAGTCTGCGCTCCGCTTCATCTTCCTCGCGACAACAGCCGGTTGCCGCCCTAACAGCCAAGGGGGAGGGCTCCCCCTCCTCCTTCCTGACTCATCGGCCTCCAGGGACCTACCCCCTTGGTGCGGAGACCCTTTCCGCGCCTGCAGAAGCTTCAGGGTGCGGCCTAGGTGGCAGCTCCCACACGAGAGAGGTGCACGACTGTTGCTGCAACTGCAGCAGGTCCACATCAAGTGCATGAAGTTGTGGCCAAAGGGGAAGCGGTCGATCGATCTGGGTGATGGTGGAAGCTTCCCTCCTCCAGCAAGACCACAACAAAGCCCCGCATTGCCCTAGAACAAGGATATACCCTCTTGGTTAGGGTTTAGATGGAAACAAGAAGAAGAAGAGGTAGCATTGCGTGGAATCCCTCTGGATCTCGAAGCAGGGGTTCCACCCTCCTTATAGGGGTGTATATGAAGCTCTAAGGCGTGCCTCATGAGGACTCAAGTCCAACTCAAAAGGAAATACACTTTCCTTGGTTGTGAAGCAACAACCTTTCTCTCTCTCTTCATTATTCTTTTCTATTATCCTTTATTATATTGATGTTTTGGGAATTCTAAATTCCTTTTTCTTACTCTCTTTATTCTTGCTTTTTAATCTATTGATCACGAAATCCTATTTTCCTTTGTAGAAAATATCATCCTTTTAAACAATACCCCATTATTCATTAATAAAGCAACACCTTATCCTCTTATTTAGCCTTTTTAGTATTTTCTCTTTCATTCCTCTTTATTGGGACTCCTTGGATCCCAAGAAACTCTATGATTTCGAAATTCTTTTTATTGGATACTTATTATCCTTCTAGATGCATCTTTATGCATTATTTCACATTATCTTGTTTATTTCTCATTAAAATATCTCTTTTTGAGGATTTATCTTTATTTGTCTTTTATTTTCCTGATTGGTATTCCTTTTAATATTAGCAACCTCATGGATACAAAATTTCACCAAGAAATCTCACTTATGCCTCTTTCCACTCATTTCCAACATTTTAACATTATTTTGAATTTCTTTCTTACAAAAGAAATACTTAATTAAACGTTTCTATTCTTATTACGTTTTCTTTGCAACTTTGGACTCCTTGGAACCCAAGGAACCTAAGAGGCACGAAATCCCTCTTTGGATTTGCCTTCTAGAGGTTCCCACATTTTTCTTTTCTGAAATATTCAATTATTCATTTACTATTTGAATTTTCTTGTTATTTGGGCCCAATAGGCAATAAAGCCCACAACACAGACATCAAGGCTATTGTAAACGAAATCCATTTATTCAAAACAAAATATATCATTATTTGTTCAAATATCTTTAATATGAGAAATTACATTTCTCATCAAAAGAACCCAAAACTTGGGGTTGTAACATCCTTCCCCTCTTATAGGAATTTTGTCCTCAAAATTCTGTCAAGCAAACAAACAATTCAGGATAAGAACTTTCCATGTCCCCCATTGGCTTCTATGTAGCTTTACCTTACCCACGGCGCTTTCAAAGAACTTTTATCATCACATATTTTTTTCTCTGAGTTCTTTCATCCTGGCATCTATAAACTGCATAGGTGACTCAGGCCATGTCAGCTTCCCTTGGGGCTCACTAGGTTCACTGCTCAGCACATGGTCGGGGTACCTCACATAGTGCTCTAAATTAGACTAATAATGTGAAAAGTTCTTCTCTTTTTAACATAATGTACCTTTTTACATTTAACAGGTTAACATCAACTCTAATGATCCATTAAACCCTATTAAACACTTTAATCATATCAAAATAGGGTTTCTTAATCTTTAATTCATTAAAGATGATAATTTAAACTATTTTTCGAATAGCATGCAAAATTAGGATTCAAACATAATTTCTTTGTGTTCCTCTCGTTCTGAGGATCAATTTTCATATATAACTTGTTTTAATCCGAGTTTCCTAGAATTAATTATGATTTTAGCAAAATGTTACTTACTTAGCCAATCAGGTTGTGCCACGTGTGCTACATGCAACGTTGCCCTTAGTTCAGGAAACATAACCAAATGTCAATTTTGCCCTCCACTTAAGAAGTCCGTCCTTTGTCACGCTGAGGGTAGAACCATCCACTCTGGGCTCCCCTTCATCTTCCTCGTGACAGCAGCCGGCTACCGCCCTAACAGCCGAGGGGGAGGGCTTTCCCTCCTCCTTCCCGACTCATCGCTCTCCAGGGACCTGCCCCCTTGGGGAAGAGACCCTTTCCGCGCATGCAGAAGCTTTAGGGTGCGGCCTAGGTGGCTACTCCCATGCGGGAAAGGTGCACAACTGCTGCTGCAACTGCAGTAGGTCCGCATCAACTGCACGAAGCCGGGGCCAAAGGGATAGCGGCCGATCGATCTGGGTGATGGTGGAAGCTTCCCTCCTCCAGCAAGACCACAACGAAGCCCCGTGTTTCCCTAGAACAAGGATATACCCTCTTGGTTAGGGTTTAGACAGAAACAAGAAGAAGAAGAGGTAGCATTGCGAGGAATCCCTCTGGATCTCGAAGCAGGGGTTCCATCCTCCTTATAGGGGTGTATATGAAGCCCTAAGGCGTGCCTCATGAGGACTCAAGTCCAACTCAAAAGGACATACACTTTCCTTGGTTGTGAAGCAACAACCTTTCTCTCTCTCTTCATTATTCTTTTCTATTATCCTTTATTATTTGGATGTTTTGGGAATTCTAAATTCCTTTTTCTTACTCTCTTTATTCTTGCTTTTTAATCCATTGATCACGCAATCCTATTTTCCTTTATAGAAAATATCATCTTTTTAAACAATACCCCATAATTCATTAATAAAGCAACACCTTATCCTCTTATTTTGCCTTTTAGTATTTTCTCTTTCTTTCCTCTTTATTGGGACTCCTTGGATCCCAAGAAACTCTATGATTTCAAAATTCTTTTTATTGGATACTTATTATCCTTCTAGATGCATCTTTATGCATTATTTCACATTATCTTGTTTATTTCTCACTAAAATATCTCTTTTTGAGGATTTATCTTTTATTTTCCTCATTGGTATTCCTTTTAATATTAGCAACCTCATGGATACGAAATTTCACCAAGAAATCTCATTTATGCCTCTTTCCACTCATTTCCAACATTTTAACATTATTTTCAATTTCTTTCTTACTAAAGAAATACTTAATTAAACTTTTCTATTCTTATTTCCTTTTCTTTGCAACTTTGGACTCCTTGAAACCCAAGGAACCCAAGAGGCACGAAATCCCTCTTTGGATTTTCCTTCTAGAGGTTCCCACATTTTTCTTTTCTCAAATATACAATTATTCATTTACTAATTGAATTTTCTTATTATTTGGGCCCAATAGCCAATAAAGCCCACAACACAGACATCAAGGCTATTGTAAACAAAATCCATTTATTCAAAACAAAATATATCATTATTTGTTCAAATATCTTTAATATGAGAAATTACATTTCTCATCAAAAGAACCCAAAACTTGGGGTTGTAACACCAAGATAGACCGGACAGTCTCCCTCGCTCCGTCTTCCTTCTCTCCTCAGCCTCCTTGGTTGCAACACGGGAAGTAGGTGAAATGAAACTGGCGCGGACTGGACTGGTTTTGGATCAGACTTGTGTTCAGGTAGCCTGTCGGCATCCCAGAACCGATACCAAATGAGGACCCTTGGGGTCCTTTTTATAGGCACAGATCTGTCCCTCATGCTTTTGGTGTGAGTCCAAATGGTTTTGGTAAGAGATATGTTCCAAAGGGTTTCATACATCAAACAGTAAACGACCTTGCTAAATATCTTACTCATGCGGTTTTCATGCCATTGGCCATGCGGTCTTGGATTGGCAAGTGGCCATGTGGTTTTGCGGCTCATGCGGTCTTCAAGCCATTGGCCATGTGGTTTGCATGCAGCAAATGGTTTGTAAATTTTCATAGATTCGGTCTTCATTGCAGCATTCAGTTTTATAGCCCAGAAATCCAAATGATATCGCGTGTACGGATTTTTCCGTTCGGTTTGACAGCTAACAGCTCCAAATGATCTTGACATATACTTTTTAATACGGTCTGCATGATCTTTTCTATTCGGTTTGCATTGCTCATTCGGTTTACATGCAAATGAGCAAATAGTTTCGAGGTGCCTGCCATCATACAGTCTTCGCATGCATTCGGTCTAGGTATTGCATGTGGACTCAAGCATGCAGTTTTGCTGGCCATGTGACCATGCGGTCTTGTGAGTTTACAGCAACCGGTTTCATTCTTCAGGTGGACAGTTCGAACGGTTTGCTGTCATCATACACATAACGGTCTTGAGACCGCATGGGCTCAAATGGTCTTGAGACCGCATGGGCTCAAATGATCTTGAGACCGCATGGGCTCAAACAGTTTTGAGACCGCATGGGCTCAAACGGTCTTAAGACCACATGGGCTCAAACGATTTTGAGACCGCATTGGCTCAAACGGTCTTGAGACCGCATGGGATCAAACAGTCTTGAGACCACATGGGCTCAAACAATTTTGAGACCGCATGGGCTCAAACGGTTTTGAGACCGCATGGGCTTAAACGGTTTTGAGATAAATCTGTCCATTCGGTCTTGAAACTGAATGGTGGAAATGGTTTGGCGAGACCGAATGGTTGAAACCGTTTGATCAGATCGATTGGTCAGAACCAAGGGTGAGTGAAGGTGGGTCCCAACTGACTATTCAACTTTATCAAGACCTACATTAAATCAACATAAATTCGGTTAAGCCCTTGATAATCGAGTCAATTCATTAATTTTGCACATTATGATGCATTGTGATATTTAATGGGTGAAATTGTATATATAGAGTTGAGTTTGTCCCAAAGTGATAATTGAATTTCATGATGAATATGCATTCATCAAAATACCCCGAACTTAAACGTTGCTCATCCTCGAGTAACACAAAATCGGAAACATATGCCAAATGAATACTTTCAATTCATGTGATTGCTTCATCTTCACATCATGAATGTTTTCTTTCTGCCAATATGACTCAGTATCCCAACCTCTTGAGACCACTGAACACATCTTACGATATCTTCGTTCCTGAATTTGCTTTCTAATATCACTTCCTCCTCACCTTTTCCAACAACAAGCATGTCAAAGAGTTTTGTAAGAGTTCAGAGACACCCGCAAAACAACAAGTGTGCATTTGATCTGACACTGGTGTTTTCCAAGATAGGGTAGGTGATCATTGTGCCATTAGGTAGAAAAGGGAGTGAAAGGTGGTATGGAAGGAAGAAGTAAATCTCTCCTCTATTTGAATTGATATTTTTATTTTCTTTTGCAATTTCATTTATTGCATTTTTTTGTGCGAATCTCTCCTCTATTCGACTCGAGATTGCATTTTTGGTGGTATGCCCCTATTTATTTGCGAGGGGTATGGAAGAAGAGGATAAAGAGGGAAGTGGCGTGCCACCCCAAACTTAGGGTTTGGCACATATTTGGCTATTTTTGTTTCTTTTTTATGAATGGAGGGATACAAAGATGATAGAAGAGGTGTAGAAGAGAGTTCAGATCAGAATGCAACTTGATTTACAATTCAGTACACTGGGTTGTTCTCTTTATCAAACTCTGCTCAAATAATGACTTGATGAGGATCTAGTGGGGATTCCATGCTATAGTTCCACAAATTAGTTAGGAAGCACGATGTGTTTGATCCCTATCAGTTTGACAAACACTTATCATCTTTGCACAAGTATCATGATGTTAGGAATCATAAGCTTCACAAGATGATTTCAATCAAAGGGCTTGTTTCAAAAAGTGGTCCTTTTGAGGATTTACTTCAAATAAGGAGGATATAATGATTGAAAATGCATTGCAATTTAATTAGTGACTTTTAATGAAACTATAAAGTGTCAAAAAGTGTCAAAAATTCATCAAGTATCTGTTCAATTTCTTTGAAAAAACATTAAATAATTTTGAAAATTCTGAATTTTTTTATCAAGAATGTGATAGTGAAAAGGTGTAGGTGGAAAGTGAGGTACGTACCACCCACCCTCCATCCCGAACATAGAGATTTTCTCATCCCGAGCAAACACTAAATCCAAGATGGAGGGGAAGATTTATGCCAGAATGACCACCAGGTGTGGTTGCGTTCCTAATCAGTGAATATCCTTTTATCTGAAAATCTCAAAGGTAAAGAGCAATTAGATCTTAAAATAGCATCTTGCAATGCTAATTTTATTTAATGGAAAATTAACTAGAAGGTAAAAACAAAATTGAAGGGAAGTAAAACAAATTTATTGATCGGGTTGCCTCCCGACAAGCGCCTTTGTTTTATGTCGATGGCTCGACTGGATCCTTTAGATTCACGGTGGATCCTTTGGATTGGTGAGTTCCAACATTTCTTTAGTGCCTATGTTAGTTGAGGTGAAATATCTCTTTATGCGGTGACCATTTGTTACAAATTCACCTGACTTTTCACTTCATAATGAGAAGGCACCATGTGGAGAGGTGCTCTTGACGATGTATGGTCCATACCAGTGTGAGCGCAGTTTTCTTGGGAATAACTTCAATCTTGAGTTGAATAGCAGAACATGGTCTCCTACTTGTATGTCTTTTCTTTTTAGTTGTCCATCGTGCCAAAGTTTTGTACATTCTTTGTAGATTCCTGCATTCTCATAAGTTATCTTCTTGAGCTCATCCAACTCTTGGAGTTGCAGAATCCTGGCTTGGCCAGCTTCTTTCATATCAAAGTTTATTTGTTTAATTACCCACCATGCCTTGTGTTCCAATTCGACTGGAAGGTGACAAGACTTTCCATATATTAATCGAAAAGGTGTAGTCCCAATGGGAGTTTTATAAGCAGTATGATAGGCCCGTAAGGCGTCGTTGATTTTTGTTGACCAATCCTTTCGATTGCGTCCTACAGTTTTTTGCAGAATAGCCTTTAGTTGACGGTTAGAGACCTCTACCTGTCCACTTGTTTGTGGATGGTAAGGCGAGGCTACCTTATGTGTTACACCATATTTTCTCAGTAAAGCTTCAAAGCTTCTTTCAAGGAAGTGGGACCCTCCGTCAGATATCACAGTTAGTGGCACTCCAAAACGTGGGAAGATAATATCTTTGAATAATTTGATGACGAGTTTGGAATCACTAGTGACGGTTGGTATAGCTTCAACCCATTTTGAGACGTAGTCTACTGCCACTAGGATGTGTGAAAATCCATGAGAAGATGGGAATGGACCCATGTATTCCACCCCCCCATACATCGAATATTTCTATTTCTTGCCAGAGATTCAGCGACATCTCATCTCTCTTTGTTATATTGCCTGATCTTTGACATTTGTCACATGATAGGACAAAGTCGTAGGAATCTTTGGTAATGGTTGGCCAGAATAATCCACATTGCAAAACCTTCAAACTAGTCTTTTTAGAGCTCATATGTCCTCCCACTGATCCTGAGTGACATTGTTCCAAAATAAATTGAGCTTCTTCTTTGGCGATACATCGTCTATACAGGCCATCAACACCTAGTTTAAAGAGATATGGCTCATCCCAGTGATACTATTTCACATCATGCATAAATTTCTTTAGTGCTTTTCCAGTGAATTGAGGATGGATAACCCTAGTAGCAAGGTAGTTCACGAAATCTGAGTACCACGGTACAACTTATGAGACTTTCATTAGTTGATCATCTGGCAAGGAATCATTGATCGGAATCTTCTCAGTATCCAGAGTGTGGATGCGACTGAGGTGGTCTGCTACAACATTCTTTGTACCTTTTTTATCTCTTATCTCCAAATCAAATTATTTTAATAGGAGGATCCATCTAATCAATCTGGGTTTTGCATCTTTCTTTGCCAGAAGGTGATGAATGGCAGCGTGGTCTGTGTAGACAATGACCTTCGAACCAATTAGGTAGGATCTGAACTTGTCAAAGGCATACACGACTGCTAGAAGTTCTTTCTTAGTAGTTGCATAATTCCTCTGAGCCTCATCGAGGGTTTTTGATGCATAATAGATCACATAATGTTTCTTTTCTATACATTGCCCTAAAACAACACCCACATCATAATCACTGGCATCGCACATAATTTCAAAAGGATGGTCCCAGTCAGGAGCTCTAATGATGGGGGTGGTAGTAAGGGCTTGCTTCAGTGTGTTGAAACTTTTGACACATTCTTCATTGAAATTGTAATCAGTATCCTTTAGTAGTAGGTTCGTCATTGGCTTAGTTATCTTGGAAAAATCCTTTATGAATCTTTTGTAAAATCCTGCATGACCTAGAAAAGCACGGATTTCTTTTACGTTTGTTGGAATAGCCAGTTTAGAAATCACTTCAATCTTGGCTTTATCTACTTCAATTCCTCTATTGCTGACTCTATGACTGAGGACAATGCCTTCTCTTACCATAAAATGGCACTTTTCCCAATTTAGCACAAGATGTGCTTGTTCACAATGTTCGAGGACAAGGGAGAGGTTCTTAAGACATGAATCAAATGAATCTCCATATACAGAAAAATCATCCATAAAAACCTCCATAATGGTTTCGGTGAGACCGACAAATATTGCAGCCATGAACATTGGAAAGTTGCAGGTGCATTGCAGAGGCCAAACGACATTCTTTTAAATGAGTATGTTCTGAATGGGCAGGTAAAGGTTGTTTTCTCTTGGTCATCTGGATGTATGGGTATTTGATAGAATCCAGAGTAACCATCAAGATAACAGAAATATTCTTGATGAGCCAATCTCTCTAAGACTTGATCAAGGAAGGGCATTGGAAAATGATCTTTTTGAGTTGCCTTGTTCAATTTCCTATAATCAATGCACATCCTCCACCATGTGACTGTTCGAGTGGGGATTAGTTCGTTGTTTTCATTCCGTATAATAGTTGTTCCACCTTTCTTCGGGACTACATGCACTGGGCTCACCCAGGGCGAATCGGATTTCAGATAGATTATTCCAGCTGTGAGCAATTTAATGACCTCTCTATGGACTACTTCCTTCATATTTGGATTCAACTTCCATTGATGCTCAATAGCAGGCTTGTGATCTTCCATCATAGGGATCTTATGCATACACGGCGCTTGACTGACCCCAGTGAGGTCACTCATTTTATAACCGATGGCTTTCTTTCTTTCCCTCAATTCCTTTAGAAGTTTCTCTTCTTGTTCAGCTGTTAGATCAAAATTTATAATAACTGGGCAAACCTTGTTATCGTCTAAAAATACATACTTCAGTCCTTCGGGAAGGGGTTTCATTTTGGGAGCTTCTTGTTTTTCGCTTGTTTCTTCTGTAGTTTTGATAGCCTTGAGTTCTTCAATAGTGGCTTCAACGTCTTCTTTAGCAGAGTCGAGGGATTCGATGTAATCCTTTGCTCGTGCGTCGATTGGTTCATCAACTAATTGGTTTGTTAGAGCAATTTCCAAGGGATCATTTGATTCATGATGCTCTTGGGTTAGAAGTGACATTTTCTCAATGCAATCAATCATATATACTTCTTCCTGCATACTTGGTCTGCTCATACTTTCAAAAACTTTGAATTCGAGAGTTTCTTTGCCTAATATGAGCAGTAAGGTACCAGCTTCAACATCAATTAGGGCTCTTACTGTGGCGAGAAACGGACGACCAAAGATGAGAGGATATCTGGTGTCTTCTTTTATATCCATAATGACAAAGTCGCATGGAACATATGTGTCCTTGCCTACCTTGACTGGGACATCTTCGAGGATTCCTAACAGATGTTTTATCAAATTGTTTGCGAGTTGTATAGTCATGCCAGTAGGAAGCAATTTTGCAAACCCTAGTCTTTTGCGCATGCTTAGTGGCATAATAGAGATGCTTGCGCCGAGATCTGCCAAGCCTTTCTTGCATGATGAGTCGCCAATGTGACATGAAATTCCAAAGGATCCCGGGTCTTTTTGTTTCTTGGGCATCTTGCTCAATATGATATCCGATGTAGTTGTTGCCAGTTTTACTGTTTCATATTCCTCAGTTATATACTTCTTGGTTAGGAGTGACTTTAGGTACTTAGTCCAGGATGGTATCTCAGCAAGAGCATCTAAGAAGGGTATATCAACATGAAGTTTCTTCATAGCCTCTTTAAACTTATTAAATCTAGTATTGAGCTTGGTTTGCCTTAGACGGGCTGGGAAGGGTATACAAGGCTTTTATACAGGAATATCAGGTTCTGGTGTTTTAGTTTCTTCATCAGTAGATTTCTCAAGACTTCCCTTATCTGTCTTATCTTCTTTTGATTGAGACTCTAGTGTTGTTGAGTTTTGGACAATCACAGGTTCATCTTCGTCTGTAATAACTACAGGTGTCTCTACTGGGGGATCTGAATAGTCTTTTCCTGACCTGGTGGTGACCGCCTTCAATTGTTCAGGATGCTTGGGATTATTCTCGGGCTGGCCAGCAAAGACTCCAGTGGGTGTCTTTATGCTAGCTGCAAGTTGAGCTATTTGAGATTCAATAGCCTTCTACTGAGCTTGTTGGTTGGCTATCATAGTTTGTTGAGTTTGCACCATTTTTTCAGTGGTTGATAGCTTGTCATCTGAAAAGATGGGTCCTTCTTGTTGTCCTTGTTGTTGATTAAGATTCTTATACTGAGAGTTGTTTTGATAGTTATTGTAGTTCCTATTCTGAAAGTTCCCCTTGAAATTTCCTTGATTCCTAAAATTATGTTGTTGATTGTACTGGAATCCTGGTGGGCCTCTTGGTTGATTGTTTCCATATTGAAAACCTGGGTGATTCCTATTCTGATTCGGATTGTAATAACTTTGCCCAGGAATTGTGTTGATAGCATTAAGATTCTCCATCTGTCCATTATCTCCTTGTCCACATACATTGCTCAGTACAACATCATAGAGAACATTGCATGATAAAGTGGAATGATCGGTGCTCTTACATGCTTCACAGAACATGGAAGTGGACTTGACCTGTTCCGATTGTCAAGTGGGTGAACGTCCTCTTCCAATAGCAGCTAGAGATGATTCAATATGGTCTTGTTTGACAACTAAGATCTTCAAGGTTTTAGCGATAGACTTGTACTCGGGGGTAGCTTCGGCCATAGCTACTTTCAAGACTCCTTTACCTACAGATCTACCCCAATTAGCTTGATTTTCTGCTCCCAGGGTGACGACTCTACATGCGCTATCATAACTTTGACGCATGAAGTTTCCTCCAGATGAGGAATCTAGAAACCTCTTAATATCATCATCCACACCCCTATAGAAAATTTTGATGAGTTGATTCTTCGGAATTCCGTGGTGTGGACATTTGCATAGAAGCTCTTTGTACCTATCCCATGCTTCAACGAGAGTTTCTCCAGGGACTTGAGTGAAATTTGTTATCTGGCTCCTAATTTCATATATGAGAGATGGGGGATAGAATTTTTCCAGAAACACATTTTGGAGTTGTTCCCAGATGGTGATGGGAATTTCACTTTGCAATGAATTGTACCAACTTATGTCTCTATCAGCAAGGGAATACTTGAAGAGACGGAGTCCAATGGCATCATCAGTGACTCCATTTTGCTTTGTCATAGCACATAGATCGATGAATCTCAGAAGATGTTCTTGGCTGTCCTCTGCTTGTTTGCCATAGAAAGGGTTGTTTTGAAGCAATGTGATCCAATGTGCCCTAATCTCAAAATTGGCAGCGTTGATGGGAGGAGGTTGTATTGGATGATAAACATTCGCAATTTTTGGGATTGAGAACTCTCTAAGATCCTTTTGTAGTTCAGCTGCTTGCGCTGCTAGGATTTCCTGTTGAACCGCAGCCCTAGTTTCTTGCATGAGCCCCTCTCTTTGTGCATTGATGGATTGAGCCAGCCTTTGGGCTACCTCTTCTTCATGTGCCATCCTTGCTTGATTCTCTCGGATTTGACAATGAAAAGTTCTGTCTATCTCGGGATCAAAGCTTGCTATGAGTCCGGGGCTGTCCGAACGGTGCATGCACTATGTCTTGGATTCTACCTGAATTTATAAAGATTTCGAAAGTGAGATCCACAAAGTAGAGTCAAATTCAAGTAGATGATCGCTTGTTTCAAAAGAAAAAGCAAAATCCTAGATTAGTCTTAAAAGAACTAGATTTGACTGACTGATTCCGTTATCCCTGACAACGGTGCCAGATTTTGACGTGGTATCTTTGAACGCACTAACAAACTCACTCAGGGTTGAAATCCCCAAGCTTTTACCAAAACCAAAGTGCAATAATAGCACCCGCAAGCGTACGAGTCTTATCGTGGTATTGTTAAGGATCGAACCCAAAGGACGACCTTTTTAAAAATCCTTATCAGTCGAATCTAGCTCAAGTAAAACTAATTTTTAGAGTGATTGGTTGATTTGAGGTTACTTAAACTAATTGCAAGAAAGTAAAAGCTGAATTAAAGTTGGGTTTAGATCAATGATATGGAATAGCTGGGATGGTATCGGGTTTCACCTCTGCTACGCATGCAAACACATTCCAAAGCAACAATCCAGGCAAGATAAAATGATCCAAACGGACCTGCTACAGAACCCCCATACGGGCGTTAGGTTCACGTAAGCATCACCTTAGGCATCAGATGTCTCGTCACCAACTGGATCACTTACTTACGGCTCCAAAGAAATCCCATTCTATTTCTAGTTTGGGAGTCAACCGCATTAATAGATAAACAAGCAGGTGATAGATCTACAAACTGACATCAATGATAAACAAAGACGATACAAAATCTAACTAAGGTTGTGGCCCTCCCTGAGGGATGTTTAGACCACATAAGCGTCACCGTAAGCTAGATGTCTCATCCCCTCACGGATCATACACTTACGACCTCAAGGAATCTTATTAGAAGTTCTCGTCAAAGAGTCGAACTTTGTAAACTGCCATTATGTCCCACATATAGAAGATTTCTCAATATAGGAGAGAACAATATGAAAGCACGAGTAGATAATCAACTACAAACATACCAATTAACAACAAAATGGAAAGTTATATACATTGCCATGGAGAGTTTAACAAAAGAACATGATTGCATGGGCAGCGGGGCTAGTCCCCGCACCCCAACGAAAAGATACTACTTGCTCATGATGCGAGACACAAGAAGAATGAGAAAGAGGGAGAAATCCGCCATGAACTCGGTGCATAACGTAGTCGCAACTCGGTGAAGAAGATACGACCTTCTACGTCGTGTCAGAGCAGATCTGGATGCGAATGAGAGATGCCAAGACAGACCAGAAAGTCTCCCTCGCTCTATCTTCCTTCTCTCCTCAACCTCCTTGGTTGCAACACGGGAAGTAGGTGAAATGAAACTGGCGCGGACTGGACTGGTTTTGGATCGGACTTGTGTTCAGGAAGCCTGTCGGCGTCCCGGAACCGGTACCAAATGAGGACTCTTAGGGTCCTATTTATAGGCACAGATTTGTCCCTCATGCTTTTTGTGTGAGTCCAAATGGTTTTGGTAAGAGATATGTTCCAAACGGTTTCATACATCAATAGTAAACGACCTTGGTAAATATCTTGCTCATGCGGTTTTCAAGCCATTGGCCATGCGGTCTTGGATTGGCAAGTGGCCATGCAGTCTTGCGGCTCATGCGGTCTTCAAGCCATTGACCATGCGGTTTATATCTCATGTGGTTTGCATGCAGCAAACGGTTTGGAAATTGCCATCCATTTGGTCTTCACAGCAACATTCGGTCTTATAGCCCAGCAATCCAAATGATCTTGCGCATACACATTTTTCCATTCAGTTTGGCAGCTAACAGCTCCAAACGATCTCGGCATATACTTTTTAATACGGTCTGCATGATCTTTTCCATTCGGTCTACATTGCTCATTCGGTTTACATGCAAATGAGCAAACAGTTTTGAGGTGCCCACCATCATACGGTCTTCGCATGCATTCGGTCTAGGTATTGCATGCAGACTCATGCATGTGGTTTTGCTGGCCATGTGACCATGTGGTCTTGTGACTTTACAGCAACCAGTTTCATTCTTCAGGTAAAAAGTTCGAATGGTTTGTTGTCATCATGGGCTCAAACAGTCTTGAGACCGCATGGGCTCAAATGGTTTTGAGACTGCATGGGCTCAAACGGTCTTGAGACCGCATGGGCTCAAACAGTTTTGAGACCGCATGGGCTCAAACAGTTTTGAGACCGCATGGGCTCAAACGGTTTTGAGACCGCATGGGCTCAAACGGTCTTGAGACCGCATGGGCTCAAACGGTTTTGAGGCCGCATGGGCACAAACGGTTTTGAGACTGCATGGGCTCAAACGGTTTTCAGATAAATCTGTCCATTCGGTCTTGAAACCGAATGGTGGAAATCGTTTGGCGAGACCGAATGGTTGAAACCGTTTGATCACATCGATTGGTTAGAACCAAGGGTGAGTGAAGGTGGGTCCCAACTGACTATTCAACATTATCAATACCTACATTAAATCAACATAAATTTGGTTAAGCCTTTGATAATCGAGTCAATTAAGTAATTTTGCACATTATGATGCATTGTGATATTTAATGAGTGAAATTGTATATATAGAGTTGAGTTTGTCCCAAAGTGATAATTGAATTTCATGATGAATATGCATTCATCAAATAAACCAATCACAAATCAAGAAACCTTAATGTGACATCGCTCAAACCGAATATTAACCTGATGTAAATAAAAGACAAAATATCAGAAAAACCATAGTGTGTGTGACACATGAATTAAACAAGTGGGGGTAAAATTGTCATTAATACATAAAATAACTCTCACGTTCGATGGATCAGTAGTGCGCTTGAAATCTCAAAATTGCCCCTTCAGATTAAATTATTCAATCGGAGCAGTGTGGGTATTAGGGTCATTCATCGACCAGGGATCTCCTGCTCGCGCTCATGGCGACGGAAGAACCTAGAGATGAGCCCTTCAATCGAAGATAGTAAATGACAAACATCTAGACAAAAAGGGAAGGCTCAAAATGCTTCATGGTGCTCTGAAGAACTTAAAGAGCCCAAGGTCAAGCCTCGCGGTTGCAAGAAGCTCTAGGAACACTCCACCGTCGGAGGAGAACAGGGGAAGAAGTTGGAGGAGGAGAAACCATAGTAAGCGACCAAAAAAGCGACTATTGACGTCTGAGTCACGATTGTGAAGGAAAAATTAGGTCAACTTGACACTTTACACTGTCGGAGAACCTCAGAGATGGTCAAGGCGACTAACACTGGTGAGGCCTAACGGTGGCCTATAGGTCTGGGTTACTCAGCCAAGCAAACAGATAACGAGGAGGGGGAGGATGACATAGGTGTTGTGGTGTTGCTTACCGGGCGGTCAATTTCGGAGAAGATGGCAGGGGATGGTAAGGTGAGGTGATGGTCGTCATAAAGGGAGGTCAAGCATGTCAGGGAGAGTCGGGGCTCTCGGGGCCAAACTGGTAGTGGAGGAGTGCATCTCAGGGGTCGGTGATGCTCTCAGAGGGTTTAGGTGGCGACAAAGGAGGCTAAATGGTCATCTGTGCAGGGGGGTGCGTGCCCTATATTGAGCGTTTGCCTGACAGAGAGCGAGAGGAGGAGAACTGGGGCTCATTCGGATGGGGGAGACAAGTCACGTTCTTTGGCAAAGAAATGATGCTAAATCATTGAGTAACAGAGGAGATCGAGGGTGAGCATTCAAAACAGTTAAAATGGTTGTTGATCGCGGAATAAGCAGAGGTAGAAGATAAAGGATCAACCATTGATCACTGATCGAATGATGTTGATGACTCACAAAATAAGAGCAAGACCAGGGTAACGGGTGATAGCACAAATAAAACAAACCATAGGTTTATTTCTTGCATTAATGAAATGATATTCAAATCATGGTCTGTCTATATTCAAATATCTGTTAAATTAATTGGGAGGTCAAACATGGTCATAATGGGTTCAAATTTGAATCATACGTGTATTAGAGGGTCTAGAACATTCCCATTTAATTAGATTTGATGCTTGTAGATATTTTAGGCCTAATATAACAAAACGCATTATGTACATTTAAATGGCTATGATTAGTGTATATCAAGCTATTAATTTCTCCAATAAGAATTACAAGGTAAGAAAACGTGCACTAAATATTATTTCTCCTCAATTAATGTCATGGAGGACATAAAGTAAGCAATTTTACATGTAAACCACTAATCACCATAAAAGACAGAAAATAAGAGCATTTATTTCCATTTTCTAAAAAAAAGTGCATAACGAGACATTTTATTTAAATAAATCATGGATAATAGAGTAATAGAACATAATAAAATGAATTTGCAAAACTAACATGGGCAATTTGCATTTAGGTCCTCAACATTTATACTATTAGAAAGAGAGCATGCAAAGAATAAAATAGTTTGAAAATTTGCATACAAAGAGTGGGATGTTACAATACTACTCACCTTAAATAAATTTCATCCTCAAAATTTCATAGAGTTTCTACCCACCTTAAAGGTTTACACATAAACTTGCAAATATTTCATACAAATTTTCATTATTAAAAGAGGCATACATAAACAAAGCATTATGATTCAACTTAAATTACTTAACTACCCACACCTTGATCATTTTCCTCTTCTCCCTTTGAAATTTGCATGGTGAAGAGCCTTGGTTTAACCTTGGGTGGAGGATTTGGGTTCTTAGCTTGATTATGGTTGGGATCCTTCTTAGGACAATTAGGCTTGATATGCCCTTCCTCGCTACAATAGTAGCAAACAGAAGTCCCAAACCTACAAGAAACACCATGACTTCTCTTACATGTAGGGCATGGGGTTCTCCCATTCTCAGAAGAAGGTGCAGGGGCTTTTCTCTTGTGTTTGGAGGGTGGAGGGGGTTGATGGTGATGATTTTTTTGGGGTACCTCCTTCTTATGATTCCTCCCAGGGTGATCCTCCAATTCTAAGGCTACATATAGGGTTGATTGCATGGTCCTATGACCTCTACCAGACAAGGCATAACTTAGGTCGGGTTTAAGCCCTCTAATAAACTTCTTAGCTCTCTTTTGCTCAGTGTACTCAAGATCATACTTTTGGAGCTTACAAATCTTCATGGCATACTTAGTGATAGTCATGTCACCCACTTTCTTAAGGTTAACAAACTCATCCTCCTTCCTTTCTAACATGGCTTTAGATACATAATGGTCGTTAAAGACTTCTACAAACTCACCCTAAGTGAAAGGAGGGTCATATTCTTCCCTAGAGGCTAAGAGGTTTTCCCACCAAGTACGGGTTGCACCCAAACCCTACTACGTGGGGGACACTCTATGTGAGCACCCGTTACACTAAACAAGATTACTCAAAACATAAAACACAATCAATCAATAAATAATCACATACCCAAAAATATGGGTAAATTAAAACCGATTTCAACGTCAACACCCACTCAAAAACATTTGCATGAGAGACCAACAATCTCTTATATCTATACTATACCAAGAATTTGATAAAAATTTGTCTATCTCCTTAGCCACAACATATATACACAGGAGAACAATATTCGTATATACCATACAAACAAGTATTAACATGCGAACAAAAGTTTGATTCATTTGAAACACCATATACAAACTTTTCCTGCCCAGACCTGGGAGTACAGTGATGACACTAGGACACACTAGACATCTAATCAACTTTCTCAAAGATTCATTATTGTAGTTCCTTTTTACTTCCATAGTTCTTTTGTCATCACTACCAATTACCTAAAAAAATGTAGTGAACCACAAGGGTGAGACCCATGTCCCAGCAAGAGATCTAACCTCCAACAACGTGTATTGATTACAACATTTTAGAGTAATTAAATAGTTAAGAAGTTTAATCAGATATAACAAATAAGATCAATAGTACTGATGATTAACAAAATACATAAAGGAGAAGATAATAACTATCATCATTAGCCAGACTATCATCCTTTATCTTGTTGACAATATAAGCAATTCAGTATCATATGTAGTTCTATCATCATGAGCAAGTCTAGTAACATAGCATAGCTAACAACATGAGCATGTCTAATTGGTTGAACATATCAACATCATAAGAAGAGTTAACAACATAAGCACAACTACCTGGATAAGCATGATTAGTACTATATGCATCTCTAGTTACAAAGGCATGGCTAGAATGCTAAATATAACTACCAACATGAGATATCTAGCATCATCATTATAATCATATGTAGTAGTATAGTTCTCAAAAAAAGCATATCTATTGTATGTACGCATCTACAATCTTAAGCATATCCAAAACCTAAGCATATCTACTATCTCTTAATTACACTAAGCATCATCTTTATGTAAAGATAACAAACAAGGGTTATCATCCAATGTGAAATGTCATGTATAACCCTAATCAAATACGATACACAGTTGTATTAAAAAAATTATTATGCCCTGGGGAATTTGAATCGTACCATTCAAAGTCCAACCGACCCCTATGAAGGGCTATTTGGTTTCGTACAAGATCTAGGAGTTATGGTATCCTAACATCTCTTCCCCTCGGTCAGTATGAGTAAAAAGGTAGTGACATATTAGTCAAATCTGCCACCACAACGACATATAGTCAAGCTAAAAACCACTAGTTCGACCATGGTACATGTCACAACACTAGAAACTAGGGTATTCAAACCCAATCACTAAGGTACAATCGTTGGTCTCCTATAATCACATCATGTTATAATCATCAAGACACGACCGCAGATGTTCTCGATCACATCAGATGTATGAGGCATGACCATAGCCAACCTCCACAATCTGCATTGTGGATGACAAGGATATATCCTCAACCTTCCACCCCCACATACTCAACAGTATGCGCTCTGAGTTTCCCTTAAGAATATTCATTTCACCATCTAGCAAGTTCTGACCCTGAAGATGGCTCTACGGCACATGGCACTACATGATTAGAGTTGCACTTGATTAGTTATGCCAATTAGTTGAATTAAGGCTGTATCAAACAAGTGGACATACAAACCCTAATTCACTTCTAGCAAGCATGTAAATATCAAAACTTGAAAAGATATAAAATGTATGAAACATAATTTCTCCTCTCATCATCACATGGTAATATTCACTTGCCATTCATGAGACTACACCAGTCATCATGCTATCACAAGATAATAATATTTTTCACAATATCACATGGTATCAACCCTCATCAACATAAGAGGATTACTCCTCATTTAGGGCTCAACCATGCCAAAAGGTCATTAAGACCATCATACTATCATAGGATATAAATCCTTTTCACAATATCACAGGGTATTAACCCTTATCAACACAAGAGGATTAGACCTCATTTAGGGATCAACCATGCCCAAAGGTTATTAAGACCTTCATATTATTCCCTGCAAGATCATCATAATCTTTGCATGACTTATAACAAGGCTCAATAGCATCACTTACATATAATACACCAGATCAACACTATCTTGCATTAATGAGCTAGGAGATATTCATAAACAATCATAGCAGGGTTATATTAACATTAAGAACATTCCTTTATTACATCAACATCCAAGGAATCTAGACATGATTAACACTCATCATATTCACAATGCACATGTTCAGCATAAGAAAGTATAAACCATGTGGCTACGATAACCAACAATTAACATATTAAGATTATGATCATATTAAGGAGGTTATTCCACCATCATTCCATCGTATAAGAATGTTAAACATGATTACTCAACTTTATCTATTTGCATTAGAGTTAGGTTCAACAAGATAAATCATATTAATGTTACTAATCATCATGTATACCCAAATCCTAACTCACAACATCCCCATTGGATCATGGATGCATAAGATGAAGCATCACTATCATATTCCCTACTTTTCTCAAGTATGAACCCACACATAAATCAAGGTGTAACCATCAAGTTATAGCATACTAGGGTTTCAACAATAATAGAGTACTCCATGGTTGTATTAGTCATTCAATGACTATTCATACCCAATTACATCATTTAGTTATATTAAAGCTAGGTATAACAAGATATACCTAATTAGGGTTACATATAAACACATTATGGTTATCATCCCTTCTATTCATATGAGTGAATATGTAAGACTAACTTATTAAGGGTAGCCATCCGTTTGTTCCATCATCATTCAACCCATATCTCCATACCACAATGTCACCCAGAACCATCGGATGCTTAAAAGGTAAGACTATTGGTTGTTTACATAAGTAAACACCTTGGATAAACCACCTATGAAGTCCTTGATTTGTGATCTAGAAAGAGTAACCATCTAACCCTAGACATCCCTTGATTAACAACATAAAAAGTTCCATTGAGAGTAGGGTAAAACCCACAATCGACTATTCAGTTAAAACAAGCCATCTATTGTCAACAATTAATCTCCTTAAGTTGATCATACAAAGGAAACCATCTAAATCACATTATTAGGACCAACATATTACATTATCCATCATTCCACCTTAATGGAGGAATAAACAGTAGATCTCGACCATTGGGTCAAGTTCATATGTTAAAACCATCAATTACAGTATAGGTCTGACCATTGCATCAAGTAACCCAAGAAACAATTAGTCTAAGGCTTAATTGATGCTAAAACTACAATGCTTGACTCACCATAGGTTGTAGAGACATGATCCACCATCATTAGTGACCATTAAGTCACCATAGGTTGTTAGATCAACACTGATTCATTAATCAACATCAAATATTAAGCTAATGTCAACATTGATCGATAACATCAGTAGGGTACTTAATGGTTGATCATTAAACTTCTAATTGATCCAAAACCTGACCTAAGGGGGTGAACATAGGTTGTCACCATCATTTGACACCCTTGATCATGACCATCATTTGTTATGAATACAACAACTTAGGTTTGTTGCAATGGTACCATCATCGGGTCATGGTTTATAGAAGAAATCAACTTTAAACCCTAAAATTAACCATTGTTTGATAGGTGCTTAGCACCATGGGCTGTCAAACCAACCTGATCCAAGACATATTGTACCTTAGGAATAACATACACATGATCACAGGTTCATCTAGAACTCAAATCATAATAGGGAACATTATAAAAATTGAATCCAAGTGAATCATAGCTTTTTAGTGCATGGATCATCATTTTCAAGCAAGAACATGATCTAGAAAGCTTATGGTAAGCAATAAACGTGGAGCAAGTTATAAAACTTACCTTTAATAAGAAGATGAAACTCCACACCAAAGAAATCTCGAGAAGGTAGGGTAGAAAATCCAAAAATAAGCTATGAATTTGTCCATCTAGCACCTTTCTTCATCAAATGAGCAAATCCTAAACATAAGGAGCAAGAAAGGTAGGGTTTTAGAGCTTTAGAGCAAATTCTAGCATGGAACATTTTTCTGGTTGTGCACTACTGATTTTAACATTTAACAGAGTAAATTAGGTTCGATCAATCATGTAATATAACTAATTCACATCGCACATATCAGTCAACTAATTAGCGTCGTACAAGCGTTATAATTAAAATGTGAAAATTAAGAGTCGAGCGGTGTCGGCGTGCCTGGCACCTGTGTAAACACTGACATCTACGAATAACACTACTTTTAATTGAAATGTCTGATTATTCAAGTTAAATCGTGCGAATGGGAGTGAAATTCTACACACAGCGGTTCGGGATGTCCAGATTTGCTTGGAAACACATCTAGAACCTATTTCCGGGCTTTCATGGGGTTGTCTTCAACCTTGGATTACTTTGTTTATGGTCCATCTATCCAACAGTGATGGCTCCTTCACATACATGTTGGAATCAAGCTCAATAGATGGCTGAATCGTGGCTAGGTGCTAGGGATTCAAGCTGAGGACTCTTGGCCAAGCTCAAAAGCACCAGTTGGAGGTGCTAGCCGCGCCAAATAAAGCTCTTGGCCACTACATCTTGCAGTTGTGGCTGCTATAAAGTAGGGCACCACCCCTCTTTCTAGGTGGGCATAGGTGGGCGCATAAGGAGAGGAAGATGGAGGAGAGCTAAAAGGAGGTGTAGCCTATCCAAAATCAAAGCAAAGGAGCCCAGATCGGCCCTGAACTGGCCGCTGCTGCTGGGGGTGCGGCGTTGGTACTGTTGTTGTGTTGGTCAGCCGCCCTTCTTGTCGAGCACTACATATGGGTCAAGGGAGGAGGAAGGAAGGTGGAGGAAGGAGAAAGGGAGGTAGGGTGCCTGCAGAGCAGAGCTAAGGGGCCAACAATCGCCAGCTTCTCTTCTTTCCCTATTGCTCGATCGAGCACAGGTTTGTGCACCGCGTAGGTAGTTTTGTAAATGATCGAGAAGAAAGGATAAGGAAGAAAGAGAAAAAGGAAAAGAATTAATAGCCAATTATATGGGAAAATTGCAAAATCAACCCAAACAAAAGAAAATGTCATAACTTTCTCCTCGTAGGTCCAATTCGACTAATTTCTTTTGCAAACTTTCAAGCGTGAAATCCTCTACAACCTCAAGGCAAGAAATCATGCTAATAAGACTGTAACACTGGATTAAAGAACCAATTGCATCTTGTGTTCTTAATTCAACTTAATTAACTTAATTAACTTATTAATGTTGTGATTATCATACTTACTAGTTAATTTTAGTGTGGGTCATAACAATCTCCCTCCCTTGAAAGAATTTCATCCCGAAATTCCTAAAAGAGAAAAGGAAACATGTTACGCATCTCTGACTCAAGATCCCACGTGGCTTCCACTAGGCTATATTAGGGTTCTAAGCATTAAATTATGGTTATTAAGCTTGTTCAACTCATTAAGCAAGTTTAGGGGCCTTACAACTATAAACCCCTAATAGGGATATTGCCCCCTAAATCCAAGGTAAACAAAGATGGGTACTTCCTTTGCACCTCATCCTTTTACCTTCACATGCTTACCTTCATATCATGGTAATGTCACATCAGTCATACATATCTCATCTTGGGTCAGCACAAAAACAGCCACATAAGAAGACATGTCATGATCCCATTAATATATTTAATCAACCACATCTCACTCTTATTTATTATCATAGCAGTTACTACTCTGGAAACCCTTAGGTTTTTGAATAAATATTGATCATATTTTTGACCATATTTGAAATACTTTGACATGTCATCATTCAAAGATTGCTACAACTTGTAAGACATTACTTGAACACTCTCTTCCTCATATTCATAAATTATATTGGTACATTAGTTATTCTAAAGGAAATAACTCTAAACTCATCATGGTCATGTGGATTATGTCATCCAATCTAACTATTAATTGATATTTTATCATAGGTTTATCTTAATGGAACATGGTATCACATATTTATTAACCAACAAACCATCTATCCTAGATAGTGGTCTTTCCCAGCTATCATTGAACCATACACAACACTATAGAATGACTTTTGTTTTTTTCTTACAAACAACATTTATAGGATCATTATCAACTCTCTGTTTCTCTCTACAAGAGAGGAATACTTGGAATGTTCATTTAATAAACATCTCCAACCTTCACATATTTCTCATATTATTGATACATCTTGGATACTAGGATTCATTACCTTGGTATCCACCTCATGCTCTATAAGGAACTCACATCCTTATCTCATCTACTTTTACCAACATAACAAATATCAAGACATATAAAAGGAGTCTTCCTAATTATTGGAAGGCTCAAAAGAAAAATCATCACAAACTTTATGATCGTGGAATCATAGTCCAAACAACCTTATTCTATAGTAAGCTATCCATCCTCATGTTTAGAATGAATCCACACATACCAAGTGGCAATGATCCTCTTGACATATGTGCGCTAGAAAGGAAAGACACAAAGTGAAACACACTTCCCACATCATAGCAACATTGTTCAGGGGTCACTAGCAAAAAGGTAACCAATTCTATTTTCATTATGCATATTACAACTTCTTATGTATTTTTGGTTCCTTGCCATTAGCATAGGAATCATCATGATTAACATAACTCATTACTCCTTCCTTGATGACTATTTATCCCACTAGTGTATGTTCTCTTATTTTATTATGTTTTTCAACCACTTATCGACAGGTAAATCATCATATTCCACATTTTCTTCATTAAATCAGGATCATCTCCCTTAATTTCTTTCACATGCCATGCTGATTTTTCATTAACACTTTCTTACATACATAGGTTGGTCAGAGATTAACTCAGGTTCTACCTTATTTCTTTGTCATTGTTGCCATTCATCTTCTCATTTTGTACTTGTTATAGGAGTTCTCTCTATCTTATGTGGATTTCATACCTTGTTTCACTTCATAAGCATAGACTTATATGTCTTTTTACTTTATTATCTTCTTGAATCACATCTTCAAGAACTCCTATTTTTCTTATTTTAATCAGATTTAGATTTCATGGTGTTCTATCATTCTCTTATATTAACCAAACATTCAAGTTTTGATAGATAATGATGCAATTCTCATCTTCTTCAAGGTAGGATTGAGATATTCAAACCATGATTTCTTATTCCTTATTCTCTTTAGATTGTATCAAAAAGACTACTTGATCAGAGTAATCAGAAAGATAACAATCTAAGAGTTCCATACTTACCTTTTCTTCAATAATTGAATACCTGGCCAAGGCACCCAAATACTGAGATTAGGCAGTATGCACCATGTTTTTATGTCATATTCCTAAGTTAGACATCATCCTAGTCCTAAGTCCTAGTGTCCCTGTAGAATTAGTGAACCTAAAGTTCTGACACCAACCTGTGAGCACCCATTACACTAAATGAGATTACTCAAAACATAAAACACAATCAATCACTAAATAATCACTACCCAAAAATATGGGTAAATTAAAATCAATTTCAACGTCAACACCCACTCAAAAACATTTTCATGAGAGACCAACAATCTCTTATATCCATACTATACTAAGAATTTGATGTAAATTGGTCTATCTCCTTAGCCACAACATATATACATAGGAGAACAATATTTGTATGTATCACACAAACAAGCATTAACATGCTAACAAAAGTTTGATTCGTTTGAAACACCATATACAAACTTTTCCTGCCCGGACCTGAGAGTACATGGATGGCTCTAGGAGACACTAGACATCTAATCAATTTTCTCAAAGATTCATTATTGTAGTTCCTCTTTACTCTCCATGGTTCTATTGTCGTCACTACCGATTACTTAAAAAAATGTGGTGAACCACAAGGGTGAGACCAATGTCCCAGAAACAAATATAACTTCCAACAACATTTATTGATTACAACATTTTTAAGTAATTGAACAGTTAAGAAATTTAATGAGATATAACAAATAAGATCAACAGTATTGATGATTAACAAAATACATAAAGGAGAAGATAATAACTATCATCATTAGCCAGACTATCATCCTTTATCTTGTTGACAATATAAGCAATTCAGTAGCATATGCAGTTCTAGCATCATGAGCAAGTCTGGTAACATAGCATAGCTAACAACATGAGCATGTCTAATTGGTTGAACATATCAAAATCATAAGAATAGCTAACAACATAAGGACAACAACCTGGATAAGCATGATTAGCAGTATATGCATCTCTAGTTACAAAGGCATGGCTAGCATGCTAAATATAACTAACTACATGAGATATGTAGCATCATGATTATAATCGTCCGTAGTAGTATATTTATCAACAAAATCATAGCTATTGTATGTACGCATCTACAATCTTAAGCATATCCACAACCTAAGTATATTTACTATCTCCTAATTGCACTAAGCATCATCTTTATGTAAATATAACAAATAAGGGTTATCATACAATGTGAAATGTCATGTATAACCCTAAACAAATATGCTACACGGATATATTACAACTTTTATTATTCCCTAGGGAATTGGAATTGTGCCATTCAAAGTCCAACCGACCCCTGCGAAGGGCTATTCAGTTTCGAACAAAATATAGGAGTGCCAGTATCCTAAGATCTCTTCCCCTCGGCCACCACAACGACATATAGTCAAGTTGAAAACTACTAGTCCGACCTTGGTATAGGTCACGACACTAGAAACCAGGGTATTCAAACTCAATCACTGAGGTACAACTGCAGTTGTCCTTTATTCACATCATGTTATAATCACTGAGACATGACTATAGTCGTTCTCAATCACATCAGATGTATGAGGCATGACCATAGCCAACCTCAACAATCTATATTGTGGATGACAAGGATATATCCTCAACCTGGCACCCCCACATACTCAACTGTATGCGCTTTGAGTTTCCCTTAGGAATACTCGTTTCACTATCCAACAAGTTCTGACACTGAAGATTGATCTATGACACAGGGCACTACAAGATTAGAGTAGCACTTGATTGGTTATGCCAATTGGGTGAATTAAGGATGCATCAAACAAGTGGACATAAAAACCCTAATTCACTTCTAGCAAGCATATAAATATCAAAATGTGAAAAGATAAAAAACATATGAAACATAATTTCTCATCTCATCATCACATGGTAAGATTCACTTGCCATTCATGAGACTACACCAGTCATCATGTTGTCATAAGATAATAATATTTTTCACAATATCACTTGGTATCAACCCTTATCAACATAAGAGGATTACTCCTCATTCAGGGCTCAACCATGCCCAAAGGTCATTAAGACCATCATACTATCATAGGATATAAATCCTTTTCACAATATCATAGGGTATTAACCCTTATCAACACAAGAGGATTACACCTCATTTAGGGCTCAACCATGTCCAAAGTTTATTAAGACCCTCATATTATTCCCTGCAAGATCATCATTATATTTGCATGCCTTATAACAAGGCTCAATATCATCACTTACATATAATACACCAAATCAGCACAATCTTGCATTAATGAGCTAGGTGATATTCATAAACAATCATATAAGGGTTATATTAACATTAAGAACATTCCTTTATTACATCAACATGCAAGGAATCTAGATATGATTAACACTCATCATATTCACAATGCACATGTTCAGCATAAGAAAGTATCAACTATGTGGCTATAATAACTAACAATTAACATATTAACATTATGATCATATTAAGGAGGTTATTCCACCATCATTCCATCATATAAGAATGTTAAACATGAATAATCATCTATATCTATTTGCATTAGATTTAGGTTCAACAAGATAAATCACATTAATGTTAATAATCACCACTTATACCCAAATCCTAACTCATGGCATCCTCATTGGATCATGGATGCATAATATGAAGCATCACTATCACATTCCCTACTTTTCTCCAGTATGAACCCACACATAAGTCAAGGTGTAACCATCAAGTTATAGCATACTAGGGTTTCAACAATAATAGAGTACTCCATGGTTGTATTAGTCATTCAAGGACTATTCATACCCAATTACATCATTTAGTTATATTAAAACTAGGTATACCAAGTATACCTAATTCGGGTTACATATAAACACAATATGGTTATAATCCCTTCTATTCATATGAGTGAATAGGTAAGAGTAACTTATGAAGGGTAACCCTCCATTTGTTCCATCATCACTCAACCCATATTTCCATACCACAATGTCACCCAGAACCATTGGATGCTTAAAAGGTAAGACTATTGGTTGTTTACATAAGTAAACACCTTGTATAAACCACCTATGAAGTCCTTGATTTGTTCTCTTGATAGAGTCACCATTTCACCCTAGACATCCTTTGATTAACAACATAAAAAGTTCCATTGATAGTAGGGTAAAACCCACAATTGACTATTCAGTTAAAACAAGCCATCCATTGTCAATAGTTATTAGCCATCATTCCACCTTAATGGATGAATAAACAGTAGATCTCGACCATTGGGTCAAGTTCACATGTTAAAACCATCAATTATAGTATAGGTCTGACCATGGCATCAAGTGACCCAAGAAACCATTGGTCTAAGGCATAATTGATGCTAAAACTACAATGTTTAACTCACCATAGGTTGTAGAGACCTGATCCACCATCATTAGTGACCATTAAGTCACCATAAGTTGTTAGATCAACACTAATTCATTAATCAACATCAAATATTAAGCTAATGTCAACATTGATTGATAACATCACTAGGGTACTTAATGATTGATCATTAAACTTCTAATTGATCCAAAACCTGACCTAATGGGGTGAACATAGGTTGTCACCATCATTTGACACCCTTGATCATGACCATCAGTTGTTATGAATACAACACCATAGGGTTGATGCAATGGTACCATCATCGGGTCATGGTTTATAGAAGATATTATCTTTAAACCCTAAAATTGACCATTGTTTGATAGGTTCTTAGCATCATGGGTTGTCAAACCAACCTGATCTAAGTCATATTGTACCTTAGGAATAACATACACATGATCACAGGTTCATCTAGAACTGAAATCAGAACAAGGAACATTATAAAAATTGAATCCAATTGAAGCATAGTTTTTTAGTGTAGGGATCATCATTTTCAAGAAAGAACATGATCTAGAAAGCTTATGGTAAGCAATAAATGTGGAGCAAGTTATAAAATTGGCCTATAATAAGAAGATGAAACCCCACACCGTAGAAATCTTGAGCAGGTAGGGTAGAAAATCCAAGAATAAACTATGAATTCATCCATCTATCACCTTTCTTCATCAAATGAGCAAATCCTAAACATAAGGAGCAAGAAAAGAAGGGTTTTAGAGCTTTAGAGCAAATTCTACCATGGAACATTTTTCTAGTTGTGCAGTATTGATTTTAACATTTAACAGAGTAAATTAGGTTTGATCAATCATGTAATTTCACTAATTCACATCACACATATCAATCAACTAATTAGCATCGTACAAGTGTTAATAATTACAATGTGAAAATTAAGAGTCGAGCGGTGTCGGTGCAGCTCGACACCTGCGTAAACACTGAAATCTACAAATAACACTACTTTTAACTGAAACATCTGATTATTTGAGTTAAATCATGCGAATGGGAGTGAAATTCTACTCATAGCGGTTCAGGATGTTTGAATTCACCTGGAAACACGTCTATAGCCTATTTTTGGGCTTTCATGGGGTTGTCTTCAACCATGGATTACTATGTTTATGGTCCAACTATCCAACAGTGACTGCTCCTTCACATACATGTTGGAATCAAGCTCAATAGATGGCTCAATCATGGCTAGGAGCTAGGGATTCAAGCTGAGGACTCCCGATCGAGCTCAAAGGCACCCGTTCGAGGTGCTAGCCACGCCAAATAAGGCTCCTGGCCACTGCTTCTTGTTGCTATGACTTCTGCAAAGTAGGGCACCACCCCTCTTGCTAGGTGGGCACAAGTGGGCGTATGAGGAGAGGAAGATGGAGGAGAGGTAAAAGGAGGTGTTTCCCATCCAAAATCGAAGCAAAGGGAGCCCAAATCAGCCCTGAACTGGCTGCTGCTACTGGGGGCGCGATGTTGCTACTGTTGTTGTGTTGATCAACTGCCCTTCTTGTCGGGCACTGCAGATGGGGAAAGGGGGGAGGAAGGAAGGTGGACGAAGGAGAAAGGGAGGTAGGGCACCTGTAGATCAGAGCTAAGGGGCCAACAATCACCCGCTTCTCTTCTTCCCATGCTACTCGATTGAGCGCAGGTTTGCACCCCGCTTAGGAGATTCTATAAATGATCGAGAAGAAAGGATAAGGAAGAAAGGGAAAAAGGAACAGAATTAATATCCAATTATATGGGAAAATTGCAAAATCATCCCAAATAAAAGAAAATATCATAACTTTCGCCTCGTAGGTCCAATTTGACTGATTTCTTTTGCAAACTTTCAAGCGTGAAATCCTATACAACCTCAAAGCAAGAAATCATGCTAATAAGACTATAACACTGGATCAAAGCACCAATTTCATCTTGTGTACTTAATTCAACTTAATTAACTTAATTAACTTATTAATGTTTTGATTATCATACTTACTAGTTAATTTTGGTGTGGGTCATAACACTCTAAGCCTCTAAAGAAATGTTCCATGTTGCTAAGCCACTCCTTAGCCTTGGTTACCACATCAAGCTCATCTTCACCATGGAAAGCATCGGGTCTAATCTTCAAGAAATCTATGAGGGAAATCTCATGTACTCTAGGTGGAGCTCTAGGTTGGAAGGCATTGGTCATGGTTGCAACTAGGGCATCTATAGTGATTTCTGTGGGAAATTGATTCATGTCTTGAGTCCTATCTCCACTAGAGGATCCTTGTGAGGGCCTTGACTCACCAACCTTCTCCTTCTTCTTAGGGGCCATCTGGAAGGGGTAAACATGGCATGCTATTAGAACATAATATGAATCTCTATTGTTGCCTTAGTGGCCATCTATTTCTTGCTCTAATACCATTAATATAACACCCCTCCCTAGGGTTTCATATGTAACCAGCGGAAGCACAGCCTAATCCCCAACATTATCCATAATGTGGGGTACTTGGCATTTTAGGTAGGGTTGTCACATACATGATCTCATATCAACAAATAAATAACACTTTGCATTATTGAAACATAGATTCATACATAAGTTCTTGGAAAGAAAACTACATTATGATTCTAAAGGTATGGTAAACATAAACTAGATAACATGTAAAAATAACATATAAAGATGATTTGACATAAACATGAACATGCATTAACATTAATCATTTCTTGGCATCTTTTACATGAAGAATTTGACAAGAAGTATATGCTCCTCTCTTAATGCCCCCATAAGGAGCCCATAATGCTGGGAAAGCCCATAATTGCTCAGAAAGCCCATAACAAGGTGAATGTAAATCTAAATCAAATTCCCTTAACCATGATATTTCTTAGACTTAATTATCTTCTTAATGATTTAGACTTAATCTTAATGGGATTTCTCCCTCTTGAACATAGTTTGGATTTCTCCCCATGAACCATAATGGGAATTTCTTCCCTCTTAAGCATGAATGGGAATTTCTTCACTCTTAATCTTAGTTTCATGTATTGTAATCATAATTCATAACATTAATGTGATTTCTACATTTAGACTTAAATTGTATCAATCAGCATCCAATAACCATATACTTGAAGAAAACATGCATTAATCATGACTTTAACATTAATTGCTTAACATAAATCATAAACATTCAATAAACTAATTATTATTTATGCCAAGGGCATGGCCCGCTTACCTTGAGCTCAAGCACCTAAGTCAACCCTAGTTTGACTGATTGGGTTCTCTTAAACACCTCAAATAACATAATTATCCTTCATCATACATCATTAAATCCTAATTTGTTCATATAAATATTGATATTTAAAAATAGAAAAATTAGTTGATAAAATTCATAAAATTGAGTTCCTCATCAAAAATCCTTTCCAAAACATATTTTTGCGTACTTTTTCGATAAACATGTGATGTACTATGAATTTACAAAGATAAGACCAATAACAAATCAATAAACCTTAGTGTGACATCATTGAAATTGAAGATTAACCTGATGTAAATAAAAGACAAAATACTAGAAAAACCATAGTGCATGTGACACATGAATTAAACAAGTGGGGGTAAAATTGTCATTAAGACATAAAATAACTGTCATGGTCGATGGATCAGCAGCGCACTTGAAATCTCAAAATTGCCCCTTCAGATTAAATCATTCAATCGGAGCAGTGTGGGTATTAGGGTCATTCATCGACCAGGGATCTCCTGCTCGCACTCATGGTGACGGAAGATCCTGGAGATGAGTCATTTAATCGAAGATGGTAAATGACAAACATCTAGACAAAAAGGGAAGGCTCGAAACACTTCCTGGTGCTCTGACAAACTCAAAGAGCCCAAGGTCAAGGCTCGTGGTGGCTAAGAGCTCCAGGAACGCTCCACCGCAGGAGGAGAATAGGGGAAGAAGTCAGAGGAGGAGAAATAATAGCAAGCGACCGGAAAAGTGACTATTGGAGTCTGAATCACGATTGTGAAGGCAAATTGAGGTCAACTTGACACTTTATACTACCAGACATCCTCAAAGATGGTCAAGGTGACTAACACTGGTGAGGCCTAGTGGTGGCCTATAGGTCCGGGTGACTCAGCCAAGCACACAGATAACCAGGAGGGGGAGGACGACATAGGTGTTGTGGTGTTGCTTACTGGGCAGTCAATTGTGGAGAAGATGGTAGGGGATGGTGTGGTGAGGTGATGGTCCTCAGAAAGGGAGGTCGACTAGGTCAGGGAGAGTCGGGGCTCTCGAGGCCAAATTGGTAGTGGAGGAGTGCTACTCGGGGGTTGGTGATGCTCTCAGAGGGTTTATGTGATGGCGAAGGAGGCTAGATAGCCGTTTGTGCAAGGCGGGTGGTGTGATCCCTATATTGGGTGTTTTCCCGACAAAGAGCGAGAGGGGGAGAACTGGGGATCGTTCGGATTAAGGAGATGAGCCGCGTTCTTTGGTGAAGAAATGATGCCAAATTGTCGAGTAACAGAGGAGATCCAGGGGGCATTCAAAATAGTTAAAACGGTTTTTGATCGCCCAATAAGAGGAGGTAGAAGACAAAGGATCAGTCGTTGATCGTTGAATAAGCAGAGGTAGAAGACAAAGAACCAGTCATTGATCGTTGATCGAATGATGCTGATGACCCACAAAATAAGAGCAAGGCCATAGTAACGCGTGATAACACAAATAAAATGAACCATAGGTTAATTGCTTGCATTAATGAAATGATATTCAAATCTTGGTCCGTCTATATTCAAATCTCTCTCAAATTAATTGGGAGATCAAACATGGTCATAATGGGTTCAAATTTGAATCATAGTTGTATTAGAGGGTCTATAACATTCCCATTTAATTAGATTTGATACTTGTACATATTTTAGGACTAATATAACAAAAATCATTATGTACATTTAAATGGCTATGATTAGTGTATATAAAACTATTAACTTCTCAAATAAGAATTACAAGGTATGAAAATGTGCACTAAATATTATTTCTACTCAATTAATGTGATGGAAGTCATAAAGAAAGCAATTTTTACATGTAAACCACTAATCACCATAAAAGAGAGAAAATAAGAGTATTTATTTCCATTTTCTAAACAAAAGTGCATTAAGGGACATTTTCTTTAAATAAATCATGGATAATAAAGTAATTAAAAATAATAAAATGAATCTGCAAAACTAACATGGGAAACTTTCATTTAGGTCCTCAACATTTATACTATTAGAAAAAGAGCATGCAAATAATAAAATAGTTTGAAAATTTGCATACAAAGAGTGGGATGTTACAGATATCGTGGCATCTTGGAGACCATTGGACGACTCGTTTTGGACATATAGATGGCTATCCCTTAACTTGAAACCTTTCAAGATCATGGAGTAAGGAACCAAACAACCTTCTACACTCTCACAATCCCTAATCAAGGGAGGAATAGAGCAGGAGATGGGACGGTTGGCCTCGCCTTATCGAGCACTTCCATCCTGGCCTTGATAGAATAGTTTTTGGTGAAGCATAGAGAGAGAGTCCCCCATATCTCGCTTCTTCTCCTTCACAGTGAGTAGACTAGTGAGGGGGTATAGGGAGCAAACTAGAGCAGGATAACAAAGGGTAAAGAAAGCTCAAGGTCAAGGTTGTTGTATAAGGGCATACTCAGACTTTGATGTGGCAGAAGAGTAGCTGATGATCCAATGACGCCAGTGGATGAGGTAAAGATATCAAGAGGAGTCTTTTCCTTCACCCACCTCAAATAGTAATCTTTTATTGGTCCCTAAAAACATCGAGAAGGTTTTAGAGGCCTTTCTCATGTGCAAAGATGAACCTAGGCCTGTTGGCTCTTTTGCACCTCCACAACAGGGCCGACATCGCCGATCCCACAGGGGAAGGAGATACAAAGCTGAGGGAGGGAAGCCAAGGAGTTGCGGAGGTTCTAATGGGAACCTTGAAGCTTCTAGCATCATGAGGAGATCGCAAGGAATACCTAGAGGTAGAGTATCCCTCACTAAGGTCTGATCCAATGGCGGTGCCCTACGGAAATAGAGAAGCCCCACGTCAGGAGGGCTATGAGAATGTGAGAGATGGGGAGAAGTTGAATCGGGTTCTGAACCCAAAAACAACCGGCCCAGACCACAGAACCACCTGGCTCACAGTAGACCACCAATAAAGGCTCCACGCCCCACATGAGACACGCGGCGACATGTCATTGGCCGAAAAGTAATTATCCAAAAAAACCCAAATCTAGTATCATTCATAGTAATAAGTATGATTATCAGAAAAATACAAATAATATATTGAAGTTCTTAGAAAAATGAGTAGAATAACATGGAAACATCATATCATTGTATTTATGCACTAATGTTAGGAATATTATGTGAATTATATAATTCTCATATCATGTGTTATAAATAGCAAATCATGGCCTAAAATTATGAGAATATGTCACTAAATATATAATCATGTTTAGAATTCATTTGATGTCAGTAATTATAATGGTTTTTTTTTGGGTACAGACTTTTGAGATTACTGATGCTCCTTCATTTTCTCAATATCTTTTTCTATCACTTCCTTCATGAAGGTTGGGCATCTCTCCATGTAGAGCTCTGATTGTGGTTGTTTGAGGAACCATTTTTCCAGTAGATCTGCATGTTTATGCGCTTGTCTACTAATCTTTCTGATATTACATTCGACAAGTGCACGCATCAGGTGTTTAGTTCTCATGATTAGGGGTCTATATTTAGCCAACATTTTGCAGTCATCGTTAAGTAGCTTTACTACAATCTTTGAGTCTGAGATCACCTCGCAATGTCTCCAGTGGGAATTGACTGCAATCTGGAGTCCTCTCCATATTGCCAATATTTCACCAAGGGGTCATTTCCATAGTATTTGTGCACTCCTCCTCCCTTCCAATTTCCTTTCTCGTCTCTAACTATGAAAGTCGTGCTCATCTTGCTTTATGAGCTCTGAGTTGTGGTATCCACCGAAATTTGGTGCCAGTTTTGTGGGCATGGCTGCCATGCTGATTGAATGTGTTTTTTGATTCCTCTCGGTTGTTCTTGTGTGATGTTTAGGATATTTCGAACATAGGTAAGAACCTATCTGATGGTTTCTTTAGTGGGGACAGATCTTTTTTTAAAAGACGACTATATTCCGAGCATTCCATGCTCTCCAGTAGGCGGTCATGAACTTACATAGCTAATTAGGTCTAATAACCTTACATAAAATGCAATAATTACAAGTATGCTCAACAAATCTTGTAAACTTCTGTATAAGATCATATCAGTATATGAATCTCAAATTTAATTATAAGATCATGATGATACACCTAACCCATGTTATATGATGATGTTTGCTCTTAATGTGATATAAACCCTAATATGCCTATGAATGTAACCTATGGTTAATATGTGCACAAAATACTATGGAATCTAATGTTTAGATGATGAACCCTAATATTTAAGATAATTAGAAAATAACATTAGTAAGATAATTCCAAGACAAGAATACAAGTAAAGATGAGAAGATAAGACAAGTAATAAAGTGGACATCCTAAGGAGTTAAGTAAACCCTAAAATGGACATAACTAGGGTTAAGGTGATGAGAATCTGATAATAGTGCATGATATTTTCTTAACCTGGGGTTTAACAAGGATATAGTTGACATCAGGAATGTGATTAGTGTACCTCAGTTGAAGGTACACCATTACCTATTACTTTGCTTATTATACAATATGCTTGTGTTTTATGTGTAGTAAAATACTTTGCATATGATATTGGATGAAATGGTTGTTCTTGTATGATATGTTACACGATTTTCCATACTTATTGCTATGAATACATGAAACATAATATATCTATTCCATTATATCCAAGCACTTCAACTCTTTGGTAGTAAAGTGCTGGAAAGTAAGCACTTAAACTCTTTGGTAGTAAAGTACTTGGATGTGATCCAACTCTTTGGTAGTAGATCACATTGTGAAATGATCCAACTCTTTGGTAGTAGATCATAAGGGCCTTAATGCATTCAACTCTCTAGTAGTAAATGCATGGATGATATAATGGAAAATGAGCTTAAAATATGTGTTCTCTTTTGTTAATGAACATCTTTTTGCAAGTGTATGCTTTTTCTTATTTTTCTTAATAACTACCAAGTATTAGTTTTATCTTATTGCCAAGCTTAGTAATGAGAGGTATGTAAAAGACACGTTGGCATACTTAGTAAAATATTCTTAAAAATCGTGCTGACATGTACCACATGTAATCTTTTGTTTAGGTTGCAGACATGTGCTCTTGAAGAACCAAGATAGTTGAGAGTTGTCTAGCGAGTGAATGTACAGGTGGACCTATTGTCTTAAGATCTTGTTGTTTAGTGGTAGTACATGTATATGTAAATTTTTTCTATTCAATATGTAATATCAAATGATGTAACAATTCATTATGTAATTATATGTTGAATGGTGAACACATGTTTTATGGTTTTATTATTGTTCATGTGCATGTGCAAATGTTGTTTCCTTTTGCATTCCTCTGATTTTCTTTTTATTAGCCTAGTGTGTGGTGTTTAAATTGGGATTCTCGCTAAGGCGAGGTTTCAATTTGGACGTCAGACATTAGATTAAGTTTTAGAACATCCAGGGACGTCATAGGTGGTATCAGAGCATGAACAATATCAAAGCCTGACATTTGCTCATTATGCAAAAACTAAACTAAACCTTGAACTTAAAACAAATTTTTAGGGTTAGATTAGTTGTCTTTTAGAGACTAGATATGACCTAGCCTCTAGGTTGGAACCTTGGTGTCTAAGAGCTAGGTCTAGACTGGTACTTGTTGTATAATAGGTCCTTAGATGTTGTTCGTTCGTTATAGTGGAGCGGTATGGGACGTTGCATTATTTGGAAATGATGTACATCACAAGAAGAGAAATCCTAGACATATAGTGATTGTTGTCTAGGGTAGCTGCACTACTCCACACTTTTCTCTCACCCTGCTCACTAGTTTTCATGGCACTGTACTTTGTACTATGTGTGGAACACTCATTTTACGGGTTTGGTTTTTTATTCCAATCAGATTAAACCTTGATAGTTTACTCTGACATTTGTTTTATCAAAAAAAAACTATGTAATATTTTATTATATATATGTCTTACAAAAATGTGTCCCCATACATGTACGAGGTGGAGGTGGTCATGCAACCTAAGTGCAAGTCAATAACATTAGTCTAGAAGAGAGAATAGTTCTTGATTAGATGTCTAGATCCTTGTTACAATATGTGATAGATGGAATAGATAATATGAGTTTAGATGTTATGATCTAAGTTCGAGATAGTAATCAAGTTGGTTTATGATGATAATGTTTGTTATGAGGAAAGTTTAATTTTGAGGATTTGAGATAAGGTTTCATGATGAAAGTACATAGGCTTTTGTGAGATAAGATAAGTTAAGTTAAGATAAGCTATGTAAGACTAGAATGTGAATCAACATGACCCTCAAGATCATTTACAAAGGAGTACCTCTAGTTTTTGGACCAGTTTTAGGGTTAACTCTAGAGAGAGTGAAAACTAGAGGGAGAAGGTTAGAGAACCTAAACTCTAATATATGAGAATTATGAGAAATGTGCATTATGATAGGTCTAAATTGGACTACTCCTGAACGATTGAGTTGAGTCACTTTATGCATTATTCCTATTGTCTTGTTGAACCCTATATGTCCTTGGGAGGACCAAACCCTAGAGACAAAGAGAGGCAAGTTATATGTGCATATGTGAATGGGAATATAAGAACGTACCATCTGGGTGAGGGAGAGAGAGTCCCAAGAACCTAGAGGATATAAGTACATGTTAGTTTCTATGAAGCCTCATGCTCGGGTTGGTGATTTCCCATGTAGGACTCTAGTGGTGTATATATTGAGAGAGTTTTGGGTAAGCATGTCTCATGGGTAGAAAACCTTTGAAGAGAATGTCATAACATGTGTTTGGTTTGTGCTTATGTGGCTAGAGGTTGTAAGGCTATCACTAGTGCTAATGAGGTAATCCGAGAACCCTAGTCTAAGAGAGGAAAGATAAAGTATATGCATATGAGATACTCATAAAGTTGATTTAGCTCAAAGAGACTGAGCATGGCATTACCCTCATGATACGGTCATGATAACCTCGATTGGACTAGATAAATTTTGATATATGCTTGACAAGCCACTCATATAAGTTTGCGTAGAACAACCATGATATAATATATATGTTCAAGATCTAATCTTGAGATTTGACATATGAATATGACATGGTGGAAAACCCTAGTGATGGTTTGATAGATCTTTATGTATAAATGGTTAGCATATACATGAATAATTATGACAATATGAATAGTTGGCTAATCTCATGATCAATATCTAATAGTGTTTACAACCTAATATGAGAAAGTATAATGAGATGACACTAGTGATACATGTTACATGAATAGAGATGACATAATATGGTTGGTGAATCTAGTGATGAATTCACTAATAAACTTGTATCTTAACATGAAAGTGAAATGAGATCATTTTAATGATATATGCCAAGATGTGATAATGCTAGTGCTTAATAAATATGTTGAATATATTCTAAAAAATTTTCACAATATAATGATGATGAAACCTTGATATTGTAATGACCCCACCTCTAAGTAACCCCCATTTAAGGGAGACCGAAAGGTCAGAGTCGTTATCCAATAACCCGGATCAAAGGTTCGACAAATAATCAATAACAATTAATAAATTTTACCAACTAAACTGAAAATTGGAATAAAATAAAACTTTGCATACCTTTTAAAAACTGGGATTTCTAAACTTCTATCCATGAAGATACTAATCTAACTAATCCTCATGTGCATGTTAATTCTCATTTAATACCACATATGCCATTTTTCTGTTTGTTCTTTTCATTTGTACCTTAAACGCCGACAAGAAAAATGTCAGTCAGTAAGAAGCCGGTATGTGGGGGAAACAAATAATCATGCAAATATGTTAACAACGTATTCATTCAATTAATCATTTAACAACCAAGATTATAGTTTAAATATAACACCATGATCCATGAGTACCCTATCCTCTGTGTTGTCCCTGCAGTGGAACTGGATACTACCTTCCTTATGGTAGATCCCCATTAAACCCCTCATGATCCACCTATCAGGTGAACCAATTTATAGGGTTGAGTCACATGACACTACCCATAGGTAGACCACTCTTGAACTCATGGTGTGCTAAAGAGTCTCATGGAACTACACATGGGTAGCCTAGTTTCTAACTCACGGTAACCTAGACCTTGCTCTAGGATTACCCCTTTTTTAGCCTTTTCAAAGCAACAGAGGTGGACCCTAATCTAGCTAGTTATATGTATATTTATGGTGATAATCATAGTCACTTTATAGTTGCATGAAATAAATAGACATCCAACAGTTATTTTTCAAGAAACCAATAAAACGTTCGAGAATCGCCTTGAAACTAGAGCGGTTATTCATAAGCGTAACCACATTCATGTCAAGCTAATGTGAGACAGAAATATTCCAATCAACAATAGGTAAGAAAGAATTCAATAAGATCATGAAACAATTATACAATTCCCTTGTCTTACTCATGTCATCAAGATCTATTAAATCTAGCTTGCTTCCTAGGGTTTCTAGTCCACTTTTAGGGTTTTCACTGCAATTAGGGTTTCCCTTCATCTTTTACTATTTTAAACGCTAATTTAATGCAATTGATCACAAACCCTAATTATCTCAACATCTAATCCTCAATTTCGGATTAAAGACATAATTATCCATTAGTTAAGCCTCTTAAACCTCTTTTACATTAAAGCTACTATTTTTATCCTTTTAATCCATGACAAGATCATTATGCTCATTTATCATCAATTCCAAGTTCATTATTGTCTAATTCGCATATGAACTTGATTTACCATTAATTCTATCATTTATTCATTAGAAAATCCTAATTATCATATTCATGGTATATATCCAGAATTAGGAACTTTAATGCTCGAAATAGATTAAAATCATCATCCCTTAACTTTATCCACAATTTTGAATAATTAATGTCATTAAGTGTAGCATTTACCAATATTATGGTTTCACGGCCCTTTAAAGCACATTCATGCACATGAAACTCTAAAATGGACTAATTATGTGCAAAGTTCATCTTTTTCAATCTTAATGTAACTCTTCATGATTAACAGGTTAATATCAACTTTAATCATCCATTAAACCCTACTAATCACATTAATCATATTAAAATAGGGTTTCTTAAACATTATTACATTAAAGTTGATAAAATACACTACTTTTCAAATTGTAAGAGGAAATAGCTTTTAAACATATTTTTATTGGATTCCTCTTGTTGTTCTGAGCAATTTCCATATTTTGCATGTTTCATCGGAGCTACCAATATTTAACTATGATTTTTAAAATAAAACTTACTTTGGGCCAAGGGCATGCTGACACGTCAGCACACCCATGAAACACACCACTTTTGGGAAACATAACGGATTTACTGTTATACCCCCACTCGGTCCTTGACTCAACAATACCTGGAAGGGCATTTCCATCCAATACCCCTCCTGGTCGTCTTCCTCACTGCGTGACCTAGATGTTACCGCAGCTGAGGTTGGTGTGGCTCCAACTCCTCATCCCTGACTCCGTCGATCTCCATAGTGGGTGCCCTTGCCCCACTGCCCTCCCCTGCACATGCCCATGCCTTTGTCGGTGCCCCAGATGGCCGGGGGTGCGACGCTTGGCCTGCAAGACGCATCCTTGATGCAGCCCTCCGACGACGTTGTGCACATGCAGGAGTAACGAGATGTTTCTCGATCATCTACAGGACACCAAAGGAACTCCATGCCTCTACTAGGATGATGACATGACCCTCATGGCTTTAGAGTTAGAACTAAGCCTTCACGGTTAGGGTTTTGCCCAAGAAGATGATGAAGAAGAAGGAAGAAAGGATACATGCAACTCCTCAGAACTCACCCCTAAGCTCTGCAACTTTTATAGGGGATGGTTTTCACACCCTAAGATGTGCATACACCAAGATGGAAGATCTTGTCCCAATAGGAATCCAATTCCTTCATTAGAAAGCAAGCTTTCTCTCTCTTCTTTATACTTTTGATATTCTCTACGATATGGATATTAGGAATTCGAAATTCCTCTTTCATTTTCTTTATACTTGCCCTTTTTAATTCATTGACCACATATTTTTATATTTCCGTAAGTAGAAAATACCACTCCTTTAACAAAATCACATAAACCATTAATAATGTATTACATCATTCTCTTATTTTGCTTTATTGGTATTTTCTCTTTCCTCTTTCTTTCTTCATTGGTACTCCTTGGATCCTAAGAAACTCTATAATTTTGAAATCCTTTTTATGGGATACTCATTATCTTTCTAGATGCATCTAAATGCATTATTTCTCATTATCATGCCTATTTCTTATTAAAATATCTCTTTTTGGGGATTTTTCTTTATTTCTCTTTTATTTTCCTCATTAGTATTCCTTTTATCATTAGGAATCCTTGGGATACGAAATTCCTCCAAGGATAACTCAATTATACCTCTTTTCACTTATTTTCCACATTTTGCCATTGTTTTCAATTTCTCAATAAAGAAATACTTAATAAATATTTTCTTTTCTTATTGCCGTTTCTTTGCAACTTTGGACTCCTTGGAACCCAAGGAACCCAAGAGGCACGAAATTCATCCTTGGATTACATGCTTTTGCCTTCTAGAGGTTTCTATATCTTTATTTTCTCCATTTATTAATTATTCTTTTAATAATTGAATTTCCTTTGTCTTTTCCTTGTTATTGGGCCCACTAGCCAATAAAGCCCACAAATAAAACAACATGGCTATTTTAAACGAAATTCATGCATTCAATCAAAATACATCATTATTTGTTCATTTATCTTTATTATACATTTCTCATCAAAAGAACCCAAAAATTGGGGTTGTAACATCCTTCACCTCTTATAAGAATTTTGTCCTAAAAATTCCATCAAGCAAATAAACAGTTTAGGATAAGCCTTTCATACGTCCATCAGGGCTCCCATGTGGCTTCACCCTTTCCATGGTGCTTCCCAAGAACCTTCATCATCTCATATTCTTCCATCTGATTTCTTTCTTACCTTAGTATATCATACCCTCATAGGTGACTCAGGACATTTCAGCCTCTCAAAAGCTTAATAGGTTCAAGGCTCACACTACTACAGAAACAACATTCAGTGTCGCTTTTCTGGGCGTCGGTTATTTAGTAAAACTGACACCTATAATATTAGACGTCGGTTATTTATGAAAACTGACGTCTATATTTGAAGACCAGAAAGACACGGGTACTGCTTTTTTATTCAGCGTCGGCTGGTTATAACAGACCGACGCCTAAAATCGCCCATGAAATCCAATTTTTGAGTGAAAACATTTTAGGTCACCTACAGCGTCGGTTTTTTAACTATTCACTAATGCCTATTTAAAATGAAAATTTGCGCCAAAAGTCTCACTTTCAGTGTCGGTTATCCTTCGATAACTGACGCTGATAATGGTTCCCGCCAAATAATTTAGGGTAAAGGTTGTCTAGTTGGGCGTCGGTGTTTTCCTATCAACCGACATTAATTCATAATAGGCATTGGTTTTGTAGATAACCGTCGTCATTGAGCAACTTAATAAACCCGATCACCCGGCTCTTCCCCCTTTCTTCCTGTTTCATCGTGATATTATTGTGTTGTTGCTCACTGCCGCTCTCCTGAAATCACCCGACGACCCCACTGCTACTCGTTGCCGCTACTGCTGGTGCTTCTCTGCTCGTCGCCACTGCTGTTGGTGCGCCGCTGCTACTGGTGCACCTCTACTCGTCGCCACTACTACTGCTGGTGTGTCGCGCGCTGCTTTGCTCATTCCCGGTGCCACTGCTGTTCACCGCCCCCCGCACTACTCTCTCTTCTTCTGCCACCACTACTGCCGCCGCTCGCCGTCGCGCTTTCCACGCTAGCTCCAGGTAGCCCTACCTCTTTGCTTCCTTCTCCCTAGCTATTTACCAACAACAAGCACGACCATGGCTGTGTTGGCCTGCCACGGCCGTGTTGGACAACACGACCGGGGTAACGGTCGTGGCTATGTTGCCCTACCACGGCCGTGCTGTCCAGCAAGGCCGTGGTAGGCCAACACAGCACCAGCACGGCCGTGGTGCTTCTATAAGATTTAAACTTGTCAATTCTAGCATCCTAATTTGATTTGATTAAACCTAACATTCATGAAACCCTAACATCAATTGTGATGAAACCCTGACATTAATTGTGATGAAACCCTAACATGTACATATCTATTATTGTGTTTGTTGACCTAGAAACTCATCCAAGATTTACTCATTAGGAGTAAATCTTAGATATTCCCCAGTTTGGGACTGTTCTTGAACACCTAATCTCACTTAGGATGTAAGTGTATAATGTGTATTAGGTTTTCGAGAAAATTTTGGTAGCATTTCCCGGTTTGTTCTCTAAGTACATATGTACTTAGAGAATAGCGGGGAAATGCTTTCGAAATTTTCTTGAAAACCCAATACACATTATACACTTACTAGTGAGATTAGGTGTTCAAGGATGGGATAGGTGGTACACATTTATTATATATAAGAATGACATCACATGTGTTTGTTGGCCTAGAAACTCATCCAAGATTTACTCATTAGGAGTAAATCTTGGATAGTCCCCGGTTTGGGACTGTTCTTGAACACCTAATCTCACTTAGGATGTAAGTGTGTAATGTGTATTGGGATTTTGAGAAAATTTCGATAGCATTTCCCTGTTTGTTCTCTAAGTACATATGTATTTAGAGAACAACGGGGAAATGCTGCCAAAATTTTCTTGAAAACCCAATACAAATGCTAAATGTTTGCCTTTTTCTAGTTAATACAAATGCTAAATGTTTGCCTTTTTCTAGTTAATACAAATGCTAAATGTTTGCCTTTTTAATGACATTTTTAGATGGTTGACCATGATGAGCATGATGTCCATGATGAGCATGAAGTCCATGATGAGCATGTTGTCCATGACGAGCAAGGCGAGGATACCAATGTAAGTTCTAAAAACATATCCTGTATTTCTATAAAATTCATTATCTTCTAGTTATGTCATATATCGCATATTTCTATATTGCGCTAATTTAGTGGGTTTATTTTTGTCAAATTTTAGGTTGATGATGCACATGTACCCACTGAAGCACTGGAGCAACTTGATGCGCATCACCAAACACTTAACAAGAAAAGGGGCATCACTCTGTTGAAGAAGTTAATAGAACTAAGTGGTAGTGGATCCAAATTGGTTGTGGAGTTTGATAATTGAGGAAATGCAATTGGAGTGAACCACAATAATTTTGTAAACTATCTTGGGTGTGTCACTCGAAGCCATTGTGGTGTTAAGTATGATAATTGGCATAAAGTTCCTCAGGGGAAGAAAGAATCGATATGGTATGATTTCTGCGTGAGTTATTCTTAGTTGCAATTCTATTTTGTAGATTACAAATTATATTATTTTCAATTGTATTTTTGGATACTAGTTAATAAGAATTCTATTTTATAGAATATGTTTGCATTGGATGAGAAGCTGCATCGTAAAAGTATGATGCAATGTGCTAGAAAGATCCTTAGGAACTATAGGACAAATCTCAACAAAGAATACATAAAACATGGTGATAAGAAGAAGAAGTCAGCCCTTGAATAGTGGAACTTCTTGGACAAAAAAGATTGGGACAATTTTGTTGCTTCAAGAAAATTTGAAGAATTCAAGGTATTAGGCGTCACTCCCAATTTAATTAATATACGTTGTATTCACCTATTCAAGATTAACATTTTATGCTACTAACCAAATCATTAATGTGCATACTAACTAGGCCCTCAGTGACGCGCAAAAAGCAAGGCGTGCACTGAATGTGCATGACCACACTATGGGTCCAAAGGGCTATGTGGGTCCAAAGGGCTATGCAAGTGTTTGCCAAAGACTACAGGCGGAGTCTGCGACTACTCAGGAGTCTGTTGCTACTCAGGAGTCTGCCACACCCTTGCCTCGCCATGATATCTAGATAGTTGGGAGGAAAAACAAGAAGGGTGAAATAAAGAAGCCTGTAACTGCTGAGGTGGCTGCGAAAATGGTAAAATACAACTCTTAGAGCAATCATTTGAATATTGATTATTTGTGGTGTTAACTTACCAATTTCTATTGATGGTGATTAGCGGGAGCTGCACGAGCAGAGGAAACAAGGCACGTTCAACCCTCAGGGCACAAGGGATGAATTGACAGTTTCTATGGGTATCCCAGAGCATCCTGGACGTGTTAGGGGTGCAGGCGCTGGTGTGGGCATCAAAGCATTCTTTGGGCCATCCCAGCGCAAACCCAGAGCGGGACTTTCACAAGAAGAGGTAACATATTCTTTTTTTAGAATGTTACTGCAAAAGGGAATTCAATAATAAAAAGCTAATGTTTCTTTTATCCATGTATAGGAGAATAAGAGAGTCGAGGATATAGTTGCTAAGAAGGTCAATGATATAGTTGCTGAGAAGGTCAAGGAAGAAATAGTGCGGTGGCAGGCATCTCAGGCTTCCAATCAACCTATGGCGACCCATTCTTCTCCTGATGCACAGACTGCGAGTAATCTAGGAGACCCATCGCCTAACACGTCTGTTGTAAGTATTGTTTATGCCATTGTAGCTTGTCTTTTCAAGATGATATGTTTTCAAGATGATATGTATATATGTATTACATTCTTTATGTAAATTTGTAGGCATTGAAGCCATGCCGCTTAAGAATGCAAGACTATGTTGTTGAAGAGGCGCAGGCTTACCAGTCCCTTCCTGGGGCAACGTTTCATGGGACTCCAATGCCGCAGGGCTATGTTCGTGTGAGCCCGATATGTGTATTATCCGATTGGAGGGAAGCTGCATTGCCATATGCCCACCCAGATATTGATACACTTGGTGAGGTAGAAGGCGGGATGATATTGTGGCCCAAAGAAGATGTCATCTACACTACTGAAATTGTAAGATAAATTTACATTACTTTAGATTGTTAATGTGTATATATGAGGTCAACTGATCTGAAATTATATATACAAGTTAAAAAGAAGACACCGGGAGAACCTAGGCCTCCACCTCCACTTCATGCATTACTAAGTTGGGTTCCAACTGACCTAAAATACCCATTAGGTCCTGCTTGTAGGGGAATGGCATGTTGGCTACGGGCACATAATATACATTGCCCTATAATTGTTTCTTTAGAAGCAGATTATACAGGTCAATCATACGATAGCTCTTTATTTATACAAGATATTATTGAGTTGTTTATGTATGATTTGCTGAATACATCAATGATAGAGACATGGATAAGGTGAGATCTTGTTTATACATCCATATACCTTGTGTAAGATCTGGTGATCTGGTTTCTTATATATTAATGCATATGTAATACATGTTTTGCAGCTATTTAGTCGAAGATCAATGCAAACAATTTTCATTTGATCATGTGGGTTTTTTTATTCCATCATTGATTAGTATGGTAGCTAAAGACCCTAATAGTGTTCAACAATACTGTATAGATTCTTTTACAATTTTCGGTCAGCAAAAGAAGACGATAATAATAGCTCCATTCAATGTCAAGTAAGTTTACTTTATATATAATTTGGACTTAAGAAAATTCCATTTTTATTGTGAATTTTGAGTTATTAATTTTTAACTTTTTTACCTCTAGTGGTAGACATTGGGAGTTACTAGTTATTGTCCCCGGGACGTTCACTATTTATTATCTAGATCCTGCGGGAAGTACATTGAACACTAAAATTGGACACATATTGAGAATGCCATTATTCTGGTGAGAAATATTTCATTTTTATATACGTTAACATTTGTTATTACATTACTATTTAATTATGCAATTTACTGTGTTACATTAACATGTAGGGGTTTAGATGCATTCAAAAATGCTGGAGGAAATGTCCCAAGGAGAAAGAACCAGCCAATAATTTGGGAGAATGTAAAAGTAAGTTCCCAACTCCAATGTATATATTATTTATGTGAACTGTGCTTAGTTGTATTTTTTAATATTTTGTATGTTTCAATTTATAGTGCTCTACACAAGACAACGACTGGGCATGCACATACTATGTGAAGAGATTTATGCAGATGATTTTCCGACATGCCGCATTGGATATTAATACCATACATGAGGTATTATATATAGTCTCATTAGTTAGTACGAAATATATCAATCTTATTTTGATATTATGACTTATATATATACATCATTCTCCTTGCAGGTGTTTAAAACTGACCAAGCTATAGGTAAACGCTTAAAAAATGTACATGCTCCATATACGATGGAAGCATTAAATGAAGTAATAGAAGAATAAGAAAAAGCCATACAAGCAGTGGCGGTTGTAAGATATAATTGGGACGCTGATAGCGATGTTGAATGATATTTTGTAAATGAATATTTCTGAATGTTTATACATGTCTGAATGTTTCTACATGTATTTGAATGTTTCTACATGTGTGAATGTGAGAATTGAATTGATGTCTGAATGTATCTACTTGTGTGAAAAACTATTTGTTGATTTTGCAGGTTTGTGGCCTCTTTGTAGGCTGATATCAATGGATGTCGTAAACATGCAGTTCAGAAAACTGAACTACAGGTTCTCATCCTGCTGACCAGCCACAGTAGGCCTGCAAACTGATAAGAAAAAAATAATTAAAGTATAGGCGTCAGTTATTTATAGAACACCGTCATCAAAAGCCTACAGCGTCGGTTATTAGATAAAAATCGACGCGTAATATGACAAACAACCCGACCGTGCAGGAAAGCACAGCCGTGGTGGAAAAGGCGTCGCTTATTCGTATAAAACCGATGCCTATAGTACTAAACACGGCCGCGCAGCGAAGCACGGCCGTGTCATCTGGGAGTATGGCGTTGGTTGTTCAGTTGTTAACCGACGCAGAAAGTGTCCTAGGTGGTGCCCTTTTTTGTGGCGTGAACCCTATAGACGTCAGCCAACTATATATAACCGACGCCTATAGATCATATACGCGTTGGTTAGAAAATGGACGCCAAAGAGTTTGACCTTTTGCGACGCCCACATAGGCGTCGCTTGAAAACTGTCGCGAAAGGGGGTTAAACAACCGACGCCAAAGTCGTATTCTGTAGTAGTGTCAGCACATGGCTTGGGTACCTCACATAGTGCTCTAGATCGGACTCATGGAACACATTATTCATCATGTTATCCTGAGGGGTAAGGCTAAACACAACCTTCTCCACCAATCCATCTCAAATGGACCCATATATCGGGGACTCAGCTTTCTCAACTGTAGCTCAGAGGGGTCAGATTTTCACATTATATTCTCCCACAGTGAACTGCATGTTAGTCTGCTTTGCATCAGCTCGTGACTCATGCCACCCTTGGTCTCTCTCTCGTCCATTGCATGATCAAGCAACTTAATCTACACACACTGTGATTCTTTTCTGACCTTCATGAGGCCTCCTTCACCAACAACATCGTAATGAAGTGATGAACGACACAACCTCCTTGTAGAACATCTTGCATCCTGATAAAGTCTATGGTGGTTAACATCACATCTTAAGAACTGTATCTTTGTATCACCCTGAACAAGCACACTTGCTCTCATCAGACCCTCTAGTCTGGATCATACTAACCATTAGTTAGGAGTGATAGGCGGTACTGACACCAAGTTCTTCATGTACCTACTTCCACCTTATGGAAGTGAACCTTTAGGTCATACTCCAAAAATTTTGAACTTGTATCATGGTGTAGTTGAACCATCTTTCTCATGAGTAGTTCAACCATATATGTCCCTTGACAGGACTCACTAATTCTCATGTCATCTAGGTAAGGCGATCTACCAATACCCATATTGCCTCATAGCCTTCATTGGTCTAGGGGAGACTTTCCACAACATTCATAGTGATGAACTCCCATTCCCTCTCAGGAACTCTTTATACTTTACACAAAAACACTAGATTACTAGTGTTCATCCTTCACCCCTGGCTTGCATGGCCACCTGCCACATGCAACTTAATATTAAGCATCCAAAGTACTACTATCACTTACTACCTTTGTAGTATCACGGTGTATGGTGATCTTAAAATCATGATTTCCTATATGTTATGATTCCTCAAAATCGATTCTTTGGAAACCCTAAACCACTCTAATCAGGGTTTTATTACCTTCTTATCCAAAGAAATGTATCTGAGATTCTTTCACCATCCTTTCATTACATCAAGAACTAGACTGGCTAATCAAACAACCATTAACTTGTTCAATATATCTCGTTACATCTGAGTGTTAGCCAAAAAAACATATCCTTTACAAACTTAGCGTTAGCCTAACAACCTCTTCTAGCCAAACTAGTCAGATATATCTCAACCAGAGCATTCATTACAACTTCACATCCTTAGGTAATAGGTAACATTGAAGAAATATACTTCCATGTACTTCACTTGTCATCTCAAACTCAAACTCTAAGTCAATCTTCATTGAGCACACTTTGAGTTCATCTTCTTGGTGACCAAACTCTACCTTGCATCACTTGCAAATTTCACATAGCTCAAAAAGAAAACATCCTTATAAGATGACTACCTTATTCCTTTTATTGTTTGCAAACCATTCATTTAAAATTCACCCCACCAAGGTATGTTATCATCTCTATCCTCATACCTCATAGCAACATTCCAACTCGCATCATCTTTTATCCTTGGCATATGGCATGTGTATTGTCCCATCTCTTCCTCCTATAACAAGAGGAAATAAGCATTTGGTGGACGTCCAAACACAAAGCTCTTCCTGTTCCAAGAGTAGAGATGGTACATCCCACATTGCCAGTACACCTTCGAATCTAAGTTGAAATGTGCCACACATGTCTTTACATCACAAACATCATGATATCAAAATTACATCCATGGAAAATTGGTCTCGAACCTACTTGGGTTACTACGTAATCCTTGGTCATCTCCTCTAGGTCTATAGGGTGCCGACACTTTTGGGGTCATCCCTCTTCCCTTATGCATCCAGAGAGTTCCCTACTCATCTTCCCTTTGGGTCCCATGAGTTCATGATGGTGATCAATCTCCTAACCCATGGCCCTCAGACAATGATAGTTGTTACCTCCCGACCCTATGGTCATGTGCAACTAGGGAATTAGGCAACTCCTTCTTCCATCAGTCTTATCCCTACCTGACCCTAGGACAGACGTAGGATTTTAACATAGTACATGTTCAACTTAGAACCTTACCCAAGCCTTCATCATCTCTCTCTCTCTACATTCATGGATGTCTTTCATCCTTTAATAGGGATCATGGCAACCTGCCTACCTTGGTCAAGCCCCATACCAATTACCTCCACGGTAACACATCCACATGCACACAGAGATGGTTATCTATCGGTCTGTGGGTTCATTCTCATACCATGTACTGTCCACATAGCTTCACAAGATCCTCTGAAACCTCTTTAGGTTACCTCAAAACCAACAAAACTCGTATACACCCTACAAAAGGGTCCCTCTCCTAGGATGGGCGGAAACTACAACTCTTGACAATAAGGTCACAATTGTCTGTATGTTTAGGATCTGCATACACATGAGTATGCTTAACCCTAGCAAACTACTAAGGCACAAGAAGACCACCTACTAAACCATACTAGGTCACCCTTGTTCTCATCCTCTACATTAGATCAACTTAGTTGTGAGAGGTTCATCACACATACCATTAACTTAAGGTGTTTCATTTTCTTCTACACATGAGGAGTACCATGCTCGAAACTGTAGAGACTCAAATCTCATCATGAGCATTGGGTACATTGCTTCCCGTCTTAGGCCTAGGAACACTAGGTTCACCTTTGGGTGTCCAACTGCATGTTCAAACTCTTAACCACGAATCAAACATGTATAAGGCATGACATGCACTCCCTGTCATCCTTCTACTCGAGCAACACATCAGGGTCGAGTCCTCCTCAAGGACAACCAACAAGGTACAAGGCCTCACAACCTGTTACCAAACCTCTCCAGGTCTAAGGAACTCTTCTTCCTATCTTAGAAGGTAAACACCTATACCACAGGCACATAGGTACCAAAAGCATCATCCTCTCTCTAGGGTTTGGTTCCTATAAAGGCAACCAAGATATCATCAGCCTCTAGGGATCATGCATGAGGCAACCACTATCATCCACTTAGGTCACATCATTCTCGACTCCCCACTGTTCCTCACATCTCAGGGTTTTAGGTTTCCAACCTTCTTGCTTGGTTCCTTCTTTCTCTCTCTAAAACTAACTCCACATCCAGCCTAATTACTAGAGGTCCTCTCTCCATGAAGTTGGATCAAGCTCACAAGCATATCCCTACATGGGTGAAGCCTATACTCAACTCATGTTTGGCTCAAGATTATCCTTAGCTCTTTATGCTTATCGCATAAGCTATCCAACATACTCCCTTGACTAGGGTTTCAACCTACTCTCAACACTACTGATGTACTTTGGGTACAAGATATACCCTACTTTCCTAAGCCCATAGGGTTTCTATAGGTTCTCCTCTCTAACCTCATCTACATGACAGAGCTATCCTTCGTTCAAACATGCACGACCCTTCCCAGGGTTGGGTTGCTAAAGGTACTCGGTCATCAACTTCTCATGGCTCAAAGAATGTCTTCTCACACCTAGTTTCCCATGATATGTAACTCTTCGTGTCTTCTCTCTCTCTCTCTATAACCTTGTCTTAGGGGTAGGGTTAACATCATCCTCAGAGGATGTGCTAGGTATCTACTTTTAATGGAGGTCTCTACCTCCAACACTAACTCTCTCTATTCATCCTCCTGACAAGGAGGTCTATCCTCAGGTCTCTCTTGAGGCAATGACAACTCGTATCATATGACCTAAGCATATATCTATTCTTTAGTTTGCACTTAATCTATTAAGCTTATGTCCATGACATCTTATTTACATGCTTTTCATTAATTTTGGTGGAGGATTCCTTAGACCTTATTAACCTTACTGTTACAACCTCATTTTCTGAAAATATAATGTAAAGTGTATTTCACTTTTAATGAATAAATGAGATTCTTTTCTTTGAATTGTGATAGATTTCGTGTGAAATGGCTTTGATTGAATGATTGTGGGCTTTGTTAGCCATTAAGCCCAATTGATAAGAAAAGGGAATTAAAAAGGAAAAAGGATTGATTAATAAAAGGGAAATATGAGAAATTGATAATTAAAAGAAGATAAAGGCAAACCAATATTCCCCAATATGGGAATCCGTGCCTTGGGGGTTTCTTGAGGTCCAAGGGGCCCAAAATAACAAAATAATCACAAAGGAAAGAGGAATATAAATAAGTTTGGATTAATTAATGAGCAACTTGGGAGAGAAGTAATCCTTCTCATCCATTGCAATCTGTTTCCCAAATTTCGTACAAAGTTAGATAATGACAAGACAAAACTTTACTTAAAATTTGAGAAAAAAAGGAGTTAAGGTTTGGGAGGAATCAATTTTTCAAGTTATATTCAATTTGGGAATTAATTCTAAATTAATAGAATAAAACCTTCCTTTTCTTTGAACGTGAGTAATCTGATCGGTTGGATCCTGATCCAACATTGGGCGCTCTTCGCCTGAGTCCCACTGGGACTGTGTTCCTGCAAGACAATAGAGGGACTTTCCGTCTTGGTTTCCTCACAATCCTTTGGGTTGGAAAGTCTGCTGATAATCCCATTGAATTCGGGAAAGCAAACTGAAGGGATACATCCCAAATTTTATTGGATTTTGTCGCAAAACCAGGAAATGCCCAACTGGGCAGGACCTTGCCCTGACCCTATAAATAGGGAGGGCTATGGAGGAAACCAGCATCCCTAATCCCTAGCCCAAGCTCTGCGGACGGAGGCTAGGAGTGCTTTGGCACGACCAATTGACTGCTCGTCTCGACCTGCATCCTTAGCAACTCGGAAACCATCGTCAGAGTTCGGCTGGTAGGGGACAACTTTAGCATGTCCTCGGCAAGCAATTAGAGGCGTCATCGAGTTCGAGAAGGGGAGGCGGAGCTCCCTGAACAACCGGTGTGAGCAGAGGAAGAGAGGAGCCCAGAGTCAACCTCGTGGTTGACCGTCGTTGCTATAGCAACAAAGTCGAGAGGTAGAAGAAGAAGAAGACTTTGGTCTTTTACCGAAATAGCCCTCCGCGCCTTCAGTAAAGGTAAGGATGTTTCCGTCCTTTGGTTCTATTATTTGCAATGTTAAGGGCGCATGTGTCCATGGCCGTTGGATCCTCAGTGGATCCGCAGACCATGGATCAGGCAGTCCTGCTTTTTCCAAGAAAATAGCAAATAATCTTTTAAAAGGATTTTTCCTATAAAAATTGTATCTTTAGCTAGGAAACTCAGATGAGAAAAGTTAATGCATGAAAAATGATCAAAAAAATACAAGGAATACAATAAAAATTATTTGGACACCTAAATCTGCATAGTTTTACGAAAGTGCCTATTTTGGATAGAAAATGTATTAATTTGTAACTAGAAACCCTAATGGTTGGTAAAAGATATATTTAGTCTTGCAATTAGGTTAATTCCAGCATGTTTGACTTGATTAATGATTAAGATGGTTTTTAACCTATTTTGGATAATAGGATTGCAAAGTTTAGGGTTTTAAACTTAATATAATGGTTAAGATGCTTAGAAACCCTAAATTAGAGAAAAAGAAAAGAAAAGATATAGTAATCTGAATATTAGGGTTTTCATGGTCCAAACCTGATCTTAAGGACCTTAATGGAAAATAAGACAAGATAATTAGGGTTTGATGGATTTCTTGATAAAAGTAAGGTAAAAGTAATAAAAAGGAAGTGAAACCCTAAAAAGAAGTAATAACCCTAGAAGACAACTAGGAGTGATAGATCATGATGACGTAATTAATGATAGGAAATTGAATGCCTTTTTTAGGAAATAATTGTGTGTGTGCTTGCTTGAATCATGATTGATTGGTTATTTTTGCATTCAAGTCTGCTTAACAAGTATGTGGTTAATTATGAATAATCGCTTTAGTTTCCCGATGGATTCCCGGATGTTTAATCGCATTGAATGCAAATAAACTATTTTGGATGTTGATATTGCAATTATAAAGTGACTATGACTATCACAATTTAATTTAAATGTGTATTCCCGCACCTACATGCCACCCTAATGGAAAATGCCATAAAGGTGAGGCCCAGGAGGGTAGACCAATGGGCACCATGAGAGGTGACCCTAGACACCATGCTTGGGAATGAGAAGGTGTCAATGAGGCATGACTATGGAGCACCATGAGTGGTGAATCCCAGGCACCAAGCTCGGGATTGAGAAGGTGGCCTTAAGTCAATTCCAGGGTTAGGGCAAAAGAGGTGGGGATGGGCACATGGAAAATGTAAATTAGCTTGCTAATTATCTTGATTACAATATTGAATTTGTTAGACTTAATTGTGAAATTTCAGTTGCCTCCACATACCAGCAATTGCTGATCGATGTTTTGTTTGTCGGCATTTTAGGTAAATTCCTGAAAACACAAACAGTAAAATGACACATCGTGAAATTAAGAAATAAATTGCAAGGAGGATTAGATAGAGTAATTCAAGCTGTGGATAGTTAGATTTCCAAGTTTTCAAAAGGTAAGTAAAGTTTTAATTTTGTATGCAATTCTAGTTTAGTTAGTAGAATTTCATAATTATTGTTGATTATATGTTGAATCTTTGATCCTGTTAATTGAAAACGGATCTAACCTTCGGGTCTCCCGTAATTGGGGGATACCGAGGGGCGAGGTCCTTACATTGGTATCAGAGCATAGGTTCTTCATCTAATCATTAATAATTATTAAATTTTACAAATTCCATAGAACAGAGGGAGTTATTAGAGGATTTTCCGAAAGACTGAGGTGTCTAGAAAAGGATCACATCTGGGGGCTGGCAAAATTTTCCTCCGCACCACTAGTCAGAATACGAGGACTCTCGGATTGTGTGACTTCCTGGCCGATGTCTTAGGATAAGACTCGAAATAAGATACCTTTAGGACTCTTTCATCTTGTTCATCCCTTTGCAACTCAATTTCTTTTAACGATTTTGAGGATTAGGGTTCTCTCTCTTCCTCACCCTCATATGGTTTGGGCAAGTAAGTTAAGGATTTAAGAAATCCTCCATTAGATTAATAAAAGATCTGTAATGAGACATCACCGACATAAGTATAATTAGTTTAATGATAAACTAAAAGTTCGTTTGTTATGCTTATGTAGATGGCTCGTACAAAAGTCGTGGCTATCCCTTTTTTCACCAGTGATGGTGGACCACCCTGTAAGGAGAATGTATCCTCTGAGAAGAGGAAGTCGAACCATGGTGGAGAGACCTCTAAGAAGAAAAAGAGGCCTGAAGAGGCTATACATGAGGCCCCCAACCCTGAACCAATGCCTAGTGTCAACCAAGAGCAAGGGGAAGGACCAGAATGTGAGCAATACCATGAGTTCGAAGAGGAAGCCCGAATGGAAGAAGACCAACCCAGTGGACAAGAACCAGCCATGGTGGTTCACACAACAGATGCAGTTTGGATGGAGCAACAAAAGCAACTGATTGAAGCTATCCATGCCCTGGCCCTTAGGGACATAGCTAGGGCTGAGAATTGTGAGCCACTTACAATTCGTCCTCGACTTGGAGCCACTATCCTGGACTTCGTCAAGCTGAACGTCGAGAAGTTCTGGGGAGAGGTAAAGTCTGAAGTAGTCAACAAGACCGAAGCTTGGCTGCTTGCAGTTAAGAATGGGTTTCGTATGCTTGAGGTACAGCCAAATAGGAAGGTTCTGTTTGCTACTCACCTTTTGGAAGGTGCAGCCAAGATAAGGTGGGAGAACCATATCACGGGAAGAGACCTAAGAGAGGAACCAATGGCATGGACTGACTTCAAGACCATCTTCACTGCCAGATTCCTCCCCATCTCAGTAAAGAAAGAGAAAGAAAGAGAGTTCATCAGCATGACTCAAGGAAGCCCTTTAGTTGCGGACTTTGGTCATAGGTTACGCCTCCTGGAACGTTTTGGACACATGATGGATGAAGAGAGGAGGGTGGACCACTTCATGGAACGTCTGCACCCTGCCATCAAGCCTCATGTGATGGCTAGTAAGACAAAGACCTTCGCCGAAGCCTACAACACTGCCTTGGACATGGAAAGGACAGTGATGCCTACACAGAACCAATCCAGAGGGTACTTGGGTTTCACTAAAGGAGCTCAAGGGCAGAGGAATGAACACAGGAAGGGACAAGGAAGCAACCACAACAAGAACAAGCATGGGCACAAAGGAAAGCCCCGTGGTCGCCTCCAACAGTGTCGCACCTGTGGACGGACACATCCTGGGAAGTGCCACTTTGAGAAGAAGGTGTGTTTCAGATGTCAACAAGAGGGACACTTCATCGCCAACTGCCCTCAGCCTGACCCAAGAGGACCTTTGGGGTCACAGCCTGTGGAAACACAGCCAGTAGCTGCAGCACCCCCAGTAGGAGCACCAGCCGGAGCACCTCCAGCTGGAGAGAGGAGACAAGCTAGAGTGTTTGCCATCAGCAATGAAGAAGCTCGAGTGAATGCCAATAAGTTGATCGAGGGTAATAACCCATAGAGTTTTTCCTTTTAGCTCAGTAGACCATGTAATAGATTTCTGATATGGTATAACTATGTAGGCTTGCTGGAAGTCATGGGATAAAATGTAAAAGCACTCTTTGATTCTGGTTCTACTAATACTTTTATTTCAAGAAATCTGTATTTCGAGAAATCTGGCAACTATGCTTGGTTTGGATATCAAGGATTTGGGTTATGTTTTGGATGTCACAACCCTGAGTGGTCATATTTATACCTCTCTTTTGAAAACCCATGTGTTTCCAGTTAAGTATCTGAACCATGAGCTTCACACTGACTTCATCCTTCTCGATATGAATGATTTTGATGTAATCATCGGTATGGACTGGCTTTCCACCTATAGGGCCCAAATTGACTGTAGAGAGAAGAAGATTCTCATTAGGAAAAATGGCTATCCACACTTCACCATTCGAGGAAGGAAAGTTGCGACAACCAGTCTTTACATATCCACTTTAAAAGCTGAACGGATGCTATCCAAGGGTTGTCGAGCCTTCCTAGTCATAGTTACCGTACCAGAGGTTAAGGGGCAATCCTTAGAGGACATAGAGGTGGTTCAGGAATACGCGAATGTGTTTCCAGATGATCTACCAGGGATTCCCCCTGAGAGGGAGGTAGACTTCTCGATTGAGTTAGTTCCTGGGACTAACCCTATATCTAAGGCACCTTATAGAATGGCCCATGGTGAGTTGCTTGAGTTGAAAACCCAGTTGCAAGAGTTGTTGGACAAGGGATTCATCTGACCCAGTACATCACAATGGGGAGCACCAGTTCTCTTTATGAAAAAGAAGGATGGGTCGCTTCAGATGTGTATTGATTATCGGATGATCAATCAAGCAACTATTAAGAACAAGTATCCTTTGCCTAGAATAGACGACCTGCTCGACCAACTCAAATCGAATCAAGTCTTTTCCAAGATCAATTTGAGGTCAGGATACCACCAAGTGAGAGTGAGGAGTGAGGATATACCTAAAACAACTTTTAGAACCCTCTATGGCCACTATGAGTTTGTGGTCATGCCGTTTGGATTATCCAATGCACCAAGTGTCTTCATGAACCTCATGAATAGTGTGTTCCAGCCTTTCCTTGACTCTTTTGTGATAGTGTTCATAGATGACATCTTAGTGTATTCGGATGACCTAGCCCAACACCGTAAACACCTGGGTAGAGTCCCTGATATCTAGAGAAAGCATAAGTTTTTTTGAAAGTTCTCGATATGTGAGTTTTAGTTGGACCGAGTCAGGTTTCTTGTACACATCATCTTAGGAGGAACAATCATCGTAGATCCAGCCAAAGTATTGGCAGTTCAAGACTGGCCGACACCAAAGAACCCCTCTGAGATTCATAGCTTCTTGGGGTTGGTCGGATACTACCGTCACTTCATCAAGGATTTCTCCAAGACTGCTCTACCTCTAACCATGTTGACCCGGAAGGATGTGAAGTTCGTGTGGTCTGACATATGTGAAGCTCGCTTCCAAGAATTAAAGGAGAAGATGACTACCGCTCCTGTGTTGACTTTTCCTTATGGCAATGAGAGTTTCATGATATTCACTGATGCTTCCAAGATGGGACTTGGTTGTGTGTTGGAACAAGATCGGCATGTGGTTGCATATGCTTCCCGACAGCTCAAGCCGAATGAGGTGAATTACCAGACACATGACCTATAGTTAGTTGCTATCATCCATGCCTTGAAGATATGGCGGCACTACCTGTACGGTACTACCTTCGAGATCTTCACCGACCATAAGAGCTTGAAGTACCTACTGACACAGAGAGACATGAACCTACAAAAATGACGATGGATGGAGTACATGAAGGATTATGACTTCACCATCGCCTACCATCTTGGTAAGGCGAATGTCGTAGCTGATGCTCTGAGTCAGAAGCAGCTTAAGTGTACAGCTGTTCTGTCCAATCAGTGGAAGAGTTTAGAGGAGCTTGTGGAATGGACTCCACAACTACTCAAGGACCGAGTTCGGTTGGATAATATCCAGATTCAATCTGAGTTGGTGAGTGAGATCATAGCTGCACAGTTGACCAGCAGAGAGCTAGACAAGATGAAAGGTTTAATGATGAAGCCCTAGACCCATCTATCTGTAGGAGTAGATGGAGGAATTAGGTTTGAGAATTGCATATGGGTTCCTGTGGATTCACCAATAAAGGAGCGTATACTGCAAGAATCCCATGGATCCAAATATACAATACACCCAGGGACTACTAAGATGTACAAGGACCTACAACGGTTTTTCTTGTGGCCAGGAATGAAGAAAGACATTGCGTCATGGGTGGCCAGTTGTCTTACGTGCCAGATGGTGAAGGCTGAACACCAATGACCCGGCGGGCTTTTACAGTCGATAGAGATTCTAGAATGGAAATGGGAGCAGATCACCATGGATTTTGTGGTGGGTCTACCCCAGACCAAGAGAGGTCATGATGGGATATGGGTCATGGTAGATCGTCTTACCAAGTCATCACACTTCCTCACCCTAAAGACCACTGCTAAGGTGACACACCTAGATGAGTTGTACATCTGAGAGATAGTGTGGTTGCATGGTGTACCAGGATCGATCATTTCAGATAGAGACCCAAAGTTTACTTCCAAATTGTGGAAGCAAGTACAAGAGGAACTTGGTACTAGGTTAAAGTCTAGTACTGCTTATCACCCCCAAACGGATGGTCAGTCAGAAAGGACAATCTAGACCATAGAAGATCTATTGAGAGCTTGTGTGCTTGATTGGGGTGGCTCATGGGAGAAATACCTACCTTTAGCAGAGTTCACCTACAACAACAACTACCAAGCCAGTATCAGGATGCCTCCGTATGAAGCTTTGTACAGAAGACTGTGTCGGTCCCCACTTCACTGGGATGATGTGGGTGAGAGGACCCTGTTGAGGTCCGATGAGCTCCAAGTGTATGCTGATAAAGTGGCTTTGATCAAGCAAAGGCTGAAGAGAGCCTAGGATCGACAGAAGTCATATGCTAATGTAAAGCGGACTGATGTGCATTTCAGTATGGCAGAGCATGTGTTTTTGAAAATCCGACCACTCCGAGCTATAGTTAAGAACAGAGGAAAGTTGAGTCCCTGATACGTGGGACCATTTGAGGTATTAGAACGGATTGGTGAAGTTGCATACCGTTTGGCGTTACACCCTCAGTATAGCATGATGCATGATGTGTTTCACATATCTAACCTGAAGCGATATGTGCAAGATCTGAGCCATGTGCTGAGCATTGAACCTATTGAGCTTCAAGGGAAGCTGACTTATCCTGAGTCACCTTTGCGGATTCTAGATACCAAGGTGAAAGAGCTCAGATGCAAGAATATAGAGTTGGTAAAGGTTCTTTGGAAGCGCCATGGAGAGGATGAGGCCACATGGGAGCTGAAGGCAGACATCGAGAAAACATACCCCGAACTGTTTGTTTGATTGTTTGAATTTTGAGGACAAAATTCCTATAACGAGGGGAGGATGTTACAACCTCATTTTCTGAAAATATAATGTAAAGTGTATTTCTCTTTTAATGAATAAATGAGATTCTTTTCTTTGAATCGTGATATATTTCATGTGAAATGGCTTTGATTGAATGATTGTGGGATTTGTTAGCCATTAAGCCCAATTGATAAGAAAAGGGAATTAAAAAGGAAAAAGGATTGATTAACAAAAGGGAAATATGAGAAATTGATAATTAAAAGAAGATAAAGGCAAACCAATATTCCCCAATATGGGAATCCGTGCGTTTGGGTTTTCTTGAGGTCCAAGGGGCCCAAAATAACAAAATAATCACAAAGGAAAGAGGAATATCAATTAATTTGGATTAATTAATGATAAACTTGGGAGAGAAGTAATCCCTCTCATCCATTACAATCTATTTCCCAAATTTCGTAAAAAGTTAGATAATGACAAGACAAAACTTTCCTTAAAATTGGAGAAAAAAAGGAGTTATGGTTTGGGAGGAATAAATTTTGCAAGTTATATTCGATTTGGGAATTAATTCTGAATTAATAGAATAAAACCTTCCTTTGCTTTGAATGCGAGTAATATGATCGGTTGGATCCTGATCCAATGCTAGGCACTCTTCTCCTGAGTCCCACTGGGACTGTGTCTCTGTGAGATAATAGAGGGACTTTCCCTCTTGGTTTCCTGGCAATCCTTTGGATTGGAAAGTCTACTGATAATCCCATTGAATTCGGGAAAGCAAGCCGAAGGGATACATCCCTAATTTTATTGGATTTTGTCACCAAACCAGGAAACGCCCAACTGGGCAGGACCTTGCCCCAACCCTATAAATAGGGAGGGCTATGGAGGGAACCAGCATCCCTAATCACTAGCCCAAGCTCTGTGGACGGAGGCTAGGAGTGCTTTGGCACGCCAATTGACTGCTCGTCTCGACCTGCATCCTCAGCAACTCGGAAACCATCACCGGAGTCTGGTGGGTAGCCTAGAGTCAACCTCGCGGTTGACCGTCGTTGCTACAGCATCAAAGTCGAGAGGTAGAAGAAGAAGAAGACCTTGGTCTTTTACCGAAATAGCCCTCCACGCCTTCAGTAAAGGTAAGGACATTCCTGTCCTTTGGTTCTATTATTTGCAATGTTAAGGGCGCGTGTGTCCACGACCGTTGGATCCTCAATGGATCCATGGACCATGGATCAGGTGGTCCTGCTTTTTCCAAGAAAGTAGTAAATAATCTTTTAAAAGGATTTTTCTTATAAAAATCATATCTTTAGCTAGGAAACTCAGATGAGAAATGTTAATACATGAAAAATGATCACAAAAATACAAGGAATACATTAAAAATGGTTTGGACACCTAAATCTGCATATTTTTACAAAAGTGCCTATTTTGGATAGAAAATGTATTAATTTGTTACTAGAAACCCTAATGGTTGGTAAAAGATATATTTAGTCTTGCAATTAGGTTAATTCGAGCATGTTTAACTTGATTAATGATTAAGATGGTTTTTAACCTATTTTGGATAATAGGATTGCAAAGTTTAGGGTTTTAAACTTAATATAATGGTTAAGATGCTTAGAAACCCTAAATTAGAGAAAAAGAAAAGAAAAGATATAGTAATCTGACTATTAGGGTTTTCATGGTCCAAACCTGATCTTAAGGACCTTAATGAAAAATAAGACAAGATAATCATGGTTTGATGGATTTCATGATAAAAGTAAGGTAAAAGTAATAAAAAGGAAGTGAAACGCTAAATTGTGGGTAAAACTCTAAAAAGAAGTAATAACCCTAGAAGACAACTAGGAGTGATAGATCATGATGATGTAATTAATGATAGGAAATTGGATGCCTTTTTTAGGAAATAATTGTGTGTGTGCTTTCTTGAATCCTAATTGATTGATTATTTCTGCATTCAAGTCTGGTTAACAGGTATGTGGTTAATTATGAATAATCGCTTTAGTTTCCCGATGGATTCCCGGATGTTTAATCGCATTGAATGCAACTAAACTATTTTGGATGTTCATATTGCAATTATAAAGTTACTATGACGATCTCAATTTAATTTAAATGTGTAATCCCGCACCTACATGCCACCCTGATGGAAGATGCCATAAAGGTCAGGCCTAGGAGGGTAGACCAATGGGCACCATGAGAGGTGACCCTAGACACCAAGCTCGGGAATGAGAAGGTGGTCAATGAGGCATGAATATGGAGCACCATGAGTGGTGACTCCCAGGCACCAAGCTCGGGATTGAGAAGGTGGCCTTAAGTCAATTCCAGGGTTAGGGCAAAAGAGGTGGGGATGGGCACATGGAAAATGTAAATTAGCTTGCTAATTATCTTGATTGCAATATTTAATTTGTTAGACTTAATTTTGAAATTTCAGTTGCCTCCACATACCAGCAATTGCTGATCGATGTTTTGTTTGTCAGCATTTTAGGTAAATTCCTGAAAACACAAACAGTAAAGTGACACATCGTGAAATTAAGAAATAAAGTGCAAGGAGGATTAGATAGAGTAATTCAATCTGTGGATAGTTAGATTTCCAAGTTTTAAAAAGGTAAGTAAAGTTTTAATTTTGTACCCAATTCCAGTTAAGTTAGTAGAATTGCATAATTCTTGTTGATTATATGTTGAACCTTTGATCCTGTTAATTGAAAATGGCTCTGACCTTCGGGTCTCCCTTAATTGGGGGTTACCGAGGGGCGGGGTCGTTACACTTACCCATACCTCAAGAGGGTGAGGAGAAGAGAGGAAACCCTAATCCTTAAGGTCCTTAACAGAATTTGAGTTGAGAAGGGATGAACAAGATGAGAGAGTCCTAAAGGTATCTTATTTTGAGTCATATCCTAAGACATCGGCCAGGCAGTCACACAATTCGGGAGTCCGCATATTCCGACTAGCGGTGCGGAGGAAAATATTGCCATCCCCCGGACGTGATCCTTTTCTAGACACCTCAATCTTTCAGACAATCCTCAAATAACTCCCTTGGTTCTATGGAATTTGTAAAATTTAATAAATATTAAAGATTAAGTGAGGAACCTATGCTCTGAGACCAATTGTAATGACCTCACCTCCTGGTAACCCCCATTTAAGGGAGACCGAAAGGTCAGAGCCGTTATCCAATAACCCGGATCAAAGGTTCGAAAAATAATAAATAACAATTAATAAATTTTACCAACTAAACTGAAAACTAGAATAAAATAAACTTTGCATACTTTTTAAAAACTGGGATTTCTAAACTTCTATCCATGAAGATACTAATCTAACTAATCCTCTTGTGCATGTTAATTCTCATTTAATACCACATATGCCATTTTTCTGTTTGTTCTTTTCATTTGAACCTAAAACGCCGACAAACAAAACGTCGGTCAGTAAGAAACTGGTATATGGGGGAAACAAATAATCATGCAAATATGTTAACAACGTATTCATTCAATTAATCATTTAATAACCAAGATTATAGTTTAAATATAACTCCACGATCCATGAGTACCCTATCCTCTGTGTTGTCCCTACAGTGGAACTGGATACTACCTTCCTTATGGTAGATCCCCATTAAACCCCTCATGATCCACCTATCAGGTGAACCAGTTTATAGGGTTGAGTCACATGACACTACCCATAGGTATACCACTCCTTAACTCATGGTGTGCTAAAGAGTCTCATGGCACTACACGTGGGTAGCCCAGTTTCTAACTAACGGTAACCTAGACCTTGCTCTAAGATTATCCCTTTTTTATCCTTTTCATAGAAACAGAGGTGGACCCGGATCTAGCTCGTGATATGTATATTTATGGTGATAATCATAGTCACTTTATAGTTGCATGAAATAAATAGGCATCCAACAATTATTTTTCAAGAAACTGATAAAATGTTCAGGAATCGTTGTGAAACTATAGAGGTTATTCATAAGCATAACCACATACCTGTCAAGATGATGTGAGACGGAAATATTCTAATCAACAATAAGCAAGCAAGCATTCAATAAGATCCTGAAACAATTATACAATTCCCTTTTATTACTCATGTCATCAAGATCTATTAAATCTAGCTCGCTTCCCAGGGTTTCTAGTCCACTTTTAGGGTTTCCATTGCAATTAGGGTTTCCCTTCATCTTTTACTATTTTAAACCCTAATTTAACGCAATTGATCACAAATCCTAACTATGTCAACATCTAATCCTCAATTTCGGATTAAAAACATAATTATCCATTAATTAAGCCTCTTAAACCTCTTTTACATTAAAGCTACTATTTTTGTCCTTTTAATCCATGACAAGATCATTATGCTCATTTATCATCAATTCCAAGTTCATTATTGTCTAATTCACATATGAACTTGATTTACCATTAATTCTATCTTTTATTCATTAGAAAATCCTAATTATCACATTCAGGGTATTTATCCAGAATTAGGAACTTTAATGCTCGAAATAGCTTAAAATCATCATCCCTTAACTTTATTCAAAATTTTGAATAATTAATATCATTAAGAGTAGCATTTACCAAAATTAGGGTTTCACGGCCCTTTAAAGCACATTCATGCACATGAAACTCTAAAATGGACTAATTACATGCAAAGTTTATCTTTTTCAATCTTAATGTAACTCTTCATGATTAATAGGTTAATATTAACTTTAATCTTCCATTAAACCATACTAATCACATTAATCATATTAAAATAGGGTTTCTAAAACATTATTACATTAAAGTTGATAAATTACACTACTTTTCAAATTGCAAGAGTAAATAGCTTATAAACATATTTTTATTGGATTCCTCTCATTTTTCTGAGAAATTTTCATATTTTGCATGTTTCCCTCGGAGCTACCAATAATTAACTATGATTTTTTCAATAAAACTTACTTTGGGCCAATGGCATGCTGACACATCAACACACCCATGCAACACACCACTTTTGGGAAACATAATGGATTTAGTGTTATACTCCCACTCAGTCCCTTGACTCAGCAATACCTGTAAGGGAATTTCCATCCAACACCCCTCCTGGTCGTCTTCCTCACTATGTGACCTAGCTGCTGCCGCACCTGAGGTTGGTGTGACTCTGTCGATCTCCAGAGTGGGTGCCCTTTCCCCGCTGCCCTCCCCCGCACACGTCCGTGCCTTTGCCGGTGCCCCAGATGGTTGGGGGTGCGACGCTTGGCCTGCAAGACACAACCTTGTTGCAGCCCTCCGGCAACGCTGCACACATGCAGGACCAACGAGATGTTGCTCGATCATCTATAGGCCGCCAAAGGAACTCCATGCCTCCACTAGGATGACGCCATGACCCTCGTGGCTTTAGAGTTAGAACTAAGCCTTCGTTGTTAGGGTTTTACGGAAGAATATGAAGAAGAAGAAGAAGGAAGAAAGGATACATGCAACTCCTCAGAACTCGCCCCTAAGCTCTGCAACTTTTACAGGGGAGGGTTTTCACACCCTAAGATGTGCATCCACCATGATGCAAGATCTTGTCCCATTAGGAATCCAATTCCTTCATTAGAAAGCAAGCTTTCTCTCTCTTCTTTATCCTTTGGATATTCCCTACTATATGGATATCTAGAATTCAAAATTCCTCTTTCATTTTCTTTATACTTTCCCTTTTTAATTCATTGGCCATAGAATTTTATATTTCCTTAAGTAGAAAATGCCACTCCTTTAACAAAACCACAAAACCATTAATAATGTATTACATTATTCTCTTATTTTGCTTTATCGGTATTTTCTCTTTCCTCTTTCTTCATTGGGACTCCTTGGATCCCAAGAAACTCTATTATTTCGAAATCCTTTTTATTGGATACTCATTATCCTTCTAGATGCATCTAAATGCATTATTTCTCATTATCATGTTTATTTCTTATTAAAATATCTCTTTTTAGGTATTTCTCTTTATTTCTCTTTTATTTTCCTCAATAGTATTCCTTTTATCATTAGGAATCCTTGGGATATGAAATTCCTCCAAGGATAACTCAATTATACCTCTTTTAACTTATTTTCCACATTTTACCATTGTTTTCATTTTCTTAATAAAGAAATACTTAATAAATCTTATCTTTTCTTATTTCCCTTTCTTTGCAACTTTGGAATCCTTGGAACCCAAGGAACCCAAGAGGCACGAAATTCATCCTTGGATTACATTCTTTTTCCTTCTCGAGGTTTCTACATCTTTCTTTTCTCCATTTATTAATTATTCTTTTAATAATTGAATTTCCTTTGTCTTTTCCTTGTTATTGGGCCCACTAGACAATAAAGCCCACAAATAAAACAACAGGGGTATTTTAAATGAAATTCATGCATTCAATCAAAAGACATCATTATTTTTTTCATTTATCTTTATTAAGAGAAATTACATTTCTCATCAAAAGAACCCAAAAATTGGGGTTGTAACAGATATGGTCTATATGGACAAAGTGGGTTAATTTTAATTAACTCTTTTTTAACATGAAGAATGTTTTGATTGAATACTTAATTCTTTTATAAAATAATGATGTAAATACTAATTGGAAATGTGACATAGCCTAAGCATCTACATCACGTTATATGTTGAGGGGTTCACCTTAAATGCTTTTAAAAGATGTTAGAAGTGCTTTTGATATATGGTTCTAGGTGTCTTGTGTGGATATGTTGCACCTGGAGTGGTGCCCTACATGTGGAGGAAGACCCCCTTTTGGGCTTTTTCTTATAATAATGTAATGGCTTAATTTTGAGGGTGAAATTTCTTTTAAGATGTATATGATGTGATGGACTGGATTTTGGCTTAATTTTGTGGACAAAACTTCTTTTAAGGTGTGTAGGATATGATAGAGTGCTCTTTTGAATCCATATGTTTGAGGTATTTTGAGAGTTCCAAGCATTGTGGTAAAGTTAAAGTTTTCCTTCATTGTTGATGGGCCAAAATTTAATATCTTAGTCTATGTTGGGTAGTGTCACATACTCTACTGTTGTGAAGTCACAGATTGATATTGAGGCATCTTGGAGACCATAGTATGGATTGTTTTTTATGGATAGATTGTTATCCCCTACCTTGAAACCATTCAAGATCATGGATCAAGGGACTTAACGACCATATACACTATCATGATCCCAGATCGTGGAATGAATGGAGCAGAAGATCGAGAGGTTGGCCTCACCTTATTGAGCACTTCCATCTTGGCCTTAATAGAATAGCTTTTGGTGAAGCATAGAGAGAGAGAGAGAGTTTCCCATCCCTCACTGTTTCTCCTTTGCTGAGAGAAGACTAGTGATGGGGTACAAGGAGCAAAGTAGAGGAGGATAACAAAGGGTAAGCAAAGCTCGAAGTCAAGGCAGTTGTATAAGGGCACACTCAGACCTTGATGTGGCAGAAGAGTAGTTGATGAGCCCATGTCTCTGGTGGAGGAGATAGAGATACAAAGAGGAGTCTTGGCCTTCACCCACCGCAAATAATAATCTCATATGGGTCCCAACAAACATTGAGAAGGTTTTGGAGGACTTTCTCATGTGAGGAGATGAGCCTAGGACTATTGGCTATTTTTCCCCTCTGCAGCAGTGCCCAGACCAGCAATCCCACAGGGGAAGGAGATACAAAGCTAGGAGTAGGAAACTGAGGAGTCGTGGAGGTCCTGATGGGAACCTTGAAGTTTTTGGCATCATGATAAGATTGCAAGGATACCTAGAGGTAGAGGATCCCTCGCTAAGGTGTTATCCAGCGATAGTGCCCTATGGAAATAGAGAAGCCCCGCGTCAGGAGGGCTGCAAGAACACGAGCAAGGGGGAGAAGTTGAATATGGTTTAGAACCCAGAACCAACTGGCCCAGACCACAAAACTGCCCGACTCACAATAGACCACTAGAAAAGGATCTGTACACCACATGAGACATGTGGTGGCGTGTCATTGGTAGAAAAAAAGATAATTATCTAAAGAAAACCCAAATTTATATAATTCATACTAATTAGTATGATTATCAAAAAATTACAAATAATATACCAAAATTCTCAAAAAAATGAGAAAAATAACATGGAAACATCATATCAGTGTTTTGATGCACTAATGTTAGGAATATCAAGTAAATTGTATAATTCTCATATCATTTGTTATAAATAGCAAATGATGGCCTACAATTATGAGAATATGTCACTAAATCTATAATCATGTTTAGAATTAATCTGATGTCAATAATTATAATGTTGATGCACGAAATCGTGAAATATGCTTTATATAGAAAATTAGGTCTAATAACATTGCATAAAATGCAATAATTACAAGTATGATCAATAAATCTTGTAAACTTCAGTATAAGCTCGTATCAGTATATGGTACCTCAGATTTAAGTATGAGATCGTGATGATGCACATAACCCATGATATATGATGATGTTTGATCTTAATGTGATATAAACCCTAATATGCCTAATGAATGTAACCTAGGGTTAATATGTGCACACAATACTATGGAAGCTAATGTTCAGATGATGAACCCTAATCTATAACATAATTAGAAAATAACATCAGTAAGATCATTCGAAGACAAGCATACAAGTAAAGACGAGAAGATAAGACAAGTAATAAAGTGGACATCCTAAGGAGTTAAGTAAACCCTAAAATGGACATAACTAGGGTTAAGGCGAGGAGAATCTAATAATAGTACTTGATCTTGTCACAACTAAGGGTTTAATAAGGATATAGTTGACATCAGGAATGTGACTAGTATACCTCAGTTGCAGGTACACCATTACCTCTTAATTTTAATATTATACAATATGCTTGTGTTATATTTGTAGTAAAATACTTGGCATATGATATTGGATGAAATGATTGTTCATGTATCATATGATGCATGATTTTCCATACTTATTGCTATGAACACATGAAACATAATATATGTGTTCCATTACATCCAAGCACTTCAACTCTATGTTAGTAAAGCGTTGGAAAGTAAGTACTTCAACTCTTTGGTAGTAAAGTACTTGGAAGTGATCCAACTCTTTGGTAGTAGATCACATTGTGAAATGATCCAACTATTTGGTAGTATATCATAAAGGACTTAATGCATTCAAATCTCTTGTAGTAAATGCATGGATGATATAATGGAAAATGAGCTTAAAATATATGTTTTCTTTTGTTAATGAACATCTTTCTACAAGTATATACTTTTTCTTATATTTCGTTATAACTGCCAAGTATTAGTTTTATCTTATTCCCAATCTTAGTAATGAGAGGTATGTAAAAGGCACGTAGGCATACTCAGTACAATATTCTTGAATATTGTGTTGACGTGCACCACATGTAGTCTTTTTTTAGGTTGTGGACATGTGTTCTTGGAAAACCATGATAGTTCAGAGTTGTGTGATAAGCTGATGTACAAGTGGACATGTTGTCTTAAGATAATGTTGTTTAGTGGTCGTACATGTATATGTAAAAGTTTGTTGTTCAATATGTAATATCAAATGTTATGACAATTCATTATGTAATTATATGTTGAATGGTGAACATATGTTATATGGTTTTATTATTTTTCTTATACGTGTGCTACTGTTGTTTCCTTCTGACTTCCTCTGATTTTCTTTTTATTATCGTAGTGTGAGGTGTTTAAATTGGGATTCTCACTGAGGTGAGGTTTCAATTTGGATGTCACACATCATATTATGTTTTAAAAAATTCGGGGACATCACAGTGTCTTTTTATATACCTCTCATTACTAAGCTTGGCAATAAGATAAAACTAATACTTGGCAGTTATAAAGAAATATAAGAAAAAGCATATTTTACACAAAGATGTTCATTAACAAAAGATAACACATATTTTAAGATCATTTTCCATTATATCATCCCTGCATTTTCCACTTGAGGGAATAATGCATCATCTCAGCTACCAAAGAGTTTTTGTTGTAAGGTCTTTCAATCTACTACCAAAGAGTTCTTCTACCAAATAGAATGATCACTTTTTAACACTATGCTACCAAAGAAATATAGTGCTTTCATATAATGGAACAATTATATTATGTTTCATGTGTTCGTAGACATAAGTACGGAAAATCAAACAACATATCATTCAAGAACAATCATTTCAACCAATACCATATGCCAAGTATTTTACTACACCTATAATACAATCATATTGTATAAAAGCATGTTGGATGTAAGGGCTCTAGAGGGGGTGAATAGAGCTACAAAATTTCTCACAAGATAGATTAGACCTTCAAATTATATCAAATTGAAACCAATGCTTAAGTGCAATTTGAATTCCTAACTAACAAGCATAGTAAGGATGAGAGGAAATGATACAAAGCACTTTACAAGGTAATGTGGAGTGGTTCCACACTTCAAACTAGAAGTGAGTCAGTCCACTACCTAGAGAGATCAACTTTTAGGACTTTGTAAGTACATTTCTCTATATTATCACCAATTAGAGTTACAACACAAGACCACCAAAGGACTTACCCATCAAAGCACAAGGAGTATCCAGCTTACCAAGGACATACCCACATTGTAAGAGCCTTCAGCCTTCACTAAGGTCTTACCCACTCAAGCACAAGTTTTTCACCTTCAGGGACTTTGGCACTCCTCTTGGATCTTCAGCCTTTGCCTTCTTCTTCACCTTGAGAAGATCACCACCTCTTAATCAACCTTGAAGAGGCACAACTACAACTCCTTCTTCACTCGAGGAAGCTTGCTTCACCTTTTCTTCATGTAGGAAGGGGATAGGGAAGTAGGAGAAGATGAGAGCTTTACATGCACAAGGGTGGATCTCTCTTACAAAAGGCCTAAGTCACTCATAATCATGAAATGAAGTTTAAAATAGAGAGAGAAAGGGGCTCAAGGAGTTGTAGAACACTCAACTATAGCAAGGACTTAAAATAGCTTGAATGAGAAAACTTGGAATGAACTCCAAGGGGTCATATTAATAGATGCGGGTGCGCCCTTGAGTTGGGGATCACTTAGGGATGAAATATAGCCATTTTCCTCAATGCAACTGATCTATTTTCACTGAAAACAAGTCAATAGTTATAATCACTTTTTCTGCATTTTCCATATAGTACATTCAGTAGAGTTTCAATAAAGGTAACTCGACCAATCAACTAAAAGACAAAGCCAATTTTCAAACTATCAATCGAGTTTGTTCTGGTAAACTCGATCGATGAGCTAAAATTAGATTTGCTCAGTGAGTGGGTCAGTTGATTTTTGTGAGTGTGCAACTCGACCGATGTGTCATCTTCAGAAAATCCATCATAGGATCAATCGAGTTTCCAACTCGACCGATGAACAACCTATGAATTTTTTTTGAAGTTGACTTGTGAGTGATTAAACCTTGGTATTAAGTGTCCCTCGTATTTGTCTCATCTTAGTTACAAGTCATATCATCAATACAAGTGATTATAAAATTCTTCTAAGGTCATTTGGAGTGATTTCCCAAATTACACACTTGCATTGCATTTGGCTTGAACTTGGACAAGCTAGGGCTTGTGTAATTTGTTTCTTTTCATGTACCTAAAGCATAAAATCAATCTTGAACAAACATGTTAGATACATAGGAATGGAATGGTTAAGTCACTATCAAAATATGGGCAATGTATAACCTTTAGGTCAACATTCTCCCCCTTTTTGACAATGGCAAACCATTCCTCAATCATATTAAAAAGGATATTGAAAGTATACCTTTGCCTTGTGAATAGTAAAGGGATTAAAGATTTAAACAATGTCAATTTCTCCCCCTCAATATATGCTTACTTTAACTGCATAGTTAGTTTATCTACGCAAAGAAATATATTACATACATATTGTATGATCCTTTAGCAAGTCACATGATAAAGCATATAATGAACAAGAAAAGGAACACATAGGCAACAAAAGCAATATGGTTAAGCTTCAAGGTATTGAATTTCTCTCCCCCTTTTGAAATTAAGAAAAAGGAAGGGGGTAGAAGAGCAGAAAAACAGGTCTTCTCCAAGCACAACCAAGAATATATCCAAAACATGAAAACTCAAAAACATACACCAAACAGAGATGAGAGGAACAACCAAACTAAGTCATAATCAAAATATTGTAAAACATGGAACCAACTCATGACATATATTAGAAAAAGAGAAGAGTGCACATGATATAGATTACAACCCAGAATGCAAGTTCTCATAAAATAGCTACAAGCCAAACTGATGAAAGTTAAAAAGATAAAGTATTACAACTCAGATCATGTGCCTAGATGTTACTAATACAAAATTATTTGTATGATCAACAACTAGACTAAAAACTAAAATCAACTAGATATCTAGGTCATCTATATCTACATCATCTACATCATCATAAACATTAGGCTCATAGTCGTCATCTCCGTCTGAAGGTGTCGTAGCATCGCCTTCATCACCGGAGTCACCAGAAAAACCATCAGAGCCATTACCATCATATGCAACACAATCATCCTCATCATCATCAGTAGCCTCACCAACATCAACAACCTCCTCATCATCCTGGTCTGACATCTCTTTGTCAATAGAGGGACCGAAACTACGATTGGGCTAACGAGCATTCTGCTCATCCCAAGACATACCAAGAGCATGAAGCTCATTGGCCTGTGGAAAGGAAGGAGTAGAATTGCCAAGGCTAGTAAGTAGAGTGGCCAAGGGGACAACAGTCAAAGGCAAGACAATAGGATCAGGTCCACCAGTAGCATAGGTTGTAGCAGTAGTGGAAGGTGCAGGTGGAGGGGTAGGATAAAAGTGATTGTATGTAGAGGATGCATAATCACTTCTCAGGTAGGGCTGGTAGGCTAGGTAGGGATCTGCATAGGACATGTTCATGTTGGACATGATTGAACATAAGTCTTGATGTAGGTGCTCCAAGACCTAGAGGTTGTATGCCTGCTAATGCATCATGTAGCCTAGAAGGGTTCCATTTGACACATGAAATGAAGCACGGGCAAGTCAGGTAGGTTGAGGTGATGGAGGTGCTCGGGTAGAGGTAGAGGTAGAGGAAGAAGTAGAGGCAGAGGCACCAGGTGTGGTGTCGGAGAGGATAGCCATAGACTTCTGAATAGTGGTCTCACTGATACAAACTCCTTTCTGGGTAGGTCTATAATGAAAGTCATGGAAAAGAGATTTTTCAGTGGAAAACTGAAATAGTTCACATATCAGGAAAGGGTAGGGAGGGTATGTGCCATGAATATTCTTTCCTGAGTCAAAGGAACTCATATGGTGGAGGATGTATCTAGACCACTGGACTCTGACATTCTCTAAGGGGAAATACATGATCACCCCAGTGTTCTCTACAATCTCCGTTTGATTTTTCTTTGGATTGATATTACAGTTGACAACTAGGGAGAGGATGCACCTCTTGAGATCCAAGGTAGGAGGGAAGGGTGCTCTTCTTCTTATAAGGGAATTGAGAATTCTTCTTGTAATGATGAATGTTAGGAAGAGTGAGATCGTATTGCTTATAGAATGCCTCAGGCTCAACAAGGTCAAAATACTTGGGGTAATCCTTATGCCAAGTGTTAGTCTGATTGGTACTTGAGAAAAAGATGTTCAGGGTATCCTCTGAGACTTGGAATTTCTTCCCAACTATCATAGATGTTAGGATCACTTGAGTATTAGGAGGGGGTACAAGGGTGTCATAATTCCAACACAAGTTCACATAGAATTCATGAACCATTTTCATACTAGTTATGGAATTGTTGTAGCACACACGTTCAACACCCAGGGCTAAGAGATGGTGAACGTGTAACAACTTAGCCACTTGATTAATGACCACTTGGCTAGGCTCAAAGAGGACATGAAAAGGGAAAGGATTATGTGGAAGGAGGTCCTTATACCTATTTAAAACCTCATTTGAGACAAAGAGAGTCTCATCAAAGGGGATCAAGTGCAAAGAGGATGAAAAAGATGGTGCATTGGTAGGGGGCTCTCTTTTTTTTATCATTAAGCATGTTTCTCATTCCTTCATCAAAAAACTATAAAAAGGGGAGCTTAAGATTAGAGATCTATCTATAAAGATAAACAAAACCAACCTATCTATGCAGGCTTTTATAGTCAATTTCTATGCATCGCCACACTTTAAGTGGGCTTACATCAATTTCATTATAAATGATATGGTTCCTATGAATCCAGATATGGTAAATAGAAAGGATGGCTAACAAAGCCTCATTCATGTTCTTCAATAGGTGTAGCACTTCCTTCCTAACGAAATCAAGAGGTATCAACTGAGTGACTCTTCCCCATATCTCAACTGTGACCTCACAATCCCATAGGATATGGTGCATAGACTCTACATTTCTTTTGCATAAGATGCATCTGGATACAAGGTTGAATCCCCGTCTTTGCCACAGATCTTCAGTAAGAAGCCTTCCATGCATGACCTTCTAACAGGTAATAATTGCATGCTTGGGAGCTCTAGATTTCCACATCCAAGAAGCCCATAGAGGCGCTTTGTGTTTACGTCTGCAGAAATTCCACGCTTCCTTAAGCGTGACAGTCTTTAGGTTACCTAGCAAGCAAGTGTCTTCCTCTTCTCCCATTTTCTCCGAGATCTTCCACTTCCTGACGCTGATAAGGTTTCTCAGGTAGTTGTTAGGACCCATTTTCATTTTTAGTTGGAGGTACCCTGGCTCATTAACGCACTGCTCAAGAAAACAACCATCAACCCAAGGGTCTTTCCAGGTCTTCACAATGGAACCGCAGCTGATTTTGAATCTGACATGAGGTAAACACCTATCCCTCGCTTTAAGAATGTTCCTCCACATCCAGCTAGTAGTTTGTTTAGCCTTACATGACCAAACTGATTCCTCTTTGGTATATTTACTATGGATCCAACGAATCCACAGGGTTGATTTTTTCTTTACAATGTCCCATAAGTTCGTGACAAGGCCCGCATCACTCCTGTCTTTGACTTTCCTTATTCCCAACCCGCCTTTGACTTTGGGTCTACAAATCGTATCCCAAGAAACCGCATGGATGTGCTTGCTATCCTCTTTGTCCCCCCAAAGGAATTTATAGCAAATAGCTTCGATTTTAGTTGTCGTAGCTTGAGGCAAAGGAAACACCCATGTCCAATACATGTGATAGGCTGTGAGGGTTGAGATAACCAGTTCCAGCCTTCCTTCCATTGAAAGGAGTTTGGTCTTCCAAGACTCCATCTTTGTCTTGAACTTATCAACAAGTGGGTAGCACATCCTTTTCGTGAGCCTACCTACAAAAAAAGGGACTCCCATGTATCTAACCGGAAAGTCAGAGCATTCTACTCCCATCATCAAGGTTATGTCAGGAGGTACATTCCTGCTTTGAAACAGTTGGCTTTTTGTAGGATTGAGCTCCAGTCTAGAAGATTCCTTGAAGCATTGTAAACAACCCTTAATGCATGCAATGGTCTTCATCGTAGCTTTGGCAAAGACCAATAGGTCATCTGCAAACAGAAGGTGGGAAATGGCAATATCTCCACTTTTAAGAGGTTCTACTTCATTCCTTCTTACTACTTCATCAAACATAGTAGCGAACCCTTGCATCCCAAGGATGAAGAGGTATGAAGCAAGCCAGTCACCTTGCCTTATACCACTAGTAGTTTGAATAATCTCAGTAGGGACACCATTAATCAGAATCTGACAAGATGTGGTATCCATGCATTCTTTAATCCATCTCACCCATCAATCAGGAAAATCTATAGCTTAGAGAACTTTGATCAGGTATCCTCGGTCTATAGAGTCATAGGCTTTACTCAAATCGGCCTTTAAGAAGAGTTTACTACCGACAATAGCCTTTCTGAAATCATGGACCAATTCATTTGTGAGGAGCATTATATCTACTATCCTCCGCCCTTTGACAAATGTGCACTGGTTTAGGCAAACTAGTCTAGGCAAGATCTCTCTCAGCCTATTAGCCTAATTTTAGAAATTACCTTGGTGATGAAGTTGCAGAGTGAGATCGGTCTCCACTCCCCAAATTTGGTAGGTTGTTTGACTTTGGGTATAAGAGCAACGTAGGACTTATTCATCTCCTTCAACATTCGGCCTTTAAGGAAGAAATCCTTCACTGCACAGCAGACATACGCACCAACAATGTCCGATGTTGACTTAAAGAAGTGTGCATTCATCCCATCTGGACCCAGAGACTTATCATCATCCGCTTTCTTAATGATATCAAAGATCTCATCATCAGTATCTAAAACACACATGGCTTGTTTTTGGGCTTCTTTCATCTTAGGCAGGTGGGGGGGCTCTCTTCCTCCTATTGGAAGACATGAACACGAAATAGAGAGGAAAGAGGGAGCAATAGAAAGAAATGCACCACCAAGAACATCCAAACACCTAGTTTTAGAAAGTGGAAGGTCAAGGATGGTCTAGCTAGATAGGATTAGGGCTAGGTTGAGGAAGGGACAAGAAAGGGTAGAGAGCTTAGGGCTAATGGAGGTGGAATCGGTTGACTTTTCTCGAGTTGAGAGGGAGAATAGTCAGCCAAACCTAACTTAAGAATTCTCCAGCCGGCCATCGATCGAGTTCTGTGAACTCTGAAACTCAACATATATGCTTTTTAAAAAATCTCTTGGCCATCGATGAGTCGAGTTGGCAACTCGACCGATGGTCAACCTGACCTAAAACTAATCAACTTAGTTTCTAGACATTTGAGTGCTAATTAAATTTATTGTTCAAGTCCATAATGTATATTGAACATCTTAGGCACATATCACTCATCATTTGGTACTATTTTGTGATAATACATGCGTTTGAAAAAAATACTCAAAAACAAGAGAAAAACAAGGAAAAATGAACATGAAAAATAGATTTTTAGCATATTAGCAAGCAAAGAAGATCAAAACAGAGGCAAAAGATATAGGATAGATGACAACTAGCTAGAAGGCATATTACATTCATTCAAAGCAATTATAAGCAAATTTCATCTAATAAAGTTAAATTTCTCTTTAGCTAGAGGTTTAGTAAAAATGTCCGCCAATAGGTTTTTCGTGTCCACATGTGTGATATAGATATCGTTCTTAGCAATATGATCATAGAGAAAATGATTGTGAACCTCTATATGTTTATCTCTACTACGCAGGATAGGATTATATGACAAGTTAATTTCACTGGTATTATCACAATAGATAGGAGAAGTATCGAAATAAATGTTAAAGTCTTAGAGTATTTGATTCATCTATAGGACCTGGGAACAACAACTCCCGATTACAATGTACTCAACCTCGGTGGTTGATAATGCCACTGTGCTCCATTTTGTGGAGAACCAAGACACCAAGCATGGTCCTAGGAGGAAACAAGTGCCACTTGTGCACTTTCTATCAATCAAGCACCCTGCATAATCCACATCACTATAAGTAGTAAGAGTAAAGTCCCTTGACTTGGGATACCATATTCCTAAATTTTGGGTTTTGGTTAAGTACCTTAAAATCCTCTTAACAGCTATAAAATGTGATTTCTTAGGATTTGATTGAAAGTGAGCACACAAGCCAACACTAAACATTATATCAGGGGATGTTAAGTAAAATAAACTTCCAATCATACCTCTATAGAGCTTCTCATCTACCTTCTCACCTTCTTCATCTTTGTCAAGTTTGGTGGTGGTTGACATGGGTGTGTCCATCGGCTTGGTGTTCTCCATCCCAAAGTGCTTAAGTAATTCACTTGTGTACTTGCCTTGGTTGATGAAGTTCCCATCTTTTGTTTGCTTGATTTGAAAGTCAAGGAAGAATGTGAGTTCACCAATTATACTCATCTTGAATTCACTCTCATAAGATCACTAAATTCTTTGCAAAGATCAAGGTTAGTTTCACCAAAAATGATATCATCAACATATAGTTGTATGATAAGAAAATTGTTAGAAGTGTGCTTTAAAAATAAGGTAGAATCCACTTTGCCCATGATATAATTATGATCTAACAAAAAGTTATTTAATTTCTCATACCAAGTCCTTGGTCCTTGTTTTAGTTCTTAGAGAGATTTTTGCAACAAATAAACATGGTTAGATAGACTATCATGTTCAAAGCCCAGGGGTTGTGCAACATACACTTCCTCCTCAATTATACCATTCTAAAATTCACTTTTAACATCCATTTGATACAAAAGAAAGTCTTTATAACTAGAAAAGGCAAGCAACATACAAATGGACTCAAGTCTAGCTACAGGTGCATATGTCTCATCAAAGTCTATACCGTCTTGTTGATTGTAGCCTTGAGCCACTAACCTTGTTTTTTTCCTTACCACATTGTCACTTTCATCAAGCTTATTGTGGTAGACCCATTTGGTGCCAATGATCTTTCTATCACTTGGTCTTGGCACAAGATTCCAAACTTTGTTCTTCTCAAATTTATCCAACTCATGTTGCATAGCTAGGATCCATTCTTAATCCCAAAGAGCTTCCTTGACATTCTTAGGCTCTAGTTGTGAGATGAAGGTGTTGTTTGCTTGTTCTTTGTTGAATGCAGCCTGCGTCTTCACTCTTTCAAATGGGTCACCTAAAATTAGCTCCTTTGGATGATTCTTTGCAAATCGGGGGGTTGGATCCTTGTTCTTATCATCTTTGTCTTCTTCTTGAGTGGCCACCTCTTTTCCCATTTGGGGTATGTTGAGCTCTTTTAGAATAGGAATTACTTCACTTGCAACATCATCATTTATAACAATATCTTTGGGAGAAGAGGGGTTAGTAACAATAAACTTTACATTTATAGATTCTTCTACTTTAGCAAGATCAACATTAAAAATCTATAAGCCTTGCTAGTAGTGCTATAGCCAAGAAAGAAATCCTTGTAAGATTTTAGATCAAACTTTTCGAGAGAATCTTTCATATTCAAAATAAAACAAGGACATCCAAAAATAAGGAAATACTCGATAGAAGGTTTCCTACCACGCCATAGCTCATAGGGGGTTTTCTTTAGCGAAGGATGAGTGAAAACTTAGTTTTGCACAAAACATGGGGTACTGACAGCTCAACCCAAAACTTCTTAGGAGTACCATACTCTAGAAGCATGGTCCTAGGCATCTCCTATAGGGACCTATTCTTCCTCTATACAACCCCATTTTATTGAGGTGTCTGAGGTGAAGAGAAGTTATGTGCAGAACCTGATTTTTGACAAAACCGCTCAAAAATTTCATTTTCAAATTCTCCCCCATGGTCACTACAGATGGAAAGAATGCAACAAGAGGCTTCATTCTCAACTCATTTAAAAAATCGCGATAAAACATAAAGCATATCACTTTTAGAAATGAGAGAAGGCCCAAGTATATCTAGAGAAATCATCGACAATATAAAGGAAATACTTGGAACCATGAAGCGATTGAGTTCTCATTGGTCTATATAGATCAATGTGAAGAAGCTCAAGAGCTCTCTTGGAACTAAGGACTCCTTTGGATTTGAAGGAGGATTTGGTTTGCTTTCCTTGGGTACAAGGTTGGCATTCCTCATCCTTTTCAAAATTCAATTTAGGAAGCCCCTTGACCAAGTCCTTTTTAATCAAATTCTTCAACTGATGCATATTTACATGACCAAGCTGGCAGTGCCAAAGAGAAATATCATTTGAGTTGACTACTAGGCATCTACCAACAACAGGATTAATAGAGTCAAGAACAATTACATAAATATTACCACTTCTAGTTCCCTTATATATAACTTGGTAGGTTAGGGAATCTAGAATCAAGCATTCAAAGGAAGTAAATAACACAAGGTAACCATTATCATATAGTTGACTAACACTAATTAAATTTTGATGTAGGCCATCCACAAAAAGAACATTCTTTATACACAAGGATTCACCTACATCAACCTCACCTTTGACTTTACATTTTTTGTTGCCTCTAAAGGTGACTGATCCTCCTTTCTTTTGGTGAAATTGTTGAAATGGTTTATATCACCCATCATATGCTTAGTGCAGCCACTATCAATAGTCCATCTTCCATTTTCTTGCAATAAAGGAGAATGTCGGTTCCCAACTTAAACATTGGGATCCGAAGTTAGCTTGGCGATCAATTTCATCTTTGGGTTGGTCCCCTTACACTTATAAGGACAATAAGTAGAGTAATGATCATCACATTTGCAATAAGAACAAACCATAGGATTCTTAGTGCTGGAAGACTCTCCTACAAATAAGGAGGTATCCTTGCTCTTTTTCTTACCTTTGGCTTTGCTCTTGCCTTTTGATGCTCTCCCTACAAATCCCAAACCACTAGTACCACTTTGTTTGGTAAAATTGTCAAGGATTTCATTTAGTGAGCTCTTCCCTTTGAGGAATTTCAGTAGGGATGCTCTCAATCTATGATTATCATCATTTAAGGAAATAATGTTAAAAGATAAGCTAGATATGTCATCCCTAGCATGCACAAGATTAGCCTCAAGACATAAAGATTTTATTAAATATGAATCTTTTTCAAGAGAGATACAAGCAACATTAACACTAGGAAATAAAGGTCTAGAAGATAGATCATTTACTTGACCAAGTAACCTAGCATTTTTCGATTTAAGAATTTGGATTTCTTTAAGATAGACATCTCTCTCTTCTCTACGAGCACCAAAAAGGAGCTTAAATTTAACATTGTTAGTTTTAACCATTTCATGCTCTTTAAGGCAATTTTGGTTTTCTTCCTTAAGATTCTCAATGTTCTTAAGATAGATACCATTCTCAACATTAACCCCATTGTATTGGAGCTCAAGATCAAGGTATTTCCCTTGCAAATTATCAATACTCTCAAGATTATTTTTCTCATTCAATTCAAGAATTTCAATTTTAACATAGAGATCTAAATGATTTTTCCTAACCTTTTTCTTTTATATTTACATTTAGCAAAACATGAATGGGTAGAGATAAGAATGTCAATAACAGCTTCCTTAGATAACTCATGCAAACTTACCTCACTAACCTCACCAATATCTTCACTAGTAGAGGCCTTGAGTGCAAGGTGGCACTCTCCATATTCTTCAGAGATTGAGCTGCTTGAAGATGAAGCTTCCCAAGTTGCATGAGCTGTATTCTTGTGTCTCTTCTACTTCTTGTCCTTCCTCTTGTATTCCTCTTCCTTATTTGAGTTGTCCTTGTGGTGTGACTTTCTTGACTTGGGGGCATTCACTCTTGTAGTGGCCCTTTTGCCCACACTTGTAGCATCTCAGAGTAGAAGAGGAGGACGCTTGCTTTCCCTTGAAGTGTTTGCTCATGATGTAGTTTTCTTGATGCTCACTAGGGCTATCATCTTCACTAGAGGAGGAGGGAGAAGTCTGGCAAGCAAGTTGTTATTGAAGGATGACAACCTCCACTTGTGCTTTGAAAGTATTATCTTTGATCTTCTTAGCTTCCTTCTCTTCTTGCTTGGCTTCTTCTTCTTATTTGTCAAGCCTAGGCTCATGGGCTTTAAGGATGCCAACGAGCTCTTCGGATGGGATGTCACAAAAGCTCCTCATTTCTTCAATGGAGGTGAACTTTGACTCCTATCTCTTTGGTAGAGTCCTCAATATCTTGGAGTTGATTACACCTCTATCCAAAGTGTTGGCCAGTGCTTCCAGCCCATTGAGGATGACATTGAGTCTTGAGTACATCTCTACAATCCCTTCTTTATTACCCATCTTAAAGTTATCTAGAAGGCTATTCAACATGTAGATCTTTTCCTCTTTGACTTTCTTTGTGCCTTCATAGGTGATGCACAATTTGTCCCAAATCTCTTAGGCAGTGTCCCAAGATGAGATTTGGTAGAACTCTATTGGGGTTTGGGTTGCATAGAGGATGCTTATGGATTTGGCATTGGGTTGGGCTTCTTTGAATACATCTTCATTCCATGTTGCTATAGCTCCAGTTGGCTCCTTGTAAGGTGTTACCATCACCTTCCACATGTCAAAGTTCAACCCTTGAATGTAGAAATGCATACACCTCTTCCAATAGAGGAAATTGGTGCCATCAAAGTCCAGAGGATGAATGGAGAAGCCTCCCTCTAGGTTGAGAGAACCAAGTAGGTTGTCTCCCATATTCTCATCTCATGGAAGATTGTTGGAGAAGATCCTTATCTCTGATACCACTTGTTGGATCTAAGGGCTCTACGAGGGGGGTGAATAGAGCCACAAAATTTCTCACAAGATAGATTAGACATTCACAGTATATCAAATTGAAACCAAAACTTAAGTTCAATTTGAAGTCCTAACTAACAAGCATAACAAGGATGGGAGGATATGATAGCAAGCACTTGACAAGGTGATGTAGAGCGATTCTATACTTCAAACTAGACGTGAGTCAGTCCACTACCTAGAGAGGTCAACCTTTAGGACTTTGCAAGTGTTTTTCTCTATATTATCACCAATTAGAGTTACAACACAAGACCACAAAAGCACTTACCCATCCAAGAACAAGGAGTATCCACCTTACGAAGGACTTACCCACTTTGCAAGAGTCTTCAGCCTTCACAAAGGTCTTACCCACTCAAGCACAAGTCTTCTGCCTTCAAGGACTTTGCCACTCCACTTGGATATTCAGTCTTTGGCTTCTCCTTCACCTGGAGAAGATCACCACCTCTTCATCAACCTTGAAGAGGCACATCTACAACTCCTTCTTCACTTGAGGAAATTGCTTCACCTTTCTTCATGTAGGAAGGGGATAGCGAAGTAGGAGAAGATGCGAGATTTACATGCAAAAGGGTGGATCTCTGTTACAAAAGGCCTAACTCACTCATAATCACAAAATGAAGTGTAAACTAGAGAGAGAAAGGGGCTCAAGGAGTTGTAGAACACTCAACTATAGAAAGGACTTAGAATAGCTTGAATGAGAAAACTTGGAATGAACTCCAAGGGTTCCTATTTATAGATAAGGGTGCTCCCTTGAGTTGGGCATCACTTCAGGCTACAATATAGTCATTTTCTTCAATGCAACAAATCTATTTTCACCCAAAATAAGTCTCCAACGGTTATAATCACTTTTTTTGTGTTTTTTGTATAGTACATTTGGCTGAGTTTCAATAAAGGTAACTCGACCGATCAACTAAAAGACAAAGCCAGTTTTCAAGCTATTGGTCGAGTTTGTTCTGGTAAACTTGACCAATGAGCTAAAATTAGATTTTCTCAATGAGTCAGTCGGTCGAGTTTTGTGAGTGTGCAACTCGACCGATGGGTCATCTTCAAAAAATCCATTGGTCAAGTTTCCAACTCGACTGATGAACAACATGTGACAAATTTTCAAATTTGACGTATGAGTAATTAAACCTTGATATTAAGTGTCCTTCATATTTTTCTCATCTTAGTTACAAGTCATATCATCAATACAAGTGATTATAAAATTATTCTAAGATTGTTTGGAGTGATTTACCAAATTGCACACTTGCATTGCATTAGACTTGAACTTGGATAAGCTAGGGCTGGTGTAATTTGTTCCTTTTCATGTACCTAAAGCCAAAAATATATCTTGAACAAACATATAAAATACATAGGAATGGAATGGTTAAGTCATTATCAAAATATGGGCAATGTATAACCTTTAGGTCAATAAAGCCAAGTAAGAGGTAATGGCATATCTTGAAAAGAGACATTCTAAACCATATTCCAGATGTCATCTATGTCTCTTGGTCAACCATGATAATGACAAGACCATACATATACCATCAGGTTCTCATCATGTTAACCATATATATGTTCATTAGGGTTTAGCTTAGTTCATTAAGATATTTTGATCATGATTTCTTGACTTACTCTAATTGTTATCTAGGGTTGATGTTACTGATGTTGTATTCCAAGTTATAGTCAATTATATGACCATTAGTTTCCATATCATTGTTTTCATGTATTAACCCAAGGTCATATTCATTAAGCATATTAGGGTTTATATCACATTGAGAGAAATCATCCTTATTTAACATAAATTATGTGAATTATTGTGATATCATAATTAAGCATGAGGTTCCATATACTAATATGAGCTTATATTGAATATTCCAACATTTATTGGCCATATATGTATTTTGTACATCTGATTTCGGGTAATTAGCCCTAATTAGCCATATTGAGAAAATTACATGATTTTGTGCATCGATATTACAATTTCTAACATCAGATGGATACAAGTCACATTTAGGAATTACTAGAACATTTCCATAATTTTAGTTCATCGTTTGGTATTTATTATACATCAAATAAGCATTTCATAAATTACATAGTATCAATAATAATGTTGCATCAAAATCCATATATTATGCTTTCATGTTTTTCTACACATTATTTTGAGAAAAATGGTACCTTATTTGTATTTTTCTAATCATCGAGCTGATTTCTATGATTTATCTAAGATCTGGGATTTTCTATGGAATATTACCTTTTTGTGCCAATGGAATGCCGCCATGTGGCCCTGTGGGATGTGGCTCACTCCTCTTATGCCCATGTTGATCCAGGCGATTCAGGTTGATTCTCACCTTTGGACCCGGTCTGGTCCGGTCTGGATCGCTTGGGTTTGGGTCGGTTGGTTGGATGAGAACTAGAGCCGGTCTTCTCCCTCTCTCTTCTCACATTCTCACTTTCACATGATCATGCCTACTGTTGTGAAGCTTGTGTGGCCGTCGCCGCATGAGGACCTCTTCAGTCTGCCATGCTCGATGCCTGTGTGTGCTAAAGTTGTCATCCTAAGCCTCCAGGCTTGCCTGCTACCAACGGTCGGGTCTACAGTGAGAGATCGGTGTCGAGTCCCTCTTCCTCTATCCATGGATACTCAAAAGGGATCTGTACCATGTCGTCTAAAGCCGTCTTCAACTCTAGAAAATTGGATGTCTTCAGCTTAATTTCTCATCAAAAGGGCACCTCTTGCGATCCACTTGACGAGGTCACCTGGTTCTACTGCGACGTTGGAGCTCTTCCTCCACAAGCAAGTCACGGTGACTACTGCTACAGAGCAGCATGACAAAGGAACAATTCTTGTCATAGAGCTCTTCTTCTCTGAGAACTCATCAATGGCCTCTTTTTATCTCAAAATTACTCCTTTAACCCTTCTAGCTTCTTGTTCATTCGTCTCACTTCTCTACTATGGTTGGCGATGGAGGGACAGAGATGTGTGGGGGGGGTCTCGCTTTCAATTCATAGCCTTGCATATACCATGGAAGATGGTTCTACTTATTAGTCTCCCCAGCCCCTAGTCAAAGTAAACCATCCATCAGTTTCTCTTTCTTATTCATGCCACGTTTGCAATGTGGGGATCATGGCGTCGTTTCTCATATAACTACTACCACGAAGAAGACAATGTCTACTACAGTCAGTTCATATTCAAGGCTCGTGGTTAGGGATCTGACTAGGCTGCTTGTGGCTCGTAGGTCACGTGGACACTTGACAAGTTTGATATCATGCTTAAGGCTAAGAACCATTGAGACCATAGTCTGTCCTACCCAAATATACATACTATTTCATCATTTTCAGACCTCATTATGTTCTTCTAGGAGCATATGAATTTCATGAAACGTTGACTACGACTTCATCATAACACTGACTATATTATTTTCAACTTTTGTGCCAAGACACTAATATTAGGCCAAACAACCAATTAATGAAAGATGACACATATCTCTGTCATTACACATAATATAAACATCCATTGACCCATGAACTTCATCAACTTAATTATGGTCCTTTGTGATATCCATATTACATGTCATATGTCATGTAACGACCCCACCTTCCAGTAACCCCCAATTACGGGAGACCAGGAGGTCAGAGCCATTATTCTAATTTCTAGATCAAGGATTCGACAAATAATCAATGATAATTATGAAATTCTACTATCTAAACTGAATTCTGGTATTAAGATAAAACTTTGCATACCTTTTAAAAACTGTGGAAATCTATCTATCCACAGCTCTAATCTACTCTATCTAATCCTCCTTGCACTTTACTTCTTATTTTCACAATGTGACAATTTACTGTTTGTTCTTTTGAGGTTTGTACCTAAAACATCGACAAATAAATATGCAGTCAGCATAAAGCTGGCATGTGGGGGATTACAAAAAAAATTGTGCAACTATGATAGAAATGTAATCAACCAATTATCATTTAACATTCAAGATTATGTTTTAAGAAATACTACTCAATCCTTACCTATCCCTATCTCTATGATGTCCCTGCAGTGGACATGGATACTACCTCTCTCACATGGTAGATCCTTACCCCCATGGCCCTACCTTATAGGTATCCAATACTTAGGGCTACAGAGTAGCATGGCCCTACCCAAGGGTAGTCCAATCCCTGACTCAAGGTGACTTGATGGTCCTACCCCATTGGTAGCCATATACTAAGTCATCCAACGACCTAATGGACCTACCCCATAGGTAGCCATATTCTAGGTCAGTCTATCAAGCTATAGAGGGGACAGGGATCTGATTTTGTAGGCACATATCTTAGGTGATAGTCATATCCACATTATAGTTTTCATGAATTAAAATCATCCAAAAATTTAATTCAAGCCACGATGGAAACATCGTCAAAATCCTCAAAAAAATAATTTGGGGTAGTCATAGCATAACCACATACCTATACCGTAGATTTGGAGATAGAATTGTGTAGAGAGAGAAAATACAATCAAGCAAGCAAAGTGCATAGAAATCCAAAAATAAACATTCCAACTTCCTTTTATCAAAATTTATCCAATTTCATCCTATTCCTTATGATTTCTACTCCAATTTTAGGGTTTCTTGAAAGTTAGGGTTTCATTTCCTTTTTACCACTTTTATTTTACTTTTATCAAAATATCCATCAAACCCTAACTATCTTGTCTTACTTTCCATTAAGATCCTTAAGATCAGGTTTGGTCCACAAAAACTCTAATTTTTGGATTACGATATCTTTTCTTCCCTTTTCCACACTTAGGGTTTCTAAGGGTATTAATTACAACATTAGGTTTTAAAACCCTAATTCTTGCAATTTCATCATCAAAATAGGTTAAAATCTAACTTTATCATTATACAAGTTAATAATGCTTGAATTTACACACTTGCAAGATTAAATCTATTCTCGATCAACAATTAGGGTTTATAATCACAAATTAACTCCTTTTTCCATCAAAATATACACTTTCACAAAATTATACATATTTAGGCTTCCAAACCATTTTTAATGTATTCCTCGTATTTTTCTGATCATTTTTCATGTATTAACTTTCTTCATCAGTGTAATGCCCGGGCCCACTGCCCAAGGCTCTAGTAGAGTTTCAGGAATGACGACTGGCCCCACAGACCACCACTAGCCTTAATTGTGTGCTTTGTCCTCATGCACGTGCAAGCCGGGGTCAACTTCCCAACTGGTCACCCATCCTAGTACTACTCCAAGATGAGCACGCTTAACTATGGATTTCTTTAGTGATGGGCTCCCGGAAAAGGAGGTGCACCTTGGTGATATGGGTAGTCCAATCATTCCTTTTAAGAGTGTTTTATCCGAGGCCTCAAATCCGTGGATGTTACAATCTCCCCCACTTAGACTCTTGACATCCTCGTCAAGGCTCAATTATAAGGCCTCATAATTTCTTCCCCATTTCAGTGCAGACCCACAATGGCCCATGGACACCCAGCTCCCGATCATGGAATACTAGCACAAGGGTGTCTACGTCAACCATGGACAACCCTTTCCAACATGCCTGGACCGCACGGCTCAAGACTGGCATGCCATATGTGGTCCCCACTTACTGGAGGGTAATTGGCTCTGATACCATTTGTAACACTCGGGCCCACTGCCCAAGGCTCTAGTAGAGTTTCAAGAATGACGACTGGCCCCACAGACCACCACTAGCCTTAACTGTGTGCTTTATCCTCATGCACGTTCAAGCCGGGGTCAACTTCCCAACTGGTCACGCATCCTAGTACTACTCCAAGCTGAGCATGCTTAACTATGGAGTTCTTTAGTGATGGGCTCCCAGAAAAGGAGGTGCACCTTGGTGATATGGGTAGTCCAATCATTCCTTTTAAGACTGTTTTATCTGAGGCCTAAAATCTTGGGATGTTACAATTTGATGTTACAACCCCAAATTTTGGGTTCATTTGCTGAGAAACGTAATTTCTCATATTAAAGATATTTGAAAGAATAATTATATAATCTATTTTGAATAAATGGATTTCGTTTACAATAGCCTTGATGATTGTTTTGTGGGCTTTATTGGCTATTGGGCCCAATAATAAGGAAATTCAATTAATTAAGGAATAATTGAGTTTTTCGAGAAAAGAGAGGTGTGGAAACCTCTAGAAGGCAAAAGAGCTTAATCCAAAGATGGATTTCGTGCATCTTTGGTTCCTTGGGTTCCAAGGAGTCCGAAGTTGCAAAGAAAAGCAATAAGAAAAGAAAATATTAATTAAGTATTTCTTTATTAAGAAAGAAATTGAAAACAATGGTAAAAGGTGATAAACAAGTGAAAAGAGGTATAATTGAGTTATCCTTAGTGGAATTTTGTATTCCAAGGATTCCTAATGTTAAAAGGAATACTAATGAGGAAAATAAAAGAGAAATAAAAAAAGATTCTCAAAAAGAACTATTTTAATAAGAAATAAACAAGATAATGGGAAATAATGAAGAATAATGCATTTAGATGCATCTAGAAGCATAATGAGTGTCCAATAAAAAGGATTTCGAAATAATAGAGTGCCTTGGGATACAAGGAGTCCCAATGAAGAAAGAGGAAAGAAATAATACCAAAATTGCAAAATAAAAGGATAATGTGGTACATTCTTAATGAATTTTGTGAATTTGATAAAAAGAAAGTATTTTCCTATTAAATGAAAATAGAATTTCGTTCCATTAGAATAAAGGGAAAGTTTTAAGAGAATGAAAGAACTTATTTTCGAAATCCTAATAATTCAAGAAAAAGATTTATCAAAGAGATGAGGGAGAGAGAGAAGATTTGCTTCTTAAGTAAGGGAAGTTGTTTCCTATTAGAAAAGAGACTTATTCCCTCTTATAAGACCGTCTTGAGGCTTGGGTGCTCTCCCCTATGTAAGGGGTAGATCTAGGAACAATTCCAGAGGAGTTTCATGTAACCCTCTTCTTCTCCTCCTTCTTCTTCTTCATCTTCCTCGTGCAAACCATAATCTTATGCTTAATTCTATCCCTGGAGCCACTGAGGGAGTTGGAAGGAAGTCTAGACACCCCTCCCTTTAATTCTACATGGCTACCTTACCAGTTCTGGAGGAACCATCGTCCAGGTCACCTACAACTCATCTGCAAAGAACCAAGTTTCGCAGACCTGGTACTCCTATCCCCAGCCATTTCAGACATGGCTAGAGACTGTGCTGGCTGTGACAGGGAGTGGTGGAGTCAGGGATAAGGTTTATAGAGAAGCTCCGGGCTTGGAGATGGAGGGGGGCGACCACGAACAGCTGTACACGGCCGTCGTTCGGGCTGCTCGCGAGGTGGAAGACGATCTGGGCGGTTTTGATGAAAATGCCCCTCCTAAACATGAAGAAATGGGTAGCCGCACCGGGGCTATCTTGGTAATTTGGTTATAAACTCTAAAGCGGGCGGGGTTGCATGCTGGAGGCGACGTGGCAGCTTCCAATTGGTTCAAAAAGGTATTTCTTGCAAATTTCATAACTAAAAATTGGTAGCTCCGATGAGATCATACAAAATATGAAAATTGCTCAAAAAATCGAGACGAATCTAAATAAAATATATTTAAAGCCTAATTCTGATTTTAATTCAAAAAGTAATGGAGGTTATTAGCTTTAGATGCAATAATGTTTAAAGAACCCTATTTTGATATGATTAAAGCGATTAGTAGGGTTTAATAGCTGATTAAAGTGGATATTAGCCTATTAATGATAAAAAGGAACTTTAGAAAGAAAAAGGATGAACTTTACATATAATTAGTTAATTTGGAGTTTCACATGCATGAATATACTTTAATGGGCCTTGAAACCCTAATGTTGATTAATTCGACAATTAATGGCTTTAATTGATTAATTTCATGATTAAAGTAGGAATATGCTATTTCAAGCATTAAAGTCCCTAATTTGTGGATAAATACCCTAAAGGTGGTAATTAGGGTTTTCTCATGAATAAAAGGTTTAATTAATGGCAAATCGAGTTCTTATGTGTTTTGTATCATAATGAACTATGAATTGATGATAAATGTGTATAATGACTTTGTCATGGGTTAAAAAGGATAAAAATGGTAGGTTTTAGGAAAAAAGGCTTAATGGGCTTATTTAATGGTTAATTATGCCTTAATCCTGAAACTGAAGATTAGATGTTGAGATAATTAGGGTTTGTGATCAATTAGGGTTTAAAATAATGGGAAACCCTAATTACAATGGAAACCCTAAAAGTGGACTAGAAATCCTAGGAAGCGAGCTAGATTTAATAGATCTTAATGACATGAGTAATAAAAGGAAATTGTATAATTATTTCAGGATCTTATTGAAAATGCTTGCTTGCTTGGATTCTTATTTGCATGGATATTTCTATTCAAATTGTCTGATCAGGTATGTGGTTAATTATGAATAACCGCCTTAGTTTCCCGAGGATTTTCTGGATGGTTAATCGCATTGAATGCAAATTATCTGCTGGATGTTCACACTTGCAAATCGTAAAGTCACTATGATTATCACATTAAAAATAGAAGTATGTATTATTGCACCTACATGCCACCCTGATGGATGATGCCAAAGGTCAGGCCCAGATGGGTAGACCAATGGACACCTTGAGTGGTGACCCCAGGCACCAAGCTTGGGAATGAGAAGGTGGTCTATGATATTGCATGACTAGTGGGCACCATGAGGGGTGACCCCTAGGCACCAAGCTCGGATTTGAGAAGGTGACCTTAAGTCATTGGCAAAGGGCACCCTAAGGTGGGTATGCCAAGGTTAGGGCATAAGCGGTGGAGAATGTCATACTGAAAAGAGTAATTTGGCTTGTTAATTAATTTGATTGTGATTAGTATATTGTTAGCCATATTTGCAAGTTTTTGGTTGTTCCCACATACCAGTATATTTTTCTATACTGACCGACGTTTTGTTTGTCGGCGTTTTAGGAACAACAACTGAAAGAACAAATAGTAAAGTGACACATTGTGGAAATAAGAAATAAATTGCAATGAGGATTAGATAGAATAATTCAAGCTCTGGATAGATAGATTTCCAAAGTTTCCAAAGGTAAGTAATGTTTTAATTTTATACCAATTCCAGTTAGTTAGTAGAATTTCATAATTAGTATTGATTATTTTTCGAACCTTTGATCCTATTAATTGAATAACGGCTCTGACCTTCGGGTCTCCCTTAATTGGGGGTTACTGGGAGGCGGGGTCGTTACAATTGGTATTAGAGCATAGGTTCTCAATTAATCTTTAATAATTATTAAATTTTACAAATTATGTAGAACCCAAGGGAGTTATTAGAGGATTGTCTGAAAGACTGAGGTGTCTAGAAAAAGATCACGTCTGGGGGTTGGCAATATTTTCCTTCGCACCGCTAGTTGGAATATGAGGACTCTCGGATTGTGTGACTGCATGGATGATGTCTTAGGATATGATTTGAAATAAGATACCTTTAGGACTCTCTCATCTTGTTCATCCCTTCTCAACTCAAATTCTGATAAGGACCTTAAGGATTAGGGTTTTCCTCTCTCCTCCTCACCCTCTTGAGGTATGGGTAAGGTTGATAAGGATTAAGGGATCCTCCATCAAATTAATAAAAAGAATGTAAATAATATGTCATGGACATAAGCTTAATAGAGTAAGCGTAAAAGAATAGATACATGATTAGGTCGCATGACATAAGTTGTCATTGCCCTCAGATGAGACCTGAGGATAGATCTCCTTGGCAGGAGGATGAGTAGAGAGAGTTAGTCTTGGAGGTAGAGACCTCCATTAAAAGTAGATACCTAGCACATCCTTTGAGGATGATGTTAACCCTAACCCTAAGTGGAGGTTAGAGAGAGATGACATGATGAGTTAGATGTCATGGTTGACTGAGTGTTTGGTTGGACGTGCCTTTGGGATACCATAAAAGGGTAGATGACCTAGTACCTTTGGCGACCAACCTTGGAGAGGGTCGTGCATGCTAGACAGAAGGATAGCTCCTTCATGGATGAGGTTAGAAGAGAACCTATAGTTACCCTATGTTCTTAGGCAAGTAGGGTATATCTTGATGAAACCCTGGTTAAGGGATCATGGAATAAGCATAAAGGGCTATGAATGATTTTGAGCAAACCTAAGTTCGAGCATATGCTTCACCCATGTGAAGGTATGCTAGTAAAGCTTTATCCTTCATGGAGAAAGGACATCTGGTAGTAAGGTTGGATGTAGAGTTAGTTCTAGAAGAAGAAAGCAGGACTCAAGCAAGAAGGTTGGAAACCTAAAACCCCGAGATGTGAGGAACCGTGGGGAGTCGAGAATGATGCAACCTAGGTGGATGATAGTGGTTGCCTCATGCATGCTCCCTGGAAGATGATGATATCTTGGTTGCCTTCGGAGGAACCAAACCCTAGAGAGAGGATGATGCTTCTAGTACCTACGGTATAAGTTTTTACCTGCCGGATGAGATAAAGAGTGCTTTAGACCCTGAGGGGGTCTAAGTAACTAGTTGTGAGGCTTTATACCTAGTTGGTTGTCCTGGAAGAGGACTCTACTCCGAAGTGTTGCTCGAGTAGAAGGATCATGGAAGTTCATGACATACCTTGGACATGCTTGATTTGTAGTTAAGAGATTGAGCATGCAATTAGACACCTAAAAGGTGAACCTAGGGTTCCTAGGCCTAAGAGGGAAGTAGTGTATCTGATGCTCATGATGAGATTTGAGTCTCTTTAGTTTCAAGCATGGTACTCCTCATGTGTTGTGGTAAAGGAAATCCCTTAAGTTAAGAGTATGTTTGATGAACCCCCCACGAATAAGTTGATCTAATGTTGAGGAAAGAGGACAAGTATGACCTAGCATGGTTTAATAGGTGATCTGCTTATGCTGCTGGGTTAGGCACGCTCATGTGAGTGCAAACCCTAAGGACGGTTGTGACCTTGTTGTCAAGAGTGGTAGTTTCCTCCCATCCTGGGAGAGGGACCCTTTGGTAGGGTGTATACCAGTTTTTCTGGTTTTGAGGTAACCTAAGGAAGTTTCATAAGATCTTGAGAAGCTAAGTGAAAAGTACATGGAATGAGAATGAACCTGTAAACCCATAGATAACCATCTCTAAGTGCTTATGGATGTGTTACCATGGAGGTAACCGGTATGGGGCCTGAACAAGGTAAGCAGGTTGCCATGACCCCAATGAAGGGATGAAAGTCAATCGGGAATGCAGGGAGAGATGATGAAGGCTTGGGTAAGGTAATAAGTTGAACATGTACTATAAGAGAATCCTAAGTCTATACTAGGGTCAGGTAGGGATAAGACCGATGGAAGAAGGAATTGCCTAATTCCCTAGTTGCACATGACCATAGGGTCGGGAGGTAACAACTATCATTGTTTGTGGGCCATGAGTTAGGAGATTGATCACCTTCATGGACGCATGGGACCCAAAGGGCAGATGAGTAGGGCACTCTCTGGATGCATAAGGGAAAATGGACGACCCCAAAAGTGTCGGCACCCTATAGACCTAGAGGAGATGACTAAGGAATGTGCTTGGACCAAGAATGTTCGAGGCCAGTTTTCCATGGAAGTAATTTTGATAACATGATGTTTGTGATGTATATACATAAGTTACACGTTCTAACTCAGATTTAAAGGTGTACTGGCAAGGTGGGATGTATCATCTCTACTCTTGGAATAGGAAGAACTTTGTATTTGGACTGCAGCCAAATGCTTATTTCCTCTTGTTATGGGAGGGGGAGATGGGACAGTACGCATGCCATACATCAAGAATAAAAGATGATGCGGGTTGGAACGTTACTACAAGGAATGAGGATAGAGATGATAACATACCTTGGTGGAGTGAATGATACATGGATGGTTTACAAACATTAAGAGAAAGTAGTATAGTCAGATTATGAGGATGTTTTATCAGAAGCTATGTGGAATTTACAAGTTAACCAAGGTTGATGTTTGATCACCCTGAGGATGAGCTCAGAGTTTCTTGATGAGTACAAACTTAGAGTTTGAGATGAGATGATAAGTGGAATATGTGGAGGTGTATGTCTTCAACTTTACCTGACACCTAAGGAGGTGAAGTGGTAATGAATGCTCTAATTGAGTTATAGTTGCCTAGTTTAACTAGAGGCTAGAAGAGGTTGAGGTTGTTCGACTAACCCTAAGTTTGGAAAGAAGATGAGTTTTGGCTAACACACAGATGTAATGAGATCGGTTGAACAAGATTAGTGGTTGTTTGGATAGCCAGCCTAGTCCTTGATGTGGTAGAAGGATGGATACACTTCTTAGGATAGGAAGGTAATAAAACCCTGATGAGAACGGTTTAGGGTTTCTAAGGAATCGATCTTGAGGAATCATGATGTACAGGAGATAATGGTTTAAGATCACCAGCTACCGTGATGCTACAAAAATAGTAAGTGATGGTAGCACTCTGGATGCTTAAAACAAAGTTGCATGTAGTATGTGGCCATGCAAGCTAGGAGGTGAAGGACGAACACCAGTAACCTAGTGTATCAATATAGAGGATAAAAGAGTCCCTGAGAGGGAATGGGATTTCATCACTATGGATGTTGTGGTAAGTCTCCCTTTGACCCAGAAGGTCAAGATACAATATGGGTTATGGTAGATCGCCTTACCTAGATAACATGAGAAAGAGATGGTGCAACTACACCATGATACGAGTTCAAAAGTTCTTGAGTATGACCTAAAGGCTCACTTCCATGAGGTGGAAGTAGAAACATGTAGAACTCGATGTTAGTACCGCTTATCACCCTTAACTAATGGATAGTATGATCCAGATTAGAGAGTCTGAGGTGAGTAAGTGAACTTCCCCAAGGTGATACAAAGAGACAGTTCCTAAGATGTGATGTAAACCACTATAGCCTTTATCGGGATGAAATAATTTCTAGAAGAGGTTGTGTCAGTCACCACTTCATTGAGATGATGTGGGTGAAGGAGGCCTTATGAAAGTCAGGAAAGAACCACAGTGTGTGCAGATGAAGTCGCTTAATCATACAATGGCTGAGAGAGAGCCTGGTGGTGACATGAGTCACGAGATAATGCAAAGTAGACTGACATGTAGTTCACTGTGGGAGAATATGTGATGTGAAAATCTGACCCCTCTAAGCTACAATTGAGAAAGTTGAATCCCCGATATGTGGGTCCATTTGAGATGGATTGGTGGAGATGGTTGTGTTTAACCTTACCCCTAATGATAAAATGATGTGTTGCATGAGTCTGATCTAGAGCACTATGTGAGGTACCCAAGCTAGGTGATGTGCCCTGAACCTATTCATCTTTTGAAAGGCTAAAAGTCATGAGTCACCTATGAGGGTATGATATACCAAGGTAAGAAAGAACTCAGATGGAAGAAAATGAGATAATGAAGGTTCTTGGGAAACACCTTGGAAAGGGTGAAGCCACATGGGAGCCCTGATGGACATAAGAAGACTTATCCTATTTGTTTACTTGCTTGATGGAATTTTGAGGGCAAAATTCTCATAAGAGGGGAAGGATGTTACAACCCCAAATTTTGGGTTCATTTGCTGAGAAACGTAATTTCTATTATTAAAGATATTTGAAAGAATAATGATATAATCTATTTTGAATAAATGGATTTCATTTACAATAGCCTTGATGATTGTTTTGCGGGCTTTATTGGCTATTGGGCCCAATAAGAAGGAAATTCAATTAATTAAGGAATAATTGAGTTTTTGGAGAAAAGAGAGGTGTGGAAACCTCTAGAAGGCAAAAGAGCTTAATCCAAAGATGGATTTCGTGCCTCTTGGGTTCCTTGGGTTCCAAGGAGTCCAAAGTTGCAAATAAAAGCAATAAGAAAACAAAAGATTAATTAAGTATTTCTTTGTTAAGAAAGAAATTTAAAACAATGGTAAAAGGTGAAAAACAAGTGAAAAGAGGTATAATTGAGTTATCCTTAGTGGAATTTCGTACTCCAAGGATTCCTAATGATAAAATGAATACTAATGAGGAAAATAAAAGAGAAATAAAGAAAGATTCTCAAAAAGAACTATTTTAATAAGAAATAAACAAAATAATGGGAAATAATGAAGAATAATGCATTTAGATGCATCTAGAAGGATAATGAGTGTCCAATAAAAAGGATTTCGAAATAATAGAGTGCCTTGGGATCCAAGGAGTCCCAATAAAGAAAGAGGAAAGAGATAATACCAAAATTGCAAAATAAAAGGATGATATGGAACATTCTTAATGAATTTTGTGATTTTGATAGAAAGAAAGTATTTTCCTATTAAATGAAAATAGAATTTCGTGCCATTAGAATAAAGGGCAAGTTTTAAGAGAATGAGAGAACTTATTTTGGAAACCCTAATAATTCAAGAAAAAGATTTATCAAAGAGATGAGGGGGAGAGAGAAGATTTGCTTCTTAAGTAAGGGAAGTTGTTTCCTATTAGAAAAGGGACTTATTCCCTCTTATAAGACCGTCTTGAGGCTTGGGTGCTCTCCCCTATGTAAGGGGTAGAGCCAGGAACAATTCTAGAGGAGTTTCACGTAACCCTCTTCTTCTCCTCCTCCTTCTTCTTCATCTTCCTCGTACAAACCCTAACCTTAAGCTTAATTCTATCCCTGGAGCCACTGAGAGAGTTTGAAGGAAGTCTAGACACCCCTCCCTTTAATTCCGCGTGACTACCTTACCAGTTCTGGAGGAACCGTCGTCCAGGTCACCTACAACTCATCTACAAAGAACCAAGTTTCACAGACCTGGTACTCTTGTCCCCAGCCGTTTCACACATGGCTGGAGACTGTGATGGTTGCGACAGGGAGTGGCGGCGTTAGGGATAAGGTTTATAGAGAAGCTCCAGGCTTGGAGGTGGAGGGGGGCGACAACGAACAGCTGTAGACGGCCGTCGTTAGGGCTGCTCGCGAGGTGGAAGACGAGCTGGGTAGTTTTGACGAAAACGCCCCTCCTAAACATGAAGAAACGAGTAGCCGCGTCGGGGCTATCTTGGTATTTTGGTTATAAGCTCTAAAGCGGGCCGGGTTGCATGCTGGAGGCGACGTGGCGGCTTCCAATTGGTTCAAAAAGGTATTTCTTGCAAATTTCATAACTAAAAATTGGTAGCTCCGATGAGATCATACAAAATATGAAAATTGCTCAAAAAATTGAGAGGAATCTAAATAAAATATATTTAAAGCCTAATTCTGATTTCAATTCAAAAAGTAATGGAGGTTATTAGCTTTAGATGTAATAATGTTGAAAGAACCTTATTTTGATATGATTAAAGTGATTAGTAGGGTTTAATAGCTGATGAAAGTGGATATTAGCCTATTAATGATAAAAAGGAACTTTATAAAGAAAAAGGATGAACTTTGCATATAATTAGTTAATTTGGAGTTTCATATGCATGAATATACTTTAATGGGCCTTGAAACCCTAATGTTGATTAATTCGACTATTAATGGATTTAATTGATTAATTTCATGATTAAAGTAGGAATATGCTATTTGAAGCATTAAAGAGTTTAATTTGTGGATAAATAACCTAAAGGTGGTAATTAGGGTTTTCTCATGAATAAAAGATGGAATTAATGGCAAATCGAGTTCTTATGTGTTTTGGATCATAATGAACTATGAATTGATGATAAATGTGTATAATGACTTTGTCATGGGTTAAAAAGGATAAAAATGGTAGCTTTAAGAAAAAAAGGCTTAATGGGCTTATTTAATGGTTAATTATGCCTTAATCTCGAAACTAAAGATTAGATGTTGAGATAATTAGGGTTTGTGAGCAATCAGGGTTTAAAATAAAGGGAAACCCTAATTACAATGGAAACCCTAAAAGTGGACTAGAAATCCTAGGAAGCGAGATAGATTTAATAGATCTTAATGACATGAGTAATAAAAGGAAATTGCATAATTATTTCAGGATCTTGTTGAAAATGATTGCTTGCTAGGATTCTTATTTGCATGGATATTTCTGTTCCATTTGTCAGATCAAGTATGTGGTTAATTATGAATAACCACCTTAGTTTCCCGAGGATTTTCCGGATGGTTAATCGCATTGAATGCAAATTATCTGTTGGATGTTCATACTTGCAAATCGTAAAGTCACTATGATTATCACATTAAAAATAGAAGTATGTATTCTCGCACTTACATGCCACCCTGATGGATGATGCCAAAGGTCACGCCCAGATGGGTAGACCAATGGACACCTTGAGTGGTGACCCCAGGAACCAAGCTCGGGAATGAGAAGGTGGCCTATGATATTGCATTACTAATGGGCACCATGAGGGGTGACCCCCAGGCACCAAGCTCAGATTTGAGAAGGTGGCCTTAAGTCATTGGCAAAGGGCACCCTAAGGTGGGTATGCCAGGGTTAGGGCAAAAGCGATGGAGAATGTCATACTGAAAAGAGTAATTTGGCTTGTTAATTAATTTTATTGTGATTAGTATATTGTTAGCCATATTTGCAAGTTTTTGGTTGTTCCCACATACCAGTATATTTCGATATACTGACCGACGTTTTGTTTGTCGGCGTTTCAGGAACGACAACTGAAAGAACAAACACTAAAGTGACACATTGTGGAAATAAGAAATAAAGTGCAAGGAGGATTAGATAGAATAATTTAAGCTCTGGATAGATAGATTTCCAAAGTTTCCAAAGGTAAGTAAAGTTTTAATTTTATACCAATTCCAGTTAGTTAGTAGAATTTTATAATTAGTATTGATTATTTGTCGAACCTTTGATCCTGTTAGTTGAATAACGGCTCTGACCTTCGGGTATCCCTTACTTGGGGGTTACTAGGAGGCGGGGTCATTACAATCTGAGTTTTCTAGCCCAAGATATGATTTTATCAAGAAATCCCCTTTTATTGATTTATTATCTATTTCAGAAAATTTGTGGATGGTTCGATCAGTGGTCCGCTGGTCAACTTAGGATCCAGTGACCAGGATCACACGCGTCTCTTGTGATTAAAAAAGAACCAAAGTATAAAGATGCCCTTACCTGTAAAGAGGACGTAGAGGGGCAACTTGGGAACTTCGCTAGTCGATGCCTTCATCAACCTCACAACCAGTAGCTGTTGTGAGGGTCAACTCCTCTGTTGACTCTTGGATCTAGACCTCCTGCGAATGACCCAACTAGTCAGGGAGCTTCGTCTCCCTCTACCAAACTTGCTCATGGGTGCAATTTCCCACTAAGGGTGTGCCGTGATCCTCCCCAACTCATCAATCTCTGGCGAGGTTCACCAATGAAATGGGGGTGCAGGTCAGGACGAAAATCTCAATCGAACGTGTGAGGACGATCCTTGCACTCTGTCATGGAGATTAAGCCAACAAAAAGGGACACTGGTTCCCTCCTTCACCCTCGCCTATATATAGGGTCGAGGTCAGGCTTGCGAGGATTGGGAATTTCCCGAATCGGTGACCAAACCTAGTCGAACCAGGGATGAATCCCTATGGTTTCCTCTCCTGAATACAATGGGAATCATTGCAAGCTCGCATCCACCCTGGATCACAAGGAAATTGGATAGGAAAGATCCTTTGTAACTCATAGAATCCCAGTCCCAGAGGGACTTAGATGATAACTTCCTGACGTTGGATTAAGATCCAATGGTCTAAGTTGCACACGTTCAAATAAAAAGGAAAATCAATATCCTATATTAAAATAAATCCCAAATTAGGCAATATCTTAACAAATTCATATCTCCCAAACCCTTGCTCCTTTTTAACTCAAATTTTAAGGGAAGGTTCCTCTTGATATTACCTAGCTATTTACGAAATATGGGAAACAAATTGTAATGGATGAGAAGGTTTCCTTCTCTCCCAAGTTATCTATCCAATTAATCAAAATTAATTAGTATTCCTTTTCCTGTTGCCATTATCTTATTATTTTGGGTCCCTTGGACCTCAAGAAATCCTAAAGGCACGGATTCCCATCTTGGGAGAAATCTATCTACCTTTATCCTCCTTAATATATTTATTTCCCATATTTCTCTTTTATTTATCAAATCCTTTTCCTTTTTATTTCTCTTTTCTTTTCAATTGGGTTCCATGGCCAACAAAGCCCATTATCAATCAATCAAGACTATTTCACACAAAATTCATCACAAATTAAAGCAATAAATTTCATTTAATCTTTAAAAGAGAATTACATCATTTGTTATAACCTCAAATTTTGGTAAAATTGAACTATAAAATATGATGCATGAATTAATTTGATAAATAATCTTCCCCAATGGTATTATTGGTGGAATAATAATATGCATCATTCATATGGTATGGGTGTTTGTAGCATGAGTTAAAGTAATAAAAGGGATTTTGAATGTTTGGTGGTTTGCAATAATCCAATAAGGAAGGGAGTCCTAAAGTAATGAACGATTGATATTGTTAAATATCCAATTATGTGGAAGTCTCTAGAAAAGAGAATTATCATGTAAAACAATGTTAATAGCTTTATAATTGTGGAACAATTGAATTATATAAATGAATTTGTTTGTATTTTTCCCAATAGTATTGTTGGTGGAATAATAGCGTTAATCACCTTGGTAGCAAGGGTGATCATGGCATAAGATAATCAAATAGAAGAATATTCTTGAAAATTGACGAAAAAGAACAATTCATGAATTAATGGATTGTTCTAAATAATGCATAAAAAGAACATGTTTTGCATGGAAAAAGATATTAACGAGTTTAAATGCTATAAAGAGAAAGAAGGTTTCCTAAATCAATTAAAAGACAAGAGTTTTATATAAGAAGGATGGTTTCTTTTTAAGGAAGTAGAAAAGGAAGTAATCACCTTCCTTCCTTGCGTAGTTGTGTGGCTAGCATGCTAGGAGGGGCATGGAAACCCGACACCTCAAACCCTACCCCAATGCTATATAAGAAACTCCATCCCTCCTTTTGGGGGATGTCTTGTATTACATACAGACCTAGGACATCACTCATGGAGGGTTGACAGATCGTGGAGGCTGGCCACCATCCCGAGCCCCCACATTGTGCCTTGATCTAGACAGACAACCCATGTAGGAAGCTCTAAGATCTTGCTCATCCCTACCGTGATGCCCAACAATTAATGAACATGGTATGGTGGTATGGGACACTACCCATGTGAAACTTGAAATTGGTAATCAACATGGTGTGGTGGTATGGGACATTGCCCATGTGAAACTTGAAATCATGAATAAGAAAGATAAGGGATGGTCTAGGTAACCCAATCTCCCATGCATGTGGGCATGAGGAGCATAAAACTTATGTGATAAGTCTTAAGACATATAAAAACCCAATAGTTATATACATACACATATAGAAAATGGAAGTTTGAATATAACTTGCTCAAACCCCTTGTGTTATCTCCAGAAGTTTGGTGATGGTGGGCAAGCCCCTAGAGGGGAAGGCCGAGGTAGCACCAAGCCCTGGAGGGAAGGTGACCCAAGTTCATTGAATGGACAAATACCATGAGGGGGTATTCCAGAGGTTGAGCAAACATGGGTTGATGATAAAAGCTATGCCTAATGATAAAAGAAAGAGGTGTCTAAGAAACCTTTAGGGTTAGTGTGCCAACCTAGGGTGGGTCAACCCAAAAGTGGGAAGATGACCTAAGAGGGAGGCAAAACCTTAGATCTTGGGATCAGGTTGTGGCTAGTGAGCCTAACCCCCTCCAATGAGCCAAGAAGGCACCTTAGGCTAGGACTTTCCCTTAAAAAAAAGGTAAGTGAATAAATGTATTTTAGTATTGAGATAACCTTAATCCTCACTTAGAGGAGTGAAGAGTTAAAGATATAAAAAGAAAAAATGAAAGTACATAAATTCTTTGAATCCAAGGATGACGACTCTGAGTGACACAGTTGGTCAAGCCCAGGAGGGAAGACCAGTAAGGCACCAAGCCCAAGAGGGAAGGTGGCCTAAGTGGACGACCAAGCCCAGGAGGGAAGACTAGGCAGGCACCAAGCCCAGGAGGAAAGGTGGCCTAAGTCCACAATGCAGTTGTTTAGGATCAAGCCCCTGGAGGGGAAGATCACAGAGGTCAAGCCTAGGAGGGAAGACCGACATGGCACCAAGCCCAGGAGGGAAGGTGGCCCGAGCCCAATGATGGGACGACTCTACATTATGTGTACTCAAAAGAGAGATATGAAGGCAATCCAGGTTAAAGAATTAAACAAGATAATAATGTGTGACATCTCAAAAGAAACCCTTAGGGAGGGTAGAGTCCTTATGTAGTCCTAGGGTCAGGTAGGGTGTATTAGAGGTACATAGGACCGATGGGTTGGGAGTTGATATGCCATGAATGCACATGACCATGTGGTCAGGAGGTAACACCTAGGTTTATCCAAGGTACATGACTTAGGAGATTAGCTACCTCCATGAGGATCATGTAGCCTAATGGGTGAATTTGAAGGGCACTCTCTTGATGCATAAGGATGAGATCACTCCAAAAGAGTACCTATACCCCTAGAGGCCCCAAGGATTTGGCTAAGGCTCATAATGATACATGAGATGTAAATATAAAAGATATAAAGAAGTCATGAAAAAGTTAGAGAAGTTGTGTCTTAACATAAGAGTAAGAAAAGGGACACTTGACTTCATGGAACATAAGAATGCTATAAAATTAATAACAAGTAATTTTAGAATCATATCAGGTATGATTCAACCTAATATGTGAAATTGGAAGGTGATGTGTGGATGTACTATTTTCGCTCTTGGAATGGGATGAACTTTTTGTTTGGTCTGCAGTCAAATGCTTATTTCATCTCATTATGAGGGAGGGAGATTGGATAGACATACATTATGCATAAAATAAAGAGGATGAATATACTACTTTGAATGTGTAATGACATGAACTAGGATTAGAGGTGTCACCTCACCCTTGTGTGAAAATAATGAATAATAGGTTAGAGACCTAAGTGAAAAGAGAAAGCACCAAGTAATAACAAAATCATCAAGTGATGATAAGATGTGTATATTATAGATGGGATATACTTGAATTTCAATTCAGGTGTCAATCTTAGTAATAAAATGAAAATCGATATACCATGGAAAAGTTGTTAAAAATATCTAAGTAGGGTGTTAACCCTAAGTTTTAAACATAAGATGAGTATCATTCACCTAGGCTTAGTAGGCCTGAATTGTGAGGACAAAATTCCTTTTAAGGAGGGGTGAATGTTATAACCTCAAATTTTGGTAAAATTGAACTATAAAATATGATACATGAATTAATTTGATAAATAATCTTCCCCAATGGTATTATTGGTGGAATAATAATATGCATCATTCATATGGTATGGGTGTTTGTAGCATGAGTTAAAGTAATAAAAGGGATTTTGAATGTTTGGTGGTTTGCAATAATCCAATAAGGAAGGGAGTCCTAAAGTAATGAACGATTGATATTGTTAAATATACAATTATGTGGAATTATCTAGAAAAGATAATTATCATGTAAAACAATGTTAATAACTTTATAATTGTGGAACAATTGAATTATATAAACAAATTTGTTTCTATTTTTTCCAATAGTATTGTTGGTGGAATAATAGTGTTAATCACCTTGGTAGCAAGTGTGATCATGGCATAAGATAATCAAATAGAAGAGTATTCTTGAAAATTGACGAAAAAGAACAATTCATGAGTTAATGGATTGTTCTAAATAATGCCTAAAAAGAGCATGTTTTGCATGGAAAAAGATATTAACGAGTTTAAATGCTATAAAGAGAAAGACGGTTTCCTAAATCAATTAAAAGAGAAGTGTTTTATATAAGAAGGATGGATTCTTTTTAAGGAAGTAGAAAAGGAAGTAATCACCTTCCTTCCTTGCATAGTTGTGTGGCTAGCATGCTAGGAGGGGCATGGAAACCCGACTCCTCAAACCCTACCCCAATGCTACATAAGAAACTCCATCCCTCCTTCTTTTGGGGGATGTCTTGCATTACATATAGACCTAGGACATTGCTCAAGGAGGGTTGACAGATCGTGGAGGATGGCCACCATCCCGAGCCCCCACATTGTGCCTTGATCTAGACAGACAACCCCTGCAGGAAGCTCTAAGATATTGCTCATCCCTACCATGATGCCCAACACCTCCCTTTTCATCATCGCATGAGAACCCTCCACAAACTCGATAACCTCAGGACGGAGAACAGAGTTACCCACACAACCACAGGTTCCTCATCACTGACAGTCCCAGGAGGAAAGCCTAAGACCATGGCGTCGCTTCTCCGACAGGGGACTGGCAACTCCACAGACTGCTTCTCTGCGAGTTCTGACAATCACCATCACAAGCCACCACAGAAGGAGACGGGTGGGTTTTCGCGGCAGTGCCAGCAACCTGGCGTCGTCTGATGGTGTCAGGGCGGAGGGGCTTCATCGCGGATGAGCCAGGCCGAAGGGGGGGCAGTCAGGCGCAGGTAGGAGGAGACGCGGATGATGGTGGTCTGGAGTAGGAGGAGAGAATTTGCTCACGGACCAGGAATCTTGGCGGCATAAGTGTCTACTGGTCGTTTGACGCATGCTGCATCGGCAGAAGCGCGACCTGCGTACACCTGGGTTGCCATCACGTGAAAGACATGAGGGAGAGCATAAGGACGAGGCGACGGAGCCAGGACTTTCCCCAGATCTGGCGGTGGCAGGGAGATCCTCCTCAAAGCCGGCAGAGCCAAGGAGTTAAGGAGGAAGGTGCCGCAGTTCTCCCAGGGCCGTTGCAAACAATTAAGAGGCCCCGGGGCGAAGATAAAAAAATGGGCCCTCTATATACTCTTATTTAACAAATTTAAGTAAACACAAGTTTAGTCATAATTGTCAAAATTGTCATATAAAAAAATAGCACATGTTCTTACAAATCAAACTAAAAAGAACGTAAAAATTAAATATAGATATTTCCTTATCAAGTTTCACTCATCATATATAACGACTTCTTCGCGCCTTTCTAGATGCAAAATCTTGAATAACAGTGTCAACATCAATATTTCCCAACATATCCTTCTCAATGCATAATATTGCCAAACCGTTCAATCTTTCTTGAGACATTGATGATCTAAGGTAGTTTTTTAGCAACTTTAGCTTGGAAAAACTCCTTTCTACAGATGCTACTGTCACTGGCATTGTCAACATAATACGATAAGCAATTGAAATGTGAGGGAAACAATCTGCATCTTTCACAAATTCAAGAACTTCGATAGCTGACTTTTGCTCTTCTGGCAAACTCGCCTGCAATACTTTCAACTCTAAAAAAAAAGTCATCCAAGTTTATATCTGATGAACTTTCATGAGAAAAAGTAGCATGAAACTTAGTGCAACATGCCTTTAGGGTAGCTTCATCCAATGATTTTAAAATTTTTGAGTTATATAAGAATCCAAAAGTATCTTCAAATATCTTCACTTGTTCAAATCTCTCCTTCAAAGAAGAGATTGCCATATCCACAACCACTAGAAAGTAATTCACTCGAAAAGACTCTTTCTCTGATTGAATAATATCATCATCATCATTCTCGTCAAATTTTCTTTTCCTAACAATGCGACGCTTAACTTGAAAAGTTGTCTCAACATTCATCTCAGAGGCAATCTCAGTAGCAACAGCAATACTAGAAGCAAATCCTTCATCTCTGTATTTCTCAAGAAAAGACACCATATCTTTCAATAACTTAACTATAGCATCAATGCAAATAGATTTGGATTGCAACTTCTTACTTACTGTATTAACAATATATAAAATATCATGCCAAATAACAATACCCAATAGAAACTCGAAACTCTCGATTGAGTAAACCAGACTATTTGCTTCACTTTGTGTCTTAGCATCATCACGAGACTTGGATAATTCCAATAGAGCCAACCTAATTTGAGGATCTTGAAATCTAATAGCTTTGACACTTTTAATACGACTCTCCCAACGAGTATTGGACAGTGATTTAACAGTCAAACCTGAGATATTGTCAAGCAAACACTTCCACCTTTTTGGAGAACTTGCAAATAATGTATATATACGTTGTATAATTCCAAAAAAAGAAATAGCCAGAATACAAGAATGAGCCATATCACTAACAATGAGATTAAGACTATGACAAGCACATGGCATATATAACGCTCTGGGATTAACCTCGAGTAACCACTTTTGCACACCTTGGTGTTTTCCCTTCATATTAGAACCGTTGTCATAACCTTGACCTCTCACATCCTCCACATTAAGATCAAGAGACTCAAGAGCATTTATAAGTTCATTAAAAAGCCCAAATCCAGTTGTATCATCAACTTTCAGAAACTCCAAAAAGAACTCCTCTATTTTTATTTTCTGACCAGACATGTTCACACATCGTACAATGAGAGTCATTTTTTCTTGGTGGCTCACATCAGGAGTACAATCAAGAATTATGGAGAAATATTTAGCCCCTCTAATGATGTCCAATATAGAACTCTTAATATTTTCGGCTAAAAGAGATATCAACTCATTTTGAATTGAATGGCCAAGATAATGATGGTGAATCTCATGATCCTGAATGCGTCGGACATGATCTTGCATTACCAAATCAAATTCTGTAAGCATTTCAATTATCCCCAAAAAGTTTCCATTGTTATCTTGGAAAAGTTTGTCATTTGATCCTCGAAAAGCCAAATTACATTTAGCTAGACACTTAATGACGGATACTATTCTTAATAAAACTTGTCTCCAACGCTCTTTCTCCTTTGAAATTTCTTTCTGCAATTCTTTATCAATAGTTTGCTCATTGCTAAATCTTGCTTTTAATTCATGCCAAGTGCTCATATTAGTGAGATGCTCGATGCTATTCTCATGCTCTTTGAGTCTTTCACTAACATGTTTCCAATCTTTGAACCCATTATGAGCTAGTGTACTTTTATTGTTCTCAGACTTGAACAACTTACAACAAAAACAATAAATTTTATCAACATGTTTTGAGTAAACTAGCCACTTCCTATCACGAGATTCTCCATTACTTAATTTTCGAGAATAATATGCATATGAGAAGTGTCTCTTATTATCATCTAAAGGAAACACAAGATTCAGTTCTCTTTTAGGACCTTTTTCAACTAAAATATCCCTAACTTTGTTGTCAATATTATCCCAATTTAAGGGATCATAAATATCCAAACGAGGGAGAAGTTGTTTAACACCGTCTAAGTTGCCAACATTTAAATCAGTGACGTTAGTATCCTCAACCTCATCAACATTTTCATTTCCAATTATATTTTCGACTTCTATAGTAATATGATCATCATCATTCACTTTTTCATTAGATTGATCAGGGTTATCAACATCTTCAGAAGTCTGTGGAATAATGGAAATAAATTTATCAAGCGCACCTTTCTGAGTAGCTAGAAATTGCTCATCTTCCTTCTTCTTTCTTCTTTTCTCACTTCCGGATAGATATTTTTTCAGAGGCATATTGAGTAAACCCCACTGCAAACATAGAAGACAACAAAAATAAAAGATTAGTGATGAGTTTATCGTGTCATTTTAAAAACTCATGTAGTATTGTTGTAACATCATTGTTTAAAAAAGAAAACACATGACAAGAAGCAAAGATTAGTGATGTAAAATCCAAGAATATAAAGTGTTCTATCTAACACTAAAATTATAATATATTTTTTTAACATAGTATGATTGAATCTACTCACGATAAATAAATAAGACATAGGTCCTGCATTTTTCTAATTAGTTGATTGAAATAGACTAGTAAGACAGTAGACAAATGTTTATTCGGAGACAAGTAACATCAAGAGTCAGAAACATCAAGTAGAACTTATTTTCAAAATAAACAAATCCAACAAACCCAATGTAACTGTGAGCACATAATCTTGAAATAAATAGAAGGCATTATAAACTATAGAGCAACTATACATAAAAGCATAACACCACCGTGAAGGAGGACAAATTGTCCAAGTTTAAATTGTCAATTTGGTTTAATTTTGTAACTGGGTACAAAGACGGCCTGCGACACATATTTATTTGGTTCCTTGTTGCTTGTTACAACGTTGTCAATGGAAAGGGCATCCATAAAAAATTGAAGGGGATAGCCATCTATTAAAAATTAAATAGGACAAGCATACGCATAAGGAACAATACAACTGCGTTACTGAGAAGGATTAAAGCTATGGGCAACGGAAAGAGTTAAGAAACTAGGACTCCAGTCTCCAGAATCCAGATCAACTACGGAGACAGGTGCCTACTGGCTACTGCCTAGGCCTAGGCCGCTAGGCGACTGTTGGTACTCTTCTCCGGTCGTTTGTGAAGGGCTTGAAGGATTGTATTTGTACCGCTGACAATACCAGTTTGCCATCACAAGTTAATTTAGCACCTAATTACTTACATATACAATGGCATGGTCTCGAAACTACTTCCCGATGAGAATGTTCCTAACAACAAATACAATATTACTTCGAAATTTGAAAGACATGTAGATGACGGTGTTGTGAGTCTTGTGACATGAACACATAAAACCAAAGGAAAAGCAGTAAACTGTAGCTTAATCACGATGGTTGCCTGTACATTGACATAACTTTTTAACGGATGATATTACATCAGACCATAAAGCATAATCATAGATAATGAAACTCAGTATGCAGCCTGGTGGTATCGTTATAAAAAAGAACAAACCTTATAGAATTTGTAGTAACCATAGATAGGCAAGAAAATTTGTTGTTCGTATATTGTTATCAGCCGATGAAGACGATCCTTACAAAATCGCAGTAGATGCAAACGGTGCCATTGCTGCCTTGCTGGTGTCGGGGCGACGGGGTCTGGATGGTCAGTCGGTGTCGCGTGTCGGTGTCGGTGGCTCGGTGCCGGCGGGGTCGGGGGGAGTGCTGGGAGTCTAGGACGGACGGACGGTGCCTGGAGAGTGGAGACTGGAGTCGTGTTCGACTTCGACGGTTCGACCAGACGAGCAAGCGCCAAGCGGGAACGCTGGGAACGGGAAGACGCGTCACGCGCTGAGAGCGGAAGCGGGAAGCCGAAGCGTCTTTTCCGGTTGTTTTGCTGCGGAACGAAGCCTATATATATATATAGCGGAAGTCACAAATTATGGGCCCCCTTTTTTATCGGGCCCCTGGCCGTCGCCCAGGTTGGCCCCCCTATGGGCCGGCCCTACCTATCACGAGTTTCTCCATTACTTAATTTTCGAGAATAATATGCATATGAGAAGTGTCTCTTATTATCATCTAAAGGAAACACAAGATTCAGTTCTCTTTTAGGACCTTTTTCAACTAAAATATCCCTAACTTTGTTGTCAATATTATCCCAATTTAAGGGATCATAAATATCCAAAGGAGGGAGAAGTTGTTTAAAACCGTCTAAGTTGCCAACATTTAAATCAGTGACGTCAGTATCCTCAACCTCATCAACATTTTCATTTCCAATTATATTTTCGACTTCTATAGTAATATGATCATCATCATTCACTTTTTCATTAGATTGATCAGGGTTATCAACATCTTCAGAAGTCTGTGGAATAATGGAAATAAATTTATCAAGCGCACCTTTCTGAGTAGCTAGAAATTTCTCATCTTCCTTCTTCTTTCTTCTTTTCTCACTTCTGGATAGATATTTTTTCAGAGGCATATTGAGTAAACCCCACTGCAAACATAGAAGACAACAAAAATAAAATATTAGTGATGAGTTTATTGTGTCATTTTAAAAACTCATGTAGTATTGTTGTAACATCATTGTTTAAAAAAGAAAACACATGACAAGAAGCAAAGATTAGTGATGTAAAATCCAAGAATATAAAGTGTTCTATCTAACACTGAAATTATAATATATTTTTTTAACATAGTATGATTGAATCTACTCACAATAAATAAATAAGACATAGGTCCTGCGTTTTTCTAATTAGTTGATTGAAATAGACTAGTAAGACAGTAGACAAATATTTATTCGGAGACAAGTAACATCAAGAGTCAGAAACATCAAGTAGAACTTATTTTCAAAATAAACAAATCCAACAAACCCATTATAACTGTGAGCACATAATCTTGAAATAAATAGAAGGCATTATAAACTATAGAGCAACTATACATAAAAGCATAACACCAGCGTGAAGGAGGACAAATTGTCCAAGTTTAAATTGTCAATTTGGTTTAATTTCGTAACTGGATACAAAGACGGCCTGTGACACATATTTATTTGGTTCCTTGTTGCTTGTTACAACGTTGTCAATGGAAAGGGCATCCATAAAAAATTGAAGGGGATAACCATCTATTAAAAATTAAATAGGACAAGCATACGCATAAGGAACAATACAACCGCGTTACTGAGAAGGATTAAAGCTATGGGAAACGGAAAGAATTAAGAAACTAGGACTCCAGTCTCCAGAATCCAGATCAACTACGGAGACAGGTGCCTACTGGCTACTGCCTAGGCCTAGGCCGCTAAGCGACTGTTGGTACTCTTCTCCGGTCATTTGTGGAGGGCTTGAAGGATTGTATTTGTACCGCTGACAATACTATTTTGCCATCACAAGTTAATTTAGCACCTAATTACTTACATATACAATGGCATGGTCTCGAAACTACTTCCCGATGAGAATGTTCCTAACAACAAATACAATATTACTTCGAAATTTGAAAGACATGTAGACGACGGTGTTGTGAGTCTTGTGAAATGAACACATAAAACCAAAGGAAAAGCAGTAAACTGCAGCTTAATCATGGTGGTCGCCTGTACATTGACATAACTTTTTAACGGATGATATTACATCAGACCATAAAGCATAATCATAGATAACGAAACTCAGTATGCAGCCTGGTGGTATCGTTATAAAAAAGAACAAACCTTATAGAATTTGTAGTAACCATAGATAGGCAAGAAAATTTGTTGTTCGTATATTGTTATCAGCCGATGAAGACGATCCTTACAAAATCGCAGTAGATGCAAACGGTGCCGTTGCTGCCTTGCTGGTGTCGGGGCGACGGGGTCTGGACAGTCCGTCGGTGTCGCGTGTCGGTGTCGTGGCTCGGTGCCGGCGGGGTCGGGGGGAGTTCTGGGAGTCTGGGTCGGACGGACAGTGCCTGGAGAGTGGAGACTGGAGTCGTGTTCGACTTCGACGGTTCGACCAGACGAGCAAGCGCCAAGTGGGAACGCCGGGAACGGGAAGACGCGTCACGCGCTGAGAGCAGAAGCGGGAAGCCGAAGCGTCTTTTCTGGTTGTTTTGCTACAGAACGAAGCCTATATATATATATATAGCGGAAGTCACAAATTATGGGCCCCCTTTTTTATCGGGCCCCTGGCCGTCGCCCAAGTTGGCCCCCCTAATGGGCCGGCCCTGAGTTCCCCCACACCCATCCGACTAGGGCAGGAGAAGACCCCATGGAGAGAAGGAGGAAGCAGTAGTAGGCGTTGCCTATTCACAGGTCCAGGGAGGCTAGCTGCTGACAGTGTTGGAAGAGGAATCGGGGAGGAGATGGCGGTGGATACACCTCATAGTGGTGCTAATGGTCGTCGGAGTTGTGAGAATGGAGATGAGACTCCGGGTCGGCGCTGCACTGTAGCTGCAGAGAAAACGCCATCGACGCACGCAAGTGAGAACCAGGGAAAAGACTCCCGGTCCGGTTTAGGTGGCAGACTAGATGGTGTGACTGGTCCAGAAATAAACCGGGCGCCTGAACCACCATGAACCGCGCCACTTACTTACCCAGCTGGCACCACATTATGAAGGCGTCAACTAATGAGAAGGGTGCCACGTGGCCTCAGACTTAAGGTAATACCAGATATTTTGCTTAATTCATAGTAAATGCTAAGATGGTCCAAAAATAGTGATATTATATATCAAATTGATCAAAAAAATGAGAGGAATCTAAATAAAATATAATAAGAGTCTGAATAATCTTTCTATTCCAAAATTATATGCAATACATGTTCTAAGGTGTTCGATGAAAAGGAAATCCTAGTTTTGGTTAATATGATGCTTAATTGGACATATTCATTTATGTTAAGCTAATGCCTGATCTAGACATGTATAATGAAGAAATCTTGGATAATGGTGAATAATGGATGATTCTAGAGTAGTAATCTTATTCATGCTTTTTTGGGTTTTAAAACTAATGTGGACATCTTACTCTGATCTTAATTCTAGTAATGTGATTTAGGTATCATGAGTAGTCTTATATGTTTAAAATGATGATTAGGGTTTCACCTAATATGCATAATCGAGTTTGTAATCTTAGAAACCATAATACGATCAGATTAGGGTTTGTAATCCTAACTTATAGTCCAAACACAAGATAACCCTAAACCCTAGTTTAGGAGCGCATCTAGATCTGATTAAGGTAATGTGAATATATGGTGACACATATGTAGTATGTATATTTCAGATTGAATGCCATCTTGCTTGGATGTTTGGATACACTCTTAAAGTACATGTTACATCTGCATGGTTTATGCGATGGTATAAGGTACGTGGTCACGCTTATGAATATACATGTATCAAATTCTGAGATTGACGATGTTTCTCAATGAGATTGAATGATAAATAAACTGCTTGCTTGTTTATTTAGTTCTTGCAAACTATAAAGTGCATATGAGTATCATGTAAAGTAAATAATGGTATTCTGAACCCTGGGTTAGACTGATCTTAAGGGTAATGCACACGAGCCCCGGAGGGACAGTGATTACACCTGAGGTAGTTGACCAGATATGGGTTAGAATATGAAAACAAGTTTATTTTCTTATATGAAAGATAAAAATGTTTGCTTATATCTGTACTTGTGATTATTGTTTGAACCCATGTACCAGTATAGGAATATACTGACGGCGTATTTGTTTTTCGGCATTTTAGGTATCAGATATACTTGATTCGTGACATGAGGGTACAAATAAAGATGTTAAAGACACTACAGTAATCAGGAAGGTTTAGTCTTAATAGTTTATCTTCACACATGTAAAAGTTAATTTTGTTTAAAAGTTATGTAACTCCTTACAGGAGTTTTTCATGTAAACATGTAAATATTTGTTCATTAATGGAAATTGTTTACTATTTTGTATTATTTCTTGAATCTGATCCTGGAGTATATGATTAATGATCTGTGACTTTAAGGTCTTTTAGATACTCAAAAGTGCGGGTCGTTACATCATTTTACTACATTCTTAAGAAATTGAGGTTATAACATCCTCCCCTTCTTATAGGAATTTTGCCCTCAAAGTTCAAGCAATCAAACAAACAATTTAGAGTATCTTCTCTCCATGTCCACCTTCAACTCCCATGTGGCCTCATCCTCTCCATGGTTCTTCCAAAGAACATTTACCATCTCTATTTTCTTGCATCTGAGCTCTTTCACCTTGGTATCTAGAATCTGCAAAGGTGTCTCAGGATAAGTCAGCTTCCCTTGAAGCTCCATAGGTTCAATGCACAACACATGGCTCAGATCTTGCACATATCACTTCAGGTTGGACACGTGAAACACAACATGCATCATGCTATACTGAGGGGGTAATGCCAAATGATATGCATCTTCACCAATCCATTCTAACACCTCAAACAGACACATGTATCATGGACTCAACTTTCCTCTGTTCTTAGCTATAGCTCAGAGTGATCGGATTTTCAAAAACACATGCTCTCCCACAGTGAAATGCACATCAGTCTGCTTTGCATCAGCATACGACTTCTGTCAATCGTGGGCTCTCTTCAGCCTTTGCTTGATCAAAGCAAATTTATCAGCATACACTTGGAGCGCATCTGACCACAATAGGGTCCTCTCACCCACATCATCCCAGTGAGGTGGGGACTGACATGGTCTCCCGTACAAAGCTTCATACAAAGGCATCCCAATACTGGCTTGGTAGCTGTTGTTGTAGGAAAACTCAGCTAAAGGTAAGTACTTCTCCCAAGAGCCACCCCAATCGAGCACACAAGCTCTCAATAGATCTTCTAACGTCTGGATTGTCCTTTCTGTCTGACCATCTGTCTGGGGTGATAAGTTGTACTAAACTTCAACATGGTACCAAGTTCCTCATGAACTTGCTTCCACAACTTGGAAGTAATCTTGGGATCTCTATTGGATATGATCGATCTTGGTACACCATGCAACCTCACTATCTCTCTAATATACAACTCAGATAGGTCTATAACCTCAGAAGTGGTCTTTAAGGAAAGGAAGTGTGCTGACTTGGTAAGACAATCTACTACGACCCATATCGCGTCATGACCTTTCTTGGTCCGAGGTAGACCCACCACAAAATCCATAGTGATCTGCTCCCATTTCCACTCTAGAATGTCTATCAACTTTAAAAGCCTGCCGGGTTGTTGGAGTTCAGCCTTCACCATCTGGCACGTAAGATAGCTGGCCACACATGCTGCAATGTCTTTCTTCATTCCTGACCACCAGAAAAACCTCTGCAAGTGCTTGAACAGCTTAGTAGTTCCTGGGTGTACTGTGTATTTGGATTCATGAGCCTCTTATAAGATATGTTCCTTTATTGATGAATCTGCTAGGACCCATATGCGATTCTCAATCTTGATTCCTCCGTCTACCCCCACGGATAGACGAGTCTGTGGCTACATCATTAAACCTTTCATCTTGTCTAGCTCTTCACTAGTCAACTGTGCTGCTATGATCTCACTCAACAACTCAGATTGGATCTGGATATTAGCCAAATGAACTCGATCTTCCAGCGGTTGTAGAGTCCACTCCACCAGCTCCTCCGAACTCTTCCACTGACTGGACAAAATAGATGCACACTTAAGCTATTTCCAACTCAAAGCATCTGCTATGACATTCACCTTACCAGGTTGGTATGTGATGGTGAAGTCATAATCCTTCATATACTCCATCCATCGTCACTATCATAGGTTCAGGTCTCTCTGTGTCAATAGGTATTTTAAGCTCTTATGGTCAGTGAAGATCTCGAAGGTAGCACCGTACAGGTAATGCCACCATATTTTCAAGGCATGGATAATGGCAGCTAGTTCTAGGTCATGTGTCAGATAATTCACCTCATTGGGCTTGAGCTGTCGGGAAGCATATGCAACCACATGTCGATTTTGTTCCAACACACAGCCACGTCCCATCTTGGAAGCATTAGTGAATATCATGAAACCCTCATTGCTAGAAGTTAGAGTCAACACCGGGGTGGTGGTCAGCTTCTCCTTCAACTCCTGGAAGAGAGCTTCACATATGTGAGACCACACAAACTTCACATCCTTCCGGGTTAACATGGTCAGCGGCAAAGCAATCTTTGAGAAATGCTTAATGAAGCGACAGTAGTATCCTGCCAACCCCAAGAAGCTACGAATCTCGGAGGGGTTCTTCAGTGCTAGCTAGTCTTGAACTATTGATACTTTGGCTGGATCTACGGTGATCATTCCTCCTGAGATGATGTGTCCAAGAAACATGAGTCGGTCTAACCAAAATTCACATTTCGAGAACTTTCCAAAAAACTGATGCTTTCTCAGGATATCAAGGACTCTACCCAGGTGGTCGTAGTGTTGGGTTAGGTCATCTGAGTACACTAAAATGTCATCTATGAACACAATCACAAAAGAATCAAGGAAAGGTTGGAACACACTGTTCATGAGGTTCACGAAGACACTAGGTGCATTGGATAATCCAAACGGCATGACCACAAACTCATAGTGACGATATCAGGTTTGAAAAGCCATTTTAGATATATCCTCACTCCTTACTCTCACTTGATGGTATCCCAACCTCAAATCAATCTTAGAGAAGACTCGAGCAGATTTGAGTTGGTCAAATAGGTCATCTATTCTAGGCAAAGGATACTTATTCTTAATGGTTGCCTAGTTAATCATCTAATAGTCAATACACATCTGAAGCGACCCATCCTTCTTTTTCACAAAGAGGACTAGTGCTCCCCAAGGTGATGTACTGGGCCAGATGAAGCCTTTATCCAACAACTCTTGCAACTGGGTTTTTAACTCAAGCAACTCTACAGGGGCCAATCTATAGGGTGCCTTAGATATAGGGTTAGTCCCAGGAGCTAGCTCAATAGAGAAATCTACCTCCCTCTCTGGGGGAATTCCTAGTAGATCATCTAGAAACACATCTGCATACTCCCATACCACCTCTATCTCCTCTAAGGATCGTCCCTTAACTTTAGGTATGGTAACTATGGATAGGTAGGCTCGACAACCCTTGGATAACATCGGTTCTGCTTTCAAAGCAGACACATAAAGGATGGTTGTCGCATCCTTCCTTCCTCGAATGGTGAAATGTGGATGGCCGGTCTTCCTAATAAGAATCTTCTTCTCTCTACAATCAATCTGGGCTCGGTAGGTGGAAAGACAATCCATACCGATGATCACATCAAAGTTATTCATGTCGAGAAGTATGAAGTCAGTGGGAAGCTCATGGTTTAGATACTTAACTGGCAACACAGGGGTTTTCAAAAGAGAGGTATAAATACGACCACTCGGGGTTGTGACATCTAAAACATAACCCAAATCCTTGATATCCAAACCAAGCATAGTTTCCATATTTCTCAAAATAAAAGTATTAGCAGAACCATAATCAAAAAGTGCTTTTACAGTTTTTCCCATGACTTCGAATAGGCCTACATAGTTATACCACATCAGCAGGCTATTACATGATCTATTGAACTAAAAGGAAAAACATATAAGGGTTATTACCCTCGATCAACCAATTAGCATTTTCCTGAGCTTCTTCATTATTGATGACGAACACTTTAGCTTGTCTCCTTTCTCCAGTTGGAGGTGCTGCAACTATTAGTTGTGCTGCCACAGGATGTGACCCCAAAGATCCTCTTAGTTTAGGCTGAGGGCAATTGGCGATGCAGTGTCTCTATTGTTGACAATGGTAGCAAACCCTCTTCTTGTGGCAGCACTCACCGGTATGCCATCTCCCGCAGGTGCGACATCGAGGTCGGTTGTTCTCTTGATGGGGTTTCCCTTTCCCTCCATGTCCTCCTTTGGCCTGGTGACACCCGTGACCTTTCTTGTGATTGTTCTTCTGACCTTGAGTTCCTTCAGTGAAACCCAGGTATCCTTTGGATTGATTTTGTGCAGGCATCACCGTCCTTTCCATGTACAAGGCGGTGTTGTAGGCTTCAGAGATGGTCTTTGCCTTACTAGCCATCACATGTGGCTTGATGGCAGGGTGCAGACGCTCGATGAAGTGGTCCACCCTGCTTTCCTCATCCATCATGTGTCTGAAGTGTTCCAGGATGCGGAACTTGTGACCAAAGTCCACAACCGAAGAGCTTCCTTGTGTCATGTTGGTGAACTCTCACTCCTTCTCCTTCTTGGCTGAGACAGGGATGAATCTGGCAGCGAAGATGGTCTTGAAATCGGTCCACGCCATCGGTTATTCACTTAGGTCTATTCCGGTGATATGGTTCTCCCATCATATCTTGGCTACAACTTCCAAAAGGTGAGTAGCAAATAGAACCTTCTTGTTTGGCTGTACTTCCAGCATATGAAATCCATTCTCGACTGCAAGCAGCCAAGCTTCTGCATTTTGGACCATTTCAGACTTATCTTCTCCCCAGAACTTCTCGATGTTCATCTTGATGAAGTCTAAGATGGTGGCTCCCAGTCGAGGGCAAACATGCAGTGGCCTGCCATTCTCATCTCTAGCAATGTCCCTAAGGGCTAAGGCATGGATAGCCTCAGTCAGTCGTTTCTGCTGCTCCATCCATTCCGTAGTGTGAACTACCATGGTTGGTTCTGGACCACCAGACTGGTCCTCCTTCATCTGGGAGACTTCCTCATACTCATATTGCTCCTCATAATCTTGTTTATCCTCTTGCTCAAGGTTGCCGAAGAGTATCAGGTCAGGGTTGGGGGCCTCATGAGCAGTTCCTTCAGGTCTCTTTCTCTTCTTTGAGGTTTCACCACCATGGTTCCACTTTCTTTTCTCAGAAGGCCCACTCTCTTTACAGGGAGGTCCACCACCGTTAGTGGCAACTGGGATAGCCATGGTCTTTGTACGAGCCATCTACATAAGCACACAAACAAACCTTTAGTCTATTATTTAACTAATTATACTTATGCCGAGGACATCTTAATTATGTATCTTTTATTACTTTGGTGGAGGATTCCTTAAATCTTATCAACCTTAACCATACCTCAAGAGGGTGAGGAAGAGAGAGAAAATCATAATCCTTGAAATCCTTAATAGAATTTGAGTTTAGAAGGGATTAATTAAGATGAGAGAGTCCTAAAGGTATCTTATTTCGAGTCAAATCCTAAGACATCATCCAGGCAGTCACACAATCTGGGAGTCCTCGTATTCCGACTAGCGGTGCGGAGGAAAATATTGCCAGCCCCCAGAAGTGATCCTTTTCTAGACACCTCAGTTGTAATGACCCCGCCTCCCAGTAACCCCCAAATAAGGGAGACCAGAAGGTCAGTGCCATTATCCCAATTAACATGATCAAAAGTTCAACAAATAATCAATAACAATTATCAAATTCTACCAACTATACTGAAATCTGGTATAAATTAAAACTTTTTGCATACCTTTGAAAATCTTGGGTTTCTAAACTTCTATCCATATGAGAGAATATTCTAACTAATCCTCCTTGATCGTTAATCCTCATTAAATTCCACATTTTCCACTTTACTATTTGTTCTTTTCTTTGTACCTAAAACGCCGACAAAAAAAACGTCGGTCAGCATAAAACTGGTATGTGGGGTGAAACAATAATCGTGCAACTATGATAACAATGCAATCATTCAATTATGCTTTAACAACCAAGATTACATTTCAAACCATACCACTCAATCCCTACCTATCCCCTAACTCTGTGCTATCCTTGTAGTGGACTTGTATGCTACCTCTCTTTTAGGTAGATTCTTACCCCCATGGTCTTACCTTATAGGTAACTAATACATAGGATAGTAGAGTCGCATGGAACTACCCGAAGGTAGCCCAATATCTAACTCAATGTGACTTGATGGACCTACCCCATTGGTAGCCATGTACTAAGTCATCCAATGACCTGATGGACCTACCCCATAGGTAGCCATGTACTACGTCAACTATTAAGCCACATAGGGGACCAGGATCTGAGTTGGTAGTCACATATCTTATGTGATAGTCATATCCACATTATAGTTTGCATGAATTAAATTCATCCAACAGTTAATTCCAGTCATCGATGAAAACTTCGGAAAACCTCGGAAAACTAACTCGAGATATTCATAAGCGTAACCACATACCTGTTTAGTAGATTTCTCAAGCTAATATCAATTCCAACCAAGAAAGCAATCCAAGCAATTAGTTCAACCACACAATCAAGAATCCTGAAAAACACATGTACTCTATTTACTACACACTTTATCAAGATTCTTTATATTCAACTTGAAATTGCTTCCTAAGGTTTCTGTATCCATTTTAGGGCTTCGTTTGCAATTAGGGTTTCAGTTCATTTACTATTTTAAACCCTAATTATATACAATTACTTACAAACCCTAATTTCAGATTAAAGGCACACTTAAACATTAATTAAGCCCATTATGCCTTTTTATATTAAAACTACCATATTTATTTGTTTAATCCATGACACGATCATTATGCTCTTTTATCACCAATTCATAGTTCATTATGGTATAATTCACAAATAAACTCTATATATCACAAAAAGCACTTCTTATTCACTAGAAAACTGTAATTTCATATTAAGGATATTTATCCAAAATAAGAACTTCTATACTCGAAAAATCTTTAAAATTATCATATCTCAACTTTAATCATGAAATTAATCAATTAAAGCCATTAACAGTCTCATTCACTAATATTAGGGTTTTAACGTCCATTACAGCATATTTACGCACACGAAACTGTAAATTAACTAATTACGTGCAAAGTTTATCATTTTTATTCTTAATGTACCTTTTTACAATTAACAGGTTAATATCAACCTTAATCATCCATTAAACCCTACTAAACACATTAATCATCTCAAACTAGGGTTTCTTAATCTTTAATTCATTAAAGTTGATAACTTACACTACTTTTCGAATTGCAAGAGTAACTAACTTCTATATACATTTTTATTGGATTCCTCTCATTTTTCTGATCAATATACATATATTATTTTCTACCATCGGAGTTACCAATAACAAGATATGATTTTTACATTAATTCACTTACTTGACCAATCCCTGAGTGCCACATCATCAATTTCCATGCAAAGTGGCCCGACCTCAGTTATAATTGAATGACAGTTTTACCCCCCACTTGAGTGGCTGGCTCATTAGCACGCTGATGGTAAATCGGTCTAACCTGCTAGTTCATCATCTTCCTCGCGGCACCCTAGATGTCACTGATCTGCTGCAGTTCGGGGGTCCGACTCCTTCCTCTCCGAAGTGCAAAACTTGTCGCTGAAGGTCTCCCTAGGGCCGCCACCCCCTTGCCCACCTGGGGCGCTACTTGGTTGCAGCCAGATGGAAACTTGTGCCCATCCACGCCGGATCGTCCCTATGGTCTGCCGCTGAGCGATGAGGGTGAATAACCTCAAACACAGGTTGCACCTCGATGCCTTCCATCTTGTTCTCGATCCTTAATCCTTCCCCGCGCCTGGTACTCAACCCCACTCCATCGCTCTCGTACAACACGACGTTCCTGCTTCTATTACAGGGAGATGCGTGGACGCAGCATGGGTGGCACTCCCACCTTGGCGGGGTCTCTGCACCGCACCGTCCTCTTTTAACTCGTCGCAACTTCCTTCACTCCCAACGGAGGTCCTTGGCGTCATTGGTTGTGAAGAGGAAGAAGTAGGCGACAAGGATGGAGGAGTTACTCGTTGTCAACCACGATGCTGGAGATCGGAATCCTCTAGATCGCTGTTGAGAGTGGATACTTCAAAGAGGGGCATCGAGAGGATTCCTTGAAGGCAATAATAAAGGCAGGGTTCACAGCAGCCAACCTTGTTCATCCAAACCCATGGATGAAGATGGTCCTTGCTAGGCCGATGAGGAGGGTCATGCATCCAGGATGTGTATGGGGTATGATCACAAACCATGCTTTTATAGGACTAGAGGAACGTACACGAATAAGGATGGATGGAAGCTTGTTATGGAATTCATTTCCCTTATTGCACACATGGTAAAAGAGGGTCATAAGGGAAAGTATGGGTTTTCTCCTCTTATCTTTAATTATCTTCCCATCCTTATCATGTACATGAGTTCATGCCTTAGTCCAAGGATTTTCTCTTATCAAACTATTCCTCTTATATTACTTCTTTTTCCCTTGGGATTTAAGTAATCCAAAAGTGGCAAGGAGTATTACCACTATCCATAAACTCAATTTTCTAAAATTATTTAATCTCAACACCAACGAGGAAAGAAAGAATACTCCAATATATAACCCTTTGCTTTTATTCCAAAACGCCACGAGAGGCACCACCATATGACTTCCACATAATTCTTATCATTTCAAATTTCCTTCTCATTAATAGATTTCTTTTTAATGATTCCCCTTAATCTTTTATTTCCTTTTCCTCTTTTCCTAATTTAGAATTCATATACAAACCAAATTTACTCCATTGTGGTCATCTATTTATTTCCCATAAATACATTGCTTAATATCTATTATCTTTTATCTTTCTCTATTATTTGGACTTTTCTTCTTTTCTTCTCTTTCAAATCCACTATTGGATTAACATAATAATAAGAACCACGAAATTCCTATCAAAAGGATAATTGCAAATAAATCCATCCTGTGAAGCTAAGCATACAACCTTTTCAATTAAGTACAAATTCATAAAATCATTACATTTAAATTATGAAAACATATGCAAAATTGGGGTTGTAACATCCTTCCCCTCTTGTAGGAATTTTGTCCTCAAAATTCTATCAAGCAAATAAACAATTCAGGATAAGATGTTTCCATGTCCATCATTAGACCCTATGTGACTTCACCTTATCCATGGCGATTCCCAAGAACCTTCATCATCACTTATTCTTTTCTATGAGTTCTTTCACCTTGGCATCTATAATACCTCACAGGTGACTCAGGTCATTACAGCCTCCCTTGGGGTTCACTAGGTTCATTGCTCCGCACATGGTCTGGGTACCTCACATAGTGCTCTAAATTGGATACATGAAACTCATCACACATCACATTATCCTGAGGGGTAAGGGAAACCTTAACCTTCTCCACCAAACCATGTCAAAAGAACCCATGCATCGGGAACTCAGCTCTCTTAGCTATAACTTAGAGTGGTCAGATTTTCATGTCACATATTCCCCCACAGTGAACTACATGTCAGTCTACCTTGCATCATCTTACAAATCATGTCGTCTCTGGGCTCCTTTCAGCCATTGCATGATCAAAGCGACTTCATTTGCACACACCGTGGTCCTTTCTTGACCTTAGTGAGGTCCCTTCACCAACATCATCTTAATGAAGTGGTGACCGACACAACCTCCGTTGCAGAGCTTCTTTACATCCCGATACTGGATAAGGTGGTTATCATCACATCTACTGAAGACAAAAATTGTCTCTGTGTATCACCCTGAATGAGCACACATGTTATCATTAGACACATTATTCTGGATCATACTAGCCATTAGTTAGGGTGATAAACTGTACTAACATTGAGTTCTTCATGTACCTACTTCCACCTTATGAAAGTGAACCTTTAGGTCATACTCAAGAACTTTTGAACTCGCATCCTGGTGTAGCTGAACTATTTCTCTCATATGTAGTTCAACCGAATCTGTCCCTTGACAATACTCTTTATCATATCATCTAGGTAAGGTGATCTACCATAACCAATATTGCATCTTGACCTTCCTTTGTTTAGGGGAGACTTAGCACAACATCCATAGTGGTGAACTCCCATTCCCTCTCAGGGACCCTTTTATCCTCTATATTGATAAACTGGGTTACTGGTGTTCGCCTGTCACCTCTTGGCTTGCAAAATAACATACCACATGCAACTTTATCTTAGGCATCCGAAGTACTACTGTCACTTACTATCTTTGTAGTACCAAGGTATATCATGATCTCCTACATGTCATGATTCCTCAAGATAGATTCCTTAGAAATCCTAAACCACTCTAGTGGGGGTTTCATCTCCTTCCTTTTCAAAGAAGTGCATCTGAGGTTCTACAACCATCCTTCTACCGCATCAAGGACTAGGCTGGCTAACCAAACAACCATTAACTTGATCCATTGATACATCTGAATGTTAGCCAAAATTATCTCTTTTTCCACTCAAGGTTTAGCCTAGCAACCTCAACCTCTTCTAGCCTCTAGTTAAACTAGACAGCTATATCTCAACCAGAGCATCCATTACCACTTCACATCCTTAGGTATTAGGTAATGTTGAAGACATACACTTCCATGTGTTCCACTTATCATCTCGTCTCAAACTCTAAGTCTATATTCATCAAGAACACTCTCTTATCTCATCATCATGGTGATCAAACTCAACCTGGTATAACTTGCAAGTTCCACATAGCTCATGATAAAAAATTCTCAAAAGATGACTACCTCATTTCTCTTAATGTTTGTAAATTGTCTAGGTATTAAACACTCCACCAGGGTATGTTACCTTCTTTTTCCTCCTACCTCATGGCAATGTTCCAACTCACATCACCTTTTATCCTTAGTGTATGGAATGTGTATTTTCCTATCTCTCACTCCCATAACAAGAGGAAATAGGCATTTGGCTGCAGTCCAAATACAGAGTTCTTCCTGTTCCAAGAGTAGAGATGGTACATCCCACCTTGTTTGTACACCTTTATATCTAAGTTGAAACATGCCACCTATGTCTCTACATCACAAACATCTTGATATCAAAGTTACTTCCATGGAAAATTGGTCTCGAATCTACTTGGGTCCACACACAATCTTTGGTCATCTCCTCTAGGTCTATAGGGTGCCGACACTTTTGGGGTCATCCCTCTTCCCTCATGCATCTAGAGAGTGCCCTACTCATCTACCATTTGGGTCCCATGAGTTCATGAAGGTGATCAATCTCCTAACCCATGGCCCCCAGACAATGATAGTTGTTACCTCTCGACCCTATGGTCATGTGCAACTAGGGAATTAGGTAACTCCTACTTCCATCGGTCTTATCCCTACGTGACCCTAAGTTTGACTTAGGATTCTAACATAGTACATGTTCAACTTAGAACCGTACCCAAGCCTTCATCATCTCTTTCTCTGCATTCATGGGCCAACTTCCATTCTTTCCTAGGGGTCATGGTGACATGCCCACCTTGGTCAGGCCCCCATTCCGGTTACCTCCATGGTAACACATCCATATGCACTTAGAGATAATTATCTATGGGTCTAAAGGTTTATTCTCATACCATGTACTTTTCACTTAGCTTCTCAAGATCCTATGAGACCTCTTTAGGTCTCCACAAACCCACAAACCAATACACACCTTACCAAAGGGTTCCTCTCCCAGGATGGGAGGAAACGAAAACAAGGTCACAACCATCCCTAGGGTTTATATTGACATGAGCATGCTTAACCCAACAACTACTAAGGCGCAAGCATACCACCTACTAAACCATGCTAGGTCATACGTGTTCTAACACTCAACATTGGATCAAGATCATACCTTCCCAGGTCATCACTTAGTTGTGGGTGTTCATCAAACATACCTTAAACTCAAGGAATTTCCCTTTTCTCTAACCATGAGAAGTACCATGCTCGTATCCATAGAAACTCAAATCTCATCATGAGCATTAGGTACACAACTTCCCCTCATAGGCCTAGGTTTGCTTTCTGGGTGTCCAACTGCATGCTCAACCTCGTAACTACGCATCAAGCATGTATAAGGCATGACATGCACTTCCTGTCATCCTTCTGTTCGAGCAACACTTCAGAGTTGAGTCCTCCTCAAGGACAATCAACAAGGTACCATGCCTCACAATCGGTTACTAAACCTCTCCAAGTCTAAGGAACTCTTCTTCTCATCTATACCATAGGTACAGAGGTACCAGTAGACTCATCCTCTCCCCATGAAGATGGATCAAGCTCACATGCATACCCCTATGTGTGTGAAGCCCATGTTCAAACTCATGTTTGCTCAAGGTTAACCCTAGCCCTTTATGCTTATCTCATCAGCTATCCAACATACTCCCTTATCCAGGGTTTCAACCTACTGCTCGTACTACATACGTATATTGGTTGCCTACTATGCCATGCTCATATAAGCTCATGGGGTTTCTATAGGTCCATCTCTGATCTCATCAATGAAGGAGCTATCCTTCACCCTAACATGCACGACCCTTCCCAGGGTTGAGTCACCAAAGGTACTCGGTCATCCAACCTCTCATTGCTCATAATGCATCTAAGGCATGTCTATCCAAATGTCTGGTCTACCATGACATCTAACTCATCATGCCATCTCTCTCTCTAACCTTCACTTAGGGTTAGGGTTAGCATCATCCTTAAAGGATGTGCCAGGTTTCTACTTGTAATGGAGATCTCTATCTCCAAGACTAACTTTCTTTCCTTATCCTCCTGACAAGAAGGTCTAGCCTCAGGTCTCTCCCGAGGGAATGACAACTTACAACCTAAGCATGTATCTATTCTTTTACACTTAATCTATTAAGCTTATGTCCATGACATCTTATTTACATGCTTTTTATTAATTTGGTGGAGGATTCCTTCAACCTTACCAACCTTACTCATACCTCAAGAGGGTCAGGAGAAGAGAGAAAACCCTAATCCTTAAGGTCCTTAACATAATTTGAGTTGAGAAGGGATGAACAAGATGAGAGAGTCCTAAAGGTATCTTATTTCGAATCATACCCTAAGACTTTGTCCAGGAAGTCACACGGATCCAGGAGTCCTCGTATTCTGACTAGCGGTGCGAAGGAAAATATTTCCAGCCCCCGGTCGTGATCCTTTTCAAGACACCTCTATCTTTCGAATAATCCTCAAATAACTCCCTTGGGTTCTACAGAATTTGTAAAATTTAATAACTATTAAAGGTTAAATGAGGAACCTACGCTCTGATACCAAATGTAATGACCCCGCCTCCCGGTAACCCCCAATTAAGGGAGACCAGAAGGTCAGAGCCATTATCCCAATTAACAGGATCAAAGGTTCGATAGATAATCAATAACAATTATCAAATTCTACCAACTATACTGAAATCTGGTATAAATTAAAACTTTTTGCATGCCTTTGAAAAACTTGGGTTTCTAAACTTCTATCCATATGAGAGAATATTCTAACTAATCCTCCTTGATCGTTAATCCTCATTAAATTCCACATATGCCACTTTACTGTTTGTTCTTTTCTTTCTACCTAAAATGCCGACAAACAAAACGTCGGTCAGCATAAAACTGGTATGTGGGGTGAAACAATAATCGTGCAACTATTATAACAATGTAATCATTCAATTATGCTTTAACAACCAAGATTACATTTTAAACCATACCACTCAATCCCTACCTATCCCCTAACTCTGTGCTATCCTTGTAGTGGACTTGTATGCTACCTCTCTTTTAGGTAGATTCTTACCCCCATGGTCTTACCTTATAGGTAACCAATACATAGGGTAGTAGAGTCACATGGAACTACCCGAAGGTATCCCAATATCTAACTCAATGTGACTTGATGGACCTACCCCATTGGTAGCCATGTACTAAGTCATCCAATGACCTGATGGACCTACCCCATAGGTAGCCATGTACTAGGTCAACTATTAAGCCACAGAGGGGATCGAGATCTGAGTTGGTAGTCACATATCTTATGTGATAGTCATATCCACATTATAGTTTGCATGAATTAAATTCATCCAGCAATTAATTCCAGTCATCGATGAAAACTTCAGAAAACCTCGAAAAACTAACTCGAGATATTCATAAGCGTAACCACATACCTGTTCAGTAGATTTCTCAAGATAATATCAATTCCAACCAAGAAAGCAATCCAAGCAAGTAGTTCAACCACACAATCAAGAATCCTGAAAAACACATGTACTCTATTTACTACACACTTTATCAAGATTCTTTCTATTCAACTTGAAATTGCTTCCTAAGGTTTCTATATCCATTTTAGGGCTTCGTTCGCAATTAGGTTTTCACTTCATTTACTATTTTAAACCCTAATTCTATACAATTACTTACAAACCCGAATTTCAGATTAAAGGCACACTTAAACATTAATTAAGCCCATTATGCCTTTTTATATTAAAACTATCATATTTATCCGTTTAATCCATGACACGATCATTATGCTCTTTTATCACCAATTCATAGTTCATTATGGTATAATTCACAAATGAACTCTATATATCACTAAAACCACTTTTTATTCACTAGAAAACTGTAATTTCATATTAAGGATATTTTCCACAAATAAGAACTTCTATACTCGAAAAATCTTTAAAATTATCATATCTCAACTTTAATCATGAATTTAATCAAATAAAGCCATTAACAGTCTCATTCACTAATATTAGGGTTTTAAGGTCCATTACAGCATATTTACGGACATGAAACTGTAAATTAACTAATTACGTGCAAAGTTTATCCTTTTTATTCTTAATGTACCTTTTTACAATTAACAGGTTAATATCAACCTTAATCATCCAATAAACCCTACTAAACACATTAATCATCTCAAACTAAGGTTTCTTAATCTTTAATTCATTAAAGTTGATAACTTACACTACTTTTCGAATTGCAAGAGTACCTAGCTTCTATATACATTTTTATTGGATTCCTCTCATTTTTCTGATCAATATACATATATTATTTTCTACCATCGGAGTTACCAATAACAAGATATGATTTTTACATTAATTCACTTACTTGACCAATCCCTGAGTGCCACGTCATCAATGTCCATGCAAAGTGGCCCGACCTCAGTTATAATTGAATGACGGTTTTACCCCCACTTGAGTGACTGGCTCATTAGCACACGGAGGGTAAATCGGTCCAACCTGCTAGTTCATCATCTTCCTCGCGGCACCCAAGCTGTCGCCGATCTGTTGTAGTTCGGGGGTCCGTCTCCTTCCTCTCCGAAGTGTAAAACTCGTCGCCGAAGTTCTCCCTAGGGTCGTCGCCCCCTTGTGCACCTGGGGTGCTACTTGGTTGCAACCAGACAGAAACTTGCGCCCATCCACGCTATATCGTCCCTATGGTCTGCCGCTGAGTGGTGAGGGTGAATTACCTCAAACACATGTTGCATCTCGATGCCTTCCGTCTTGTTCTTGACCCTTAATCCTTCCCCGTGACTGGTACTCAACCCCACTCCATCGCTCCCATACAACGCAATGTTCCTGCTTCTATCACAGGGAGATGTGTGGACGCATCATGGGTGGCGCTCCCACCCCGGCGGGGTCTCTGCACCGCACCGTCCTTTTTTAACTCGTCGCAACTTCCTTCACTCCCAACGGAGGTCCTTGGCGTCATTGGTTGTGAGGAGGAAGAAGAAGGCGACAAGGATGGAGGAGTTACTCGTTGTCAACCATGAAGCTGGATATCAGAATCCTCTAGATCGCTGTCGAGAGTGGATACTTCAAAGAGGGGCATCGAGTGAATTCCTTGAAGGCAATAATAAAGGCAGGGTTCACATCAGCCAACCTTGTTCATCTGAACCCATGGATGAAGATGGTCCTTGCTAGGCCGATGAGGAGGATCACACATCCAGGATGTGGAGGGGGTATGATCACAAACCATCCTTTTATAGGACTAGAGGAACGTAGATGAATAAGGATGGATGGAAGCTTGTTATGGAATTCGTTTCCCTTATTGCACACATGGTAAGAGAGGGTCTTAAGGGAAAGTATGGGTTTTCTCCTCTTATCTTTAATTATCTTCCCATCCTTATCATGTACATGAGTTCATGCCTTAGTCCAAGGATTTTCTCTTATCAAACTATTCCTCTTATATTACTTCTTTTTCCCTTGGCGTTTAAGTAATCCAAAAGTGGCAAGGAGTATTACCACTATCCATAAACTCAATTTTCTAACATTATTTAATCTCAACACCAACGAGGAAAGAAAGAATACTCCAATATATAACCCTTTGCTTTTATTCCAAAAGGCCACGAGAGGCACCACCATATGACTTCCACATAATTATTATCATTTCAAATTTCCTTCTCATTAATAGATTTCTTTTTAATGATTCCCCTTAATCTTTTATTTCCTTTTCCTCTTTTCCTAATTTAGAATTCATATACAAACCAAATTTACTCCATTGTGGTCATCTATTTATTTCTCAGAAATACATTGCTTAATATCTATTATCTTTTATCTTTCTCTATTATTTGGACTTTTCTTCTTTTCTTCTCTTTCAAATCCACTATTGGATTAACATAATAATAAGAACCACGAAATTCCTATCAAAAGGATAATTGCAAATAAATCCATCATGTGAAGCTAAGCATACAACCTTTTCAATTAAGTACAAATTCATAAAATCATTACATTTAAATTATGAAAACATATGCAAAATTGGGGTTGTAACATCCTTCCCCTCTTATAGGAATTTTGTCCTCAAAATTCAATCAAGCAAATAAACAATTCAGGATAAGATGTTTCCATGTCCATCATTGGAACCTATGTGGCTTCATCTTATCCATGGGGATTCCCAAGAACCTTCATCATCACTTGTTCTTTTCTATGAGTTCTTTCACCTTGGCATCTATAATACCTCACAGGTGACTCAGGTCATTACAGCCTCCCTTGGGGCTCACTAGGTTCATTGCTCCACACATGGTCTGGGTTCCTCACATAGTGCTCTAAATTGGATACATGAAACTCATCACACATCACATTATCCTGAGGGGTAAGGGCAACCTTAACCTTATCCACCAAACCATGTCAAAAGAACCCATGCATCGGGAACTCAGCTCTCTTAGCTATAACTTAGAGGGGTCAGATTTTCATGTCACATATTCCTCCACAGTGAACTGCATGTCAGTCTACCTTGCATCATATTACAAATCATGTCGTCTCTGGGCTCCTTTCAGCCATTGCATGATCAAAGCGACTTCATTTGCACACACTGTGGTCCTTTCTTGACCTTAGCAAGGTCCCTTCACCAACATCATCTTAATGAAGTGGTGACCGACACAACCTCCGTTGCAGAGCTTCTTTACATCCCGATATTGGATAAGGTGGTTATCATCACATCTAATGAAGACAAGAATTGTCTCTGTGTATCACCCTGAACAAGCACACATGCTCTCATTAGACCCATTATTCTGGATCATACTAGCCATTAGCTAGGGTGATAAACTGTACTAACATTGAGTTCTTCATGTACCTACTTCCACCTTATGAAAGTGAACGTTTAGGTCATACTCAAGAACTTTTGAACTCGCATCCTGGTGTAGCTGAACTATTTCTCTCATATGTAGTTCAACCGAATCTGTCCCTTGACAATACTCTTTATCATATCATCTAGGTAAGGTGATCTACCATAACCAATATTGCATCTTGACCTTCCTTTGTTTAGGGGAGACTTACCACAACATCCATAGTGGTGAACTCCCATTCCCTTTTAGGGACCCTTTTCTCCTCTATATTGATAAACTGGGTTATTGGTGTTCGCCCGTCACCTCTTGGCTTGCAAGATAACATACCACATGCAACTTTATCTTAGGCATCCGAAGTACTACTGTCACTTACTATCTTTGTAGTACCAAGGTGTATCATGATCTCCTGCATGTCATAATTCCTCAAGATAGATTCCTTAGAAATCCTAAACCACTCTAGTCGGGGTTTCATCTCCTTCCTTTTCAAAGAAGTGCATCTGAGGTTCTACAACCATCCTTCTACCGCATCAAGGACTAGGCTGGCTAACCAAACAACCATTAACTTGATCCATTGATACATCTGAATGTTAGCCAAAATTATCTCTTTTTCCACTCAAGTTTTAGCCTAGCAACCTCAACCTCTTCTAGCCTCTAGTTAAACTAGACAGCTATATCTCAACCAGAGCATCCATTACCACTTCACATCCTTAGGTATTAGGTAATGTTGAAGACATACACTTCCATGTGTTCCACTTATCATCTCGTCTCAAACTCTAAGTCTATATTCATCAAGAACACTCTCTTATCTCATAATCATTGTGATCAAACTCAACCTGGTATAACTTGCAAGTTCCACATAGCTCATGATAAAACATTCTCAAAAGATGACTACCTCATTTCTCTTAATGTTTGTAAACCGTCCATGTATTAAACACTCCACCAGGGTATGTTACCTTCTTTGTCCTCCTACCTCATGGCAATGTTACAACTCACATCACCTTTTATCCTTAGTGTATGGAATGTGTATTTTCCTATCTCTCACTCCCATAACAAGAGGAAATAGGCATTTGGCTGCAGTCCAAATACAGAGTTCGTCCTGTTCCAAGAATAGAGATGGTACATCCCACCTTGTCAGTACACCTTTATATCTAAGTTGAAACGTGCCACCTATGTCTCTACATCACAAACATCTTGATATCAAAGTTACTTCCATGGAAAATTGGTCTCGAATCTACTTGGGTCCACACACAATCCTTGGTCATCTCCTCTAGGTCTATAGGGTGCCGACACTTTTGGGGTCATCCCTCTTCCCTCATGCATCCAGAGAGTGCCCTACTCATCTGCCCTTTGGGTCCCATGAGTTCATGAAGGTGATCAATCTCCTAACCCATGGCCCCCAGACAATGATAGTTGTTACCTCTTGACCCTATGGTCATGTGCAACTTGGGAATTAGGTAACTCCTACTTCCATCGGTCTTATCCCTACCTGACCCTAGGATAGACTTAGGATTCTAACATAGTACATGTTCAACTTAGAACAGTACCCAAGCCTTCATCATCTCTTTCTCTGCATTCATGGGCCAACTTCCATTCTTTCCTAGGGGTCATGGTGACATGCCCACCTTGGTCAGGCCCCCATACCAGTTACCTCCATGGTAACACATCCATATGCACTTAGAGATGGTTATCTATGGGTCTAAAGGTTTATTCTCATACCATGTAGTTTTCACTTAGCTTCTCAAGATCCTATGAGACCTCTTTAGGTCTCCACAAACCCACAAACCGGTACACACCTTACCAAAGGGTTCCTCTCCCAGGATGGGAGGAAACGACAACAAGGTCACAACCATCCATGGGGTTTATATTGATATGAGCATGCTTAACCCAACAACTACTAAGGCGCAAGCATACCACCTACTAAACCATGCTAGGTCATACGTGTTCTCACACTCAACATTGGATCAAGATCATACCTCCCCATGTCATCACTTAGTTGTGGGAGTTCATCAAACATACCTTAAACTCAAGGGGTTTCCCTTTTCTCTAACCATGAGAAGTACCATGCTCGTATCCATAGAAACTCAAATCTCATCATGAGCATTAGGTACACAACTTCCCCTCATAGGCCTAGGTTTGCTTTCTGGGTGTCGAACTGCATGCTCAACCTCGTAACCACACATCAAGCATGTATAAGGCATGACATGCACTTCCTGTCATCCTTCTGTTCAAGCAACACTTCAGAGTTGAGTCCTCCTCAAGGACAATCAACAAGGTACCAGGCCTCACAATTGGTTACTAAACCTCTCCAAGTCTAAGGAACTCTTCGTCTCATCTATACCATAGGTACAGAGGTACCAGTAGACTCATCCTCTCCCCATGAAGATGGATCAAGCTCACATGCATACCCCTATGTGTGTGAATCCCATGTTCAAACTCATGTTTGCTCAAGGTTAACCCTAGCCCTTTATGCTTATCTCATCCGCTATCCAACATACTGCCTTAGCCAGGGTTTCAACTGACTACTCATACTACAAATGTATACTGGTTGCCTACTATGCCATTCTCATATAAGCTCATGGGGTTTCTATAGGTCCATCTCTGATCTCATCAATGAAGGCGCTATCCTTCACCCTAACATGCACGACCCTTCCCAGGGTTGAGTCGCCAAAGGTACTCGGTCATCCAACCTCTCATGGCTCATAATGCATCTAAGGCATGTCTATCCAAATGCCTGGTCTACCATGACATCTAACTCATCATGCCATCTCTCTCTCTAACCTTCACTTAGGGTTAGGGTAAGCATCATCCTTAAAGTATGTGCCAGGTTTCTACTTGTAATGGAGATCTATGTCTCCAAGACTAACTTTCTTTCCTTATCCGCATGACAAGAAGGTCTAGCCTTAGGTCTCTCCCGAGGGCATGACAACTTACGAGCTAAGCATGTATCTATTCTTTTACACTTAATCTATTAATCTTATGTCCATGACATCTTATTTACATGCTTTTTATTAATTTGGTGGAGGATTCCTTAAACCTTACCAACCTTACCCATACCTCAAGAGGGTGAGGAGAAGAGAGAAAACTCTAATCCTTAAGGTCCTTAACAAAATTTGAGTTGAGAAGGGATGAACAAGATGAGAGAGTCCTAAAGGTATCTTATTTCGAATCATACCCTAAGACTTTTTCCAGGCAGTCACACGGATCCAGGAGTCCTTGTATTCTGACTAGCGGTGCGGAGAAAAATATTTCCAGCCCCCAGTCGTGATCCTTTTCAAGATACCTCCGTCTTTCAAATAATCCTCAAATAACTCCCTTGGGTTCTACAGAATTTGTAAAATTTAATAACTATTAAAGGTTAAATGAGGAACCTACGCTCTGATACCAAATGTAATGACCCCGCATCCCGGTAACCCCCAATTAAGGGAGACCAAAAGTTCAGAGCCATTATCCCAATTAACAGGATCAAAGGTTCGATAGATAATCAATAACAATTATCAAATTCTACCAACTATACTAAAATCTGGAATAAATTAAAACTTTTTGCATACCTTTGAAAAACTTGTGTTTCTAAACTTCTATCCATATGAGAGAATATTCTTACTAATCCTCCTGGATTGTTAATCCTCACTAAATTCCACATATGCCACTTTACTGTTTGTTCTTTTCTTTCTACCTAAAACGCCGACAAACAAAACGTCGGTCAGCATAAAACTGGTATGTGGGGTGAAACAATAATCGTACAACTATGATAACAATGTAATCATTCAATTATGCTTTAACAACCAAGATTACATTTTAAACCATACCACTCAATCCCTACCTATCCCCTAACTTTGTGCTATCCCTGCAGTGGACGTGTATGCTACCTCTCTTTTAGGTAGATTCTTACCCCCATGGTCCTACCTTATAGGTAACCAATACATAGGGTAATAGAGTCACATGGCACTACCCGAAGGTACCCCAATATCTAACTCAATGTGACTTGATGGACCTACCCCATTGGTAGCCATGTACTAAGTCATCCAATGACCTAATGGACCAACCCCATAGGTAGCCATGTACTAGGTCAACTATTAAGCCACAGAGGGGGCCGGGATCTGAGCTGGTAGGCACGTATCTTATGTGATAGTCATATCCACATTATAGTTTGCATGAATTAAATTCATCCAACAGTTAATTCTAGTCATCGATGAAAACTTCGGAAAACCTCAAAAAACTAACTCGAGATATTGATAAGCATAACCACATACATGTTCAGTAGATTTCTCAAGCTAATATCAATTCCAACCAAGAAAGCAATCCAAGCAAGTAGTTCAACCACACAATCAAGAATCCTGAAAAACACATGTACTCTATTTACTACACACTTTATCAAGATTCTTTCTATTCAACTTGAAATTTCTTCCTAAGGTTTTTGTATCCATTTTAGGGCTTCGTTTGCAATTAGGGTTTCACTTCATTTACTATTTTAAACCCTAATTCTATACAATTACTTACAAACCCTTATTTCAGATTAAAATCACACATAAACATTAATTAATCCCATTATGCCTTTTTATATGAAAACTACCATATTTATCCTTTTAATCCATGACACGATCATTATGCTCTTTTATCACCAATTCATAGTTCATTATGGTCTAATTCACAAATGAACTCTATATATCACTAAAACCACTTTTTATTCACTAGAAAACTCTAATTTCATATTAAGGATATTTATCCACAAATAAGTACTTCTATACTCGAAAAAGCTTTAAAATGATCATATCTCAACTTTAATCATGAAATTGATCAATTAAAGCCATTAACAGTCTCATTCTCTAATATTAGGGTTTTAAGGTCCATTACAGCATATTTACGCACATGAAACTCTAAATTAACTAATTACATGCGAAATTTATCCTTTTTGTTCTTAATGTACCTTTTTACAATTTACAGGTTAATATCAGCTTTAATCATCCATTAAACCCTACTAAACACATTAATCATCTCAAACTTGGGTTTCTTAATCTTTAATCCATAAAAGTTGATAACTTACAATACTTTTCAAATTGCAAGAGTAACTAGCTTCTATATACATTTTTATTGTATTCCTCACCTTTTTCTGAGCAATATACATGTATTATTTGCTACCATCAGAGTTACCAATAACAAGATATGATATTTACATTAATACACTTACTTGACCAATCCCTGAGTGCCACGTCATCAGTTTCCATGCAAAGTGGCCCGACCTCAGTTATAATTGAATGACGGTTTTACCCCCCACTTGAGTGCTGGCTCATTAGCATGCGGATGGTAAATCGGTCCAACCTGCTAGTTCATCATCTTCCTCGTGGCACCCTAGCAGCTACCGATCTGCTGCAGTTCGGGGGTTCGTCTCCTTCCTCTCTGAAGTGTAAAACTCATCGCCGAAGGTCTCCCTAGGGCCACCGCCCCCTTGCGCACCTGGGGTGCTACTTGGTTGCAGCCAGACGGAAACTTGTGCCCATCCACACTGGATTGTCCCTATGGTCTGCCGCTGAGCGATGAGGGTGACTAACCTCAAACACAGGTTGCACCTCGATGCCTTCCGTCCTGTTCTCGACCCTTAATCCTTCCCCCCGCCTGGTACTCAACCCCACTCCATCACTCCCGTACAACGTGACGTTCCTTCTTCTATCACAAGGATATGCGTGGACGCAGCATGGGTGGCGCTCCCACCCCGGTGGGGTCTCTGCACCGCACCGTCCTCTTTTAACTCGTCGTAGCTTCCTTCACTCCCAACGGAAGTCCTTGGTGTCATTGGTTGTGAGGAGTAAGAAGAAGGCGACAATGACGAAGGAGTTACTCATTGTCAACCACGAAGCTGGAGATCAGAATCCTCTAGATCGTTGTCGAGAGTGGATACTTCAAAGAGGGGCATCGAGAGGATTCCTTGAAGGCAATAATAAAGGCAGGGTTCACAGCAGCCAACCTTGTTCATCTGAACCCATGGATGAAGATGGTCCTTGCTAGGTGGATGAGGAGGGGCATGCATCCAGGATGTGGAGGGGGTATGATCACAGACCGTCCTTTTATAGGAATAGAGGAACATATACGAATAAGGATGTATGGAAGCTTGTTATGGAATTCGTTTCCCTTATTGCACACATGGTAAGAGAGGGTCTTAAGGGAAAGTATGGGTTTTCTCCTCTTATCTTTAATTATCTTCCCATCCTTATCATGTACACGAGTTCATGCCTTAGTCCAAGGATTTTCTCTTATCAAACTATTCCTCTAATATTACTTCTTTTTCACTTGGGGTTTAAGTAATCCAAAAGTGGCAAGGAGTATTACCACTATCCATATACTCAATTTTCTAAAATTATTTAATCTCAACACCAACGAGGAAAGAAAGAATACTCCAATATATAACCCTTTGCTTTTATTCCAAAAGGTCACGAGAGGAACCACCATATGACTTCCACATAATTCTTATCATTTCAAATTTCCTTCTCATTAATATATTTCTTTTTAATGATTCCCCTTTATCTTTTATTTCCTTTTCCTCTTTTCCTAATTTAGAATTCATATACAAACGAAATTTACTCCATTGTGGTCATCTATTTATTTCTCATAAATACATTGCTTAATATCTATTATCTTTTATCTTTCTCTATTATTTGGACTTTTTTTCTTTTCTTCTCTTTCAAATCCACTATTGGATTAACATAATAATAAGAACCACGAAATTCCTATCAAAAAGATTATTGCAAATAAATCCATCCTTTGAAGCTAAGCATACAACCTTTTCAATTAAGTACAAATTCATAAAATCATTACATTTAAATTATGAAAACATATGCAAAATTGGGGTTGTAACATCCTTCACCTCTTATAGGAATTTTGTCCTCAAAAGTCCATCAAGTAAATAAACAATTCAGGATAAGATGTTTCCATGTCCATCATTGACCCCAATGTGGCTTCATCTTATCCATGGCGCTTCCCAAGAACCTTCATCATCACTTATTCTTTTCTCTGATTTCTTTCACCTTGGCATCTATAATACCTCATAGGTGACTCAGGTCATTACAGCCTCCCTTGGGGCACACTAGGTTCATTGCTCCGCACATGGTCTGGGTACCTCACATAGTGCTCTAAATTGGATACATGAAACTCATCACACATCACATTATCCTAAGGGGTAAGGGAAACCTTAACCTTCTCCACCAAACCATGTCAAAAGAACCCATGCAGCGAGAACTCAGCTCTCTTAGCTATAACTTAGAGGGGTCGGATTTTCATGTCACATATTCCCCCACAGTGAACTGCATGTCAGTCTACCTTGCATCATCTTAAAACTCATGTCGCCTCTGGGCTCCTTTCAGCCATTGCATGATCAAAGAGACTTCATATGCACACATTGTGGTCCTTTCTTGACCTTAGCGAGGTCCCTTCACCAACATCATCTTAATTAAGTGGTGACTGACACAACCTCCGTTGCAGAGCTTCTTTACATCCCGATAATGGCTAAGGTGGTTATCATCACATCTACTGAAGACAAGAATTGTCTCTGTGTATCACCCTGAACGAGCACACATGTTCTCATTAGACCCATTAGTCTAGATCATACTAACCATTAGCTAGGGTGATAAACTGTACTAACATCGAGTTCTTCATGTACCTACTTCCACCTTATGAAAGTGAACCTTTAGGTCATACTCAAGAACTTTTGAACTCACATCATGGTGTAGCTGAACTATTTCTCTCATATGTAGTTCAACCGAATCTGTCCCTTGACAGTACTCTTTATCATATCATCTAGGTAAGGTGATCTACCATAACCAATATTGCATCTTGACCTTCCTTTGTTTAGGGGAGACTTACCACAACATCCATAGTGGTGAACTCCCATTCCCTCTCGGGGACCCTTTTATCCTCTATATTGACAAACTTGGTTACTGGTGTTTGCTTGTCACCTCTTGTCTTGCATGATAACATACCACATGCAACTTTATCTTAGGCATCCGAAGTACTACTATCACTTACTGTCTTTGTAGTACCAAGGTGTATCATGATCTCCTACATGTCATGATTCCTCAAGATAGATTCCTTAGAAATCCTAAACCACTCTAGTCAGGGTTTCATCTCCTTCCTTTTCAAAGAAGTGCATCTGAGGTTCTACAACGATCCTTCTACCGCATCAAGGACTAGGTTGGCTAACCAAACAACCATTAACTTGATCCATTAATACATCTGAATGTTAGCCAAAATTATCTCTTTTTCCACTTAAGGTTTAGCCTAGGAACCTCAACCTCTTCTAGCCTCTAGTTAAACTAGACAGGTATATCTCAACCAGAACATCCATTACCACTTCACATCCTTAGGTATTAGGTAATGTTGAAGACATACACTTCCATGTGTTCCACTTATCATCTCGTATCAAACTCTAAGTCTATATTCATCAAGAACACTCTCTTATCTCATCATCATGGTGATCAAACTCAACCTGGTATAACTTTCAAGTTCCACATAGCTCACGATAAAACATTCTCAAAAGATGACTACCTCATTTCTCTTAATGTTTGTAAACCGTCCAGGTATTAAACACTCCACCAGGGTATGTTACCTTCTTTGTCCTCCTACCTCATGGCAACGTTCCAACTCACATCACCTTTTATCGTTAGTGTATGGCATGTGTATTGTCCTATCTCTCACTCCCATAACAAGAGGAAATAGGCATTTGGTTGCAGTCCAAATACATAGTTCTTCCTATTCAAGAGCAGAGATGGTGCATCCCACCTTGTCAGTACAACTTTATATCTAAGTTTAAACGTGCCACCTATGTCTCTACATCACAAACATCTTGATATCAAAGTTACTTGCATGGAAAACTGGTCTCAAATCTACTTGGGTCCACACACAATCCTTGGTCATCTCCTCTAGGTCTATAGGGTGCCGACACTTTTGGGGTCATCCCTCTTCCCTCATGCATCCAGAGAGTGTCCTACTCATCTTCCCTTTGGGTCCCATGAGTTCATGAAGGTGATCAATCTCCTAACCCATGGCCCCCAGACAATGATAGTTGTTACCTCTCGACCCTATGGTCGTGTGCAACTAGGGAATTAGGTAACTCCTACTTCCATAGGTCTTATCCCTACCTGACCCTAGGATAGACTTAGGATTCTAACATAGTACATGTTCAACTTAGAACCGTACCCAAGCCTTCATCATCTCTTTCTCTGCATTCATGGGCCAACTTCCATTCTTTCCTAGGGATCATGGTGACATGCCCACCTTGGTCAGGCCCTTATACCGGTTACCTCCATGGTAACACATCCATATGCACTTAGAGATGGTTATCTATGGGTCTAAGGGTTAATTCTCATACCATGTACTTTTCACTTATCTTCTCAAGATCCTATGAGACCTCTTTAGGTCTCCACAAACCCACAAACCGGTACACACCTTACCAAAGGGTTCCTCTCCTAGGATGGAGGAAACTACAACAAGGTCACAACCATCCCTGGGGTTTATATTGATATGAGCATGCTTAACCCAACAACTACTAAGGCGCAAGCATACCACATACTAAACCATGATAGGTCATACGTGTTCTCACCCTCAATATTGCATCAAGATCATACCTTCCCATGTCATCACTTAGCTATGGGGGTTCATCAAACATACCATAAACTCAAGGGGTTTCCCTTTTCTCTTACCATGAGAAGTACCATGCTCATATCCATAGAAACTCAAATCTCATCATGAGCATTAGGTACACAACTTCCCCTCATAGGCCTAGGTTTGCTTTCTGGGTGTCCAACTGCATGATCAACCTCTTAACCATGCATCAAGCATGTATAAGGCATGACATGCACTTACTGTCATCCTTCTATTCAAGCAACACTTTACAGTTGAGTCCTACTCAAGGACAATCAACAAGGTACCAGGCCTCACAATCGATTACTAAACCTCTCCAAGTCTAAGGAACTCTTCTTCTCATCTATACGATAGGTACAGAGGTACCAGTAGACTCATCCTCTCCCCATGAAGATGGATCAAGCTCACATGCATACCCCTATGTGTGTGAAGCCCATGTTCAAACTCATGTTTGCTCAAGGTTAACCCTAGCCCTTTATGCTTATCTCATCAGCTATCCAACATACTCCCTTAGCTACGGTTTCAACCTGCTACTCATACTACAGACGTATACTGGTTGCCTACTATGCCATGCTCATATAAGCTCATGGGGTTTCTATAGGTCCTTCTCTAATCTCATCAATGAAGGACCTATCCTTCACCCTAACATGCACGACCCTTCCCAGGGTTGAGTCGCCAAAGGCATGAAACTCTAAATTAACTAATTACGTGCAAAGTTTATCCGTTTTATTCTTAATGTACCTTTTTACAATTAACTGGTTAATATCAACTTTAATCATCCATGAAACCCTTCTAAACACATTAATCATCTCAAACTAGGGTTTCTTAATCCTTAATTCATTAAAGTTGATAACTTACACTACTTTTCGAATTGCAAGAGTAACTAGCTTCTATATACATTTTTATTGGATTCCTCTCATTTTTCTGAGCAATATACATATATTGTTTGCTACCATCAGAGTTACCAATAACAAGATATGATTTTTACATTAATTCACTTACTTGACCAATCCCTGAGTGCCACGTCATCAGTTTCCATGCAAAGTGGCCCGACCTCAGTTATAATTGAATGACAGATTTACCCCCCACTTGAGTGGCTGGTGCATTAGCACACAGAGGGTAAATCGGTCCAACCTGCTAGTTCATCATCTTCCTCGCGGCACCCTAGCTGCCGCCGATCTGCTATAGTTCGGGGGTCCGTCTCCTTCCTCTCCGAAGTGCAAAACTCGTCGTCGAAGGTCTCCCTAGGGTCGTCGCCCCCTTGCGCACCTGGGGTGCTACTTGGTTGTATCCATAGGGAAACTTGCGCCCATCCACGCCGGATCATCCTTATGGTCTTCCACTGAGCGATGAGGGTGAATAACCTCAAACACAGGCTGCACCTCGATGCCTTCCGTTCTGTTCTCTACCCTTAATCCTTCTCCACGCCTGGTACTCAATCCCACTCCATCGCTCCTGTACAATGTGACATTCCTGCTTCTATCATAGGGAGATGCGTAGACGCAGCATGGGTGGTGCTCCCACCCCGGCGGGGTCTCTGCACCACACCGTCCTCTTTTAACTCGTCGCAGCTTCCTTCACTCCCAACGGAGGTCCTTGGCATCATTGGTTGTGAGGAGGAAGAAGAAGGCGAAAAGGATAGAGGAGTTACTCATTGTCAACCACGAAGTTGGAGATCAGAATCCTCTAGATCGCTATCGAGAGTGGATACTTCAAAGAGGGGCATCGAGAGGATTCCTTGAAGGCAATAATAAAGACAGGGTTCACAACAGCCAACCCTGTTCATCTGAACCCATGGATGAAGATGGTCCTTGCTAGGCCGATGAGGAGGGGCACGCATCCAGGATGTGGAGGGGGTATGATCATAGACCATCCTCTTATAGGACTAGAGGAACGTAGACGAATAATGATGGATGGAAGCTTACTATGGAATTCGTTTCCCTTATTGCACACATGGTAAGAGAAGGTCTTAAGGGAAAGTATGGGTTTTCTCCTCTTATCTTTAATTATCTTCCCATCCTTATCATGTACACAAGTTCATGCCTTAGTTCAAGGATTTTCTCTTATCAAACTATTCCTCTTATATTACTTCTTTTTCCCTTGGGGTTTAAGTAATCCAAAAGTGGCAAGGAGTATTACCATTATCCATAAACTCAATTTTCTAAAATTATTTAATCTCAACACCAACGAGGAAAGAAAGAATACTCCAATATATAACCATTTGCTTTTATTCCAAAAGGCCACGAGAGGCACCACCATATGACTCCCACATAATTATTATCATTTCAAATTTCCTTCTCATTAATAGATTTCTTTTTAATGATTCCCCTTTATCTTTTATTTCCTTTTCCTCTTTTCCTAATTTAGAATTCATATACAAACAAAATTTACTCCATTGTGGTCATCTATTTGATTCTCATAAATACATTGCTTAATATATATTATCTTTTATCTTTCTCTATTATTTGTACTTTTCTTCTTTTCTTCTCTTTCAAATCCACTATTGGATTAACATAATAATAAGAACCACAAAATTCCTATCAAAAGGATAATTGCAAATAAATCCATCCTTTGAAGCTAAGCATGCAACCTTTTCAATTAAGTACAAATTCATAAAATCATTACATTTAAATTATGAAAACATATGCAAAATTGGGGTTGTAACATCAGTCTTTCATAAAATCCTCTAATAACTCCCTCATTTCTAAGGAATTTGTAAAATTTAATAATTATTAAAGATTAAATGAGGAACATATGCTCTGATACCAATTGTAATGACCCCGCCTTCTAGTAACCCCCAATTACGGGAGACCAGGAGGTCAGAGCCATTATTCTAATTTCCGGATCAAGGGTTCGACAAATAATCAATGATAATTATGAAATTCTACTATCTAAATTGAATTCTAGTATTAAGATAAAACTTTGCATACCTTTTAAAAACTTTGGAAATCTATCTATCCACAGCTTGAATCTACTCTATCTAATCCTCCTTGCACTTTACTTCTTATTTTAACAATGTGACAATTTACTATTTGTTCTTTTGAGGTTTGTACCTAAAACAGTGACAAACAAATACGCAGTCAGCATAAAGCTGGCATGTGGGGGATTACAAAAAAAATTGTGCAATCATGATAACAATGTAATCAACCAATTATAATTTAACATTCAATATTACATTTTAAGCAATACTACTCAATCCTTACCTATCCCCTATCTTTGTGTTGTCCCTACAGTAGACATGGATACTACCTCTCTCACATGGTAGATCCTTACCCCCAGGGCCCTACCTTACTGGTAGAAAATACTTAGGGTTATAGAGTCACATGGCCCTACCCAAGGGTAGTCCAATCCCTGACTCAAGGTGACTTGATGGTCCTACCCCATTAGTAGACAGGTACTAAGTCATCCAATGACCTAATGGACCTACCCCATAGGTGGCCATATGCTAGGTCAGTTTATCAAGCTATAGAGGGGACTAGGATCTGAGTTTGTAGGCACATATCTTAGGTGATAGTCATATCCACATTATATTTTGCACGAATTAAATTCATCCAATAGTTTAATTCAAGCCACGATGGAAACATTGACAAAATCCTCGGAAAACTAATTTGGGGTAGTCATAAGCATAACCACATACCTGTACTGCATATTTGGAGACAGAATTATGTAGAGAGAGAAAATCCAATCAAGCAAGAAAAGTGCATAGAAATCCTGAAATAAACATTCCAACTTCATTTTATCAAAATTTATCCAATTTCATCTTATTCCTTAGGATTTCTATTCCAATTTTAGGGTTTCTTGAAAATTAGGGTTTCATTTCCTTTTTACCACTTTTATTTTACTTTTCTCAAAATATCCATCAAACCCTAACTATCTTGTCTTACATTCCATTAAGATCCTTAAGATTAGGTTTGGTCCACAAAAACTCTAATTTTTGGATTACGATATCTTTTCTTCCCTTTTTCCTCACTTAGGGTTTCTAAGGGTATTAATTACAACACTAGGTTTTAAAACCCTAATTCTTGCAATTTCATCATCAAAATAGGTTAAAATCTAACTTTATAATTAAACAAGTTAATAATGCTCAAATTTACAAACTTGCAAGATTAAATCTATTCTCGTTCAACAATTAGGGTTTATAACCACGAATTAACTCCTTTTTCCATCAAAATATACACTTTGAAAAAATTATACTGAGTTAGGCTTCCAAACCATTTTTAATGTATTCCTCATATTTTTCTGATCATTTTTCATGCATTAACATTCTTCATCCGAGTTTTCTAGCCCAAGATATGATTTGATCAAGAAATCCCCTATTTATTGATTTATTGTCTATTTCAGAAAATTTGTGGATCGTTTGATCCGTGGTCCACTAGTCCACTTAGGATCCAGCGACCAGGATTGTGCGTGTCTCTTGCGATAAAAAAAAGAAGCAAAGGATGAAGATTCCCTTACCTGTAAAGAGGACGCAGAGGGGCAACTTGGTAACTTCGCTGGTCGGCGCCTTCTTCAACCTCGCGACCAACAGCTGTTGTGAGAGGGTCAACTCCTCTATTGACTCTTTGTTACAACCCCAATTTTTTGGGTTCATCTAGTGAGAAATGTAATTTCTCATATTAAAGATAATTGAAAAAAAGAATGGTATAATTTGTTTTGAATATATGGACTTTGTTTACAATAGCCTTGATGTTTGTGTTGTGGGCTTTATTGGATATTGGGCCCAAATAACAAAGAAAATTTAATAAGTAATTGAATAATTGAATATTTGAGAAAAGAAAGAAGTAGAAACCTCTAGAAGTCAAAGAGATGTAATCCAAATAGAATTTTGTGCCTCTTGGGTTCCTTGGGTTCCAAGGAGTCCAAAGTCGCAAAAAGAAAGCAATAAGAAAAGAAAAGATTAATTAAGTATTTCTTTATTAAGAAAGAAATTGAAAACAATGAGAAAATGTGGAAAATAAGTGAAAAGAGGTATAATTGAGTTATCCTTGGTAGAATTTCGTATCCCAAGGATTTCTAATGATAAAAGTAATGCCAATGAGGAAAATAAAAGAGAAATAAAGAGAAATCCTCAAAAAGAGATATTTTAATGAAAAATAAACAAGATATGTGAAATATTGCATAAAGATGCATCTAGAAGGATAATAAGTATCCAATAAAAAGAATTTCGAAATAATGGAGTGTCTTGGTATCCAAGGAGTCCCAATAAATAAGAAGAAAGAGGAAATATCAATTAATTTGGTTTTATTAATGAATAACTTGCATATGAAGGAAACACCTTTTTCCTTTAGAATTTGGATTTCAAATACTCGAGTAGATCATACCAATTTAAGACTTTCCCTAAAATTTGAGATTAAAATATTATTCCAAGGAGAGAGAGAAATAGAGAATAATCTAGAAAAATTTCTCAAATACATTGATGATTAGCTATCCAAATGGTGTGTCTCGTGTTTATATACTCCCATAATAACTTTTAGAAATTTGTAGTATGCTTTTGGGGGGAGAGTTATAACCAAGAAAATAAGTGATTAAATATGGAAAGTCATTAGCATTATCTACCATAAGTAGATATCAGATTTTGGATGGGCAACGGTTTATTAACCTGCTTAAACCTTTCCCCACCACGCCATCCCATTAGGCTGCTTATATAAGGGAGGAAACAAACCCTAAAACCACCGATCATATCTCTCCCTTCGTCGTTCTTCTCTAAACCCTGGAAGTTAGAACTAATGGATATATATAGGATCCGTACCACCAGCCTGGGAGTCCATCCCCGTGAGGAGAGGCTGCAACGGATGAGTTGTGCCCATGGAACTGAAGTCGGGTCAGCCGAAGGGTGGCAGGACAGAAGCGAAGTAGGTCGACGCCCCTGTGGCTGAGAGATCGATGCCGGAGGTGGTTGTGTTTGTAGCATCAGAGATGATGCAGGAAGCGTCGGAGATAGTGCAAGCACGCCTGCTGTTACACAACTGGAAGAGGTGTCGCTAGCAGCACAGGAGGATCATGTGCGGTCCTTCTCCTCGCCATGGTGCATCCTGGCAGTAGAGAAATGGCCGGAGTTGAGGGAGGATCGCTGCGGAGAAGAAGGAGGTGAGGTTGGGTGAACGGTGGCGAATCTTTCCCGCAGCGGCATCGCGTGGAAGAGACCTCGCGTGAGGTTGAAGATGGTCAATGCCCAAAAGACCCAAGTACCCCCCACGCACTATGGGAGCGTGTCCACTCAGGTAAGGGTAAAATCATATTTTAATTATATTTTAAGTTGCAAAATGCAAGGCTGAGGAGGGTGCGGGCCCTTGGTTGCTGGGCTGACATGGCTTATATCGATTGGTCAATTTAGACTTATTTTGCAAATATCATAATAATTGCTAGGATGATCGGATTTAGACATATAATATATGAAAGTTGCTTAGAAAAATGAGGGTAATCCAAATAAAATATAATCAGAGTCTGGTTAAGCTTCCTGTTCCAAAAGTATATGCAATAATAATTTGGTGTGTCTAATATAAAGAAAAGACCTAGATTCCTTTGAATTGATGCCTAATTAAGAAGATTCACTTATATTGTGTTAATATATGATATTTTCATGTCTAATAAGAAAATACTTGATAATGATGAATAATGGATCATTCTGGATTCATAATCTTATTCATGCTTATTTAGAGTGTTGGAACCAATGTGGACGTCTTTCTATGATCATAATGTTAGTGATATGATTTAGGTACCACGAGTAGCTTAATATACTTAATTTGATTAGGGTTTCATCTAATATGTATAACTGAATTTGTAATCTGAGAAACCATGATATGATGGAATTAGGATTGGTACCCCTAATCCCTAGTCCAAACGTGAGATGACCTAAAGCCCTAGTTTGGCAGTGAACCTAGATCTGAGTAATGTAAAGTGAATACATGGTGACACATATGTAGTATGCATGTTTCAGATATTGTTGATTATATGCTTGGTTGCTTGGATGTTTGGATACACTCATAAAGCATATGATGTTCTACAAGGTTTCTACAGTGGAGTAAGGTATGTGGTTACGCTTATGAATAATCGTTCTAGTTTCACAGAGATTCCCAGAGTTTTAATTGGTTGCTTGAAAAATAATTGTTGGATGTTTATTTATTTCATGCAACTATAAAGTGACTATGATTATCACTATAAATGTTCATATATAACTGGCTAGATCTGGGTCCACCTCTGTTGCTTTGAAAAGGCTAAAAAAAGGGGTAATCCTAGAGCAAGGTCTAGGTTACCGAGAGTTAGAAACTGGGCTACCTACGTGTAGTGCCATGAGACTCATTAGCCTGCCATGAGTTAAGGAGTGGGCTACTTACGAGTAGTGCCATGTGACTCAACCCTAGAAATTGGTTCACTTATAGGTGGATCATGAGGGGTTTAATGGAGACAACACAGAGGATAGGGTACTCTTGGATCGCAGAGTTATATCTAAAGTGTAATCTTGGTTGTTAAATGATTAATTGAATGATGACATTGTTAACACCTTTACATGATTATTGTTTCCCCCACATACCAGCTTCGACTGACCGACATTTTGTTTGTCGGCGTTTTAGGTACAAGCTAAAAGGGCAAACAGTAAATCGTCATATTGTGAAATACATGAAGTAAAATACAAGCAGGGTTAGTTAGAGTAGAATCCATAAGTTGATAGAAGTTTAGAGATCCAAGTTTTCAAAAAGGTATGCAAAAGTTTATTTTCTTACAGCTTTTCAATTTAGTATGTTAAAATTTAATAATTGTTCTTGGTTAATTGCCGAACCTTTGATCCGAAAAGTATGGGTACGGCTTCGACCTCTCGGTCTCCCTTAATTGGGGGTTACCGGAAGGTGGGGTCGTAACACTCTTGGATCTTGACCTCCTATGAATGAACCAACTAGTCAGGGAGCTTCATCTCCCTCTTCCGAACTTGCTCGTGGGTGCAATTGCCCGCCAAGGGTGTGTCGTGTTCCTCCCCTACTTTCCGAACTCCGGTGAGGTTCACCACTGAAACGGGGGTGCAGGTCAGGATGAAAGCTCAATCGAAGGTGCGAGGACGATCCTTGCACTCTGCCACAGAGATTAAGCCAACAAAAAGGGACGGTGGTTCCCTCCTTCACCCTCCACTATATATAGGGTCAAGGTCAGGCTTGCAAGGATTCGGCATTTCCTGAATCGGCGACCAAACCTAGTCGAACCAGGGGTGAATCCCTGCGGTTTCCTCTCATGAATGCAATGGGAATCATTGCAAGCTCGCATCCACCCTGGATCACAAGGAAATTGGAGAGAAAATATCCTCTATAAATCATAGAATCCCAGTCCCAGTGGGACTTAGATGATTACCACCTGATGTTGGATTAAGATCCAACGGTCTAAGTTGCACACATTCAAATAAAAAGGAAAATCATTTTCCTATTTCAGAATAAATCCCAAATTAGGCAATATGTTAAGAAATTCATATCTCCCAAACCCTTACTCCTTTTTAACTCAAATTTTAAGGGAAGGTTCCTCTTGATATTACCTAGATATTTACGAAATTTAGGAAACAAATTGTAATGGATGGGAAGGTTTCCTTCTCTCCCAAGTTATCTATCCAATTAATCAACATTAATTAGTATTCCTTTTCCTTTTGCCATTATCTTGTTATTTTGCATCCCTTGTACCTCAAGAAATCCTAAATGTATAGATTCCCATCTTGGGAAAAATCTATTTTCCTTTATCCTCCTTAAGATATTTATTTCCCATATTTCTATTTTATTTATCAAATCCTTTTCCTTTTTATTTGTATTTTCTTTTGAATTGGACTCCATGGCCAACAAAGCCCATTACCAATCAATCAAGGTCATTTCACACAAAATTCATCACAAATCAAAGAAATAAATTTCTTTTATTCTTTAAAAGAGAATTACATCATTTTACTACATTCTTAAGAAATTGAGGTTATAACATATCACTATTAGGGTAAACTAGTTCGTTTATTCCTCTAACTTCATAATTAGTCTCATAAACACAAAAAGCAAGTCAAGGTGTTATTTGCAGCATATATGTGCATGTGAAACCTCAAATGGCATTTCAACCCTCTAAATCATGTATTTATTTATATAATTGAGTATTTGATAATATTAAATTGTCTCTCTATCACATCCTACACACCTTATAAGATTTTTTTCCCTCAAAATTAAGACAAAACCCAGTCTTTCACAATATATATCAAATAAGATGCCTCAAAAGGGTTTTGTTTGGTGTGTGATGCATGGTTATGACCAAAGCACTACATATGATTGCTTCTTATTTCTTTTGGTAAATTATTTGTAATTCATAACTGATTTTCATATTTTTCCTTCTCTATAAATTCCATATTTGTTTCTTCCCACCTTATTCTCATCAAAAGTAACTTAGATTTCTCTTACATATGATGCATTAGTTTTAACAGACAAAGATATATAATATCCAACATTATGGATGTGAAGAAGGATGAATAAAGAACAGTCATCAACAATGATGGATTGTCCATGGTGGTCTCTCATGACTGAATATCTAAGGATTATAGTTTACCATCTTTTGATTATGCATGTGTTGTGATTAACCCTACATATCCTCAATCTTCCATTACCTTGAGAAGATTTATCTAGGAGGCCATAATCATCACATTTATCTTTATTTATTGTGTTTATTTTTTTGTATGTATATATAATATATAAAATATACATATGTGGTGATTGTATATGTTTATGTAGTTTACCAAATCCCTATAATGATTAAGATAAAGATTCCCTCCAACATGGGATACACATCAAGCCCTTGATTAATTTTTGTGTTCTCACTAAAGTCGAGTGAATTAACCATCTTGCCGAGGTGAGGTAAACGTGAGGGTCTTCTAAAGCAAGTTACATGGTTTATTGGTATCAATGGTTGTGAGATATTTAACTAGGTAAGCTTAACATGATTGAGAGATAGAGGCATGTGGATGGGTGTCCCACATGATGGAAATTGGGAATGGTTGTTCCTCAACCATCCAAGGATTGCATATGATGAAATCGGCTATAGTCACCTACAAATGAAATTGAGTTGTGAGTAGTTAGTCAAAGTTGACTCATTATTCAATGAAATATGGATCTTGGCCCAATAATCTTTATTCCATGTAACATTAGGTTTCTCATACATATGATGAATAGTTTAAATAGACTAGGATATATGATATCCAACACGGTGGACTTGAAGAAGGAGAAATGCAGGATATCCATCACCAATGAAGGATCGTCCATGTTGGTTGTTGGTAATGTAGAATCAAAGGATTATAGTTTACCATCATTTGTGTATGAATGAGATGCAGGATAAGCATAGATGACTACAAAGTTCCATTATATTGAAAAGATTTTTCTACGCGTCTGTAAGTGTTATGAAGTGCATTTTTGCACTTCTTTACTAAATTATTCTTTTCCCCCTCAATATCTTGTTTTTCCCATTCTTGATATTTCCATGATCAAGGACCTCTTAAGGATATATAGTTTAAGATTCATGATTTGAGTCTTTATATGCACATATTTCATTAAATACTAGCATAAATAAGATATTAATTCCTTAATTTCCTAACCTAACTTTCACTTTTTAATTTGAAACATTTTTTACATGCTCTTGAACCTTTTATCTAGGCTTGGACGTAATTCCATCCCAATCAGAGCTCCCTACTAATTTTTATAAATTATTGAAGTTTTTACTAAAAAATAGATATTCTTCGCTGATTGTCCTCCCTTCGATTAGCCCTTGTGCCCTAAACAACATGTTTGGAGGGTGGCTTGACCCTCAATCTAGACACTATTAGATCATAGTCCCATGTGGCTTGGCTCATATTCCTCCCCACTCTAGATCAAGAATGTAGGGAAAAAAATTCCCCACACCCTTTTTGTGCCAACTACTACCCTTTCTTACCTCAATTTTCTTTACTTTTCCTTCCCCTCACCAAGACAAATTGAATCCCCTAAACTTTTTTTTTAGTTTTTTTTGAGGTAGGAATTAGTATCTTATTTAAGCTAGTCTTTAATGATATTAGGTGCATATAATGGACGCAAATCATGAATTTTAATCTATAAGCACATTTAATGTCTTGGAAACCAAGTTTGCACATCAGCTCCAAACTCTCACTCAACCCTCGCAACCCTTCTTCACAAACCCAAACCTAGTTCTCCTAACCATATGCCCTCTTTCATTTATTCTTACATCCTTGACCCTGTGTGGCATCCTTTCCAAACCTAGCGCCATCTCTTCCTCCTTTCTCCTCATTTTTGGTGAAGAGCACTACCACTGGACACTCACATCACGCATGTGCCCTTCTCAGTGAGACTCAGAGTCGTGACTGTTGGATAACAGTTAACTATTGACCAAAGAGCATAGATCAATGGCCCAATATTCTCTCCTTTCTCATACCCTCTCTTCCCTTACAAGTAGGTGTGAATCCAAGAAGCCACACAATTCTAGACCTGATCAAAGCTTTGACCATGATCAAACTACCCTTCTTTTCCCATTATTTAGGTAATTACCCCCTCTCTACCAGAAATTCAAGAAAATGGTCAAAACATACAAAAAAATAGTATCAAATGACAAATAAATCGAAAAATTAGAAATAAGTACTCTATATTGATCAAAAACATTCCCACTACAAATTCGTGTAAGGGCAACAAATCCTAATTTTCATCTTATTGAATTGCTAAAATCAATTAATGTTTATGATGATTCAGACACAGAAACACTATATTCTACCTTGATTAAAAATTTATGACTCGTAATCATGACAAATATAACTTGCTCTAATATTCAGATCAAATCCCAATCTTGATGATTAGTGTACAATCTAAATCAACTCTTAATCATCTTGATAAAGTTCTCTAGCTCAGTGGTGAGAGATATGGATAAGTTTCATCATTTCTCGATCATCATCTATATATTGGGAAAAAATATTAAATCTAGCTGGTCTACATGTGGATGCTATAGATGTGGAAACTAAAAAGGGAACTCTAACTACACACTCTTAAAGACATAATCTTTGTGGCTCATTCACTAAAGAGGATATGAAGATTTCCCTGGATCAAGGTCCTTGGTTTTGCAATAACAAATTGGTCTTGACTAGGAAATGGACTCTGGAGGTAGATGTGTGGCATGCCTTGCTCACATCAGTGCAATTGTGGGTCACCTTCCCATATCTTAGATGGAATTGGATGAGGCAAGCACTAACCATGATCTGGTATGCTCTAGGAATGCCAAATGTCATCGATTTCTAGCTGGAGGGAAAATTTGGAGGGAACCACACCTTTTCATTGAGATAGCGGCTAATAAGGCACATTGACTGAACATTATGGTAGAGATGTGTGCCATAGAAGAGTTGGAAATCTTTGTCGACTATGATGCCATTATCAAACACTTCCTTGTTTGTGAGGTGTTTGGGAATATGCATGTGAGAGAGTTTCCTCAAAGCGTTGATTGTGCGTGGATGATCTAAAATTTGTAGACCTCTTAGAATGAATAAGAAGAAGGGTAAGAGCCAGGCTATGTAGAATGGGAGAGTTGATTCTGATCCAATTGATGAGACTGGTGTTTTTGATGACACAGTTCTGGGTGATAGTGTCATTAACAGAGTTGTAGATGACAATGTTGTTGGTAGAGAGAGTGCTCCTTATGCACAAAGAGCCCATCGATACATTGGTGGTCCTAAGTGATACCCAAATACAGTCAAGTCATGGTGGTGGTGGTTGACTCCTTGCATGATGTGACCATGCCTTTCCTAGATGATGGGGAGTTCCTAGAAGGGTTTGGTAATCCTTACAGATACTAGAAGACCAAGAATTTGAATAGGTGGTGATCCATAGTATGTGAAGAATTGTGACAAGAAGTAGGGTCAGTAATGAGAAGTCATACCATAGAAGAGGTAGGGGGAGAGGATGTAGCTTCACTTGAAGGGTATTTTCCACCATATCAATTTAATTGTCATCTTAGTGTGGAACATCAGGGAAGCATCACTCTCTACAAAGCAAAGAACCCTCATGCATATAATTCAAGAGATGGATGGTAATATAGTTTGTTGCATGGAAATCAGGATCAAAAGAGAGGTCTGTTGCAAGGTTAGAGGTTTATTTTCCAATGTGTGGAAGTTTTTGTCTAACCTGAATAGTAAAGAAGATGGTAAGATTGGGACGGGGTGGAATCCCTTGGCCTAGGATATTCATATGATTCATGAAAGTGATCAATTGATCATGTTCAACTGCATCAATTTAGGGGGGTTCCATTGTGATCTTAGCGGTGTATGGATCCAATTTCCGAGATGGATATAAGGCGTTTGTGGGATTCTATGGTGAACATCACTCAAAGTGAACTACTCACTTGGTGGTGGGTGATTTCAACCATGTTAGAAAAGGCACAGAAAAATGGAGTGGACTCCCTATTCGTGACTCAATTCTTATACACTTCAACGATGTCGTGTATGCCAAGTGGGGTTGATGGATTTGAATATGAAAGTAGGACTCATCATGTAACATACTGAATCTCAGGGTCTTCCCTGCAATTTACCCATTCTTGAGCTTTTCTTTGACTTTTAGTCCATTTGGACCTTTTCCATAAATTTCACATCCTTCTGGATCATTTTTGTACACCTTGTGCAATTTGAGCACAATCTGAGGTTGAAATCACTATTTACCCTCATTGATGTAAATTGAGGGGTGTTTGCACAAATAACCCACATTAGGAGATAAGTTAGGGTTAATAATGTAATTTTGTCATTAATGGGATAATATAGTAGATTATATTTAGTTGGAGCTTTTTGGATAAATATATTAATAATAATATGAATTGTAATTGATTATGAGTGTAATTAACCTTTATTGTTTCTCTCTCCTCGAAATATGATTTTAGTTCACATTAATATGTTATTTTGTTGAGAAATGATTATTTGTACCCTAATGTGTTTTATATCTCGAATTTACTCACATGTTTCTTATTAATAAGCCTTTTCATATAATTCCTTCATATTAATATATTTTTATACTCCTTTATGAGCCATATATTTATTAATAGCCATATTATGTATTAAGCGAGAATCTAATTATATAGCATTGTAGTTTTCTTCATTATAAGCCTATGGTTCAAATTTGGTGTTGTTTGGAGTTGATTTGACCCCTCTAATGCATTTTATTAGCTTTTAATATAGTGTAGTGCATTAATCGATGCATTTATTTGATTGTAATGCTATGATTCAGTTTATTTCTCCTGTCACGCGCGCCGGTTCCACTATGGACCCACAATCCGGTGGCCAGGATTAATTCTCCCATCATCCAACGGCTCCTGTATTATCTTCTTCCTCCACTCATCTCGCGAAACGGCAGCAACTCAGCCTGTGCTGCCTCCTCTGATTCAAACTCCACCAATTCTCGACGGTTTCACGTGGTTTCTTCACCATCGTGTCCGGTTCGACACCCCGAACCCAGTGATCCCCATCTCGAGCCCCCTCTCTCACTGTGGGCGAAATTCCCAACTGGGCTCTCCGCCTCCTCTTCGCGGAGGGGTTACAGAGTGGGATAGACCCACCCTCTTACCTACCTGAGGCCTAGAAAACCTCCCTCAGCCTCCGCGCGTCACTCCTCCACGATCAATTGGCCCTAAGCTACCCCCTATCTCCCAGCCCTACTCCATTTGCCTCTCCGGCGACCTTGTCCAGTAGCTTGTACCTCCGGTCACCTCCCATCAATTCCTCGCGCGGTAAGCACCTTGGACCTTGGCTCTACCTTCTCCTACTCCCTGTTTTCCTCGTGGTGCTCTAGGTCACCGGGTCCTATAGACCGCCGGTGAGTTCCGCCGCCGCCACCTGTTTTAGAGCTTCTGAGCTCCTCCGACCTCACCGCTACCTGCATTTACCTCGCCTCGTGTCCGCGAGCGTGTTGGTGGCCTATCTGGGGCCGCTTTCCCCTGGTTTTTGGTGATCTTGATCGTTGGTCCTCCTCCTCTGTTCTGGCCATTCCGCGGCCTGTTTCCAGTGGCTTTTGGGCACGCGAGTTGCCATTCTTTAGCTCTGTGGGATCGTGCGGACTTCGGGAATTTGCTCCTCGTTTCGTCAGTCGTTGTGCGCCCTGAGGGCGAGCTGTGGCAAAGGAGCTCGAGCTGCTGCTCGCCTGCTCGTGCCCTGACCTTGGCTGGATGAAGCCAGGTCGTGGAATGACCAAGAGGGTCATCCACAGGCAAGGGAACATTTTGCAAACGTCGGGGCAATCTCGTCCTTTCCCCCTCTCTTTTTGTTTCTCGTTGGCAAAGCAATGGATTTGTGCAAATGACTGATTTGCCCTCGTCGTTTAATTGGCTTGATTTAACAAACAAGGGTACTTTAGTCATATCCTCTGTTATTTACATCGAGTTTCATTTTTATTTAAATACCTGTCACACTATGGTTTTCCTAATTTCTGATTGGTCAGGTTTACTTAATTCATAGTAAATCGATCCTTTGTCAGAAAAATATGAATAAATAGTCGATGGAAAGGATTTTTAATGTAGAATCTGATTTTAGGATTTTTGAGTCATGATTTGGATTCCTTTTCCGAAGTTTGCTTTGAATGGCATTTTTAATATGTAATTGTTTTAAAATACATAATTAATTCATTTTAACTCTGTTTTATATAATAAAATATGTTTTCTTAATCAGGAGATTATGAGTAATCGTTTGGACTTGGTTTTGAGCTCTAAATCGTAGTTTTGTAAAATTAGGGTTTTTCCTATACATTATGTCTTTATATATATTAATACATGTGATATGTTTATAACTAGGATATTATGTGGATGGATTGCAATCTGTTTGGTGGATATGATGGTAATGTATTTAATCTAAGGTATGTGAAACTTATTTAGTATGTGAAAACCTATTTTTGTATGTGAGCCCTATTTTGTATGTGCCCCTATTTGAGTATGTGAAGTCTATTTTATGTATGTGACATCTATGATGAATGTGTGGAATATATAATGTGCAAATCATACCTATCTTTCAGTTGGGCTTTTATCCAACCCCACCAATTATATTTTTGCTAGCCTTGTTATCCTTCTATTTACATTTATTGTCTCTTTACTTAGCTTATGCCATTGTGGCTTAATCATTGGAATCATGTGAATCATTCTTCTTCATATGTTGCCTCCTTTACTTGGAAATGATTTAATCTTGTTATTGACTATGTGGCTCATCTTTTGAAATACTTGGAAATGTTATATATTGTGGATGTCTTTGTGACTCATTTAATTGTAACTCTTGAATCTTGTTGTAGCCTATGTTGGCTCATCTCTTGCAATACTTGTATAATGATGTTGCCTATGATGGCTTGTGGATTGAGATTATTTATTTGGGTTTTATTCCCAATGCTATCTTGTTACTTTTCACTATGCTGCCAAGTGAATGATTATGCATGATATAGTTATTGGCCAATTGACAATGTAGTGTACATGAGTACAAACCACCCACAGGGCACTGAGGTTTTAGTCCTCCTGCCGGGCACTGGGGTTTCAGTCCCCCTGCCATTTTATATATTAGGCACTGGGGTTTTATTCCCCCTGCCACTTTTTAGGCACTGGGGTTTTAGTCCCCCTGCCATTGGTGAGGTCCGGTAGGTGCCTCACCCTACATTGAGAGGATGTTGAGTCATAATTTATATTCATGCAAATGTGATAATTGTTGATATTTAAATGTGGCAGTTTCTCTCTCTCATATTCATATTTTGCCTCATTTCTTTTGAAATCTCTTATTGTAGAGAATCTTTTATATTGCAAAGCTTTTTATTATTATTTGTCCTATCCCTTTTTATTAACACATACCTTTTATCTTTCTCTTGCTGGATGACCCCAACCATCCAGGTTAGGATCAGAGTGCGCATGGAAGCCTGGTGAACCTAAGACTAAGGATAGAAGATGAAGAACATATAGTATATGATCATAGTTTCTTATATGTTTTAAATAGTTTGTTTGGAGACAATGTTGCATTAGTCTAAGTCTTCCTCTACCTAGATCCTTGTAGTTGCTTGTATAAAGTTGTACTCCCATTTGGGAAATTTTATATTGTACTCTTTATACATTTTTGAATATCGTCAAGATTTAATTCTTCCGCTGCCATACTTTTGGTGTTTTTGTTTATCATGTTTTTAGTAGAGACTGAGTCTTTACAGCATGGTATCAGAGCATCAAGGTAGTCGGATTCTTGACTAGTTCAAAATTGTCTCCTAGATAGAACCCTTATCTTATATAGTTTCCCTTTAGTTAGTTTTTCACCTTAGAGTTTGATTTAAGATCATAATAATTTCTTATTAGAAATAAAATTTGTCAACTTTTTGGTGAATTGTCTAATTGAGTAGCTATTAGAGCAAGAAGTTGAAGTGATGGTGTCTAGAAAGGGTCAGAGCATGGGGGCTGGCAATATTTTCCTCCGCCCCACTAGCTTGGTCACGAGGACTCCTGAGCTCATATGACCTGGCCTGGCCTGATCTGAAACGGACAGCTCGAAATAGTCTACCTTTAGACATTACCTTATTGTTGAGTAACCCTAGAAACCCTTATATGATGATTTGATTTCTTTTCTCAAACAAAAATCATCTTGTAATCCCTAAGTATCTTATGTGAGCCTTAGATTTCCATGTTAGGGTTTGGTGTACCCTATGCTATACCTTGAGTTGGAAGATAGATTTTAGTAAGACTTTTAATGTTGGATCTTATACCCTTAAAATAGTTTGACTTAGTCAACCCTTTGAGTAAAGAGGTAGTGTTAGTACCTTGTAGATTTTTGGGTTGTTGATTTCGAGGACGAAATCCTCTTTAGGGGGTTGGAGTCCCTCAATGCCTTGAAATCAAGAAACTCTAACTCCTTAGACATGGGAATAGAGAGCTTATGTGTTTAGAGTTTAATAAACCTAATATAATTGTAATTCATCTTGTTTGATTATAAATAATGAATAAGTCATGTAATCCTTATGCTTGAACCTTAATATATTCTTGATGCACATAATCATTAATTGTTCATATGTAGATATACATAGTTTGGATTAAGTCACCCTAATGATAAAATGTGTATGATAAAATACACCCTTAGGATGCTTTAATATGTAATGGTCATGTTGACCTAAACCCTAGGGTGTAATCATCTAGCCTTGACAACATGTACATATATACCCTTCATGCCTTTCATGATACTCTAGTGACATTAGGTGTCATCTCATGGTATACCTTAATGCATGTAAATGGGTTATAATCACTTAATCATAGTTGTGACCTAATTAGCAACACATGTTAGGCATAGCACCTTGTTGACTAAAATACGTCTCATTGATCATCTTACTTAGTTTATGGATAAAATCATTAATAGGATAATGAGTAATTAGATTCATATAATGTGAGGTTAATTCATAGTAATTAGTGTTGTGAGAGAAAATGATTAGTGATGACATGGATATGAGTATGTTAGATGTTGTGCCAATATGTTCCTTAGATATAATCCATATACCCTTAGACCTGTTATTAGAGTAATAATTGGTTGGATGATATTATATGGCATAATCCCACATGATGTAGTTAAGGGATAATAATATTGAGTTATTTAGGTTTGTGACCTAATGCATCTAATTATGTTGTAATGGCTTAGAAAACCCTAATTGTGCTTAAAACACTTAATGAGGGAGATACCCATAATACACGTATTCATATGTTAAGTTGTAATAAAATGTGGCACAAGTGTTAGTATAATAGATATGCTGCCTTTTCATGATAGAGTTTATGCAACAAGATGTTAGTTTGAGTTTGATAAATGGATATAGGTTTTGTGGAAACCTTAGTAACACCTCACCTATGTAGATTTATGTGGTACCCTAGATTAAGGGTTATAACCTAGTTGTTTATGGTTGGGATGTTACACACTCACCCTCTCTTTTCTCTTGTTGTGATTTCGGGGACGAAATCCTCTTTAAGGGGTGGTGTGCTGTAACATACTGAATCTCAGGGTCTTCCCTGCAATTTACCCATTCTTGATCTTTTCTTTGACTTTTAGTCCATTTGGACCTTTTCCATAAATTTCACATCCTTCTGGATCATTTTTGTACACCTTGTGCAATTTGAGCACAATCTGAGGTTGAAATCACTATTTACCCTCATTGATGTAAATTGAGGGGTGTTTGCACAAATAACCCACATTAGGAGATAAGTTAGGGTTAATAATGTAATTTTGTCATTAATGGGATAATATAGTAGATTATATTTAGTTGGAGCTTTTTGGATAAATATATTAATAATAATATGAATTGTAATTGATTATGAGTGTAATTAACCTTTATTGTTTCTCTCTCCTTGAAATATGATTTTAGTTCACATTAATATGTTATTTTGTTGAGAAATGATTATTTGTACCCTAATGTGTTTTATATCTCGAATTTACTCACATGTTTCTTATTAATAAGCCTTTTCATATAATTCCTTCATATTAATATATTTTTCTACTCCTTTATGAGCCATATATTTATTAATAGCCATATTATGTATTAAGCGAGAATCTAATTATATAGCATTGTAGTTTTCGTCATTATAAGCCTATGGTTCAAATTTGGTGTTGTTTGGAGTTGATTTGACCCCTCTAATGCATTTTATTAGCTTTTAATATAGTGTAGTGCATTAATCGATGCATTTATTTGATTGTAACGCTATGATTCAGTTTATTTCTCCTGTCACGCGCGCCGGTTCCACTATGGACCCACAATCCGGTGGCCAGGATTAATTCTCCCATCATCCAACGGCTCCTGTATTATCTTCTTCCTCCGCTCATCCCGCGAAACGGCAGCAACTCAGCCTGTGCTGCCTCCTCGGATTCAAACTCCACCAATTCTCGACGGTTTCACGTGGTTTCTTCACCATCGTGTCCGGTTCGACACCCCGAACCCAGCGATCCCCATCTCGAGCCCCCTCGCTCACTGTGGGCGAAACGCCCAACTGGGCTCTCCGCCTCCTCTTCGCGGAGGGGTTACAGAGTGGGATAGACCCACCCTCTTACCTACCTGAGGCCTAGAAAGCCTCCCTCAGCCTCCGCGCGTCACTCCTCCATGATCAATTGGCCCTAAGCTACCCCCTATCTCCCCGCCCTACTCCATTTGCCTCTCCGGCGACCTTGTCCAGTAGCTTGTACCTCCGGTCACCTCCCATCAATTCCTCGCGCGGTAAGCACCTTGGACCTTGGCTCTACCTTCTCCTACTCCCTGTTTTCCTCGTGGTGCTCTAGGTCACCGGGTCCTATAGACCGCCGGTGAGTTCCGCCGCCGCCACCTGTTTTAGAGCTTCTGAGCTCCTCCGACCTCACCGCTACCTGCATTTACCTCGCCTCGTGTCCGCGAGCGTGTTGGTGGCCTATCTGGGGCCGCTTTCCCCTGGTTTTTGGTGATCTTGATCGTTGGTCCTCCTCCTCTGTTCTGGCCATTCCGCGGCCTGTTTCCAGTGGCTTTTGGGCACGCGAGTTGCCGTTCTTTAGCTCCGTGGGATCGTGCGGACTTCGGGAATTTGCTCCTCGTTTCGTCAGTCGTTGTGCGCCCTGAGGGCGAGCTGTGGCAAAGGAGCTCGAGCTGCTGCTCTCCTGCTCGTGCCCTGACCTTGGCTGGATGAAGCCAGGTCGTGGAATGACCAAGAGGGTCATCCACAGGCAAGGGAACATTTTGCAAACGTCAGGGCAATCTCATCCTTTCCCCCTCTCTTTTTGTTTCTCGTTGGCAAAGCAATGGATTTGTGCAAATGACCGATTTGCCCTCGTCGTTTAATTGGCTTGATTTAACAAACAAGGGTACTTTAGTCATATCCTTTGTTATTTACATCGAGTTTCATTTTTATTTAAATACCTGTCACACTATGGTTTTCCTAATTTCTGATTGGTCAGGTTTACTTAATTCATAGTAAATCGATCCTTTGTCAGAAAAATATGAATAAATAGTCGATGGAAAGGATTTTTAATGTAGAATCTGATTTTAGGATTTTTTAGTCACGATTTGGATTCCTTTTCCGAAGTTTGCTTTGAATGGCATTTTTAATATGTAATTGTTTTAAAATACATAATTAATTCATTTTAACTCTGTTTTATATAATAAAATATGTTTTCTTAATCAGGAGATTATGAGTAATCGTTTGGACTTGGTTTTGAGCTCTAAATCGTAGTTTTGTAAAATTAGGGTTTTTCCTATACATTATGTCTTTATATATATTAATACATGTGATATGTTTATAACTAGGATATTATGTGGATGGATTGCTATCTGCTTGGTGGATATGATGGTAATGTATTTAATCTAAGGTATGTGAAACTTATTTAGTATGTGAAAACCTATTTTTGTATGTGAGCCCTATTTTGTATGTGCCCCTATTTGAGTATGTGAAGTCTATTTTATGTATGTGACATCTATGATGAATGTGTGGAATATATAATGTGCAAATCATACCTATCTTTCAGTTGGGCTTTTATCCAACCCCACCAATTATATTTGTGCTAGCCTTGTTATCCTTCTATTTACATTTATTGTCTCTTTACTTAGCTTATGCCATTGTGGCTTAATCATTGGAATCATGTGAATCATTCTTCTTCATATGTTGCCTCCTTTACTTGGAAATGATTTAATCTTGTTATTGACTATGTGGCTCATCTTTTGAAATACTTGGAAATGTTATATATTGTGGATGTCTTTGTGACTCATTTAATTGTAACTCTTGAATCTTGTTGTTGCCTATGTTGGCTCATCTCTTGCAATACTTGTATAATGATGTTGCCTATGATGGCTTGTGGATTGAGATTATTTATTTGGGTTTTATTCCCAATGCTATCTTGTTACTTTTCACTATGCTGCCAAGTGAATGATTATGCATGATATAGTTATTGGCCAATTGACAATGTAGTGTACATGAGTACAAACCACCCACAGGGCACTGAGGTTTTAGTCCTCCTACCGGGCACTGGGGTTTTAGTCCCCCTGCCATTTTATATATTAGGCACTGGGGTTTTATTCCCCCTGCCACTTTTTAGGCACTGGGGTTTTAGTCCCCCTGCCATTGGTGAGGTCCGGTAGGTGCCTCACCCTACATTGAGAGGATGTTGAGTCATAATTTATATTCATGCAAATGTGATAATTGTTGATATTTAAATGTGGCAGTTTCTCTCTCTCATATTCATATATTTGCCTCATTTCTTTTGAAATCTCTTATTGTAGAGAATCTTTTATATTGCAAAGCTTTTTATTATTATTTGTCCTATCCCTTTTTATTAACACATACCTTTTATCTTTCTCTTGCTGGATGACCCCAACCATCCAGGTTAGGATCAGAGTGCGCATGGAAGCCTGGTGAACCTAAGACTAAGGATAGAAGATGAAGAACATATAGTATATGATCATAGTTGCTTATATGTTTTAAATAGTTTGTTTGGAGACAATGTTGCATTAGTCTAAGTCTTCCTCTAACTAGATCCTTGTAGTTTCTTGTATAAAGTTGTACTCCCATTTGGGAAATTTTATATTGTACTCTTTATACATTTTTGAATATCGTCAAGATTTAATTCTTCCGCTGCCATACTTTTGGTGTTTTTGTTTATCATGTTTTTAGTAGAGACTGAGTCTTTACACATCACTTGGCACAATAAAAGGAATCCTACTAGGTGTATTTATAGTTATTTAGACCAGAGGGCTTGTGAATGAAGCCTAGCTTGATGCTTTACCTAAGGCGGTTTTTAAGCTAGGGGCACATCTTAATAGTGACCACTCTTGAATGGAGATTGAGTTGGTTTCTCATCTAAAATCTAATCGATCATTTTGATTTCTCAAATTTTGGTAGTCTTGGCCTTCATTTGAGAGAGTGGTTAAATAAGATTGGGAAAATGTTGTGGAAGGTAAACCCCACTTTGTGGTTACCAAGAAGCTCAAAAGTACTAAAGTGGCCCAAAAAGGAAGATCTGAGGATCTTATGGATCTCCTCAATCTTATCAAAGAGGTGTGTGGACTTTGATATTTCTTCTAGGGATCTCAAACTTGCCCTCAATTTGGCTATGCTCATGTGTTTGATAGAAAGCACAAGTAAAAGGGTTATCCAAATGCAGAAGGCATATTAGATGATTTTAGCAAAGAAGTAAACTTAAATGCTTGAAAGACAAAGATAGAAACTCAAGTCTCTACCACTCCACTGTGAATAGAAATAATATGAGGGACCATATATGTAATCCTATTGATGTGCAATGAGCTTTGGTAGCTGAAGAAACTAAGATTGGAGAGATGGTAATGATCTTCTTCTCTGACATATACAACAATGATAGAAGCAACCTTTAGATATATATGCACTCTATGCTTGAGAGAAGAGTCACCAAAGTTATGAACAAAGAGTTGGTGAGGGGTGGATGGATGATAAAATCAAAGCTACATCTTTCTAACTAGGAGAGTTCAAAGACCCTGGACCAAATGGATTCAACGCAAAGTTCTTTCATTATTGCTAGTCTTTGATAGGTGGAGATGTTTGCAGGGCAGTGAGATCATTCTTGGTTGGTGGAAGGATGGTTCTTTAGATAAATCATTCCTTCATCAAGTTTATCCCAAAGAAGAAATCTTCATCATCCATGAATGACTTGGGCCCATTACCAATTGTTCTATAATTTATAAAATCATCACCAAGATAAGTGAAATAATACTATTTTGAAATGACATCCTTTTTAGTGCCAATTGTTCTATTTGTAGGCTTTGGGCTTCTCGGTCAGATTCATTGATGTCTTGAAACACTATGATGAAATGACCTCCTTTTTAGTTCTAATCAATGGTGTGCCTAATGGTTTTTTCCAAGCATCCAATGGTCTAAGACAAGGGGTATCCCCTATCCCCATTCTCTTCACCCTGATTATGGAGAATCTCACCAGTCTAACCAATAGAGTCAAATCTGAAGGAATGATCAAATCGTACAAGATTCAAGGAATGAAACTCCTATCAAGCATGATTTTTGTCGATGATGTGTTGTTTTTCATTGCTTCTCACACCAAGTATCTGAAAGTGGTTTGACTCATTCTTAAAGATTTTGTAGACTTGTATTGCCTTCATGTCAGTGATATTAAATCTCAAGTTTTCTTATACAAATCATGTGACTTAGGGAGAGGGAGGTTTAATAGGGTGATTGGTTTAGAAGATGGCCAGTTCCCCACTAGATACTTGGCCATCCCTATATCTAGGGGGAGGGAAGAGGTTCTAATCTCCAAGAAGTGTGGACTACCTATAGCAAATTGTGGATAAGTGGAGTTTAATTAACCAGTCTATGGATGGTATGTTAGTTCTTGTTTAGACTATTCTAAATAACAAGATACAATATAGGCATAGGTTGGTTAAAATCCACACTTACATGTTGGATAAGTTCAAATCCATCATATCTGGTTCCCTTTGAAGTGGTGGGTGTCATGCAATCTCTCAATTTGTGGTGGCTCAGCCTAGACATGTAGACTTGGTCTCACAGACCCAAAGGACTGCATGGATATCTATAGCCAAAATAATCATAGATTTCTTGTTAAAACCTAACTTTGTATGGGCGACCTGCATGCAGGATAGATATGGGCATTGCTTGTATTGATTCTATACCTACCCAGGGAACATCAAAATTTGGAGGAGAATAGTTATGGTCTAGCCTAAGACTAGTCAATCCTATTCTCCTAAAATCCTCAATTATGACTAGACACGGGTTATGAGTTGCATTCATTTTCACATAAACCACAACCAGCCACAATTCCTCTAGAACCAGTTGTTATGGAGTAAAGACCACAACCCCAAGTAGAGTTTTTGGTGTACATAGCAATCATAAATGGGTTCATTTACAAGTTAGGCTTTCCAAGTGGGGTATTTTTGTGGATCTCTCCTATCGCTTATGCTTGAAGGAGTTGGAGTCCCACTCTCACACCTTTTTTTAATGTTATTTCTCTAAGTACCTTTGGAGCATATGTGCTCTAAAATGCAAATGTGGTAGTTGTCCACTTAGCAGCCTTTACGAAAATATGCAGTGGATCTTTGATCACACTAGAAGCAACACTCGAGTGAGGAGGATGGTGGGTCTTATCTTTATGACCCTCATTGTCCATATTTAGAGTGAGGGAAACAATAGAATCCATGCTTAGAAGATGAATGGTATTGCTTTTTTTTATAGCCTTGTATATATCTTAGTTTGGTATTCCAAAGCAAACCTAGGCATCCTGAATGGGGTTGAATCTAAGGTTCTTCTGATGAGGGGTCTCTAGTAGACTGTTGTATAGTATATGGGGATTTTGTTGTACCCTTGTATTCCTTAAATGTAATAGAAACATTTTACCTTATCCAGAAAAAATCACTCTTAATCACTTTATGATGTTTATGTTCATGAAAATGAAATGGAATTCGATGGTAATCATCAAACCCTAACTTTGTGGTTATTCATCTTTCATGTGATCAAATATTTTTATTCCCCTTTCAAATCTCAGAAACATATATTGGATAATTTTGAGAGAAATCATAATTGAATCCCAACTTGATTACTCTTGTTAATGATCATATTGTCCTTTGATGATTAATTAGGGTTTTTCTATGCAACTTAATTTGGAGATCATCCTTAGCTAATGTTGAATAGTATGTGAAAATTGATAATAACATTTCAAGATCACATTTTTGGGATCATGAATGAGAAAATTTACCTAGGTCAATATAAGGATCTAAAAACATTGATTGATTAGTCCTTGTGACCTATATTATTAAAAACCCATAGACTCATATCTTGTTTAGTTTTTGTCTACTCAAACCTCTATCTTTGAAATTATTTTAAATCTCAAACTCTAAAATGGTACACTTACTCTTACTTGACCTGACATGAGATACTACTTATATTGATAAATATGTACTCATTTTGTGTACACTTTTATCAACTATACTTGTCTAAGATACCATATTCCTAGTTATTAGTTTTTTGTTTTTATTATAAGTTTATCAAGGAAACTTTATCCTAAATAATGAAACATCTTTCCGTTAACATTTTGTATCACACTTCATGTGGAAGTGGTTATGATTTCTAAAATGCATGTATCGAGATTCATGTGGAAGAGTCTATTACCATTTGGCATTGTATTGCACATAATGTATAAGTCATTGTGTTTTTGGAAACATACCATAATTCGTTTTGGAATTGGCTATCTTACCATAATGGAAGAATTTGTGTTGAATTGTTAAGGTATACCTATGAAATGACTTTGTAACAATTACATGTTTTATATCTATAAGTCCTTAACATGCATAGTTTATCTTTCTGCATAGTAGCTACATGGAATTCACCATCTATATACCCCTACATTTGCAATGATAGCATGTTCGTATTTATTGTTTTTGGTAATAACATGTGAATTGCAATGATCTTGCTTCCACAATCAATTAGGATTCTCTAAGGATGCAATGAACAAGTTCACCACCAAACCATCAACATGAGGGATCTTCTTAATGAGAAAAGATTGATTGATTTGAGTTTAGCTTCACATGTATCTTTTTCAAGTTTTCCTTTAGTCCATGTATTCAACCCAGAATGGTTCAATAAATTATTGAAAATGAAGTTTTATTTAATTATTGTATATGTTGTGTGTTTGATCAAGACTATTTAGGATTGGAGCTAACATAGTTGATGAATTTTGATATAAATCTAGACACACAACCTCTATGTGATGATCAGTTAAAAATTCAAATCTCAATTGAACGCAAGAATCCCTAAATCCTATAGTGGTGAAACTAGGTTGTGTAGGATTTAGCACAAGGGTTTCTAGCTAGTAATCACCCTCTATCAATCTAGCTATGGTGGATATAGTTTTCCTCTCTATGTGGTCTTATAAAATATAGAAATGGACATATAATTCCTTCTATTAACCCTAAAGAGTCATTCTATCGTCTTTGTCTTCTTTAGGAACTACCTTAAACCACCCATTAGATTGAAGTAGCCTGAGTGCTAATCTTTTCTCCCTCTTTGCTAGGTTGTCTTGACTTGATCTATACTCTCTCGATTATGGGAAGTATGGGAAACACCGGAAATGTTAAACAATTCATAAGATGTTGATTAATCTGATGAAATGATCTGATGTACTCTTGAATCAAATTATATAATAAGAGAACGCATTCTTGTGAATATCTTACAGATGCCTCAAAAAACTGATAGCAGCAGTATGGGAGGACATTTTGGAGTTAAGAACAAGAAGGTTGAGAAATATAAATCTAAGAAGGACAAAGTAGTTGATAAAGACAAAGAAGTAGATAAGGACAAGGATGTTGAGAAGGAAAGGATCTAAGAAGGTTAAGGAAGTTGATAATGATAAGGAAGCTAATAAGGAGAAGGGAGATAAAGTCAAAGGAAATAGAATATCTTAAGAGGAGGAGGATTTGAGGAACCCTATAAAGCTCCTAAAAATGGAAAATTGATGGAGAAAAATAGGGTAGCCATGGATGTAATGATCAATTTGGAAAACAACCAACACTGTTAAAATGATGACCCGTAACCTACCATTGTAGTTGATTTACTTAAGTAGAACCATGAAGCTTTATTTAGTGAAGATAGGAAGATGTGCTTAATAAGGAAGACACATGGTTAGTTTTCATGAGAATGCCTTTAGAGTTTTAGGATGCTCCAAAACCAACAAGGTAACTTTTTCCACCGACCAACTGAAGGGGCAGATAAACTATAGTGGGAGAACTATATCGACTCACAACAAATCATTCCCCTAAATTGGGAAGATTTTAAATCCATATTTACTATCTTATTTATACCTCTAAGGTAATGGAGAGGAGAAAAATTCTTAGCCACACCTTAGGTAACTTCTCTTTTTTAAATACAACAAATATTTTCTCCTTTTAGAGAAACATGCCCCAAATCTGACTAAAGAAAGAAATTGGATAGTTTCATTAACAAACTCTATGTTGATCTATAAACCCTTGTCCTCTCTTCTAGACATTCCAAGATGCATTTTATCATGACTAAATTATGTTGAGAACCCTGGGAATGTCTTAGGGAAAAACCTAAGTTTGTCTTACCTTGGATTAACAAATACTTTGTTTGACAATCATGATCAATAAGAAAAACCCCATAATGATAACAATAGCATCCAGAATAGAAAAAAATTAAGGTTAAAGGAACTCTAACAAATGACTAGCTCAAGGAAATGGTCAAGATGAAAAACTCAGATGTTACAACTGTGGAGTTAACCATGGAGAAAAGGTGTAGGTTTCCAAATCTAGCTAACCACTATTCTAGGGAACAAAGGAACTAATAGAATGTGTGCCTCTTCCCACCCCTTTATGGTCCACCAATGTTAATTTTCCAAAGGAGAGTCAAGGAAATCCGAATTAGACTCATCATGTACACTTTTGATTAGTCCAAGTCTCTTGTTTATGCACATCTTGGAACTACAATGTGTCTAAAAGTTTGATTTATGATTTCCTTGTTGTGTTGGGATTACACCACATATTTGTGCCTTGGATTCTATCATGTATTCATATTTAAAAGTTAAAATCTTTTTCGATACACAAAATCTATCATCTCAATTATGAACACAATTCATTTATATATATATAGTTAGTTTGTTAAAAGAATGGCTTCGCTAGGGTTCGGAAGGGGCTCCGGCGGCGCTGGTGGCAGACAGGGTAGAGGCCTCAGCGGCAGAGGTTTCTCCCATCATAATCGACCATCGGAGACAGCCCCACACCTGAAAGTCAATGGGGAGAACATAAAAGCAACAGATGCATTGTCTCATTCATCAGAGGATGTGGATATGGGCATGGCTCAAGATCACTCAAAGCTATCATATAAAGAAGCCTTGACCGGAAGGTCAGGAGGATCACTCACATACCTAAACCCCGTATCCCCAGATCTTATCAAGGAAAGTGACATCTCTGTAGATGTCACCGGCATTTTCCCGGTGATCATGGTCGAAAACGAAGTCATGAAACCGTTAATCGAACCTTGGCAGTATGCGGTCGTCGTCAGCCATAGGCATCAATCTCGGCTTCCAGACTCTCATTAACAAGATCCAAAGCCTGTGGCAACCATTGGAATCCTTCAGGGTTATCGATCTTGACCAGGGATACTACATAGTTCAATTCACAAACAAGGCAGACTACATCGCCCCCATGACAAGTAGTCCTTGGACTGTCTTTGGGAACTACTTATGTTACAACCCCAATTTTTTGGGTTCATCTGGTGAGAAATGTAATTTCTCATATTAAAGATAATTGAACTAAGAATGGTATAATTTGTTTTGAATACATGGATTTGTTTACAATATCCTTGATGTTTCTATTGTGGGATTTATTGGCTATTGGGCCCAAATAACAAAGAAAATTCAATTAGTAAATGAATAATTGAATATTTGAGAAAAGAATGAAATAGAAACCTCTAAAAGGCAAAATGATGTAATCCAAGGATGGATTCCGTGCCTCTTAGGTTCCTTGGGTTCCAAGGAGTCCAAAGTTACATAGAGAAGGCAATAAGAAAAGAAAAGTTTAATTAAGTATTTCTTTATTAAGAAAGAAATTAAAAATAATGATAAAATGTGGAAAATGAGTGGAAAGAGGCATAAATGAGATTCATTGGTGAAATTTCGTATCCATGAGATTTCCAATATTAAAAGGGATGTCAATGACGAAAATAAAAAAGAAATGAAGAGAAAACCTCAAAAAGAGTTATTTTAATGAGAAATAAATAAGATAATGTGAAATAATGCATAAAGATGCATCTAGAAGGATAATAAGTATCCAATAAAAATAATTTCGAAATAATAGAGTTTCTTGGGATCCAATGAGTCCCAATAAAGAGAATGGAAAGAGAAAATACCAATAATGCAAAATAAGAGGATAATGTGATACAAAATTAGTGGATTTTGTGGTATTGATAAAAAGGAGTTTTTTTTGTTCTATTAAAAAGAAAGTATGATTTCGTAAGAATGGATGTAAAAGAGAGGAAAGGAAGAAAGGCCATTTTCCCTTAGGTATAACGACTCTAAACTTGGCACCTAAGTAATTAACTTTGGAAAGGGTTCCAATATGTCACACAACGGGATCAATATTGACTAATATGATTCAATATCATTAAGTAATGGATTACTTCACAACCAAGAAAGGAAACAAGGATTAATGGAAAAGGGGATTACCAAGAAAGGAATATAATTTGGAAGCCTCCGGGACACTATTCTTAAACGTTGTCCTTATAGGTTTAAACCACCACTTAAGGCTAACATCTATAAACACCCAAGAATGAAACAAGTTTCTCTCTGTTTCCTTGAACCCTAGAAGTTCTATGGGTTGTATATATAAGCCAAGAGCCACGAGGACCATGTGCTGAGTCTGTTCCTTGTCGACGGTGAGAACCCCATGGTCGATGACCGTCATTGACGGATCTAATGAGAGTTGCAGAGGCGACCATAATCAGATGTCGTCAACCTGTCAAGGGCAGGTCGACACTAGATCGGATGTGCACCATGACAATGGAGGCTAGAAAAATGGAGAAGACCCCTCCCATGCTTGAACATGCCTACACAATGAAGGAGTCTAGGTGGTTTTGGGTTGCTGATCCATCGCTGGAGCACCCGGCAGCAACAAGCTTGAACCTGTGCGGCCAGGAGGAAGGAACTGGGCTTCCCCACCGATGGGGTTTGGAGTCAGAGAGCCATGGCTGTGCTGGGAGGAGATGGTGTTTGCCTTGACATCACAAGGGCCCGAGGAAGGAGGGCAAGGCGACTTCAATCTGACCAGCGGCCGACCTGAGAGGTTGAGCGCCAATAGGGCATCAGGCGGCGGGATTGGAGCAGTGGCTCCCTGTCGAGCTAGCAGACCTCCATGGAGGACACCACCTGAGGTGCTGCAAGGAGGAGGTAAAGTTGCACAGAGGCCATGGTCTCGCTGCGCAGCCAACACACGACAGAACGGCTCGCGGCTGACGCCTGCATGTGAGGAAGGAGAAAAGGGGAAAAAGACATAAGGGCCCCTGGTGTTATGCGTCGCCTACATGGACAAAGAGGTAATTTTAGGAATTTTATTTATAGCTGGCGAGAATAACAAAAGGGAATAACAAAAGATGGTGTGGCATCTTCTGATTGGTCCAAATTCAATTATCTTGCAAAATATGTAGTTAACTATTGGTAGGTCAAATAAAGACATGCTATATATGAAAATTGATCAGGGGAAGGAGAGGAATCCAATAAAAATGATAGGAAATCCTAATTCCTTTCCTAAGTTCAAAAGTATATTAAGTTGATGAAAAAGTACAATAACGTTAGGTTAAAAACCCAAATTGAGGTTAATGATTGAATCTATGATGCCTAATGGGTTAGTTTGAGTAATAATAACACGTTAAATGATAATGTTAGATTCAATCTAATCTAGATGATACATTGCATGTTTTAGGGTTTTAAATCAAGATAACGTGATAATCCATCTAGAAAACCTAATTTGGGGTAAAAGAGGAAGATATCATATTTAATTTGAAATATGCGAAAAATGTTGTTAAAAGATTATCCTAAGCCTGTTGGATGAGATAGGTTTTAATCATAAGGGTTTATGAGTAATGGTATAAAATTAGAGTTTTAAATAGTAAAAGATGAAGGGAAACCCTAATTGCAATGGAAATCCTAAAAGTGAATTAGAAACCCTAGGAAGTGAGCTAGGTTTATTAGATCTTGATGACATGAGTAATAAAAATGGAATTACATGATCATTTCAGGATCTTGTTGAAAATGCTTGCTTGCTTGGATTCTTATTTGCGTGGATATTTCTATTCAATCATCAGATCAGGTATGTGGTTATGCTTATGAATAATCACTTTATTTTCACGGCAATTTCCGAATGTGTTTATCGGTTGCTTGAAAATAACTGTTGAATGTCTATTTATTTCATGCAACTATAAAGTGACTATGATTATCACTATAAATGTGCATATATAACTGGCTAGATCTAGGTCCACCTCTCGGGCTTATAAAGGCTAAAAAGGGGTAACCTAGAGTAACGTCTAGGTTATCATGGGTTAGAAATCGGGCTACCAAGTGTAGCGCCATGAGACCCATCAGACTGCCATGAGTTAAGGAGTGGATTACTTACGAGTAGTGCCATGTGACTCAACGCTAGAAACTAGTTCACCTATAGGTGAGACCATGAGGGTTTAATGGGGATCTACCATAAGGAAGGTAGTATCCAGGTCCACTGGAGGGATAGAACAAAGGATAGGGTACTCATGGATCATGGAGTTATATTTAAAACATTATCTTGGTTGTTAAATGATTAATTGAATGATTACATTATTATCATAGTTGCACATTTATTATTTCCCCGACATACCAGCTTCGGCGGATCGATGTTTTTTTTGTCGGCGTTTTAGGGCAAGCCAAAAGGACAAATAGTAAATCGTCATATTGTGAAATACATGAAGTGAAATACAAGGAGGATTAGTTAGAGTATAATCCTTAAGTGGATAGAAGCATAGAGATCCAAGTTTTCAAAAAGTTGTGCAAAAATTTATTTTCTTACAGCTTTTCAATATAGTCTGTTAAAATTTGATAATTATTCTTGGTTAATTGTCGAACCTTTGATCCGGAAGTTATGGGTGCGGCTTCGACTTCTTGGTCTCCCTTAATTGGGGGTTATCAAGAGGTGGGGTCGTAACATTTGGTATCAGAGTGTAGGTTCCTCAGTTAACCATTAATAATGATTAAATTTTACAAACTCCATAGAACCCAAGGGAGTTATTAGAGGATTATTTGAAAGACAGAGGTGTCTAGAAAAGGATCACGACCGGGGGCTGGCAATATTTTCCTCCGCACCGCTAGTCAGAATACGAGGACTCTCAGATCCGTGTGACTGCCTGGCCAAAGTCTTAGGGTATGAATTAAAATAAGATACCTTTAGGACTTGTATGGGTAAGGTTAATAAGGTTTAAGGAATCCTTCACCAAATTAATGAAAAGCATGTAAATAAAATGTCATGGACATAATATTAATAGATTAAGCGCAAATTAAAGAATAGATACATGCTTAGGTCATATGAAAAAAGTTGTCATGTCCTCAGAAGAGACCTGAGGCTAGACCTTCTTGTCAGGAGGATAAGTTAGTCTTGGAGATAGAGATCTCCATTGCAAGTAGAGACCTGGCACATCCTCTAAGGATGATGCTAACCCTAACCCTAAGTGAAGGTTAGAGAGAGATGAGTTAGACCATGTGTTTGAAAGGACATGCCTTTGGGATGCCATGTGATCCATGGGTGACCTAGCACCTTTGGCGACCCAACCCTGGAAAGGGTCGTGCATGTTAGAGTGAAGGATAGCTCCTTCATTGATGAGGTTAGAGAAGAACCTATGGAAACCCCATGAGCTTATATGGGCATAATAGGCACCCAGAATGTATCAGTGGTGTGACCAATATGTTGAAACCCTAACCAGGGGAGAGTGAAGGATGGCTTATGAAATAATCTTAAAGAACTATGGATAGCCTTGAGCAGACATAAGTTAAACATAGGCTTCATACAAGTAGGGGCATGTTTCCAGGTTGATCCTTCATGAAGAGAGGACCTTTAATGGTGAGGTTGGATGTAGGGTTATCTCTAGAGAGAGAAGCAAACCCAGCAAGAAGGTTGGACGCCTAAAACCCTGAGATATGAGGAACAATGGATGATAGTGGTTGCCTCATGATCGATCACTAGAAGTTGATGATATCTTGGTTGCCTTTAGAGGGACCAAACCCTAGAGAGAGAAGATGAAGCTTCTAGTACCTATATGCCTACAGTATAGGTGTTTACCTTCTAAGGTAGGAAGAAGAGTTCCTTAGACCTAGAAAGGTTTAGTAATAGGTTATGAGGCCTTGTACCTTGTTGGTTGTCCTTAAGGAGGACCCAACTCTAAGTGTTGCTCGAGTTGAAGGATGACAAGGAGTGCATGTCATGCCTTTTGCATGCTTGGTTCGTAGTTAAAAGATAGAGCATGCAGTTGGACACCTAAAAGTGAACCTAGAGATTCCTAGGCCTAAGAGGGGAAGTGGTATACCTAATGCTCATGACGAGAATTAAGTTGTTATAGTTTCGAGCATGGTACTCCTCATGTATAGAGGAAAAGGGAAGTCCCTTAAGTTTAAGGTATGTGTGATGAACCCCTCACAGCTAGGTTGATGATAAAGGAAGGTATGATCTTGATCCAGTATTGAGGAAAGAGGACAAGTATGACCTAGCATGGTTCAGTAGGTGATATGCTTGTTCCTTCATAGCTTGCTAGGGTTAAGTAGGCTCATATGGATGTAAACCCTAGACCTAAGAGCTTTTGTGACCTTGTTGTCAAGAGATAGTTTTCCTCCCATCCTGGGAGAGGGACCCCTTTGGTAGGGTGTATATCAGTTTTGTTGGTTTAAGGTAACTTGAAGAGGTCTCACAGGATCTTGAGAAGCTAAGTGAAAGGTACATGGTATGAGGAGGAACCTATAGACCCATAGATAACCATCTCTAAGTACATGTGGATGTGTTACCATGGAGGTAACCGGTAAGGGTGCCTGACCAAGGTAGGCAGGTCACCATGACCCCTATGAAAGGATGAATGTTAGCCCATGTATACAAAGAGAGATGATGAAGGCTTGGGTAATCTTCTAAGTTGAACATGTACTATGATAGAATCCTCAGTCTATCCTAGGGTCAGGTAGGGATAAGACTGATGGAAGGAGTTACCTAATTCCCTGGTTGCACAGGACCATAGGGTCAGGTGGTAACAACTATCATTATCTGAGGGCCATGGGTTAGGAGATTGATCACCTTCATGAACTCATGGGACCCAAAGGGCATATGAGTAGGGCACTCTCTGGATGCATAAGGGAAAAGGGATGACCCCAAAAGTGTCGGCACCCTATAGACCTAGAGGGGATGACTAAGGATTGTGTGGTGACCCAAGTAGGTTCGAAACCAGTTTTCCCTGGAAGTAACTATGATACCAAGATGATCGTAATATAGAGGCATAAAAGGCATGTTTCAACTTAGATTTAAAGGTGTACTGGCAAGGTGGGATGTACCATCTCTACTCTTGGAATAAGAAGAACTCTATATTTGGACTGTAGCCAAATGCTTATTTCCTCTTGTTATGGGAGTGAGAGATAGGACAGTGCACATGCTTTACACCAAAGATAAAGATGATGTGGGTTGGAACGTTGCCATGAGATATGGGGACAGAGAAGATAACATACCATGGTAAAGTGAATGATCCATGGATGGTTTGCAAACACTAAGAGGAATGAGGTAGTCACCTTATGAGGATTATGTTATCATGAGATATGAAGTCATACAAGGTGAGTTTTTTTTTGGATAAGGTAAAATATTACTAGATCATCAAAAGAGCGTATAGGGGTAAACCACCCCGTATACTATACATGGTCACTTAAGACCCCACCTCAAGATAACCTCAGGATTAACCTTCAACAGGCACCCCGGGTTCGCTTTACAATGCCAAGCCAGCCTATTAACAAAAGCATCAAACACATGGTATTTATCACTCCCACTCTTACCGTGAGTTCTAGTGTTCCTCTCATGCCACATATGGAACATGAGGCCGGTCCACACCAGGCCGACAAACCTCCTTTGATGTATGTCCCCTCTGGACCTACTATGCATCCAGGCCAAGCTGTTATTGACACCCGTGGGGGGGTTGCCACCCCACATGAGCTTGAGAGAGGATCGGGTCCAAAGATACTTGGTGAAGTCACACTCAAAAAAGAGGTGTTGCTGCGTTTCGTCGACCTGATGGCACAATGGGCAAGCGCTCAAGCTTTCATTGAACCATCTGTTGGTTCTGTCACTGGTGGGGAGCCGCCCCAAAATCACCCTGTAAGCACATAAGCTCCATTTGGGGAAGTGGAAGCTACCCCAAATCATCTGGTACCAAGGAACTTGACGTTGATTGCGGTTGATCTTCCAAGGCAATCCGCCCGCAATCACACTCCAGTTCCCGTACGTATCAGCATAATTCATCTTGCAAAAATTCCATGCATCACACATTCTCCTCCAAGCTCTAGAAGAGTCAGCAATGTCAGCACCAGTATCAAGGCACCCACCATAACGAGCTCTCATCCACACACTCTAGGTAGAACTAGGATTAACAAGAAAAATGTGGATCCTTCTCGCAGTAGCTTCCAGCATGATATCTGAGGGATCGACTAAACCCAGCCCTCCTCCCTGTCTCGGTTGAGCAACCTCCGCCCACGCAACCGCATGATGCTTCCCGCTCCACAAAAAACCACACAAAATCGATCTCATTTTCCCCAAGACGAACTCGGGTATCACCGCGAGCCTACACCAGTATCGGATCATACTAGTCAGAATAGAATTGATCAGCACCGCTCTCCCGGCTAAGGAAACCTTCGAACTGCTCCACTTTTCAACCCTTGCACGCAATCTATCTAGGCAAACCTGATAATCGGCCCCTTTCCCAACACCACCCGACAGAGGAATACCCAGGTATTTGGTCAGAAAACACCCGGTCTCCAAGTGAATGGCCTCTTTTAATCTTCCTATCCTCGAATCACAAGATTTTGATAGAAACACCTGTGATTTAATATCGCTGATATGTAAGCAAGTAATATCAGCAAACTTCTCAAAAATATGTCTCACTCCACGGAACACCTTAGCATGGGCCGCCACAAAGAACATGACGTCATCCGCGAATATCAAGTGTGACATGACTTTAGTGCCTTGGATTTTGTATGTTTTTATAAAACCATCATCTTCAGCTTTGGCCATGAGATGAGATAAGTTCTCCATAATCAGAGTGAATATTAGGGGTGATAAAGGATCACCCTGTCTCAACCCATTTGAGGCTTGGAACATACCTTTTGGGACCCCATTAACCAGAACCGAGAAGGAAGTTGTTTGAATGCATTGTTTAATGATGTTGATAAATCTCTCTGAGAAGCCGAGAGCTTCCATCGTACTCCACAAACCATGCCAAGAGACATGATCAAAAGCTTTAGCTATGTCCACTTTGATACAGGCATGCTTGGTTCTCCCCTTAACTTGGAAATCTCTCAAGAATTCAGAAGCCAGAAGAACATTATCAGCAATATCATGCCCTTTCACAAACGTCGTTTGGTTGGGTGAAATAATATCCGGCAGAATACACTTCAACCTTCCCTCCAGCAACTTTGCAATAATCTTGTAGACAACCGAACAACAAGCAATAGGGCGGAAGTCACTCATGACAGCCGAGCCAACTTTTTTAGGAATAAGCCTGATAAAAGCGTGATTTACCTGTCGGAGTATGCCCTCAATAAACTCCCTTGTATGTCCTCATAAAAGGTGAGTTGATTACCAAGAAAATGAGCTCAAAAGTGTTCTCAATAAAGATAGACTTAGAATTAAGAGTTAAGATGATAATTGAAATACATGTAAGAGTATGTCCTCAATGTTACCTAATACCTAAGGATGTGAAGCGATAATGGATGCTCAGGTTGAGTTATAGCTTCCTAGTTTGGCTAGAAGAGGTTGTTTGGCTAACCCTAAGTTTGGAAAGGAGAGGTGTTTGGATAACACTCAGATGTAACAAGATATGTGGAAAAGTTAAGGGTTGTTTGGTTAGCCAGTCTAGTCCTTGATACAATGAAAGGATGGTGGTTGAACCTTAGATGCACTTCTTTGGAAAGGAAGGAGATGAAACCCTGATAGAATGGTTTAAGGTGGTTGAGGTATTGATCTTGAAGAATAATGACATACAAGAGATCATGATTTTAAGATCACCATACATCGTACTACGAAGGTAATAAGTGACAGTAGTACTTTGGTTGCGTAAGATGAAGTTGCATGGGGTATGTTGCCATGCATGACAGAAGGTGAAGGATGAACATTGGTAACCCAGTGCATGGATATAGAGGATAAAGAGTTCCCAAGTGGGAATGGGAGTTCATCACTATGGATGTGGTGATAAGTCTCCCCTAGACCAAGGAAGGTCAAGATGCAATGTGGGTTATGGTAGATCGCATCACCAAGATGGTATAAGAAAGAAAGATTTCTGTCAAGGGACAGATTTGGTTGAACTACCCATGAGAGAGATGGATCAGTTACACCATGATGTGAGTTCAAAGGTTCTTGAGTTTGACCTAAAAGTTCACTTCCATAAAGTGGAAGTAGGTACATGAAGAACTCAATGTTAGTATAGTTTATCACCCCTAACTATGGTTAGTATGATCCAGACTAAAGGGTCTGATGAGGGCATATGTGCTCGATTTGGAGTGATAGTTAGAGACAGCTTTTGTCCTATGAAAGATGTAATGATGACCACCATAGCCAGTATCGGGATTTAAAGAAACTCTGTAAGGGAGGTTGTGTCGGTCACCACTTCAGTAAGGTGATGTTGGTGAAAGGACCACGTGATGGTTAGAAAAGGGCCACAGTGCGTGTAAACAAAGTCACTTTGATCATGCAATAGATGAAAGGAGCCTAGAGACGACGGGAGTCATGAGCAGATATAAAGTAGACTGACATGCAGTTCACTGTGGAAGAATATGTGACATGAAAATCCGACCCCTCTAAGTTACAACTGCGACAACTGAGTTCTCGATGCATGGGTTCTTTTGACATGGATTGGTGGAGAAGGTTAAGATTGACCTTACCCCTTAGGATAAAGTAATATGTGATGAGTTCCATGTGTCCAATTTAGAGCACTATGTGAGGTGCCCCGACCCTGTGCTGAGCAATGAACCTAGTGAGCCCCAAGGGAGGCTGAAATGGCCTGAGTCACCTATGCAGTTTATAGACGCCAGGATAAAAGAACTCAGAGAAAAGAATATGTGATGATAAAGGTTCTTTGAAAGCGTCGTGGGTAAGGTAAAGCCACATAGGGGCCAATAGTGGACATGGAAAAGTCTTATCCTGAATTGTTTGTTTGCTTGATAGAATTTTGAGGACAAAATTCCTATAAGAGGGGAAGGATGTTACAACCCCAATTTTTTGGGTTCATCTGGTGAGAAATGTAATTTCTCATATTAAATATAATTGAACAAATAATGGTATAATTTGTTTTGAATACATGGATTTGTTTACAATAGCCTTGATGTTTGTGTTGTGGGCTTTATTGGCTATTGGGCCCAAATAACAAAGAAAATTCAATTAGTAAATGAATAATTGAATATTTGAGAAAAGAATGAAATAGAAACCTCTAGAAGTCAAAATGATGTAATCCAAGGATGGATTTCGTGCCTCTTGGGTTCCTTGGGTTCCAAGGAGTCCAAAGTTTCATAGAGAAGGCAATAAGAAAAGAAAAGTTTAATTAAGTATTTCTTTGTTAAGAAAGAAATTGAAAATAATGATAAAATGTGGAAAATGAGTGGAAAGAGGCATAAATGAGATTTCTTGGTGAAAGTTCGTATCCATGAGATTTCTAATATTAAAAGGGATGCCAATGAAGAAAATAAAAGAGAAATAAAGAGAAAACCTCAAAAAGAGTTATTTTATTGAGAAATAAACAAGATAATGTGAAATAATGCATAAAGATGCATCTAGAAGGATAATAAGTATCCAATAAAAAGAATTTCGAAATAATAGAGTTCCTTGGGATCCAAGGAGTCCCAATAAAGAGGAAGGAAAGAGAAAATACCAATAATGCAAAATAAGAGGATAATGTGATACAAAATTAGTGGATTTTGTGGTATTGATAAAAAGGAGTTTTTTTTGTTCTATTAAAAATAAAGTATGATTTCATAATTTTGGATGTAAAAGAGAGGAAAGGAAGAAAGGCCACTTTCCCTTTGGTATAACGACTCTAAACTTGGCACCTAAGTAATTAACTTTGGAAAGGGTACCAATATGTCACACAACGGGATCAATATTGACTAATATCATTCAATATCATTAAGTAATGGATTACTTCATAACCAAGAAAGGAAACACGTAATAGAAGGTTTCCCCAAGGATTAATGGAAAAGGGGATTACCAAGAAAGGAATATAATTTGGAAGCCTTCGGGACACTATTCTTAAATGTTGTCCTGATAGGTTTAAACCACCGCTTACGGCTAACATCTATAAACACCCAAGAACGAAACAACTTTCTCTCGGTTTCCTTGAACCCTAGAAGTTCTATGGGTTGTCTATATAAGCCAAGAGCCACGAAGACCAAGTGCTAAGTATGTTCCTTGTTGACGGTGAGAACCCCATGGTCGGTGACCGTCATTGACGGATCTAACGAGAGCTAAAGAGGCGACCATAATCAGATGTCGTCATCCTATCAAGGGCAGGTCGACACTAGATCGGATGTGCACCACGACAATGGAGGCTAGCAAAATGGAGAATACCCCTCCCATGCTTGAACACGCCTACGCAATGAAGGAGTCTAGGTGGTTTTGGGTTGCTGATCCATCGCTGGAGCACCCAGCAGCAGCAAGCTTGAACATGTGCGCCCAGGAGGAAGGAACCGGGCTTCCCCACCGATGGGGTTTAGAGGCAGAGAGCCATGGCGGCACTGGGAGGAGATGATGTTTTCCTTGACACCACAAGGGCCCGAGGAAGGAGGGCAAGGCGGCTTCAATCTGACCAGCGGCAGGCCTGAGAGGTTGAGCGCCAACAGGGCGTCAGGCGGCGGGATTGGAGCAGTGGCTCCCTGTCGAGCTAGCGGACCTCCATGGAGGTCACCACCTGAGGTGCTGCAAGGAGGAGGTAAAGTCGTGCAGAGGCCATGGCCTCGCTGCGCAGCCAACGCCCGACAGAATGGCCCACGGCTGACGCCTGCGTGTGAGGAAGGAGAAAAGGGGAAAAAGACCTGAGGGCCCCTGGTGCTATGTATCGCCTACATGGACTGAGAGGTCATTTTAGGCATTTTATTTATTGCTAGCGAGAATAACAAAAGGGAATAAAAAAAAGCTGATGTGGCATCGTCTGATTGGTCCAAATTCAATTATCTTGCAAAATATGTACTTAACTATTGGTAGGTCGAATAAAGACATGCTATATATGAAAATTGATTAGGAGAAGGACAGGAATCCAATAAAAATGATAGGAAATCCAAATTCCATTCCTAATTTCAAAAGTATATTAAGTTGATGAAAAAGTACAATAAAGTTAGTTTAAAAACCCTAATTGAGGTTAATGATTGAATCTATGATGCCTAATGGGTTAGTTTGAGTAATAATAACATGTTGAATGATAATTTTAGATTCAATCTAATCTAGATGAGGCATTGCATGTTTTAGGGTTTTAAATCAAGATAATGTTATAATGCATCTAGAAACCCTAATTTGGGGTAAAAGAGGAAGAGATCATATTTAATTTGAAATATGTGGAAAATGTTGTTAAAAGACGATCCTAACCCTGTTGGATGAGATAGGTTTTAATCATAAGGGTCTATGAGTAATGGTATAAAATTAGGGTTTGAAATAGTAAACGATGAAGGGAAACCCTAATTGCAATGGAAATCCTAAAAGTGAATTAGAAACCCTAGGAAGTGAGCTAGGTTTATTAGATATTGATGATATGAGTAATAAAAATGGAATTACATGATCATTTTAGGATCTTGTTGAAAATGCTTGCTTGCTTGGATTCTTATTAGCATGGATATTTCTGTTCAATCATCAGATCATGTATGTGGTTACGCTTATGAATAATCTCTTTATTTTCACAGCGATTTCCGAACGTATTTATCGGTTTCTTGAAAATAACTGTTGAATGACTATTTATTTCATGCAACTATAAAGTGACTATGATTATCACTATAAATGTGCGTATATAACTGGATAGATCTGGGTCCACCTCTGGGGCTTATAAAGGCTAAAAACAGGTAACCTAGAGTAAGGTCTAGGTTATTATGGGTTAGAAATTGGGCTACCAAGTGTAGCGCCATGAGACCCATTAGCCTGCCATGAGTTAAGGAGTGGGATACTTATGAGTAGTGCCATGTGACTCAACCCTAGAAATTAGTTCACCTATAGGTGAGACCATGAGGGGTTTAATGGGGATCTACCATAAGGAAGGTAGTATCCAAGTCCACTGTAGGGATAGCACAGAGGATAGGGTACTCATGGATCGCGGAGTTATATTTAAAATGTAATCTTGGTTGTTAAATGATTAATTGAATGATTACATTGTTATCATAGTTGCACGTTTATTGTTTCCCCCACATACCAGCTTCGGCTAACCGACGTTTTGTTTGTCTGCATTTTAGGGCAAGCCAAAAGGACAAACAGTAAATCGTCATATTGTGGAATACATGAAGTAAAATACAAGGAGGATTAGTTATAGTAGAATCCTTAAGTGGATAGAATCTTAGAGATCCAAGTTTTCAAAAAGGTATGCAAAAATTTATTTTCTTATAGATTTTCAGTATAGTGTGTTAAAATTTGATAATTATTCTTGGTTAATTGTCGAACCTTTGATCCAGAAGTTATGGGTGCGGCTTCGACTTCTCGGTCTCCCTTAATTGGGGGTTATCAGGAGGTGGGGTCGTAACAACTTATCAGTACAATCTTGGACCCCTTGGTTCTGCCCTTCTGGCCCTATTCCCAGGAAACTGGTTGTCTGGGCCAGAATTCTGGATCTCCTCATATTCTTATACCAGAACCAACTTCTTCAAAGCATTGGAAATCTTGTGGGCAAGACAATAAAAATTGATACGAACACTTCTCAAGGTAACCGAGGGAAGTTCACAAGGATCGTTGTGGAAGTTGAGACTTCTAAGCCTCTACTACCTATAGTCTTCATCAACAATGAGCATTTCCATTAGCAGTATGAAAATCTACTCTTTGTATGCATGAAATGCGGAAGGATGGGCCACTCTGACACTGAATGCAAGTTTGTTAATCCGAAATCTAATGATGCTTCACCCTCTACAACTGTTCCATTACCAGTTGTGCCCTATACCATGGATATCCATGCACAGAAGCCAGTGAGGCGTAAAACCCAACAGTAGAACAAAGGATCCATGAAAATTTCCACGAAGGAAGCCAACACTAGTCAGGAAGGGAAAGGGGAAATACCCATCTCAGATAGTGAAGCTTCCAGTGATGAGGGTGAATGGAAAACAACCATGTGTAGGAAAAAGAAGATGGCAGCAAGAAAGCACAACATTGCCTCACAAAATGAGAAGACCAAAGAAAAGAATGCATCCATGTCCAAGACAGTGGCTTCCTAGACAAACACAGCTGTAATCCTCCGTGAGGATGAAACCTGTGTCAGTAGAACAGGACCTAGCAGTTCTCTAGATACCCTAGTTTTTAACGTTGTTGCTAGTGGTGAACACTCAAAGCAGAGTGCAACCTTCCTTCGATAAGGTCAAGGAGGTAACGGCTTTGTCATGCTACGAAATAGAAAGATTGTATACCAATCTATTTAGAGCCCTGACAGAGTGAGGAAGAAGGGTTGCCTCTTTGAGAAACCCCCTTAATCTGACATTCCAAACAATGGAGAAGCAGAACCTCACATTACTGCTCGATCCTTAGAGTTTCCTGCGTATGAGGGAACCGATTAGGGAGACACTTCTACGAATACTAGAGATGAAGAGGACGCACAGGCGGTGGGTCTGTGCACCGCAATTACCTAATTACCCAACCCCCTTCTTTACCCAATCATTGTTTAATGAAGCTCTGTTGTTGGAATATTCAAGGAGCATGTTTTGATAATAAGCTCATACTTATGAAGTATTTGAAGCTTGTCTACAATCTACATCTCCTCTCTATCATTGAACCAATATGTAGTGGGAAAGTAGCTGACAGAATCATTAGTAAAGTTGGCTTTCCTTCCTCCCATAGAGTGGAAGCTATCGGTTTTTCTGGGGGTATCTGGTTGTTATGGAACAATCGTTTCTGCAACATTGATATCATATCCAACCATCCCCAGTACATTCACTGCCTAGTAGATAATGTGTGGTTTATTACCCTCGTGTATGCAAGCCCGAACCCTACAAAAAGGAAATTTCTTTGGAAAAGATTGGAACAAATGTCCACCCACATCTCCAAAGCATGGATCATTATGGGAGACTTCAATAACCTCCTTGACCCCTCTGAGAAGATGGGTAGCAATTACTTCGACAAGCATGCTTCTAATCTCTTCCGCGAGTTCCTATTGAACTCGGGGCTATCTAAAGCCCGGAGTCATGGAAAATTCTTCACCTTCCTACATGGCCGCCTACAGGAATGCCTGGATAGGGCACTCATCAACAGTGAATGGCTCAATCTTCATCCCAATGCTACAATGATTGTCCTCCCATGAGTCAATTCTGACCACAACCCTCTCATCATGATTGACTAGAGCAGAAGAGATAAGAGTAAGCATGTCTTCCGTACCAAAGCAAGCTGGAACCTCACGCCCTCCTTTCATAAAGATATCATACCAAAATGGGATGTCGAATCTCATTTCTCAGCATCCCTCTGCATGTTCCAGGCCACTATGATGACTTGGGACTAGAAACAGGTAAAGCTACACTACAAAGAAAAAAAACTCCTTGCTCCGACGCATTAATCAATCCCAAGTAATTTCCCAATAGAATGCCTTGAATTCAACAGACATGTACATCACCCTTCAGGCATAATACAGCAAGCTCCTCCTTAGAGAGGAGGTTGACTGGAAGCAAAAAACACACATCGACTGGCTAAAGCTAGGCGACGAAAATACAAAATTCTTTCATTCATATGTAAATGCCTGTTGTCATCATAATAAGATCACTTGTTTCAAGGACAACAGTGGCAACTCAGTTTCCTCTCGCAATGAAGTTCAAAGCCTTGTCCTCAACTATTTCTCAAGCTTGCTAACATCTACTACATCTCTTGACCCCGCTACACTTGTCGACTACCCAGGCATATTCCCTCCTCTACTTACAGACGTTTTCAATTCAATTCAGTCTACTCCATCTGCTGAAGAGATAAAAAAGACTCTTTTCCTCATGTCATCGATGAAGGCGTCGGGACCTGATGGTGTCTATAACAATTTCCTATAGAACAGTTGGGATCATATTGGTAGCTAGATTGTTCACACCTTAAACAATACCTTCTTGTCTGGTAGAATTGAAGACTCAATGGCTGACTCTCTTATGGTTCTAATTCCAAAAACAAAATCTCCAAAAAGTTATAATGAGCTTAGGCCTATATCCCTTAACAATGGTTGCTTCAAGCTACTCTCAAAAGTCTTAGTAGAATGCATCAAGCCCTTTCTAGATAATTAGATTTCTCCTTCTCAATCAGCCTTCATTCCCAGAAGGCTTATTAGTGACAACATCCTCTTAGTGCAAGAGGTCATCCATTCAATGAAGTCCAAAAACACGAAAAAGTACAGAATGTGTATCAAACTGGACCTGTCTAAAGCGTTTGATCGCATATCTTGGGATTTTATCAATGATACTCTAACTAGAACTGGGCTCCCTAATAAAGTATGTTAGTTGATCATGTAAATCATCACCACAGGCTCCACATCTATTATCTGGGAAGGTACACCCCTTACAGCTTCCAAAGCCTCGAGAGGCGTCAGAAAAGGTGATCCGATCAGCCCTTACGTCTTTGTCCTTTGCATGGCATGGCTTAGCCAGGCTATCTCCCTTGCTATGACCGATGGTAGTTGGAAACCCATGATCTTATCAAGAAGATGCACTAAGCTTTCCCATGTGCTTTTCACTGATGACATTCTTCTCTTGGGTGAAGCCTCAATCCACCAGGCCAAGACCATCCTAAATATTCTGGATAAATTCACCAATGTATCTGGCCAGACGATCTCTCATGTCAAATCTAAATGTTTCTTCAGCTTGAACACCCCTAGGCCCTTGATCTGCACTATCAGGAGGAAACTTAGGATCCCATGGATGTTGGACCTTAGAAAATACTTGGGAGTGCCTATCTTGCACCAGCAGGTTAACAAGAATGCCCACACATATATCATCTCCAACATTCGGTCCCGTATGGATAGATGGACCATGCACCATCTCTCCCTTACCGGACGAATCACTCTAGCTAAATCGACGCTCCAAGCTATCCCTTGCTATACTATGAAATCAGTCTTTCTCTCCCCAACAATATGTGATGATATAAACAAGCATGTCCGCCACTTTCTATGGACATGCAACTGGGAGTAGTGGAAAATATCTCTGGTACACTGGAAAAAGGTCACAAGTAACAAAGATATTGGGGGAGTAGGAATTAAAGATGCTAGGGACCAAAATCAAGCTCTTCTTCTAAAAAATGTCTGGTCATTTCTGAATCAACCGGACAGAACATGGGTTCAGATAATGAAAGGAAAATATGTTCAAAATGGTGTCATCACGAAATGTCATGGATCTCCTGCATGGAAGTTCATCAAAAAGCATCTCCCAGTTATCCAAAACCTCTGTAATAAGGTGGTCAATGATGATAAATCTACAAATGTCTGGACTGACAGGTGGCTTCATGGCAGCTCAATTCTCGACTTACAACCTAGGTTTACCATCCCTCCCGATCTGAGCTCTCTTCAGGCCATCTCTATGAGCCTAGGCCAAGGAAGGTGGCACTGGGGCTTCATCTACCAGTTCCTCCCTATTGTCACTTGGGATAAGATACACTCCCTGCCTCCTCCTGAAGACTCCAATGGAGTATACTTATGGGCTTGGCGTAAGGAACAAAATGGAAGGCTATCATCTAGATCAGCCTATCACTGGATCCGTGAACACAAGGAAATACAGTCACCTGGTCTGTGGAAAGATATCTAGATATGGAAACTTCTCGAGAGAATAAAGGTTTTTCTTTGGCTCTTACAACATAAATCTCTTCTTACTAACATGGAAAAGTGTCACTTCCATTTCGATGTCAACGGCCAATGTCAGCTTTGCAACAATGATGAAGATAGTATTCTGCATGCTTTACGTGACTGTCCTTTCTCTAAACCTGTCTGGCTCGAGCTTGGTTCAAGTATTGAATTTCTCAAGATGGACGAAGACTCCTGGATTCTATCCATCATTAAACATACTAATATATCCATGGTGCATCCTTCTATTCCCCAAGTTGCCTGCTAGCATATCTGGCAAAGATGTAATGAGAAAATCCATACAAGAGTTTTGAAACCTATGTATGTCATGGACAAATTCATTTGTACAAGAGCCACCACCATTAGTGAAGTGCAAAGTATCTTCAGCACAATAACAAGGACTCCTCGTGCAACTCTCACTACCTCTATTAACATTTCCAACTTCGACTACTTCATCTTGGTCAATGCTTCTTTCAAATCTCAGATCCAGCCTTTGGGTCTAGGCTTTCATATTCTAGATAAGGCAGGTGTTTGCCGTATTGGAGGTGGTAAACAAAGTACTAGTAATGATGCTCTTGAAGCTGAATGTCAAGCCATTATTTATGGGTTGGAGTCCATGGAAATCTGTGGAAGGGGACGCACTGCTCTATGCACAGACTTATCACAAGCAGTGTCTCTAATCAAACTAGAGTATACAACAATCAACAAATATAAAACCTATGTGGTCAGGGCCAAAGCCAAGATGAAAAAACAAATAGACATGGAGATATACCATATCAATAGGGAGAAAAACCAAATTCCTGACTCACTTGCAAAGCATGCACAAGCAAGTATTAGTTGTTCTTTTGCTTTTACTTCTGTTTAGCCTGCTTGAATCAATATGAGCATTGCTATAAGTCTGCAAGAACTGCTTACCTACACTAGAGAGTGGGAGGAATAAAATTAATCTCTAGAGTCACAAATATATATATATATATATATATATGTGTGTGTGTGTGTGTGTGTGTGTGTGTGAGTACATATGTATGCACAGAAATTAGGTAAATATATATTGAATCTCTCCTAAAAATATAGGATAAGAGTTACATATAACCAACCGCTATACCTCCATAAAAAGAACAACTCACTCTTCTATCCAACTTTTACATTATGTTTAACACATTGACATACTTTACATCTATATTCCTTGCATTAGTGTATGTACCACCATTCCTTCTAGCATTCCTTTCTTTTCAAATATGTAGCATAGAGAAGAAAACAATAGCCTTTTCTTGTTATCTTTCCCTTTGTTAGATATCATTCTTCTTAGATCCTCTTCCAACTTTATTTGCAAACTAAAAGCATTGCATAATATCTTCCAAACTTCTTTCATAAATTTGCATCAGCCTACCAACTGGTTATGTGACTCATCCTCCTCCTCACATAGAATACATACAGCAAAAACATCATTATTCCATCTTTGTATCTTGTCAAGGGTGGCAAGTGCGCCACGCAGAATTTTGTAGTCACACATGCTCAATTTTGGTACATGTGTATCATCCCATACTTGCTCCATATGCTTGTCTTTCATAGATCTTGATATCGCTACATCCTATATATTGGTATTTGTGTCTTTGAGTCTCCATCCTCCTAGTTTATAAGGATCAAACATGTGTCTGACTTGCTTCCAAACTTCTATCATAACATTGATAGTGTGTGAGTATCTTTCTCTTGTCTTTGGCTTGAAATCCAATCCTCTTGGGTATCTCTTCCTCATCCATCTCCCCCAAGTTGAGGACCCTTATTGATAGATAATGATTCTCCTTAGAGTCCCCATTTATCTACGTCTCTCAGAGTTTCTTCATGTTTTGGAAGAGCCATCCTTGCATACCTCATTTGATGATACTCGCTTTCCTGTAGAAATTTTGCCACATTCATCTCCATTCCATCAAGAACCAGATAGGAAATCTCCCATTACTTCTCTCAAAAAATAAGAAGACCCACTATGGCATCCTTTACCAATGTAGCCAACCCTAGAATTTTTTATTATTTCTATTTTTTGATCATTTCCTCCAACCCGTCAATGCAATCAACAAAGTCTTTAAGTTGTAGATTACCATCAGCAATGGGAAACCCATGGTATTTTGTAGGAAACTTTTACATCTCTACTTACATTTCCTCATTTCAACAATCTTGCATATAGTAACAATTTTTGGATAGGAAAAGGTGTGTTTTGTTTGCATTCACATGCAGCCTCGTCTGGTCACCAAAATCCCTAAGGAGAAGCTGCAACACCTCCAGCTTGTTCTATTTGGCTTCAAGAAACACCAACACATCATCGGAAAATATCAAATGGGTCATCACTTTTGATCCATGTACCGTGTAAGAATTAATCTCCTTCCTTCTCTGTGCTCTTTTCATCTTTTTGGTTAAATATTCCATAACAATCATAGAGAGAAGAGGGGATAGAGGATCTCCTTGGCATAAATTGTTTCCTCCTTTGAACATGCATGTTGAAGTCCCATTAACTAGATTGGAAAAGCTTATAGACTAAGACATTGTTGCATCCATCCATTTCACTACTCATTGAATCCCATTTTCTTCATGATCCACCAGAGTTACTGTAACGACCCCGCCTCCCAGTAACCCCCAATTAAGGGAGACCAAGAGGTCAGATCCATTATCCCAATTAACCAGATCAAAGGTTCGACAAATAATCAATAATAATTATAAAATTCTACCAAACCATACTGAAAGGCTGGAATAAAATAAAACTTTGCATACCTTTTAAAAACTTGGATATCTAACTTCTATCCACAGTTGGAATATATTCTAACTAATCCACCTTGCACTTTAATTCTTATTTTCACAATGTACCACTTTACTATTTGCCCTTTTCAATATTGTACCTAAAACACCGACAAACAAAATGTCGGTCAGCATATATGAATATGACGGTATGTGGGGACAATCAAAATTTCACATATATGGCTAACAACCTAAATATCACAATCAAGTTAATTAACAAGTCAATTTACATTTTTAGTGTGTCAATCTCTACCACTTTTGCCCTAACACTAGAATACCCTCCTTGGGGTTTCTCTTTTGTAATTGACTTAAGGCCACCTTATCCATCCTGAGCTTGGTGCTTGGGGTCACCTCCCATGGTGCCCATTAGTCATGCAATATCATAAGGCCACCTTCTCTATCCTGAGTTTGGTGCCTGGGGTCACCTCTCATGGTGCCCATTGGTCTTCCCTCTTGGGCTTTACCTCATTGCATCTTACATCAGGGTGGCATGTAGGTGCGAGAATACACACTATATCATAATTGTGATAATCATAGTGTCTTTACAATTTCACATATGAACATCCAAATATATAGGTTGCATTCAATGTGATCAAACATCTAGAAAACCTTCATGAAACTAAAGCGGTTAACCATAAATAACCACATACTTGTTTTGTAGATCTTTGAGATAGAATCAACCAATAAGAAAAGAAATTCAATCCTAGCAAGCAAGTAAGATTCCTAAATTAACATACAATTTCCTTTTTATTAATATTTACCCAAACCTTCTTGCTTCTTAGGGTTTCTATCCGCTCTTTAGGTTTTCTACCTCTTTTAGGGTTTTGTCGTACTTTTGACACCCTTAAACCCTAATTATACAAAATTACTCACAAACCCTAATTTTCTCATCTACTTCTCATAAAAGATCTGAAGATCATCTTTTAACCAAATATTCTCATACTTTTGGATTTTCTCTTCTTTTATCCACTGAATTAGGTTTAAAATCCTAAATCATTCAATTAATCATCTAAATCTGGTTAATATTCAACATTATCATATAACAGTTTAATAATAATCAAATTAACTTATTACTACTCATAAAATTATCCATTATCATCAATTAGGGTTTCTAACCTAATTTTAATACCTTTTTCATCAAAATAATATATGTTTGCAAAATGATACAGATTCAGGACTTCAAACTATTTTTATCTTATTCCTTGCATTTTTCTAATCAACTTACATGTATAAAGTTTATTCATCTGAGTTTTCTATTAATTTCTACGATTTTAGCAAGGAAAACCCTTTTTCAGTATTAATTGAGCAGAGAGGGAAATTACTGGAAAATCACAGACTCCTAGATCGGTGGATCGGTGATACACTCCCTGGATCGGACGATTCCTATTGCTCACGCCTAAGTTAGCCGCTCTGGCTATCGCTCATTGGATCTCAGCCCAAGATCACCGTGGACCGCGATTGGACGATCTTTGGTCGTCGTCTTCCTTTGATTTCTCATAGGGCTATGGTCAACTCCTCGGTTGACTCTGAGCTCCAGGCTACCAGCAAAGAAACGGAGGTGCTCGGAAGCTCCGTCGTCATTGCCCGAACTCAATGAGCCATTCAATTTATTGATCCCACTTGACCTTCACTACGAATGAATCTCCAGAGTTCTGTAGTGGCCAGCAGGTTGCAGAGGAGGTAGGTTAGGATGAAACTCACAATTGTGGTCGTCGCTCAACTCGTCGCTGCTCTCCGTAGCGACTGGGATAAGAATTAGGTCTGTTGGTACCCTCGAGTACCCCCCCCATGTATGGTTGGGTTTGGAAGTCCAACGATTTGGGAACTTCTACCCTCGTCGACGATAGCATATGAACATACGGTCTAGATCCTTCGGATCACTCTCCCGAAGTCGATGGACTAATTTGTTCTTCGAATTATCACCTTAGTCGATGAGAATTCAAATTCCCAATTCGTCTCTCAATTCTATTGTGATTCGGGGTAGACGATGAATGAATACCCTTGGATTTGTGGTCCATTGGACCACAAGGGTCATCCAACGGCCATCATCGCTCCCTGAAATCCAATTATCTTAAATTTGATTTCAAAAGGTGTTTTAACAAGATAACTTGAAAATTTCATTTCTCTCTCCTCGATTAATATTTTTCTCTCAAAATTTATAGGAAAATCCAACTTGGCATTATCTAACCAAGTATTAAATTTAAAATCAAATTCCAATGGATGAGAGTGTTTCCTTCACATCCAAGTTATGCATTAATTAACCCAATTTTAATTAATATTTCTTTTTCCTTTGCCACTATCTTATTATCTCAAGTCCCTTGGTCCTCAAGGAACCCTAATGGTACAAAATCTCCCATTGGGAAATATCCTTTTGCCTTTTCCTTTTATATTTATCCTTTTCTTATATTTCTCCTTTTATTAGATAAATCCTTTTTCTTTTTATTTCTCTTTTCTTTTCAATTGGGCTCAATGACCAACAAATCCCATTAATAAACAATCAAGGCCATTGTACATGAAATCCATCAATTCCAAAAAACAAATCTATCATAGAATTCATTTATCATTAAAAGAGAATTATACATCTCATTACATTATTTAGAAAATTGAGGTTACAACATCCTCCCCTCCTTATAGGAATTTTGCCCTCAAAATTCAACTATCAAACAAACAAGTCAGGATATGCTTTCTCCATATCCGTCTTCAGCTCCCATGTAGCCTCATCCTCTCCATGGTGTTTGTAACGACCCCGCCTCCCGGTAACCCCCAATTAAGGGAGACCCGAAGGTCAGAGCCATTATTCAATTAACAGGATCAAAGGTTCGACAAATAATCAGTAATAATTAATAAACTTTACCAACTAAACTGAAAATGGGTATAAAATAAAACTTTGTTTACCTTTTAAAATCTGGGATTTCTAATCTGCTATCCCTGAAGATGCTAATCTAACTAATCCTCCTGTGCACGTTACTTCTCATTTAATTCCACATATGTCACTTTATTGTTTGTTCATTTCATTTGTACCTAAAATGCCGACAAACAAAACGTCGGTCAGCTAAAGCTGGTATGTGGGGGAAACAATAATTGTGCAGCTATGTTAACGATGTAATCAACCAAATATCATTTAACAACCAAGATTACGTTTTAAGCAATACTACTCAATCCTTGCCTATCCCCTTTCTCTGTAACGTCCATGCAGTGGACATGGATACCACCTCTCTCATATGGCAGATCCTTACCCCCATGGCCCTACCACACAGGTAGCCAATACCCACGGTTATGGAGTCACATGGTCATACCCAAAGGTAGACCAATCCCTAACTCATGATGACTTGATGGACCTACCCCATTGGTAGCCATTTACTAAGTCATGCAATGACCTGATGGACCTACCCTCATTGGTAGCCATTTACTAGGTCAATCTATAAAGCTACAGAGGGGACTAGGATCTGAGCTAGTAGGCATATTTCTTATGTGATAGTCATATTCACATTATACTTTGCATGAATTAAATACATCCAATAGTTTAATTCAAGCCACGATGGAAACATCGATAAAATCCCAGAAAACTAATTCGGGTAGTCATAAGCGTAACCACATACCTGATCCAGAGCAACTTGTTGTCCAAGCAATAATGATAAAGAATAAGCAACAAGCAATCAACAAGTATCCTAAAATTAATGCATGGCATCCAAGTGTTATATTTTATCAATAATATTTTAAAGCTAGACTTGGATTCCATCCTAGGCTTTCTAGAACACTTTTAGGGTTTCCATTGCAATTAGGGTTTCCTTTTATCTTTTACTATTTTAAACCATAATTTAACACAATTGATCACAAACCCTAATTATTTCCACATCTAATCTTCAATTCCAGATTAAAGGCATAATCACCCATTAATTAAGCTCATGAAGCCTCTCTTTTATTAAAGCTTCTATTTTTATCCTTTTAATCCATGACAATATCATTATATGTATTTATCATCAATTCATAGCTCATTATGGTTCAAATCACATATGAACCCGATTTACCATTAATTCTATTCTTTATTCATGAGAAAACCCTAATTACTACATTAAGGTTATCTTTCCTCAAGTTAGGGACTTTAATTCTCACAATAGCTTAGATTCAGCATATTCCACTTTAATCATAAGATTAGTCAATTAAAGACATTAAGAGTCGAATTCACCAACATTAGGGTTTCATGGCTCATTAAAGTATTATTCATGCACATTAAACTCGACATTAAACTAATTACATGCAAATTCATCCTTTTCCAATCTTAATGATCCTTTTTATCATTAACAGGCTAATATCAACATTATATACTCATTTAACCCTTTCTAACTCATTAATCATCAAAGGTTAGGGTTTTTCATTGATTAAACTATTAAAGATAGTATCTCTATATACTTTTCGAATTGCATAAGGAATCAGGCTCCAATTATATTTTATTTAGATTCCTCTCGATTTTCTGAGCAAGTTTCATGTATAATGTGCGTCTATCCGAGCTACGGTTATTGAGATACGAAGGCTGCCACGTAGGCCATGCCATGCAATCGTTGCTTGGTTACTTGGAAATATTTCGAAAAGACCATCGCGCCCCTGGTTAAGTTAGCCGACCCTTTAGCCCGCGAAGGGAAAAATGGTCCAAAGCCGCCTCCTTCTTCCTCACGCAAAACATCTGCGTCGTCCTAGCCGACTACAGTCCCAACGCGGCTCCTTCCTGCCCACCTCAGGGCTCGGGGGTGGCCGCCCATGGCCTCCCCAACTCTGCCCCATCTTGGTGTCCTCGAGGCACGAGAAAAACGTGGCCATGATGGCCGGAAGTGAGCTCCCCAGACTTGCGACCTAGCCAACCTGCTGCACACCGAAAATCATCATGTAGATGGAAAGGATCGACCAGATGATCGCCCAGGTTCTTCCTGACGTCGTCGGAGCGTCGCAACCCCTCAAACTACTCTCTTTGGTTCTGGGATCGCCCCACACCTTCGGGTTAGGTTTAGAATGGAAGCAGGGTTGAAGAAGAAGAAGATGAGGAAGAGGGTGGGATCTCTCTGAAACTCGATCCAGGGGGTCTACCCCTTTATATAGAGGGGTACCCAGGCCCATGAATGTTTGTCCACAAAGGAAACGATGCTTTTCCTAATAGGAAAGGAATTCCTTCATCATGAAGCTCATTCTCTCTCTCTCTCTCATATTCCTTTTTCTTTTGATAATATGATTTCGAGAATTATCGCACTTACTCTCTTGATTCTTGCTTTTTAAGCCATTGGCATGAAATCCTCTTTTCATTAAATAGGAAAATACTTTCATTTTATCAAATTCACAAAATTCATTAAGAATGTATCACCTTATCCTTTTATTTTGTGATCTTGGTAGTTTCTCTCTCTTTCCTATTTATTGGGGATCCTTGGACCCCAAGACACTCAAAGAATTCGAAATTCCTTTTAAAGGAATACTCATTATCCTTAAATGTATCAACATGCATTATTCTCATTATCTTGTTTATTTCTTATTAAAATAGCTCTTTTTGAGGATTTCTCTTTATTTCTCTTTTATTTTCCTCATTGGTATTCCTTTTATCATTAGGAATCCTTGGGATACGAAATTCCACCAAGGATTGCTCAATTATACATCTTTTCACTTATTTTCCATATTTCATCAATATTTTCAATTTCTTTCTTAATAAAAGAATACTTAATTAATCTTTTCTTTCCTTATTGATTTCTTTTTACAACCTTGGACTCCTTGGAACCCAAGGAACCTAAAAGTCACGAAATTATTCCTTGGATTTGCCTTGTAGAGGTTTCTACCTCTTTCTTTTCTCAAATATTCATTTATTCATTAATTAATTGCATTTCCTTGTCATTGGGCCCAATAGCCAATAAAGCCCACAAATCAAACAACAAGGCTATTTTAAATGAACCCATTTATTCACAACAAAAGACATCATTATTTGTTCATTTATCTTTGTTATGAGAAATTACATTTCTCAGCAAATGAACCCAAAATTGGGGTTGTAACATCCTTCCCCTCTTATAAGAATTTTGCCCTCAAAATTCCATCAAGCAAGCAAACAAACAGGATAAGTCTTTCATATGTCCATCATGTCTCCCATGTGGCTTCACCCTTTCCATGGTGTCTCCCAAGAACCTTCATTATCTCATATTCTTCCATCTGAGTTCTTTCTTACCTTGGTATATCGTACCCTCATAGGTGACTCAGGACATTTCAGCCTCTCAAAAGCTGAAAAGGTTCAAGGCTTAACACATGGCTTGGGTACCTCACATAGTGCTCTAGATCGGACTTATGGGACACTTTATTCATCATGTTATCCTGAGGTGTAGGCTAAATACAACCATCTCCACCCATCCATCTCAAAAGTACTCATATATCTGGGACTCAGCTTTCTCAGCTGTAGCTTAGAGGGGTCGGATTTTCACATCACATATTCTCCCACAGTGAACTGCAGGTCAGTCTGCTTTGTATTAGCTCATGACGCATGTCACCCTTGGCTCTCTCGCAGCCATTACACGATCAAGCGACTTCATCTGCACACACGGTGGTTCTTTTATGACCTTCACGAGGCCTCCTTTACCAACATCATTATAATGAAGTGGTGACCGACACACCCTCCTTATATAGCTTCTTACATCCCGATAAAGGCTATGGTGGTGAATATCACATCTTAAGAACTATCTCTTTGTACCACCCTGAACAAGCACACTTGCTCTCATCAGACCCTCTAGTCTGGATCATACTACTCATTAGTTAGGGGTGATAAACGGTACTAAGACGAGTTCTTCATGTACCTACTTCTTCCGCATGGAAGTAAACCTTCTAATCATGTTCAAGAACTCTTTGAACTCACATCATGGTGTTGTTGAACCATTTCTTTCTCTATTATAAGTAGTTCAACCTGATCTGTCACTTGACAGTACTCTTCTTTTCCTATCATCTAGGTAAGGTGATCTACCATAACCCTCATTGATCTTCCTTGGTTAAGGGGAGAGTTTCCACATCATCCATAGTGATGAACTCTCATTCCTTTTTAGGGACTCTTTTATCCTCTATATTGGTACACTGGGTTACTGGTATTCGTCCTTTACCTTTATCATGCATGGCCACAAGCCACATGCATCTTCATCTTAAGCATCCAAAGTGCTACCATCTCAGTAATACCATGGTATATGGTGATATTAAGATCATGATCTCCAGTGTGTCATGATCCCTCAAGCTTGATACCTCGGAAACCCTAAATCATTCTAATCAGAGTTTCATCACATTCCCTTCTAGAGAAGTGCATCTGAGGCTCTAAACCATCCTTTCACTATGTCAACGACTAGACTGGCTAACCAAACAATCATTAACTTGTTCAACCTATCTCATTGCATCTGAGTGTTAGCCAAAACACATCTTCTTTCCAAACGTAGGGTTAGCCTAACAACTCCCTTCTAGCCAAACTGGGCAGCTCTATCTCCACCAGAGCATCCATTACCACTTCACATCCTTCGGTATTAGGTAACGTTGAAGACATACTCTTCCATGTATTCTACTTATCATCTCATCTCAAACTCTAAGTTTGTCTTCATCAAGAAACTCTAAGCTCATACTCACTGTGATCGAACTTGACCTTGGTTAATCTGCAAATTCCACATAGTTCCTGATAAATCATCCTCATAAGCTGGATATACTACCTCTCTTAGTGTTTGTGAACCATCCATGTATCATTCCTTCCACATCTCCATCCTTATTCCTTATAGCAACGTTCCAACTCACAACATCCTTGTCCTTGGTGTATGGCATGCATACTATCCTATCTCTCACTCTCATAACAAGAAGAAATAAGCATTTGACGGCCGTCCAAATATAGAGTTCTTCCTATTCCAAGAGTAGGGATGGTACAGTCCACCTCGCCAGTACACCTTCAAATCTCTGTTGAAACGTGCAACTCATGTCTCTATATCACAATCATCATTATATCAAAGTTACTTCCATGGAAAACTGGCCTCGAACCTACTTGGGTTTACACACAATCCTTGGTCATATCCTCTAGGTCTATAGGGTACCGGCACTTTTGGGGTCATCCCTCTTCCCATATGCACCAGAGAGTGCCCTACTCATTTGCCCTTTGGGTCACTTGAGTTCATGAAGGTGATCAATCTCCCAACCCATGGCCCTCATACAATGATAGTTGTTACCTCCCGACCCTATGGTCATGTGCAACTAGGGAATTAGGAAAGTCCTACTTCCATCGGTCTTATCCCTACCTGACCCTAGGATAGACTTAGGATTATATCATAGTACATGTTCAACTTAGAACCTTACCCAATCTTTCATCATCTCTTATTGCATTCATGACTGACTTTCATTCCTCCATAGGGGTCATGGCAACCTGCCTACCTTGGTCAGGCCCCATACCGGTTACCTCCATGGTAACTCATCCACATGCACTTAGAGATGGCTATCTATGGGTTTACAGGTTCATTCTCATACCACGTACTTTTCACCTAGCTTCTCAAGATCCTATGAAACTTCTTTAGGTCACCTCAAAACCAACAAAACTGGTATACACCCTACCAAAGGGGTCCCTTTTCCAGGATGGGAGGAAACTACCACTCATGACAATCAAGGTCACAAACATCCTTATGGTTAGGGTATGCATCCACCTGAGCATGCTCGGCCCTAGCAAGCTACTAAGGCACAAGAAGACCACCTATTAAATCATGCGAGGACCTACTTGTTCTCTTTCCTCCATATTAGATCAACTTAGTCATGAAGGGTTCATCAAACATACCCTTATCCTAAGGGGTTTCCTTTACCTCTACACCTGAGGATTGCCATGCTCAAAACTATATAGAGACTCAAATCTCATTATGAGCATTGGATACACTGCTTCCCCTCTTAGGCTTAGGAACCCTAGGTTCTCCTTTGGGTAACCAACTGCATGCTCAACCTCTTAACCACAAATCAAGCATGTCCACAGTATGTCACGTACTCCCTATCATTCTTCTATTCTAGCAACACATCGGGGTCGAGTCTTCTTCCAGGACAACTAACTAGGTATAAAACCTCACAACAGGTTACTTAAACCTCCTCAGGGCCTAAGGCACTCTTTCGAGCATGTAACCACTTATACCATGGGTACTAGAAGCATCGTCCTCTCTCTAGGGTTTGGTTTCTCTAAAGGTAACCAAGATATCATCATCTTCCAGGAATCAAGCATAAGAAAACCACTATCCTCCACATAGGTCGCATCATCCTTAACTACCCTCTGTTCCTTATGTCTCAGGGTTTTGAGCTTACAACCTTCTTGCTTGAGGTCTGCTTTCTCTCTAGAGCTAATCCTACAACCAACCTCTCTATAAAAGGTCCTTTCTTCCTAAAGGATCAAGCTCATAAGCATATCCTTACCTGGTGAAGCCTATGCTTACGCTCAACTCACTCATGGTTATCCATTATAACTTATGCTTATATCATAAGCCACCCATCATGATCTCTTAACCAGGGTTTCACCAAGCTATACCTTACTTGCCTAAGCCCATAGGCTAACTACAGGTTCTTCTCTAACCTCATCGATGAAGGAGCTATCCTTCACTCTAACATGCATGACCCTTCCCAGGGTTGGGTTGCCAAAGGGGTTGAGTCACCCATGGATCACATGGCATCCCAAAGGCATGTCCCTTCAAACACCTGGTCAATCATGACATCTAACTCATCATGTCATCCCTCTCTCTAACCTTCACTTAGGGTTAGGGTTACCATCATCCTCAAAGGATGTGCTAGGTCTCTACCTTTAATGGAGGTCTCTACCTCCAAGACATCCTCCTACCAAGGAGGTCTATCCTCAGGTCTCTCCTGAGGGCAATGACAGCTTGTATCATACGACCTAAGTATGTATCTATTCCTTTTATGCTTACTCTATTAAGCTTATGTCCATGACATCTTATTTACATGCTTTTTATTAATTTGGTGGAGGATTCCTTAATCCTTATCAACCTTACCCATACCTCAAGAGGGTAAGGAGAAGAGAGGAAACCCTAATCCTTAAGGTCCTTATTAGAATTTGAGTTGAGAAGGGATGAATAAGATGAGAGAGTCCTAAAGGTATCTTACTTCGAGTCTTAACCTAAAGACATCGGCCAGGCAGTCACACGATCTGGGAGTCCTCGTATTCTGACTAGCGGTGCGGAGGAAAATTTTGCCAGCCCCCAGATGTGATCCTTTTCTAGACACCTCAGTCTTTTAGAAAATCCTCTAATAACTCCCTTGGGTTCTACAAAATTTGTAAAATTTAATAATTATTAAAGATTAGATGAGGAACCTGGGCTCTGATACCAATTGTAACGACCCCGCCTCCCGGTAACCCCCAATTAAGGGAGACCTGAAGGTCAGAGCCGTTATTCAATTAACAGGATCAAAGGTTCGATAAATAATCAGTAATAGTTAATAAACTTTACCAACTAAACTGAAAACGGGTATAAAATAAAACTTTGTTTACCTTTTAAAATCTGGGATTTCTAATCTGCTATCCCTGAAGATGCTAATCTAACTAATCCTCCTGTGCACGTTACTTCTCATTTAATTCCACATATGTCACTTTACTGTTTGTTCTTTTCATTTGTACCTAAAACGCCGACAAACAAAACGTCGGTCAGCCAAAGCTGGTATGTGGGGGAAACAATAATTGTGCAACTATGTTAACGATGTAATCAACCAAATATCATTTAACAACCAAGATTACATTTTAAGCAATACTACTCAATCCTTGCCTATCTCCTTTCTCTGTAACGTCCCTGCAGTGGACATGGATACCACCTCTCTCATATGGCAGATCCTTACCCCCATGGCCCTACCACACAGGTAGCCAATACCTAGGGTTATGGAGTCGCATGGTCTTACCCAAAGGTAGACCAATCCCTAACTCATGATGACTTGATGGACCTACCCCATTGGTAGCCATTTACTAAGTCATGTAATGACATGATGGACCTACAATCATTGGTAGCCATTTACTAGGTCAAACTATAAAGCTACAGAGGGGACTAGGATCTGAGCTAGTAGGCATATTTCTTATGTGATAGTCATATTCACATTATACTTTGCATGAATTAAATACATCCAACAGTTTAATTCAAAGCACGATGGAAACATCGATAAAATCCCGAAAAACTAATTCGGGTAGTCATAAGCGTAACCACATACCTGATCCAGAGCAACTTGTTGTCCAAGCAATAATGATAAAGAATAAGCTGTTGGCTAAATGGACATCCATAAAATCTCTTTGTTTTGATTATGACAAACATTTCATTTTTATTTATCTAACGAGCTACTTGAGTGTGCAGGATGACACAACTATAAGGGAAATCCAACATGAAGTATTTATATTTTCATGCAAATGTAATCATTGTAAAAACTTGTACAAAATTATAATGTACAAGTACTTAGAATCGCATGTAAATCAAGCATTGGATTTTCCCTAGCTAAACACCTTAGTCATCCATTCAATAGGACCACCTATGCACACATACGTATAACTAGTGCCTAACTTGAAACCTTAAAACAGGATCTCTCTCGGTCGACCAACTCCTCGACCGAGATACTCTCGGTCGACCACATTATCGACCGAGAAAGATCCAAAAGTAGCCGTTAGACACAGCAGTTGACAGTTGCAAATAAACGTTAATCCAGAGAGCATGTCGGTCGACAATTCCTCGACCGACCGGGCATCTCGGTCGACAAGTCCTCGACCGAGATGGTCTCTGACAGCAACTGCAGAATTAATTAACTAGCCGTTGCTAATGCGCCTAACTTATTCCTAACGGCTAGTTAAGCACTAGGAACCCCCTAGAAGTTATCTAGAATGTCCTTAAGCATACTTAGGCTATTCCTATAAATAGGACAAGCCATAGGACACTAAAACTTCACTTCTTACATTTGCTATACTTGAGAAAATACTTGAGCCCTCTTATGCAATCTGTGTGAACTGAGCTTTGTGATCAATTGGCCATTTTCCCTCTAGCTCAAGCTCGTCCTATAGGCTAGATTTTCCTAACCCTAGCAATCACAAGTCCATCATATTGGCTAGGAAAATCCAAACGCTTGATCTAGGGAAATCAAGCCTTGAGCTACAAGGATAAGTTGTATTTTCTGTTATTCCCTTCTTGTTCCTTGTATTACTTGTACTCTCCTTGCTACTCCAGGTAGGAGGCTGCGGATTGGAGAGGGTGAAGCTCTTCGTGGTGAAGAGGAAGACTTTGGACTACTTCAGAAGGCTGTCTTGACGGGAAGCTACTTCGGGAGGAAGGCTACTTCAAGGGGGAGCTTGAAGTTACTTCAAGGAAGGCTGCTTCAAGGTTGGCAAGACTACTTCAAGGTGAAGGCTGTCCAAAGGGTGTTTAGAAAGTATTGTAAATTTTATGTAACATCCTTGAGAGGTAATAAAATTTAGTACTTTTAAAATCCCGGTTGGGTAAGCAACCGGGTAGTGGACTGACTCCTTAGTATTTGCTAAGGTGGAACCACTCTAAACACCTGTGTTCCTCTTCTTAATCTTTAGTTTGGTTGTTTGAGTATAAATTATTTTAAAATCTCTATAAAACCCTATTCACCCCCCCTCTAGAGGTTTTCAATTGGTATCAGAGCAGGCTTCAAGGAGCCCTAACAAAGTCTTGAAGAAAAGATGGGGGATGGAGTGCTCAACAACCTTAACATTGAAGGAACGCTCGTTGCTCGACCTCCGGCATTTGACGGGACAAACTATCAATACTGGAAGAGAAGAATGCAATTTTACTTCCAAGGAATCAATTGGGATCTTTGGAGAATGGTATCTACACCATACACACTCCCACAAGACGAGTTCGAAGTATGGGATGCTAATACGGTAAAAATGGCCCAAATGAATGCAAAGGCAGTAAGCATTTTATATTGTTCCATTTCAGTAGGTGAATTTAATAGAGTATCAAACTGTGATACCGCATATGACATTTGGCATAGATTATCTATAACATATGAGGGTACTGTTCAAGTTAAAAACTCTAAAGTTAGTTTGCTTAAAACCAAATTTGAACATTTTCGTATGGATCCAAACGAAACTATTAGTGAAATGTATTCAAAATTTTCTACTATTGTTAATGGTTTGAGTGCTTTAGGGAAACCTGTTCTTGAGGAAGATCAGGTATCAAAAATACTTTGATCTCTTCCTCCAAAGTACAAACCAAAGGTGACTGCTATTGCAGAAGCAAACGACCTCACTCGCCTCAAAATGGAGCAGCTCATCGGAAACTTAGAAGCTCATGAGGCAGACCTAGAAGAGGAAGAAAGAAGAGAACATGAACATCAACGTGGGCCAAAGAAAGACGTGGCTTTCAAAGCATCAAAAGCTCTCTCACAAGAGAGTGAGGAATCTAGTGAAGAAGAAGGAGAAGAAGCATTGATAGTCAACGGTAAGAAATATAGAAGGTTTAAATCTAACAAAATTTCTAGCTCTTCTTCCACTCCCAGGTGCTTCGAATGTGGAAAGAAAGGACATTTCAAAAATGAATGTCCCAAAGCTAAGAAGGGAAAGAAAAGCTCACATAAGAAGAAAGAAAAAGCTTATAAAGCGGCATGGGATGAAACGAGTGAAAGTGAAAGCGGAGAAGATAAAGTAGAATGTCTAATGGCAAGAGAAGATGAAGAATCTCAAGAGGTAAGCCTAGTTGATCTTCCTAAAGAAGAGTTAGTAGCTAGCTTACAAGAAACTTATGATAAATATGTTGATGCCAAGAAGAAACTAAAAAGGACTATAAAATCAAACAATGATCTCATTGCCAAAATAGATGAACTTTCTTCCAAAAAGAATAACATTGATCTTGAAAATGTATCTTTAAAAACATCTTTAGATGATTGCACTAGAAAGCTACTTACTTTGGAGACTAATGTTGATCTTCTATCAAAAGAAAAGACTGATTTGTTAGCTAAACTACAAGCTTTTCAAACTCAACCTATCTTGTGCAATCATTCGGACTATGACAATATTGTAAAAGAAAAGGATTCATTGCTTTCTGATTTAGACCAGGCAAGAAAAGATGTGCATAAGAAAATGAATGACATTGCTCGGTTGCAAAGAGAACTCTATGAGTTAAGTAGAAAAGATATTCTTGATAACATATTGAAGAGTGGTACGGCCTTCAATGGAAGAAAAGGTTTGGGATATGTTCCAAAGAAAAACCAAACCAAAAAGACCCAAACTATGTTTGTACCCAAAAACACAATGGCTAGAAAAAGAAATGAAGTTGATTCTATTACTTGTCATTTCTGTTTACGTCTTGGACATTACTGTTTTTCATGCCCCTACAAGACTAAGAAGTCCAACTTAGTTTGGACCCCAAGACCCCAAACTTAGAAGAATGGAATGTAGTTGAGATATGACAAAATACTTAATTTTTGCAATTTATATTGTCCTATCTCAACAAACGATGCTATGCTTAATAGTATTATTTTTTCTGCATTTGTGTAATAAAACAGAAACTTCGTCGGTCGAAGTACTGTCGACCGAGCTCTGGGTCGGTCGAAGTATTGTCGACCGACTGGATGTCTTTAATAAATCGAAAATCTTCCAGTACTCATTTCGGTCGAAAATTGGTCAACCGAAAAATTTTCTGTTCTTTTTGATTGAGACACAGTAACATGCTCGATCGACAAATTGTCGACCGAGAATTATATCGGTCGAACAATTGTCGACCGACTAGTTTTCTGTATCAGAACTTTTATACACATATGCATTTTAAAAGTTTCTAACCTTATCGGACCATCACATGGGTACCAAAATCTAAATTCTAATGCAGGAATGGGTAGTTGATAGTGGCTGCTCCAAACATATGACCGGGAACAAGGACGCCTTTCAAACCTTTGAAGAAAAGAAAAGTGGAACGATTACTTTTGGAGACAATGGTAAGGGCAAAATTGTTGGAATAGGTAATGTTGGAACAAATCTTGAAATCAAAAATGTTCTACTCGTTGATGGATTGCACCATAACTTAATAAGTGTAAGTCAACTATGTGATAGTGGTTATGATGTGCTATTTAACAAAACCTGCTGCAAATTATTGATAGAAAATACTACAACTGTTGTTTATGAAGGAAATAGAGTTGGAAATCTTTATATCCTTAAACCAAACTCTATGAAATCAGTAGTAGGTAAATGCTTACTTGCAAATGAAAACACCTTACAACTATGGCATAAAAAGCTTGGTCATGCTAGTTCACATGCTATTAAAAAGTTAGTAAAATATGATCTTGTTCGTGGATTACCTGCTTTGTCTTTTGATCAAGTTGCAAATTGTGAACCTTGTACAATGGGAAAGCAAACCAAAACATCTTTTAAATCAAAACATGTACTTAGCACCAGTAGATCCTTAGAATTAATTCATATGGATTTATTTGGACCAATGAGAACACAATCTATTGGTGGTAAACGATACTGTTTTGTTATTGTTGATGATTATAGTAGATTTACATGGGTACATTTTATTGCAACTAAAGATGATACTATTCATGTCTTTATGCAATTTTGTTCTAAGATTGAGAATCTTTTACAACATAAAATATGTACCATTAGAAGTGATCACGGTGGAGAATTTGAAAATCATACATTTGAAACTTTTTGTACTTCTCAGGGGTATACTCACAATTTCTCTGCTCCACGTACCCCACAACAAAATGGTATTGTAGAACGGAAAAATCGATCTCTACAAGAAATGGCTAGGACCATGATGCTTGAACACAACACACCTAAAACCTTTTGGGCTGAAGCTGTAAACACTGCTTGTTATGTGCTAAATAGAGTCACGGTTCACTCTCACTTGAAGAAAACTCCATATGAAATAATACACTCTAAGAAACCTAGAGTTGACTACTTCCATACTTTTGGCTCTACATGTTACATTTTAAACACCAAGGATGATAGAGACAAGTTTGATTCTAAATCACACAAAGCATTCTTCTTGGGATACTCTTCTTCTAGCAAAGCGTTTAGGGTATATAACACTATCTCTAGAAAAGTTGAGGAATCCATTCATGTTTCTTTTCATGAAGAATCAAAATCCACAAATTTAGATATCATTGATCTCACTAATCAGTTTGAAACTATAACCATTCCCAATGATAATGAGAAAACTCCCACATCCGATCCTCCAGTTGAAACACAACCTACACCTAGGCTGATCAAGGATCATCCCCAAGAGCTAATTATTGGAGATCCAAATGATAAAGTCAAAACTAGGTCCTCTTTCCAAGATGTTGCAAACATGGCTTTTGTCTCTATCATTGAACCTAAGAAAATATCCGAAGCTCTTAAGGATGATTACTGGATAATAGCCATGCAAGAAGAATTAAATCAATTCACTAAAAACGATGTATGGGATTTAGTTCCTAAACCACAAGATAAAACTATCATAGGAACTAAATGGGTTTTTAGAAACAAGCTTAATGAGGCAGGAGAAGTCATAAGGAATAAAGCACGGTTAGTTGCACAAGGATATAATCAACAAGAAGGAATAGATTTTGATGAAACATATGCACCCGTAGCTAGACTTGAAGCTATTAGGATGTTACTAGCTATTGCTGCCCATAAAAACATTCAGCTATATCAAATGGATGTCAAAAGTGCATTTCTAAATGGCATCATACAAGAGGAAGTTTATGTTGCTCAACCACCTGGCTTCGAAATACCAGAAAAGGACGATCATGTTTATAAACTTAAAAAGGCACTTTACGGTCTAAAACAAGCACCTAGGACTTGGTATGAACGGCTCAAGACATATCTTTTTGATAATGGTTTCTCTATTGGAAATTCAGATTCTACTTTATTTTTCAAAACATATGCATCTGATTTCTTAGTTGTGCAAATATATGTTGATGACATTATTTTTGGTGCCTCAAATGAATCATTATGCACACAATTCAGTGACATTATGCAAAAAGAATTTGAAATGAGCCTTATGGGTGAATTAACATTCTTTCTTGGTTTTCAAATTAAGCAAACACCCGCCGGAATTTTTATAAGCCAAGAAAAATACACTAAAGAACTGTTAAAACGCTTTGGGATGGATCAATGCAAACATGCTACTACTCCTATGGCTACTTCTATTAAAATTGATAAGGATGAAAATGGGGAACCTATTGATGATTCCTTATATAGAGCCATGATTGGTAGTTTGTTATATTTAACCGCTTCTCGACCGGACATTATGTTTTCCGTTGGTCTTTGTGCTCGATTTCAATCCCAGCCTATGCAATCTCATTTTCTTGCGGTTAAACGAATTCTTCGATATCTAGCTGGCACTACTTGTTTTGGTTTATGGTATCCAAAAGGACAATCTTTGGAGTTTAAAGCATATACTGATGCGGATTATGCCGGTTGTCGACTTGATCGCAAAAGTACTAGTGGTGGATGTTTCTTATTAGGTAGAGCCTTAGTATCTTGGTTTAGCAAGAAACAAAACACGGTTGCACTATCTACAACCGAAGCTGAATATATGGCAGCTGGGTCTTGTTGTGCTCAAGTGCTTTATATGCAACAGGTTTTAAGCGATTATGGTTTTCATCTTTCATCTACACCTATTTTTTGTGACAACACAAGCGCCATAAACTTAGCACACAATCCTATTTTACACAGCCGGGCCAAACATATTGAAATCCGTCATCACTTCTTAAGGGATCACATCTCAAAGAATCATGTTTCCCTTCATCATGTTGATACGGAAAATCAATTGGCTGATATTTTTACAAAACCGCTTCCATTAGATCAATTCAACAACATTAGGAAGCAACTACTTATTACTCCGTTGGAGGATGTTTTCTTTGATATCTGCGGTTCTTAAAACAAATACTTATGCTTTTATGATTAGTATCAAAATTGATATGAACGTTTAAATTGAAAATTTGCAAATTGTTGTTTTTTTTTTTTTGGCTATTCAATGGACATCTTTTTCGTTCGTTTTTTTTGTTTTATGGGATACCTAATTAAGGGGGAGTTTTTTTTTAGTAAAACGGTTATCTTTTTGAAATGACAAAGGGGGAGAGATATATAACTATAAATTAATATTTATGACAAACTCAATCAATGAGTTTCAAAAATATACTCTTGGCTTTACATTGAAAGTTGCTATGTTCCCAAATGAACTGGATTTCATGTTCCATAAGTCATTGGGGATACTAAGCACACATTATACAAATAAGAGGAAAAGTTCCAAACAGCAATCTAAAGGTATGGCATTTATATGTTTTATATTTCCTCTATTCATATTTTGGAAATGTTTGTCATCTTCAAAAAGGGGGAGATTGTTGGCTAAATGGACATCCATAAAATCTCTTTGTTTTGATTATGACAAACATTTCATTTTTATTTATCTAACGAGCTACTTGAGTGTGCAGGATGACACAACTATAAGGGAAATCCAACATGAAGTATTTATATTTTCATGCAAATGTAATCATTGTAAAAACTTGTACAAAATTATAATGTACAAGTACTTAGAATCGCATGTAAATCAAGCATTGGATTTTCCCTAGCTAAACACCTTAGTCATCCATTCAATAGGACCACCTATGCACACATACGTATAACTAGTGCCTAACTTGAAACCTTAAAACAGGATCTCTCTCGGTCGACCAACTCCTCGACCGAGATACTCTCGGTCGACCACATTATCGACCGAGAAAGATCCAAAAGTAGCCGTTAGACACAGCAGTTGACAGTTGCAAATAAACGTTAATCCAGAGAGCCTGTCGGTCGACAATTCCTCGACCGACCGGGCATCTCGGTCGACAAGTCCTCGACCGAGATGGTCTCTGACAGCAACTGCAGAATTAATTAACTAGCCGTTGCTAATGCGCCTAACTTATTCCTAACGGCTAGTTAAGCACTAGGAACCCCCTAGAAGTTATCTAGAATGTCCTTAAGCATACTTAGGCTATTCCTATAAATAGGACAAGCCATAGGACACTAAAACTTCACTTCTTACATTTGCTATACTTGAGAAAATACTTGAGCCCTCTTGTGCAATCTGTGTGAACTGAGCTTTGTGATCAATTGGCCATTTTCCCTCTAGCTCAAGCTCGTCCTATAGGCTAGATTTTCCTAACCCTAGCAATCACAAGTCCATCATATTGGCTAGGAAAATCCAAACGCTTGATCTAGGGAAATCAAGCCTTGAGCTACAAGGATAAGTTGTATTTTCTGTTATTCCCTTCTTGTTCCTTGTATTACTTGTACTCTCCTTGCTACTCCAGGTAGGAGGCTGCGGATTGGAGAGGGTGAAGCTCTTCGTGGTGAAGAGGAAGACTTTGGACTACTTCAGAAGGCTGTCTTGACGGGAAGCTACTTCGGGAGGAAGGCTACTTCAAGGGGGAGCTTGAAGTTACTTCAAGGAAGGCTGCTTCAAGGTTGGCAAGACTACTTCAAGGTGAAGGCTGTCCAAAGGGTGTTTAGAAAGTATTGTAAATTTTATGTAACATCCTTGAGAGGTAATAAAATTTAGTACTTTTAAAATCCCGGTTGGGTAAGCAACCGGGTAGTGGACTGACTCCTTAGTATTTGCTAAGGTGGAACCACTCTAAACACCTGTGTTCCTCTTCTTAATCTTTAGTTTGGTTGTTTGAGTATAAATTATTTTAAAATCTCTATAAAACCCTATTCACCCCCCCTCTAGAGGTTTTCATAAGCAACAAGCAATCAACAAGTATCCTGAAATTAATGCATGGCATCCAAGTGTTATAATTTATCCAGAATATTTTAAAGCTAGACTTGGATTCCATCTTAGGCTTTCTAGAACACTTTTAGGGTTTCCATTTCAATTAGGGTTTCCTTTTATCTTTTACTATTTTAAACCCTAATTTAACACAATTGATCACAAACCCTAATTATTTCCACATCTAATCTTCAATTCCGGATTAAAGGCATAATCACCCATTAATTAAGCTCATGAAGCCTCTCTTTTATTAAAGCTTCTATTTTTATCCTTTCAATCCATGACAATATCATTATATGTATTTATCATCAATTCATAGCTCATTATGGTTCAAATCACATATGAACCCGATTTACCATTAATTCTATTCTTTATTCATGAGAAAACCCTAATTACTACATTAAGGTTATCTTTCCTCAAGTTAGGGACTTTAATTCTCACAATATCTTAGATTCAGCATATTCCACTTTAATCATAAGATTAGTCAATTAAATCCATTAAGAGTCGAATTCACCACCATTAGGGTTTCATGGCTCATTAAAGTATTATTCATGCACATTAAACTCGACATTAACCTAATTACATGCAAATTCATCCTTTTCCAATCTTAATGATCCTTTTTATCATTAACAGGCTAATATCAACATTATATACTCATTTAACCCTTTCTAACTCATTAATCATAAAAGGTTAGGGTTTTTCATTGATTAAACTATTAAAGATAGTATCTCTATATACTTTTCGAATTGCATAAGGAATCAGGCTCCAATTATATTTTATTTAGATTCCTCTCGATTTTCTGAGCAAGTTTCATGTATAATGTGCGCCTATCCGAGCTACGGTTATTGAGATACGAATTTAGCAAAAATAACTTACTGTGGCCAATAGCAGGCTGCCACGTAGGCCTTGCCATGCAATCGTTGCTTGGTTACTTGGAAATATTTCAAAAAGACCATCGCACCCCTGGTTAAGTTAGCCGACCCTTTAGCCCGCGAAGGGCAAAATGGTCCAAAGTCGCCTCCTTCTTCCTCACGTAAAACCTCTGTGTCGCCCTAGCCGACTACAGTCCCAACGCGGCTCCTTCCTGCCCACCTCAGGGTTCGGGGGTGGCCGCCCATGGCCTCCCCAACTCCGTCCCATCTTGGTGTCCTCGAGGCACGAGCAAAATGCGGCCATGATGGCTGGAAGCAAGCTCCCCAGGCCTGCGACCTAGCCAACCTGCTACACACCGAAAAGCATCGTGCAGATGGAAAGGATCGACCAGATGATCGCCCAGGTTCTTCCTGACGTCGTCGGAGCGTCGCAACCCCTCAAACTACTCTCTTTGGTTCTGGGATCGCCCCACCCCTTCGGGTTAGGTTTAGAATGGAAGCAGGGTTGAAGAAGAAGAAGATGAGGAAGAGAGTGGGATCTCTCTGAAACTCGATCCAGGGGGTCTACCCCTTTATATAGAGGGGTACCCAGGCCCATGAATGTTTGTCCACAAAGGAAACGATGCTTTTCCTAATAGGAAAGGAATTCCTTCATCATGAAGCTCATTCTCTCTCTCTCATATTCCTTTTTCTTTTGATAATATGATTTCAAGAATTATCGCACTTACTCTCTTGATTCTTGCTTTTTAATCCATTGGCACGAAATCCTCTTTTCATTAAATAGGAAAATACTTTCTTTTTATCAAATTCACAAAATTCATTAAGAATGTATCACCTTATCCTTTTATTTTACGATCTTGGTAGTTTCTCTCTCTTTCCTATTTATTGGGGATCCTTGGACCCCAAGACACTCAAAGAATTCGAAATTCCTTTTAAAGGAATACTCATTATCCTTAAATGCATCAACATGCATTATTCTCATTATCTTGTTTATTTCTTATTAAAATAGCTCTTTTTGAGGATTTATCTTTATTTCTCTTTTATTTTCCTCATTGGTATTCCTTTTATCATTAGGAATCCTTGGGATACGAAATTCCACCAAGGATTGCTCAATTATACATCTTTTCACTTATTTTCCATATTTCATCAATATTTTCAATTTCTTTCTTAATAAAGGAATACTTAATTAATCTTTTCTTTTCTTATTGATTTCTTTTTACAACCTTGGACTCCTTGGAACCCAAAAGGCACGAAATCCTTCCTTGGATTTTCCTTCTAGAGGTTTCTACCTCTTTCTTTTCTCAAATATTCATTTATTCATTAATTAATTGCATTTCCTTGTCATTGGGCCCAATAGCCAATAAAGCCCACAAATCAAACAACAAGGCTATTTTAAATGAACCCATTTATTCACAACAAAAGACATCATTATTTGTTCATTTATCTTTGTTATGAGAAATTACATTTCTCAGCAAATGAACCCAAAATTGGGGTTGTAACAGTGTTTCCAAAGAACCTTTACCATCTCTATATTCTTACATCTAAGCTCTTTCACCTTGGTATCTAGAATCCGCAAAGGAGACTCAGGATAGGTCAACTTCCCTTGAAGCTCAATAGGCTCAATGCTCAGCACATGGCTCAGATCTTGCACATATCGCTTGATATTTGACACGTGAAACACATCGTGCATCATACTATACTAAGGGGGTAATGCCAAATGATATGCAGCTTCACCAACCCATTCTAATACCTCAAACAAACCCATGTATCGGGGACTCAACTTTCCTCTGTTCCTGGCTATAGCTCAGAGCGATTTGATTTTTAGGAAAGCATGCTCTCCCACAATGAAATGCACATCAGTCTGCTTCACATCAGCATACGACTTCTATCGATCTTGGGCTATCTTCATCCTCTGCTTGATCAAAGTGACTTCGTCAGCATACACTTGGAGTTCATCTGACCTCAACAGGGTCCTCTCACCGACATCATCCCAGTGAAGCGGTGACCAACACGGTCTCCCGTAAAGAGCTTCATACGGAGGCATTCCAATACTGGCTTGGTAGTTGTTGTTGTAGGCAAACTCAGCTAAAGGTAAGTACTGCTCCCATGAGCCACCCCAATCTAGCATACAAGCTCTCAACAAATCTTCTAATGTCTGGATCGTTCTTTCCAATTGACCATCTGTATGGGGGTGATAGGCGGTACTAAACTTCAACCTCATACCAAGTTCCTCTTGAACTTTCTTCCACAACTTGGAAGAAAAATTTGGGTCTCTATCAGAGATGATCGAACCGGGTATGCCATGCAAACGCACTATCTCTCTGATATACAACTCAGCTAGGTCTGACACTTTGGAAGTTGTCTTTAAGGCAAGGAAGTGCGCCGAATTGGTAAGACGATCTACCACAACCCATATCACATCATGACCTTTCTTGGTCTGGGATAGACCCACCACAAAATCCATGGTGATCTGCTCCCATTTCCTTTCTGGAATCTCTGTTGACTGTAAACGTCCACTAGGTCATTGGTGTTCAGCCTTCACCATCTGGCACGTAAGACAGTTGGCCACGTATGCCACAATGTCTCTCTTCATTCATGGCCACTAGAAAAACCTTTGTAGATCTTTAAACATCTTGGTAGTTCATGGGTGCACCGTGTACTTAGAACCATGAGCCTCTTATAGGATATGTTCCTTTAGCTATGAATGCTCAGGATCCCATATATGATTCCACCGTCTACTCCCAATGAGAGATAGGTTTTTGGATTCTTCATCAAGCCCTTCATCTTATCGAGCTCTCCACTGACCAACTATGTTGCCACAATCTCGCCTAACAACTCAGATTGGATCTAGATATTGGCCAATCGAACTCGATCCTCAAGAGTTTGTGGAGTCCACTCCACTAGTTCCTCTAAGCCCTTCCACTAACTAGACAAAACAATTGTACACTTGAGTTGTTTCTGACTCAAAGCATCAGCTACAACATTCACCTTACCCGGATGATAGGCGATGGTGATGTCGTAATCCTTCATGTACTCCATCCATCATCACTGTCGTAGGTTCAACTCTCTCTGTATCATGAGGTACTTGAAACTCTTGTGGTCAGTGAACATCTCAAAGGTAGCACCGTACAGGTAATGCCGCCATATCTTTAATGCATGAATGATAGCATCCAGTTCTAGGTCATGTGTCGAGTACTTAACCTTGTTGGGCTTAACTTGTTGGGATGCATATGCAACCACATGTTGATTCTGCTCCAACACACAGCAAGTCCCATCTTTGAAGCATGGGTGAATATCAAGAAACCCTCATTGTCAGAAGATGGAGTCAACACTGGGGCAGTGGTCAGTTTCTCCTTTAGCTCCTGGAAGTGAGCTTCACATACGTCGTACCACACAAACTTCACATCCTTTCGGGTTAACATGGTCAGCGACAAGGCGGTCTTTGAAAAGTCCTTGATGAAGTGACGGTAGTATCCAGCCAATCCCAAGAAGTTGTGAATCTCAGAGGGGTTCTTCAGTGTAGGCCAATCTCGAACTACCGACACTTTGGCTGGATCTATGGCGATCGTTCCTCCTGAGATGATGTTTCCAAGAAACATGACTTGGTCTATCCAAAACTCACATTTTGAGAACTTTCCGTAAAACTTCTACTTTCTTAGGATATCAAGGACTCTACATAGGTGGTCTCGATGTTGAGCTAGGTCATTGGAGTACACCAAGATGTCATATATGAACACTATCACAAAAGAGTCAAGGAAAGGTTGGAACACACTGTTCATAAGGTTCATAAAGACATTGGGTGCATTAGACAACCCAAACGACATGACCACAAACTCATAATGGCCATAACGGGTTCAGAGAGCCATTTTAGGTATATCCTCACTTCTCACTCTCACCTGGCGGTATCTTGACCTCAAATCAATCTTGTAAAAGACTCGGGCCGATTTGAGTTGGTCAAACAGGTCATCTATTCTAAGCAAGGGGTACTTGTTCTTAATGGTTGCCGGATTGATCATCTGATAATCAATACACATCCAAAGTGACCCATCCTTCTTCTTCACAAAGAGAATTGGTGCTCCCCATGGTGATGTACTGGGTCAGATAAAACCTTTATCTAACAACTCCTACAACTGGGTTTTCAACTCAAGCAACATGACAGGGGCCATTCTATAGGGTGCATTAAATATAGGGTTAGTCCTAGGAACTAACTCAATGGAGAAATCTACCTCCCTCTCAGGGGGAATCCCTGGTAGATCATCTAGAAACACATTTGCATACTCCCAAACCACCTCTATCTCCTCTAAGGATTTCCCTTGGTCATAGGTTCGGTAACTATGGCTAGGTAAGCTTGACAACCATTGGACATCATCCGCTCAGCCTTCAAGTCCGACACATAAAGGTTGGTAGTTGCATCTTTCCTTCCTCGGATGGTGAAGTGTGGACGGTCGAGTTTCCTAATAAGAATCTTCTTATCTCTACAGTCAATCTGGTCTCTATAGGTGTAAAGCTAGTCCATACCAATGATCACATTAAAATCATTCATATCGAGGAGGATGAAGTCAGTGGGAAGCTCATGCTTCAGATACTTAACTAGCAAGATAGGGGTTTTCAAAAGATATGTATAAATATGACCACTCAAGGTTGTGACATCCAAAACATAACCTAAATCCTTCATGTCCAAACAAAGCATAGTTTCCATATTTCTCGAAATAAAAGTATTAGTAGAAACAGAATCAAAAAGAGGTTTTACATTTTGTCCCATGACTTCAAGCATGCCTACATAGTTCAGTTCATATCAGGAAGCTATTACATGATCTACTAAACTAAAAGGAAAACTCTATGGGTGATTACCCTCGATCAGCCTATTAGCATTCGCCTGAGCTTCTTCATTGTCGATGGCAAACACTCTAGCCTGCCTCCTTTCTCCAATAGGGGGTCCTCCAGCTGGTGTTCCCCCTCCCGCTGGGGGTGCTGCTTCTATTGGATGTGCTTCCACTGGGCCTCTTGGATCAGGCTGAGGATAGTTTGTGATGAAGTGTCCCTCTTGCTGGCAATAGTAGCACACCTTCTTCTCAAAGCGACACTTCCCAGGGTGTGGTCATCCACCGGTGTGACACTTCAAAAAATGATTCTCACCATGTGGCTTGCCTTTGTGTCCATGCTCTCCTTTGTTGTGGTTATGCCCTTGTCCCTTCTTGTGGTCATTCTTCTGCCCCTGAGCTCTTTTAGTGAAACCCAGGTATCCTTTGGAGGGGTTCTTAGTAGACATCACCATCATTTCCATGTCCAAGGTGGTATTGTAGGCTTCGACAAAGGTCTTCGCCTTACTAGCCATCACATGAGGCTTGATGGCAGGGTGCAGATGCTCTATGAAGTGGTCCACCGTCCTCTCACCATCCATCATATGTCTGAAGCGCTCCAAGATGCAGAACTTGCGACTAAAGTCTGCAACTGATGAGTTTTCTTGGGTCATGTTAGTGAACACTCGTTCCTTCTCCTTCTTAGCTAAGATGGGGATGAATCTGGTAGTGAAGATAGTCTTGATGTTAGTCCACGCCATTGGTTTTTCACACAAGTCTCTCCCCATGATATGGTTCTCCCACCATATCTTGGCTTCTCCTTCAAAGAGGTGAGCAGCAAAGAGAACCTTCTTGTTCAGTTGTACTTCAAGCATGAAAAATCCATTCTCGACTGCCAACAACCAAGCTTCCTCTTTGTCGAACACCTCTAACTTATCTTCTCCCCAAAACTTCTCGACGTTTAGCTTGACGAAGTCCAGGATGGTGGCTCTGATTTGAGGATGAACAGGAAGCGGTTCTCCGTTCTCATCTCTAGCTATATCCCTGAGGGCCACATCACTAATAGACTTAGTCAGCCACTTCTGCTGCTCCATCTATATAGCATCAGTGGTGTGAACCACCATAGTCAATTCCGAACATCCTACGACATTGGCCAGGCAGTCACACAGATCCTGGAGTCCTCGTGACCGACTAGTGGGGTGGAGGAAAATATTTCCAGCCCACAGATGTAATCATTTTCTAGACACCTCTGTCTTTTGGAAAATCCTCTAATACCTCCCTCAGTTCTACAGAATTTGTAAAATTTAATAATTACTAAAGATTAAATGAGGAACTGATGCTTTGATACCAAATGTAACGACCTCGCCTCCCAGTAACCCCCAATTAAGGGAGACCAAGAGGTCAGAGTCGTTATCCCAATTAATCGGATCAAAGGTTTGACAAATAATCAATAATAATTCTAAAATTCTACCAAACTTACTGAAAGGCTGGAATAAAATAAAAATTTGCATACCTTTTAAAAACTTGGATATCTAACTTCTATCCATAGTTGGAGTCTATTCTAACTAATCCACATCACACTTTAATTCTTATTTTCACAATGTGCCACTTTACTATTTTCCCTTTTCAATATTGTACCTAAAATGCCGACAAACAAAACGTCGGTCAGCATATATGAATATGCAGGTATGTGGGGACAATCAAAATTTTGCATATATGGATAACAACCTAAATATCACAATCAAGTTAATTAACAATTCAATTTACGTTTTCAGTGTGTCAATATCCACCGCTTTTGCCCTAACCCTGGAATACCCTCCTTAGGGTTTCTCTTTTGCAATTGACTTAAGGCCACCTTCTCCATCCTGAGCTTGGTGCCTGGGGTCACCTCCCATGGTGCCCATTAGTCATGCAATATCATAAGGCCACCTTCTCTATCCTGAGCTTGGTTCCTGGGGTCACCTCTCATGGTGCCCATTGGTCTTCCCTCTTAGGCTTGACCTCATTGCATCTTACATCAGGGTGGCATGTAGGTGCGAGAATATACACTATAACATAATTTTGATAATCATGGTGTCTTTATAATGTGCACATATGAACATCCAAACAGATAGGTTGCATTCAATGCGATCAAACATCTAGAAAACCTTCATGAAACTAAAGTGGTTAACCATAAATAACCACATACCTATTTTGTAGATCTTTGAGATAGAATCAACCAATAAGAAAAGAAATTCAATCCTTGGAAACAAGCAAGATTCCTGAAATAACATACAATTTCCTTTTTATTAATATTTACCCAAACCTTCTTGCTTCTTAGGGTTTCTATCTACTTTTTAGGTTTTCTACCTCTTTTAGGGTTTCATACGGACCACTAGGAACTCTTGTCATTCTAAATAAATGGACAAAAAGTAGTTGTCCCATCTAGTCAGTGTGTTAGTGTCGACTTGCGCTCCCAATTGTCTCCCCCTTTCTATCCCTCCCTTTGACAGGTAGGACTTGCTCAAGCTCTCTCAGTAACCACAACCAGATAGGACAACAATTGTTAGACCTTATTGTTGTGTCTATGGGTACCTCTCTATTTATAAAAGGGTCAGGTTCAGGGCTTCCAATTCATCTGGGAATCAAAGAGACAAAATTTCATGAATGCTTTGGAACCTATGAACATTGAACCAGAAGGTTCACTACTGAACCGGTCAGTTCACATGTGAGTCGATTGGTTCAACCCTTTAACCAATCATTTCACTATGTTTCTCAATTGCAATTGTATTGAAAATTAATATTCAATTAAGGCGCAACATGATGTCATCTTCAATCATGGGTACAATCAAATTGATCAACCAAACAACTGATTCATAACTTGAAGTGGTCAATTCACATACCTGAGTTGATCGGTTCACTTGCTGAACCGGTTATCTCTTGATTTTTATTGCCAATGTTTTATCAATTGATGAGACACTTGAATTGATCATTTCAACACTTGAACCGGTCAATTAATAGTTCAGTCAGTCAACTTTCAACCATTTTTGTTTGTTGAATACCTAACACTTTAGTAATCATGTTTAACTACATTCGTGAATAACTTACTATTCTAAGTGTATCTTATGTATGTGACTCTATAGGTTCCAAGTTATGTTGGCAGTCAATGACCATAACTGATTTATGACATCACAAGCAACAAGTGGTATCTAGGAAGACATCATTGCTACCCAAGCAAATGGAAAGTTGGAGAACAACTTCAACCTACAATCTGTTATTAGTATTATAGTGATTGTATAGTTCCTTTGTATTAAATATCTAGATTGAACTCAAGGCATGGAATCATCATCCTATTCAGTGTTCAATCTATGTTCCTTGAACTAGAGAAGACTGTTTGAGATATGTGTAAGCTCAATATTATATATTAACTTACATCAACGTGGTCATGCATTTCTTAGTGTCACTTATCAAGTGGCTAGGATATTAAACTCATGTAGGAGGGACAAATCACATCTACATCACTCACAGTCATCTCCATGTGTCACAATGCACCCGAGCACCACCTTTGCGGAAACCCTTATATAAGGTCACCGTGGATGATGTCAAAGTACATCGAATGACATGCGATAAGTGTAGTGACTTTGGGTGTAAGAACCACAATCACCACCATCATTATGAGAGATGGCTCCAACTACCAATCATGGTTTCCATGTGTCACTCTCAAGGTGGTTTTATCTGATATACTTTTCTCTAACAATTATCTATGTGTTTGGTTTGATATCACATATAATGATAAATGAGATTCTATCATCAACCAACACACACTCTATTATTAAGTGTTATTGTTATCTATTAGTCTTCCACAATAACATCCTACTAGGGACATAACAATAATGTTTACACTCTTGACATCACTACCAGGTTTTCAACTCGAACACATACGACATTGAGTAATATCATTCTTTAGACATTTATTATGTGACATCACTATCTCATAACTAAATAAAACAAAATAAATTCGAAGATTGCCTTTATTATTAATAAAATCGTTTACAAGTTATGCCGTTACAATCATCATATGGTTGGATCTGAGGCATACATACCAATATACTCTTACTTGAACTAAGATCCAATCACCCATGAAGTTAATCCCAAGTGATCTAACATGACTTTCATGCTTATGCTGCAAAAGTGCTTTTATCAAGGGGTCAACTACATTTCTTTCAATTGGTACTTTGAAAATCTTCACATATCCTTGTTGTATGATTTATATGAGATGGAACCACCTTTGTATATGCTTGGAACGTTGATGCGATCTAGTTTCCTTATCTTGTGCAATATCTTTATTGTTATCATAATTTATCTCAACGACATCACAGATGCTTGGAACCACCCAAAATTTAGAGATGAACTTCTTGATCCAAACAACCTCTTTTGTTTCATTAGATACAGCAATATACTCATCCTCTATTGTAGAATCTAAAACTATCTCTTCCTTGGAACTCTTCCAGCTCAAATCTATGTTGTTGAGGCAAAAACAAAATCCTAATTGTGATCAATAATCATCTTTGTCAGTTTGGAAGATAGCATCGATATAACCCTTCACCACCAACTCTTCCTCACCACCGTAGACAAGGAATTGATTCTTAGTTCTTCTCAAGTACTTAAGGATGTTCTTCATGGCAGTACAATGACTCTCACTAAGATCTGACTGATATCTACTCATTATATTCAAGGCATACGAGACATCTGGATGAGTACATAACATTATGTACATGATAGATCCAATTGCATATGCATATGGAATCTTACTCATGCACTCCCTTTCTTCATTACAACTGGGACATTGAGCTCAAGAGATACGGAAACCATGAGACATGGGTAAGTTTCCTCTCTTTGAGTTCTCCATGTTGAACCCTTCAACACATTGTCAATGTATGTTCTCTGCCTTAGCCATAGAATCCTTCTAGATCTATCACTATATATCTTGATTCCTAAGATATAGGATGCTTCTCCTAAGTCCTTCATAGAGATTGTACTTCCCATCCAGTTCGTTACCATCTATAAAGAAGGACTATCATTCCCCATGAATAGTATGTCATTCACATACAATATGAGGAATACAATTATGCTCCCACTAACATTCTTGTAAACATATGGTTCATCTTCATTTTAACTAAAGACAAACTCTTTAACTATTTCATCAAATTAAAGATTCCAGCTCCAATATGCTTGCTTCAATCCATAAATTGACCCTTGTAGCTTACAGACTTTATTTGCCTCGTTGGGATTTGTGAAACCCTCAGGTTGTGTCGTGTACACATCATAAAAAATATTCTCCTTAAAGAATGCATTTTTAACATTCATCTGCCTAATCTCATAGTCATAATAAGTTGCAATGTCAAGCATTCTCTGGATGGATTTAACCATTTCAACTGGTGAAAAAGTTTCATCATAGTCAACACCTTAAACTTTTTTGAAACCTTTTGCAACCAATATGCCCTTATAGTTTTGTACATTACCATCCATGTAAATATTTTTCTTGAATAACCACTTGCACCCTATGGGTTTTACCCCTTGTAGTGGATCAACCGAGTTCCATACCATGTTGGTGTACATGGTTTCCATCTCATATTTCATGGCCTCAAGTCATTTCTCAAACTTTGGTCCCTTAGTAGATTCTAGGTAGGTTGTTGGCTCATCATCTATGACCAACTCACCGCCTTCTTGAGTCACAAGATATCAAAATCTTTTAGGTTCAAAGCATGTCCTACTAGATCTACAAGGTTCATGTGTTACATGAGGAACTTGAGATTGCACAAAAACTTGTGATTCTCCTTGTTACTCTAGTACCTCTATAGGTTCAATGTTTTCTTGTTGGTCTCGAACCTCTTCAAGTTATACATTTCTCCCACTAATTTTTTTGGAAATAAATTCCTTTTTTTAGGAATACACCACTTCTGAAAACAAACACTTTGTTGTCAGATGAAGTATAAAAGTAGTATCCTCTTCTTTCTTTGGGATATCCAATAAAATAACATTTCTCGGATTGGGGTCCAAGCTTTTCAGGAAACATTTTCCTGACATGAGCTTCACATTCTTAGATTTTCATAAAAGACACATTAGGATGCTTCCCATTCCATATCTCATATGGTGTCTTTTGAACAAATGTAGATGGTACATGGTTAAGTGTAAACTAGGTCGTTTCAAGAGCATAAACCTGTAAGGAAGTCGAACAATCTACAAAACTCACCATTGATTGCACCATATCTACAAATGTGTGATTCCTTCTTTCCGATACACCATTATTTTGTGGTGTTCCAGGTGGAATGCATTGTGATACAGTACCGTGGTCTTACAGAAGGTCATCAAACTCTTGGCTTAATTATTCTCTACCTCGATCTGAACGAAGTACCTTAATACTTATACCAAGTTTATTTTGTACTTCATTCATGAACTCCTTGAACTTTTCAAGGGTTTCTAACTTATGTTTCATCAAGTAAACATAACCATGCCTATTCAAATCATCTGTAAAGGTGATGAAGTACCAATAAGAACCTCCAAAATTTGTTCTAAAAGGGCCACATACATCAGTATATATGATTCCTAATGGGCCATTATCCCTCTCACTATTACTAGTGAAGGGAGTCTTAGTTATCTTGCCCAGCAAAGAATATTCACATCTCTCTATTGATTCAAAATTAAAAGAGTCCAAATAGCCATTTTTATGGAGTTTGGAGATGTGTTTCTCATTTATGTTCCCCAGACGACATTGTCAAAGGTATGTTTTGTTTGATTCATCGCATTTTGTCTTTTCATATTTATGTTATACATGCTTGTCTATGAATCTATCAAGTATAGACCATAAGATATTAGGGAACTACCATAAAAGATCTCATTTTTACTAATAGAACATCGACCATTGTTTATAAGAAATTTGAATCTGCTCTTGTCAAAATAAGATACAAATATGATGTTCCTATTAATAGAAGGTGCATAATAGCAGTTCTCCATCTCTATTATAAGCCCACTTGGTAGAGATAACTCATAGGTTCCAACTACACTGGAAACAACTCTTGCTCCATTAGCAACCCACAGTTCAACCTCACCTTTCTTCAAACGTCTACATCTTTTCAAATCCTTCACACTTGAGCAAATGTGTGATTCACATTTAGTATCATGTACCCGAAATGAGGAAGAAGTGAAGTTATTCTCAATTACATATATATAAGAAGTAGATATCTCTATCCCTAGCTTCATCTTGCTTGGTTTCCTAAACCCTCTCCTTATTTTGAGTACATAAAACTTGGACTTCAACTTAGCCTCAAAACACTTATTGGCCTTGCCTTTTTCCTTGGACTTTATTTCGTTGATCACCATCACAAGTTTATCCTTATTCATTTATTCTTCAACATTTATTAACATGTCAAGCAACTCAAATAACATGTTACTCAAGTGATAATACTCGATAAACTGGCTATATGATTTGGACAATGATTGCAAAAGCATATTTGCAGCCAAATTTTGACCTAAAGGAAATCCCAGACTCTGTATATGCTCCACATGCCAAACCATATTGAGAACATGATGATCCATTGGATCTTTCTCTGTCATTTTGCACTCAATCAGTGCCTTTGAGACATTATACCTTTATTTCTTATCATGTTGTTTATGAAACTCATAGTTCATACAACCCAACACAAGGTTCTTGGTGTCTACGACATCATTCACATGCTTCAAGCAAGCATCCATTTTAGCCTTAGTGAATTTGGAGTGAGTTTCACTAGCACCGGTGTTTCAGGAACATTGAGAACACTTCACAAAGTTCATAACTAGTTATGGAAGTTAATCTTGTTTAAATTTCCATTCTCAAGGACTGATTACAATGATTGTGTGTTTTCCATTTATTTATAAGAGTAAAATTTTCACTTAGTAAAAATATGTTTGATTTTATTTTATAATATTGACAATGTTTAGTTAGGCCATTAATTAATTATCATTCCCACTATTTTCTTCAAATTGATAGCCCTCACTACCAATTTGAAAGATTCATATCCCTCAATGCCCAACCAACATTGGTTCTCATGACCAAATATTAAGGTAGGCAACATTTTCCAATCGCATCTCATGCAATTCTTGGATAGATGGTATGCAAAATCCTTTCGATTGTCCATCTCTATGCTTCTAGGCACTTAATCCTATTGAGTTCACCTAGTTAATCCTAACCCATAATCCAACACGATAGAATATTCACCATGCTAGGGCAAACCCACATATCTACCATCACACTTCCATGAGATACACGACGCACCATGCTAAGGCATGCCCACGCTTTGTCGATCAAGATTTTCATGTGTTTGCCTTATGGAAAGCATCAGAGACTTAATATTTACTGTGGGATTTATATTTGTAAATTCATATATATATCCAATCACCAGATACATATAATACATGTTTTATACATGATAAATTGCGCAAACAAAAACTTACAATTATAAGCATAAGTGATGGCTATGGCCATGTCAATTGTAATTCCTTAAAGCCACAAGGAATTACTACCACTTAAGGGGTACACCGCATGTAGCAACCCATTGTTTATGAAGATCTGTGCTCAAAATGATCTGGGTTGATTGGTTCAACACTTGAACTGCTCGTCTTGCCTCCTGGTCAGTTGTTTGGTCGTCGGGTCGATCGTCTGGTCTCCTGTCCAAACAACGTCTACACACCTTCAGTTGATTAGTTGGAACACCAACCGATCAGATTGGCTCCTGCTGTAGTTTGTTCTCATAGGTCCTCCATCCGGTCGGTTCATCTTCTAAAATGGGAGGTTCGACTAATGTTGAGTGTCGTCTTTGTTAGAACAATAATTAAAACTATCCTAATTCAATATAACATATTACATGGTAATAGGAAAACATCAAGTTGAATCCCAGGAGAGCATAGGAATGAGGGAATCAATACTTTTTCATATGGAAGAGAAGATAGAGGCTCAATATGCAAACCAAGATATTACAGGAATAATAACCATTCAACCACGCACAACATCTGCAGGTTATTGGCCATAAACATGCTAAACATCCACCATCAAAATCGATTTTAGGGTGATACATGTAAATTTCATAATATATATATATATATATATATATATATATATATATATATATATATATATTACTTGGCATCGTATGTGGTATTTAATTGGATATGCACAATAAAAATTTTAGGTATTCATATCATACACAATAAATAATTAGTTAATTAGAAATTTGTTCATATCGATTAAATCCCAAAATGTAGTAAATTGAGTTGGCTCTGATACATTATTGGAAAATATGGTATCAGATAAGACTGTGGAAACAAATATTTTGCTTGACGGATTCCTCTTAAACAGTAGATCACATCAACAACTATGTAATGAGTAAGAGTGTTGCAAGGTTTATACCTAGTCTTGGAGCATGTCCAGTGACTATATCTTGTCGTAGTGAGTGCCTTTCTTCAAGTTGCACCTTGACAGCGTCAGCAAAGGCCTCCTGGTTGATCACCATAGGTGGATGTTGACTTCATCCTGCTAGAGACATGTAATAACCTACATGCCTTTGTAGTAGTCCACATGGACAACTGTGAACTCATCTCTTTCTAGATGAAAGGACAAGAAGGAGTTGTCCCTTCTAGTCAGTGTGCTAGTACCGACATGCTCTCCCAATTGTCTCTCCCTTTTTATCCCTCCTTTGACTGGTAAGACTTGCTCAGGCTCTCTTGGTTACCATAAACAAAGAGGACAAAAGTTGTTAGAGCTTGTTGTTGTGTCTCTAGAAGGCCCCCAGTACCCCTGTAATTATAGGAGGGTTAGATTCAGATCTTTCAATTCATCCGGGAATTGAAGACATGGAATTTCACAAATTTTCTAGAACCTACAAACATTGAACCAGTCGGTTCACTGCTAAATTGGTCGGTTCACACGTGAGTCGATCGATAAAACCATTGAACCAATCGTTTCACTATGTTTCCCAATTAGGAAATTAATATTTGATCAATGCACAATATGATGTCAGCATCAATCCTTGGTGTAATTAGACTGATCAACCAACTAGTCAGTTCATAACTTGAACCGGTCAGTTTGCATACCTGAGCCTATCGGTTCACTTGTTGAACTGGTCATCTCGTGGTTTTGGTTTCCAATGTGGTTTCAATTGACCTGATACTTGAATCAATTAGTTCAACACTTGAATCGATCGATTCGTGGTCTAGTCACACAATTTTCAGCTATTGTTGTTTAAATTGAATACCTAACACTTTAGTAGTTAAGTTTAAACTAGAATCATGAATAAACTCCTATTCTAAGTGTATACTATGTCTGTGACCCTATAGGTTCCAAGTTACATTGGTAGTGAATGTCTATAACTGATTAATGACATAACATGAAATGAGTGGTATCTAGAAAGACATCATTGCTACCTAAATAATTGAAAAATTGGAGAGCAACTTCAAACTACAATCTATGATTGGTGTTACAGTGATTGTATAGTTCCTTTTTCTTTGATATCCAGATTGAACCCGAGGCATGGAATCATCATCCTCTTCAGCATTCGATCCATGTTCCTTAAACTAGAGCATGCTATCTGAGATATGTGGAAGCTCAATATCATATACTGACTCACATTAGAATGGCCATGCATTTCTTAGTCTCGTTTATCAAGTTGAAATGATATCAAACTCCTATGGGAGGGACAAGTCCCATCTATATCACTCACAATCATCCCCATGTGTCCCAATCCACCCAAGAACCACCTTTATGAAAGCCCTTATTCAAGGTCACGATGGATGATGTCAAAGTACATAGAAGGACCTACGATAAATGTAGTGAATTCAAGTCTAAGAACCACAATAACCACCATCACTATGAGATATGTCTTTGACAACTAATCTTATTTCCATGTATCACTCTCAAGGTGGGTTTGTCTAATACACTATTCTATAACAAGTTTCAATGTGTTTGGCTTAATATAACAAATCATGACTAATGAGATTTTGTCATCAACCAACACACACTCTAGTCTTAAGTGTTATTATTGTATATTAGCCTTAAAAAATAACATCCAACTAGGGACATAACAAGAATGTATATAGTCTTAACATCCTTATGATCTCATTGTTCAGGTCCTCAACACAAAGACATGTCATTGAGTAATGTCATTATTTAGACATTTATCATGTTGCATCAGTGTTGCTCAAGGATGAGCAACATTTAAGCTTAGGGGAGTTTGATGCATGTGTTTTTAGTCGTTATTTCAGGCACATTTTTCTTTGATTTCATGTGTAGATTAGTCATTTATTTGATTTATTATGCATGCAATGACATAGTTGACATGTTTCTATTAAATGCATCAAATTATATGATTTTTACTTTCTTATGTAATATTTTACGCATCCCAAGTGGTTATGACATTTTTGTGCATTTTTAGGTACAAGGAAGAACCACACACTCGGTGCTACTAACTTGGCAACATTCGGTGGTACCGACTTGACGTCAGTGATAGACCCAGAAGCTCGCCCAGCCACCACTGAAGTCGGTGGTACCCAATTAGCATCAGCAACCCCAGCATGAATCCAGAAAGCTCGGTGCTACCGAGTTGACGTCAGAGAGGCAGCTCAAAAATAAAAAAACTCAATGCTATCGAGTACAATCGATAGTACCGACAGGATCGGGATCGGGCAACCAAACCTAAATAACTCAGTACTACCGACTCACCTAGTCGGTACTACTGAGTCTGCCCAATCAGGCCAGCAATATATTTCACTCTAATCCAACGGTGCACGTTATTTTATACCCCAAGTGCCTTCTATGACTTAGGGGGACGACGGTTAGAGAAAGGGAGGCAGTTGTTTTCATTGCACGATGACTGGAGGGAGAGAAAAGAAGAACTGATGACCGAAAGCTTCAACTGAGGAGATTCGGACACCTCCGGAGGACGATTCTGTAGTCGGAAGATAGCAGAACACTCGTACGACAGAGGAGATCTTCCGGATGGGTGGAGATTCAGGGTTACCTTAGTTTCTTCATGTTTCTCACATTTTTCTTCTTCCCTTCCCTGTATTCGTTGATGAAAACCATTCCAGGCTAAAAACTATTATTCCTTAGGATCTAAAAGTAGCATGGATATACATTGTGCTTGATTTCCATGTATTAATATCAGTTTTATCTCTTTCTACTGGATATAAATCTATGAAATCTTCATGTTCTACTTGTGCTTGATCACCATGAGTGGATTGATAGATGCTTAGTCATCTCGGGAGAGAGGTTGAGGGTCGGAGAGCAATAGATTTACTAGTCTACTATGCCCTTTGGGAAAAGTGGAGTGTAAACGGGAGGAGAAACCCAGAGAATAACTATAAATCATCTAACTAATCAACCAATAACTACGGAAGTGGGATTGGCATTAAATTAGGTAGTGAATTGCACTATAGGAGCAGGTAATTCTAGCTACAGGCCCCTTATCTAGGGATTGAGGTAATAGATATTAGTGTGTGTGAAGTCAGTTATTAGTGTTATCTGTGGTGAAACTATTATCCTAAGGAATTCACCCTATCTCTGATTAATTCAACCTTTTATTCATTTTATTTTTATCTTTGTTTTTTCGCTCAACCCAATTCAACCATTTACAACTGGCTTAGCTGATTTGACTGCAGTTAGTAGTAGTCTACTGGAGAAATGCTTCCCCGTGTTCGACTCGGGCCTCACAAGGCCTTACTTCGATACGTTCACTTGCATACTACGCACGGTAAACTCGTGTCAAGTTACTGAAGAGACTGACTTCTGCATAATTATAGGTCCTACCTCTAGTCTTCTCATCTGGTTTTGTTGTTGTGTTAAAATCACCCAAGGCTATCCAGGGCTCGATGAACTTGTTCCCCATCTCTACTAACTGTTTCCACAACAACCTTCATATAGTTATATGTGGATTTGCATACACAAAAGTTGCGAAGAAACAGTCATTGACCTTGATCATTATGAATTGTCTGTGAGTGTTTATGATTTGTACCTTGCAAGCTTCCTCTTTCCAGCAAATCCAGATGCCGCCAGCAAAACCTCGTGCTTCTGACCTATGTCAGTTTGTGAAGCCAATCCATTTGGTTACATTTATGGCGCTCACATCACTGATACGGGGTTCAAGGATTCCTACCACCTTCGGTTTGTGGATAGGAATATACTCTTTCAGCACCCTACATGTATCATAGTTCCCAAGACCATTTACATTCCAGCATAACATCTTAATCTTTAAAGACATTGTATTGTGTCGATAACAGACAGAACTAGACTAGGATATGATTTTTCTTATCTCCGTCAGTTGCCTTGATTTCATTAATTAATCCTTCCAATTCGCTAATCTCCTTGTCTTTGTGTTTAACAGCCGTGAACTCTTCCTTAGTTATTCGGTGATTTTTTTTTTTGCCGCTTCTCTTCATTTTGGTACCACTTCCCCTTATTATCCTCCCCATCATCTTCTTAGTTCCCTCAGTTTTGCTTTTTGTACATGCACGCTTAGTTTGTTGAGTTTTGAATGGCAAATGTCGTATTTCCTCGGGCACTACAGTTTTCATGGAGTTGTCCACTATCTGTTCATCGTCAGCGACCTCAATGACTTCGTACACGTCAGGGTTCACCGTAGAGTGTTTGTATATCTATTTCTCTTGGCCTTCTTTTTCACCTGGCGTATTTATTAAAACTGGGACATTCTGTTGTAATTCCTTCAGCGCCACTCTTTTGCTCAGCAGTCTCCACGTTCACTGCCTTATTTTTCTTCTTCCAGATCTTGGCCGTTCTGCCAAGGCTTTCTTTATTCCCTGCATGAGCATAGTGAGACCTATCCACCTGTGCATCAGTGTCATCACCTACCTCACTCACAATATTAGCAAATCTATTATTGTATTGCGTCCCAGTACTTGCTTTCTCGGCAGTTGGCCCTTTCGGTCGTAGTGTTCTCTTATCATGACCCCTTCTTCTTTGAGTTTGCCATTCACTTGGTTGTTGTTGGTTTGACTGTGAGAGCTGGTTGTCGACTCCCCCTTGACTCTCGCTCTATCCAGCTGGGCTTTGTGTCTCAGTACAGAATTTTGACGTGTGTCCCTCTCTTCCGCATAAAGCACAAGCAAAGGGGAACCCCTCGTATTCGATTTCATACTCAATGTCATTTATAAGAATTGTGGGAATAAGGCTTTTATGCGTACAGACCTCCATAGCTAGTCGGGCAAACTTGTTCCGTGTTCTTCTGGACGTATGATTGTCCACTTTTATTAACTTTCCAATCACCAAGCCAATATACTCAAATATTGTTGGTACATAGAGATGAAGAGGTAGATTCAGAATTCTGACCCATGCTACTATGTACTCAGGAAGGTCCTCTGTCGGAACAAAGGTGGGAGACCAGTCCCACACTGCTAGGCTGCATCCAAAAAGCTTCCATAGGCCACCTGTGCGTGCTATTTCATAGACTTTTGCGTTGGAAAGTTGCACCACAAAATGCCCGAGTTCTAGCTCGTACATATTAAAGCTTCTAGTTATGTTCCAAAGGAACTTCAGCCTATCCCTTAGCGTCATGAATCCTATTTCAGCCCCAATCATGTGTACTACTACTGTGAATCTCCATGGGGAAGCTAGCTTTTCCTTGGCGTCTGGGTTTATACAAATGGCCGGTTTCCCAGCAACATCTTTGAGTGTAACGTCTACTACAAATATATCCTCAACAAACAACGAGCCCAGGTACATGTCATCACCATAGTTTTCGTTAACACGACGCTCTCCAGTCACAACGCTACTGAACGACGGTGGATCTGACTTTCCCGGCCTGGTCACGTTGGTATTGTCATTCTCTATTGTACCTTCTATAGCTTCTTGATTTTCCATATGCATGGTCGATCCTCCTTTGTAGGCTGCCAATCTGTTCTGCAATGCACCGCTGCCTTCTATCGATCCCCTCATGTTGGCGTATTGTAGGAGTAGGCCTGCTTCAGGCACCAATATTCCAACCTCTGATGCTCCTCCTCGACGTGACTAATCCACCTCCCCTCTTCGTCCACCCAGATCTCCAGGGTCCTACCGGCGGATGTGAGTCTGATTGCTATCATCAGACATTAATCCATCCGCACCTTTCACACCCCTTCCTTTATTCTCCTTCCGGCTGCCAATCCCTCCCCCGCCGCCAGACTCCCCCGGTCCCCTTAGAGCTCTCCATCGCCTCTATCTCCTTTTATCTTTTTAATTCCAAATTTTGGAGGAAATTCTTCAATACTTAGATCTAGGTTTGTACGAGATTTGGTGGTAAAAGGATATTTCTAGATGTCCCTTTTCTCTCTCCTTAAAAAAGAAAAATAATCATTCATTTCAATTAGATCTCTCTATCTTTATGAATTTCTCTAGGCCACTAGGAACACCTTTTTATTCCCAAATTTGGAGGTAACTAATTATTGTATTTCCCAGTCTATATATAATTTTTTGGAATTATTGGAATAACTTAATCAGTCGAACCTTAGTCTTTTAGTAAAACCTTTAATTAATTATTCACATCACATGGGAACATCTTTTTCTCTCAAATTACAAAGGAAGTTCTATAATGACTTTGTCTAACCATGGGTAAGGTTTGAGTCCAAACGTCAAAAGGAATACATGTTTTTCTTAATATGCAAGTATTCCCTTTATATGGCAAATTTCAAGCATTAAAACACATCTTTTTCTCTTTCTTTTTTTTTCTATTTTCTTTATTTTGGCTATTCTTTCTATTAGAAACTATGTGGCAATGAAAACTAATTAATAGTGGCCATTCATGCCACATTCTATAGAATTCTACACAATTCTCTTAAGCGTATATAATTAACGTCTAATTTCTTTTGCTCCTTGATTATTATGGGATTTTTCTTCTCTTTCTTTTCCTTTTATTCATCATTAAAATAATAAGACATTAGCTTACACGAAATCTATCATTCAATCGAAATTTGCAAAGAGAACCATTCTTCAAAATAAAGCACAAAAATTCCCAAACAAGTCTCTTTTCATAGAATAATTGCATTTTAATTATTAAGATACAAGCAAAATTGAGGTTATAACATCCTTCCCCTCTTATAGAAATTTTTTCGCTAATATTTGACTAATCAAAAAAGCAACTCAGGATAAGATTTTTCCATGTACGCATTCATCTCTCATGTGTCTTCATTCTCTCCATGGTCCTTCCAAACAACCTTTACCATCTCTATCTTTTTATTCCTGAGCTCTTTCACCTTGGTATCTCGTACCCTCACTAGTGACTCAGGGTATGTCAGCCTCTCTTGGATTTCAATAGGTTCAATGCTCAACACATGGTTCGAATCCTTCACATAGCACTTCAGATTGGACACATGGAACACATCATGCATCATACTATATTGAGGGGGTAGGGCTAATCAATAAGCAACTTCTCCAATCCATTCTAGGATTTCAAAAGGACACATGTATCAGGGACTTAGCTTTCCTATGTTCTTCACTATCACACATAGGGCTCAGATATTTAGAAATACATGTTCACCTACAGTGAAGCGCAAATCAGTCCGCTTTGCATCAACATACGATTTTTGTCGATCTCAGGCTCTCTTGAGCTTTTTCTTGATCAAAGCAACTTTGTCAGCATACAACTGTAGTTCTTCTTACCTCAGCAAGGTCCTTTCAGAAATATCATCCTAGTGAAGTGGTGACCGACACAACCTCCCACAGAGAGCCTCATACGGTGGCATCCCGATACTGGCCTGATAACTATTATTATAAGCAAACTCTATTAGGGGCAAGTATTGCTCTCATGGCGCACCCCAATTGATCACACATGCTCTCAACATGTCTTCTAAGGTCTGGATCATTTTCTCTGACTGTCTATCAGTATGGGGGTGATAGGTTGTGCTAAATTTCAATCTTTACTGAGTTCATCATGCACTTGCTTCCATAGCTTAGAGGTGAACTTTGGGTAACAATAAAAAATAATTGAACTCAGAACGCCATGCAATCGAACTATATCTCTAATATATAGTTCATCTAGGTCTATCACCTTGGTAGTGATCTTTAAGGCTAGAAAATGTACTGACTTGGTGAGATGATCCACCACCACCAATATTGCATCATGACCTTTCTTTGTCACAAAGTCCATGGTGATATGCTCCCACTTCCACTCTGGAATCTCAATGGATTGCAATAATCCACCTGGTTGTTGGTGTTCATCCTTCACCATATGGCATGTAAGACAACTGGCCAAATATGCTACTATGTCTCTCTTCATTCTAGGCCACCACAAGTATCACTGCATGTCTTTAAACGTTTTGGTGGTGCTAGAGTGAATTGTATACTTAGAACCATTGGCTTCTAAGTCATTAAGGGTGAATCCTTAGGAACTCAATATTATTTTCTTATCGTATTCCACCATTCACATTTACTGGATGTGTCTAAGGCTTATCCATCAAACCCTTCATCTCAACTATTCCCGGTTAATCTAACTAGGATGTTACAAGCTCAATCAGCAAGTCAGGCTTGATTTACCTTTATTTGGTACCTAAATACTTGTATCCATCAATTTGATTACTAGATTAAATCTTATAAATATATTATTCAAATTGCACTTGATCCTCATTTGGTATTTTTATTTAATGATGGCATTGCTCATCTAGGTTTCCAAACCATTCATTCAATATCCTCTCATGGGGTTTTGTAATACCTCAAATTCTCAGTTATCTAAAAAGGGTTTCAACTTGAGTGTTTATTCCTCATATCATTTCCATTTCTAATATGGAATGTGCTTGTCTCATCTCTCCCGCTCATAACAACATGAAATAAGAATTTGGTTGCAGTCCAAATACAAAGCTCATCCCATTCCAAGAGTAGAGATGGTGCATCACACATTACCATTTTATTTCCAAATGTAGGTTGAATCATTCTCTACATGACTCCAAACCATGAATACCACCATTCCCTTAATTCCATGTATACATATAGGACAAACTTATATCATTTTAAGTCCTATCATAACTCCTATTTATGATGATTGGTCATTTATTCAAGGTCTCTAGGGTGCCAGTACTTTTGGGGTGATCTTACCATTATGCATCTAGGGAATGCCTCTCACATTTACCCCTTGGGCCCCATGAACTCATGAAGGTGGCCAATCTTCTCACCCTTGGGGACCAGGAAAACATAGCTTCACCTCCTTACCCTATACTCTTGAGCATTTAGGGGACAATCAACTCTTACTCCAATGGGTCTAATCCCTTCTTGACCTTAGGATTTACTTGGGGTTCTATCGTAACTTTATTTTATTTCATCACGCATTTTTTTGGTTCCTTTGATTATATCAAAGAACATTGTATCCTTTAGAATTCTCACCCGCATTTTCTTCACCTCCAATGGAACTCATAGTTTTCCTTATGTCCCTTAGGCCTAGTTTGGCCGCTATTTTCGAGAATGCAGGTACTTTGTACATTAATTAACGGCTGATCACGTTGTGAGTGGAATTCGTAATTGTTGTTCCGTAAATAGTGTAACGGTGATGGCAGACATCTCTAGGCATGCCGAATTCTGAGGTATTGATAAAGCTTGCCTCCGGTCCAATCTCCTATTCTATTTCATCGGTCTTATTCACAAACTGGTCGTGAAGTCCGCATGCTACTTGCAGCTGATCTCTCACGCCACCTTAAAAATGCCCACGCCGTCTACCTGATTACCGGGAGTTACAATGTTGGCGGACAAACTGGGCCTTATGGGAATCATGGTGTCCTACCCATCAGGGCTTGGCCCCATTCTTCCAATCACTTCCATAGTGACTTTTCTTCATGTCCCATAGACATGGTCAAACTTGGGTCTAAAGAATCATACTCAATATATCTACTTTGGAGTTTCATGCACTTGATCTCTCCAGTTTTTAAGTGGCTTTTAATGTTACCTTGGTTCTTAAACTAATCTTAGAACTCAATCTTTGAGGAAGAGCCCCTTCCCAAGATAAGATAAAACTAAAACTTGGCAGTACTAAGGTCCAAAAATTCATACTTGAATCCAAAGTTTATATCATCACATGTAGGCATATATTTCTGATTATTGCACCCATGCACGTTGCTAGTAAGTAGAGAACTTATTAACCCATTTCTATGTGTTCCATTACATCATATCCATTCATTATCTCTCAAGATTGGACTAGTTTCATACATACATATGACATCTTGGTAGTGCTAGGCAAACTTGTGTAAGTGTCTCATCAAACATATATCATAGTCTAAGGGGGGTTTCCTTTAACCCAAAACTTGAGAGGGTTTCCATGATTAATCCGTATGAAATCATTCAACCGTGTGAGCATTAAATGCACCAGATACCACCATTTCCCCTCTTTGATCTAGGAACCTCATGTTTACTTCCTTAGCATTGGTCAACTAAACTGCATGAATTGACCTCTTAAACATGTACCAAACTAAAACATGACATGGCATTTTCTTCTCGACATTCTCTTCCATGTAAACAACCCTTAGAGTCCTACACAAGGGGCTACCAATTAGAGTCTGAGGCTTAACATCATATCACCATTCCTTACTTCTCCAGGATCTTGGAAATCTCTTTCCCTCACCTAGATGGTAGGTACTCATATCATTTACACATCTACATAAGAAGCCTCCTTCTTTGTCTCTAGGGTTTGGTCCTTTCAAGGACATCTATGGTACAATAAGCCTCTAGGGATCATACATATAGTAACTCAACTCATTCTCTCAGGGATAGTCTAGTTTAAGACATATCATACAAATATCTCTTATAATTCCTCATGTCTTGGAGTCTAGATTCCAAACCCTCTCATTCTGGGTCCCTCTCTCTTAGGATTCACTTATGACTGGTCCTAACACTAGGGGTTCCCTTTTATAGAAGGGTTTAAGGCTCCTATCGAGCACATATATTTGCATCCTCTAATCCTATGTCAAACTCTTAATGCCATTGAGGTCACCATAAACTATATAATCTCATTATGTGATACTAAACACCTCATACATTCCATCTAGTATGCCTATCTATTAATACAACATGCACAAACCCTTCTGGATTAGAACTAATCCCTTTTCCAGCCTTGATATCACTTGCTCTCATGTAGATGCATGTCTGCCTCCTACTTGTATCGGTGTGAGGACACACTTTCTGTTAGGGTTCCTACCAAAAGGAACTTAGACTCTTGGGTCATAACCTGATCTTAGGGTTCAACTCCCTCATAGATTTTTTCTCCTCTCTTGGGTTGACCCACCTTGGGTTGGGACACCAATTCTAAAAGTTGTACTAAAGGGTTTTATATCTTCTTATTTATTTCTTATTCTTCATATGTACATTCATCCCACATCCTTATCATGCATGCCTTTCTTGGCGTACTTCTATGCATGGATGAACTCCTTATGTTTTTCTCCTTCCTTTCTCCATTGTTTAAGATGAGGATTTAAGTTTAGGGTAAGGATTCATACCCTAACACCTCTAATCACTCTAAAATTATGTCTATAACATCTTGCTTACATGCATTTTATTATTTGGTGGAGGATGTCTTAATCCTTTATTCTCATAACCCTAATACTTAGAAGGAGATGAGGAAAGTAGACACTGATATCTAGGGTTTAGTGAGTTAAGGGGAAAAAGAAGTGATGATACTAGATGAGAAATCCTAGAGGTATATTATTTTGAGTAAATTCCTCTATCTTTGGCTAGGTAGGAAGTACATGCCTGGGAGTCCTTGTAAGTCGACTAGCGGTGTGGAGGAAATTCTTTCCATCCCCCCATGTCGTGGTCCTTTCTAGACACCATCATCTTTAGAATATACTCTAATGATCCCCTTTGGGCACGATAGAACTCTTATAAATTTAGTAATTATTTGAGGTGAAATTGTAAACATTGCTCAAATACCAAATGTAACGACCCCCTCCCCCTGTTATCTCCTATACAGGTGGATTGAGAGGGCAAGGGACATTACCAAAAATACATGATCAAAGATGTAGAAAATAATCACAAATAATTAATAAATTTGCATTAAATAGGAATGAGTTTTTATAAGATTATCATTATACAAAGGAATTACATAATATGGTTTTCTAAGTTTTGCAATATGAAAAGAAAACTAACTAAATCCTCCAAAGATGACATCGCTGTCTATTTTTTTGAGTGTCTTCTTTTTATGGATATCCATTTTCCTCTTACTTGCAGAATGGCAGATTATCCTAAAATGGCATAAAACAAAACCACAGTCAGTGTAATGAGTTATAGTGGTATGTGGGAGAAACAAAAATTTTTATCTATTTGTAACATAACCACTTCAATTATTGTTACAAATTCAAAATGTATCATTTTCTTCATAACTTCTCAACTTTTTTTACTCAATCTCTTATATATCCTCTTTTAGGTTTTGTCCCTACAATGGACTTTTGGCTACCTCTCAATCTGGAGCTAGGTACCTCATTGGCCATCTATCAATATGGAGCTAGGTGCAATGTAGGTCTTCCCAGTCTGGGGCATGACCTCTTACGACCTTACCAATCTGGGGCCTGGTCTGACCTTCCCAATCTAGGGCATGGTCTCTAGTCATCACCATGACTTTATATTTCTTTTTCATTCCCAATTTCCAGAGTTGGTATGCAAGTTTGAGCAAGAAATACAAATAATAATTTGATAGCCGTAGTGACTTTATAGATTGCAGGAAATAAATATCATCGAAGCATTTAATTTTAAGCAATCCGGTAAATCCTCAGAAAATGTTGGGAAACTAAAGCAATTAGTCATAGGCGTAATCACATACATGTTTCATAATTAACTTGGTATTTGAGCAAGACCAACCAAGAATAACCAAACAAGAAACCAAGCAATTTATCCTGAAAGTTAAAACATAACGTCCATGTATCATTATTCTATCAAAAATCATCACTAAGATGGACTTGGGTCTCAAGATAGGACTTTAAGGTCATCTTTAAGGTTTCATTTGTGTTTTGGCTTTCCAAACCCTAATTCTCACTTTTCAAGTCTGTTGGGTTGACAAACCCTAATTTATCATTAATTGCACTTTTAGTCTCAAGGAAATCCTAGTTCATCAATTAATGGGTTGCAAACCTCAAATTAGATCCAAATTTGACTCTTTATCAAAAAGGGCCATTTTTGATCAATTGAAGATATTAAGATCATCAAAACTTAGAAATTAGGATTCTTATGCATTAAACACATTTAAGATAGAATCTTTGGGTACTTTTTTAACTAAATGTAGATCTAGGTCCTAATTATATTTTTATTGCATTCCTTGCATTCTCCTGATCAATTTTCTATATAATTTGTCTTGATCCGAGTTACCAATAATTAATTATGATTATTTCAACATTAACATTATTTTGACCAATGGCAGTGTGCCATGTCGGTAATTAAGGTTTTATTCCTTATATCCTATGTGGATAAGTCAACCTATTGATGTCTGCCATTGTGGCACTTCAGACCCACGTGGTTGGATTAAGAAAAAGGTTTAAAGACTTTTATGCCCTTTACTTGGATTTGTTGAACTCGAGGGCAACATCAAACTTTCACCATCCTTCTTATTATACCTCGAAACTTCTCCTCACACAATCTAGTTTCTATGTGGGTCAATGTGTATATTGGCTTCACGCATCAGGGTTTTTGAGAACCAAGTCTAGGATGCAGACCCTCCATGAGACCTCGCCGGACTCAACGATGGTCTGAGCTTTGACCGGTGATGAAGGAACAAAATGTAGAGCATGAGCTCTCTCAAGCAGCAACCAAGGGACAAAGAAGTATATAAGGGTTGTGGGAAAGGTCCCTCAAAACTAGGACAACAATATCATATCTACCCCAAGTTCGTGTGATGGCCCTAAGCCTTATATAGGAAAAGTCTATCAGGAGGATTCGTGCAGCTCTCAAGGGATTCCTGACTTCGATGAGAAATTGGGGAATACCCCATTATGCATGGAAACAATGGAAGAAAGGGGTAGACAAGTTTGCGCAGACCTCCCGAAGATGTTGGGAGGGTTTCGTGAGTAGTTATAGTCTATAGAGAGAGAGTTTGGAGGAGGATTACATATATGTAGCTAGTATCCTTTTCCAGTCGTGGGTAGGTGATGACTCGATCACCGCTGGATCTCAATCCAACAACTTTCGTTCCATATGACAAAATAAAAGATCAGGTTGTAGTTTGAATATGAATAGAATTTCTGACACTAAATGCTCATTTGCAATAATCGACTCAATTTAGGATTTCCAGAAAAATCCATATCTCTCTCTCTTTTTATCTTTTTAATTCCAATTTTTTTGAGGAAAGTCTTAAAACTTTGTTCTAGGTTTGAGCGAGTTTTTGTGATAAAAGGATATTTTTAGATGTCCCTTTTCTCTCTCCTTGAAAAGGGAAAATAATCATTCATTTCAATTAGATCCCTCTATCTTTACTAATTTCTCTATATCAATAGGATCATCTTTTTTATCCCAAATTTGGAAGGAAACTAACTAATGTCTTTCCAAATCTACATATAATTTTGGGGAATTATTGGGATAATTTAATTAGTCTAACCTTGCTCCTTTAGTAAGACCTTTAATTAATTATTCATGTCACATGGGAACTTTTTTCTCTCAGATTTTAAATGAAGTTCTATAATAATTTTGTCTAACCATGGGTAAGGTTTGAGTCCAAAATTTGAAAGGAAAAGATGTTTTTCTTAATATGCAAGTATTCCCTTTGTAAGGCATATTTCAAGCATTAAAATGCATCTTTTTCTCTTTCTTTCTTTTCTATTTTCTTTATTTTGGTTATTCTTTCTATTAGAAACCATGTGCCAACGAAAACTAATTAATGGTGGCCATACATGCCATAGTCTAGAGAATTCTACACAATTCTCTTGAGCATATATAATTGACATCTAATTTCTTTTGCTCCTTGATTATTATGGGATTTTTCTTCTCTCCCATTTCCCTTTATTCTTCATTAAAATAATAAGACATTAGAATTCATGAAATCTATCATTCAGTGGAAATTTGCAAAGAGAACTATTCTTTAAAATAAAGCACACAAATTTCCTAACAAGTCTCTTTTCATAGAATAATTGCATTTCAATTATTATAATACAAGAAAAATTGAGGTTATAATAGTTATTTACATTTTAGAAGTTCTTTCCCCACAAATATGAGAAAACTAAAGAAGAAAGAGGAATATATTAGAGGGAAAACATAATGAGAAATGGAAAACAAATTGGGAGCAAAAGCTAAAAGTCTAAAGATTTTTTTAATAGAATTGTGGGTTAACTTTGAAGGAAACTTAATATCTATCATAAAAATTTATAGTAACACTGCATATAAAATTATTGGAAACGTGGAGAAAAAAATCGAATAGTTAAATAATAGAGGGAAAATATATATACATATATAGAAATTTAGTGAGAAACATACTAAGATGTAGAGCGAAAAACTTATGTACCCCACAAACAATAAATTTACTATATTCTTATAGCATACATTTTATTTGTTTTAGGATGAATTTCACAAACATAAAAGTGTTACCTTATTTTCACAAATATAACATGACCTCTAAACATTATAAAACCATGCATACTTTGTCAAATATTTTTAAAAAAAATATTATGACACCATGTACTCTTAATGAACTATCCTTGTCGAGGAATCATTTAATGATCCTACCATACATTGTACTTTCAATGGAGAAATACCAAAATGTATCATTCAAACAATCACAATACGTACACATCTAATTATTTATTCATATTTATGTATTAAAAATGTATAGTTTACTACATTTGCAAAACTATGTATTCATGTTGTTTTAATAATTAAATTTTTTTGGTCAACTCCAGGATAATTACTTTATTAATGTTTAGTTTACCCAATATATGTGATCCTTTTATGTATGTGTATTACAATTGTGTGTTATTTTATATTGTACTTTAGTGTTAAAATGGTTAAACATTATTATGTTTTGCAATTTTTTTTTAAATTTTATAGATGTATTTTCTTATTTAGAATAAAAGATATTAATAAATGACAATCGAATATTTGTAGCCAACTATAATCTCATTCCACAGTAGTTGTTGTTTTTATATTCTAATTGAAGAGAAAATTATTTTTATTGTAATATCAAACTCTAATATAAATAAATACATATGATGTTAAATATCTTTGCGGAGTCCATCTCCACTTTACAATTTAGTTTATATTAAAAACTACAATTTGGTATCAAATAATAACTTTTTTAACAAAATGATTTTGGGGGGCATGCCCCCCTACATATTGCACAATAAAATATCATTACACAACAAAACTATATTATATGAAATAATGAAATTTTAAATATCAAATGACAGTGTACATCACTGTAGATTAGATCACAATATACTTTTACTTATCATGTAAAATAGTAAAACAAGAAAGATTGACTAACAATATTCTACAAACAAATCTGGGATAACTACATCGGTCAAACTTGAAAATTAATCGGGATTTTGTGAAAACTGTGACATATATCTATCAAGGTTGAAGCAACTTCATCACAAATCTGAGATGCAATAAAAAATTGTAGGTTGTGGTTTATATGAGCACAAATATTAAAGTGTGTGTATTATCATTGTGTGATGTAGTACAGAATTAAAGGTTGACATTTTGAGAAAAGCTTGAGAGTAATAGCGCTAAAGTTCTAAGGTTAGTCTGTCTGTAAGGACCCTGACCTCTGTTTAGGGTTTATCCTATTTGCTTTGCTTAACCCTGGTGTTTAGTTGCTTGCTAATCACCCTTACTGGTGGTTAGGGTTTATTTGTGCTTGTTGTGTGTTGGAGGTTCGACTTGCAATTAACCCAAGTTTAGGGTTTATGGGCAAGATGTCACCTTGAGAAGTGTTCTTCTCTCTCTTTGCTTCCTCTGGTGTTGAGAGGAAGGGTTGGGCTCATTGCTTGAGTTGCCTTGGGCTTGGATGAGCCCTAGTGGGCCTTGTTGTGCCTTGCTTGACCTTATTGGACCTTGTGTCAGCCATAGGTGTGTCGGCCATGGTTGTGTCAGCCTAGGTGTGTCGCCAGGGAGCTGTGTCAGGCATGGTGTTGGGGTGTATCGGCCATGGACCCCTTTTGACCTTTGACCTCGTTTGTGTCACCACTTGTGGACACTTGGCGCTTGATGCTTGCATGTGGCAATGGCCTTGGACATGTGTTTAAGGCAAGTTAGAGAGGTGGCATTGCTCATGGACAAGTGTCCCTAGGTGGGCGACACCTTGCCTTGTCTTACCTTGGTTTCTCCTCCATCCTTTCCTATATATGTGTTCCCTTTCTCTTGCTAAGGATCCCTTTAGTTCCTTAGTTCCCCTCTCCTTTGGTTGCACGACACCTCTTCCTTTGCAAAGCTTGGTGGCTGATCCTTATCTTTGGAGTCTTCTCCTTCTTCCTCTTGAGGTGGCTGAAGGTGTAGCTTGGTGCTAGGAGCTTGGATCTTGCTTAAGGCGGGTTACATAACTCCTAACCCTAACTATACTACCTTCTTCTACATTCATGTATGTTTCATATGATCATAATCGGCCATGTATGTTCTAAGATAAGTTTCTTGCTTGTTGTACCTGTAATCTTGTTGTTATGGTTGAGGTTTTGTACATTTGTACCCTAGTTGGCCGAACTATGTCTTAGGGTTTCCTTGTTTAGAAACACTCCTTTCCCTCCTTGGTCTAGATAAGTGAGCTTGAGCTCTATTAATATGAGCAATACCCCTCTCTCGTTTAAGTTGAGAGGTGAGCTTGTGTTCTAGTTGCTTGAGCAACACCCTCCTCTTACCATGGATTCGAGAGGTGAGATTTTTGGTAGATGTAGATCTATGTTAAGGTTGATCCTTGTGGTTGCCCGAGTTGTGATAGAGGTTGTGCAAAACCCCTCTCTCTTGGTTGTTGAGATGTGAGCCGATCTTCTTGATCAATCTAGGGTTTGGTGCCTTTGTGCTTGAGGTTGATGATGATCTTGTTGGATGAGGTTGTGTTGGGCGATATACCTTGGTCTTTGCCTTGTGTGTTGGCCGATAGGATGAGGCTAGCTTAGTTGGATGATTTGCTTTCCTTTACTGCCCGTTTGAGTTGTACCCTTGGCCGTTGTGCCTAGATGTGTTTGGTTGATGGGTGATACCTTTGTGTGTTGGGCGTTATGCCTTGTTTAGTGCCCTGCCCGATACACCTAGCTTGGGTAGTGGCTTGGTGCCCGATATACCTTGAACGTTATGGAGCTCAGTAAGCTAGTCTTGTGTTGGGCGTCATGGTTTGGTGATGATGCCCGATGTAGTGACGCATGGTAACCCTAACCTGACACATGGATGCACGACACATGGATGCCCGACACATGGATGCATGACACTTGGATGCACGACACATGGATGCACGACACATGGATGCACGACACATGGATGCACAACACATGGATGTGTGACACCTGGTTGCACGACACATAGGGTTGCATGATATACCTAAAGGTGGTAGCCCAACATCCTTGTTTTAGCTTGGCCGATATGTGGCTAGTATGCTTGGGCGACATGACGGAAGTTACCATGCCTGATACCACCTCTAGTGAGGGTGCCCTGCCCATCACACTTTTGTGAGGGTAGTGGGTACTTCTTGTGAGGGTCATGTTCCACCCGGAAACCCGTTTAGATCTTTATCACGCGATCTCATTCTTGTTGTTAAGAGTTATGGTTTATGGTTTGTAAACCCTTGACATGTTTGATAGTAGTGAGGTGATTGATATAGTAGAACGCTCATATGTAACCATGACATATCTGAAGCTCTAATGACATGATATTACATGTGTTTATGATCATCTTAAATCATGTATATATAATGATGAGTAAATGACAAGTTTGGAAGTATATGTGTTGCTTCACTTGATGATGTGACCCATGTCTATGGTCACAGGTATGAAGGCATGAATGATAAAGCACCAATGTTGCCCTATATTGACAATAAAATCATTATGTTATTCCTTGATGGATTCAGTTATCTCTATGATTGTGTATACTAACCATGCAGGTTTTTTATGTAGATGCATAGCCAGGTAAAGGGCTATGAGGTATATATGTTTGAATAACACTGCATTGATGGTCACTCTTGTTGATGAGATAACTTGCATCACCAATATGATGTGTTTAGATCTGAGGACTTGAGTTTCGCTAAAGTGCCTAGTTGAGGTGTTATCCTCTGATGATGAGATCTGGGATTGTTATCCCCATTGATGAGAATGCCTTTTAAGGTAGTGGTTTCTTGTGATGAGGGATTGAGATCCTGGGATATTGTGATGGTGGTAACAATAATGTAGCTTAATTTTATATATGTGATACCACTTGTTTGCCCCAACAATCCACTTAAAATATACTAACTAATTACAGTGGAACATATCATGTAGTTTGCCCTGGCCATAGATCCATCATCGTCAGTAGCTGGTGATGGTGAAATAGGTTCTCCTGCGGGTTAACCTGGAAGCGCATATTATTGAATATGTGTGGTTTCTCCTAGCCAGAAATGAGGACGTTAGAGTGCAACTTCAGTTGTAGACTCAAGATGTATATGAGAACATGGTGAACAGGCCCATGGCTCAGTGTGATAGAGCATGAATGTGTTCATGGCTCAGGGAGCACGGTGAACTGGCATGTGGCTCAGATATACTAGTGTCGAGACTTGTACCAAGGCGGGCTAGAGAAAGGGTAGCCTGCGGGAGCTGACCCTGTGGCTAAGGCCACTTAAGCATGAGACTGTGGTCCTGCTTTAGTTCTTGTGCATTGAACACGAGGTGGGAGGTCGTGGAGTTTGGCTCTTCCATTGACCTTGTATGGCACCGGTTTGGGTTTCGCAACAGAAGGTTGGATTTGAGTGGTACAGCTCACTTCCTCAGGGCAAAATAACACGTAATCTAGCTGAATAGTATTTATTGCTTAAGGCAAAACACGAAACATTGGTTGAGGCCTTGCTTGTGTAGTTGATCTTGTTATACATTGTAGTTACTTACATGTTTCTTATGTTATGTAGTAAGATTTTATAAATCTTATCTTGTCAATCATGTTCTATAAAGAAATATTGGGTTATATGCCTTCCATACATCTTGGTTAGCTCGATGGTAATAACAACCTTGCTCTATAGACTGCTCTTATTGTATGTTTTATCAGTTATATGCTGATGTTGCTTTAACCTTTCTGAGGTTTTATGGTTCTGGCAGGGAGTTATGTTTCTCGCTGGGACTGTGTGTCTCACCCCGTTGGTTTACAACCTTTTTAGGTGTTCGTGCTAGACATGGTGGTGGTCACGGGGTTGCGGCTGAGCAGTAAGACGAGTAGTAGAAGGCAAGAGATGGATATGTTGTTGTTTTGGTTGTTTGGTAGTAGAGTCTTAGAGTCATCCCTATACTCTCAGGTCCTTGGTGGTGTTTTGATGTTGTTTTACGATGTATAGATGATGAAGCTTTGTATATCATGTTGTTGGCCAGACATGGCCCGTTATGTATGTATAAACAGGTGATGAACAGACAGCTGATCTTATAAGCTGTGGATATGCATCAAGACTTGTAAATGTTTATATAACCTGTTTTCTTGCAGGACGAGGATATGGATGTAATAGTTTCTTGGTTTTTCTGCTTCCTGAAATCAGTTCTAATTACCCCGTGTTTTTGGTAATAAGTGGTTAATGGTGTTTTCTGCACGTTTTTGCGTGGCACCTCGTTGTCTGTGTGATAGCGGGATGTGTCGCCACAAGCTTGGTATCAGAGCTCTAAGTTCGCTGAGTCTATAGGGATTTAGGACTAGGTTGTGTATGTTCTTGTGAGTTTTCCAGATTTTCTTACAATCATCTTCTACCCTCAGTGAAAGAAAAAAAAGCCAAGATGTCTGGAAACCATGAAGAACATGCTACTGAGAGCAGTGATGTTGCATCAGTTGATGGAGTTGAAAGGCAGGCACATGAAGATCGGGTGCCTGAGGTTCCCCAACTTGACCCAGCCATTCTCGAACATCCTACCTACCAACAACTTATGGGGCAGATCATGGCTACGATGAATCTCATGGTAGAGAGATTTCTAGTGCCTCCGCTGAGAGCACAGGCTCCCCATGGTGAAACATCAGGTATTCGGAAGACCTTTGAGCAGCTTCGTCAAGTCGGAGCTTCAGACTATGCAGGGACGGCTGATCCAGCGGATGCAGATCTGTGGCTGACAGGTCTTGAGAAGGCCTTCCAGATCCTCAACATCCCCAAAGCAGACAAAGTCAAGCACGTTGTCTACCTTCTGAAGGGTAGTGCAGGCCACTGGTGGGCCATCGAGGAGGAGAAGTGACCCGGTGAGGTGATCGGTTGGGAGGTTTTTCAGCATGAGTTCGTCAATAGATACTTTCTGAAGACATATCTGGATGAGAAGATCAACCAGTTTGAGCACATGCGCCAAGGAGCGATGAACATCACCGAGTATGAAGCCAAGTTCATGGACCTGTTGAGATTTTGTCCTCACATGGCAGCGACAGAAGACGAGCGAATCAGACATTTTGAGAAAGGCATGAGTGTTGAGCTGACAACACCTGCTTCTGCGTTGGAGAACCGAGAGTGGTTTTCCACGTTTGTGGAATCTGTCCGGAGGATCGAACGGTCAGTTAGGGAGAGAAGAGAATCCATGTCTAAGAAGAGGCTTGCTCAATTCTAGGGATAGAGGTTTAGTGGCTTCAAGAAGCCGAGGTTTTCAGCACCTTCTGGGTTAAGAGGTTCCAGTGCACCGTCACAGTGGTCTCTGAGTAAAGGAAGAGGATATGTTACTTCACCGTCAAAGGCACATAGTATAGCTTCTGTAGTAGTGACAGGGTCGTCTAGGCCACAATAGCGAGACTAGTCATGCCATCTTTGTGGTCAGATCGGGCATTGGAAGTCAAATTGCACAAGTAAAGATGTTGAAGTGATGCAGCATCTGAGGCAGAATCAACAAGGGTCAGACCGACAGCAACCTAGTAGTAGCAGAGGGCGAGGATGCGATCAAGCATCACAAGTGGTATTGTCTGTTCAAGGAAGCAGAGGATGTGGACAGTAAGCAATGGCTCGATTCTATGCTATGAGTCAGCCGGAGGCGATAGTCAACCCGCGAGTGGTGGTAGGTCAGATGGAGTTATTTCATTTTGATTTGTCTTCTTCTTGCTTTATATCTGTTCTGGTTGACCTGGGTGCTACACACTCTTTTATCACATGTTCTATGCTTGATCACTGTCTGTTACCTATTAGCTGTAAGAAAGATAGCTTGTTGTTAGAAACCCCTCTTGACGGTTCGTCGATGCTTCGAGAGGAGTTCCTATCTTGTGTCTTATCTTTTTCGGGACACAGTATACAAGTTGATCTTATACCACTTGATATGCATGGATTCAATGTGATCCTTGGGATGTATACCTTAGAGAAGTATAAGGTTGTGTTGGACTGTGGTTCCAAGCAGGCAGTGTTTGATGTTTTTGGAGAGAAGTGGATCTTCCAAGGAGATAGGAAGATTCTTCAGACGTGTCTAGTGTCAGCGATGGTGGCAGAAAAGTTGCTACGGCAAGGATGTAAGGCTTTCTTAGCTCACGTTGTGGATACCAAGGCAAAGGGTCCTAGCCTTGAGGAGGTGACGGTTGTCAGAGAGTTTGCATATGTGTTTCCTGATGAGTTCCCCGATGTTCCTCCACCTCGAGAGATTGATTTCAAGATCAATCTGGTTCCAGGAACACAGCCAGTTGCACAGAGACCATATAGGATGGCTCCAGTAGAGATGGCAGAGCTAAAGAATCAGTTACAAGAGTTGTTGGAGAAAGGTTTCATCCGACCGAGCATGTCGCCTTGGGGTGCTCCAGTCTTGTTCGTTAAGAAAAAGGACGGATCAATGCGGCTATGCATAGACTACCAGCAGCTGAATAAAGTCACGATCAAGAATAAGGACCCATTGTCGAGGATAGATGATATGTTCGATCAGTTGCGTGGTGCTACAGTGTTTTCAAAGATCGATCTACGGTCCGGATATCATCAGTTGAGGATTAAGGTGGATGACATACCAAAGTCAGCTTTTAGGATGAGGTATGGTCACTATGAGTTTGTGGTTATGCCGTTTGGGCTAACCAATGCACCTGCTACTTTCATGGGCCTGATGAATTGAGTGTTCCATCCGTTCCTAGATCAATTTGTTGTAATCTTTATAGACGACATTTTGATCTATAGTCGGGACAAGCAAGAACATGAGTGACATCTTCGACAAGCGTTGACTCTCCTTCACCAGCATCAGTTGTATGCCAAGTTTAGTAAGTGTGAGTTCTGGTTGAAAGAAGTAACTTTCTTGGGTCATGTGATATCTGCAGAAGGAGTTAAAGTGGACCCGAAGAAGGTGGAGTCTGTTGCAGAATGGGAACAGCTGAAGACACTGACTGAAGTTCGCAGTTTCTTGGGTTTAGCAGGATACTACCTGAGGTTTATCAAAGACTTCGGTGTGATCGCGTTGCAAATGACAAAGTTGACTAGGAAGGATGTACCTTTTATCTGGAATGATCATTTCCAGCAAGCTTTCCAAAGTTTGAAGGAGAGGCTGACTAGTGCTCCAGTGTTAGTCCTGCTAGAGCCTGGGAAAGGCTATGTTGTTTTCTGCGATGCTTCCAAGAAGGGCTTAGGATGCGTACTAATGCAGGAAGACCATGTGGTTTCTTTTGTTTCGCGACAACTTAAGAAACATGAGGAGAACTATCTGACTCGTGACTTGGAGTTGGCAGCGGTGGTTCATGCGGTTAAAGATTTGGAGACACTATCTTTACGGGGAAGTTTGTCAGATCTTTACAGATCATAAGAATCTGAAGTACATCTTTTCGTAGAATGAGCTAAACATGCGATAACATCATTGGATGGAGCTAATCAATGACTATGACTGCACCATTGAGTATCACCCTGGTAAAGCGAACGTGGTAGCTGACGCGCTTAGCCGAAAGTCTTCTTCTCTTCCCATAAAAGGGGCACAGTTGAGTTCCTTAGTATGCCATAGACGGGATATGTTCATCTCCTTGCGGTAGATGAATGTGTAGATGGAAGTTTCCTTGTTAGCGGGACTTTTGGCACAAATGCAAGTCAAGCCTACGCTGAGATAGAAAATCAAAGACACACAACAAATAGATGATATAGTGCAGTTGATCGAGTCAGAGCTCGGCAGCAAAAAGCGTGATGGCTTCCATAAGTTTGAGGATGGACTAGTTTGCTATCATGATAGGATGGTGGTCCTCGATGTTGATGATCTGAGGAAGCTAGTACTCGAGGAAGCACACACATTGATGTATGCTATGCATCCAGGAGTCACCAAGATGTATCACAATCTGAAGGACATGTATTGGTGGTCTGGCTTGAAGAAAGATGTAGCCGAGTTTGTGGCTAGATGTGCGGTATGCCAGCAAGTCAAGGTTGAGCATCAGAAGCCAGTAGGTACGTTACAAGCCCTGCCAATACTGCAGTGGAAATGGGATCATATAACCATGGGTTTTGTGGTTCGTCTGCCAAGAACATCTAAGAATCATGATTCCATTTGGGTGATAGTGGACAGATTGACGAAGTCTGCCCATTTCATACCTGTGAAGACAACATATACAGCCGAGAAGCTCGCTCGAGTATATGTGGACGAGATAGTTCGTTTGCACGGCGTACCAGCAATGATAGTTTCTGACAGAGGACCTCAGTTCACAAGTAATTTCTGGGAACAGTTGCACAAAGCGTTGGGAACACAGTTGAGGTTCAGCACCACTTTCCACCCACAAACAGATGGGCAGTCTGAAAGGACTATTCAGACTTTGGAGGATCTTCTTCGGGCTTGTGTTTTGCAGTTCCTAGGCAGTTGGGATGTACACCTCAGTTTGATCGAGTTCGCCTACAACAATAGTTACCAGTAGAGCATTGACATGGCTCCTTATGAGGCCTTATATGGCAGGAAGTGAAAATCTCCTTTATGTTGGTATGAGTCTGGTGAGTATCAGCTTTTGGGTCCTGAGTTAGTACAACAGACAACGGAAAAGATCAAAGTAATACAACAATAGTTGAAAGCGGCACAAGACAGGTAAAAGTCCTATGCATACAATTGTCGATGACCTTTAGAGTTTCAAGTGGGAGACAAGGTGTACCTCAAGGTCTCGCCATGGAAAGGTGTGCTAAGGTTTGGCCAGAAGGGTAAGCTAGCACCCAGATATATGGGGCCATACCCGGTCATAGCACGTGTTGGCAAGGTAGCTTACAAGTTAGAGCTGCCGCCAGAGTTGCACAGGTTACATCCAGTGTTCCACGTCAGCATGTTAAAGAAAAGTCACCCAGATATAGGGACAGTGATACAGCCAGTCGAGGTTGAGCTTGATGAAGATGTGACCTATAAGGAAGGTCATGTGGTGATCCTTGACAGAAGAGTAAAGAAGCTGAAGAGGAAGGACCTAGTTCTGGTAAAGATTCTTTGGCATCATCATGGCATTGAGGAAGCCACGTGGGAACTTGAGGAAGACATGAGAAGGAAGTATCCCTCACTTTTCTCTTCAGATTTTGAGGACGAAATCCCTTTGTAGAAGGTTATAGCTTGTAAGGACCTTGACCTCCATTTAGGGTTTATCCTGTTTTCTTTGCTTAACCCTGGTGTTTAGTTGCTTTCTAATCATCCTTAGTGGTGGTTAGGGTTTGTTTGTACTTGTTGTGTGTTGGAGGTGCTACTTGCAATTAACCCAAGTTTAGGGTTTGTGGGCAAGATGTCACCTTGAGAAGTGTTCTTCTCTCTCATTACTTCCTATGGTGTTGAGAGAAAGGGTTGGGCTCGTTGCTTGAGTTGCCTTAGGCTTGGATGAGCCTTGGTGGGCTTTGTTGTGCCTTACTTTACCTTATTGGACCTTGTGTCGGACATAGGTGTGCCGGCCATGGTTGTGTCGGCCTAGGTGTGTCGCCCAGGGAGCTGTGTCGGGCATGGTGTTGGGGTGTATCGGCCATGGACTCCTTTTGACCTTTGACCTCATTTGTGTCACCACTAGTGGACACTTGGCGCTTGATGTTTGCATGTGGCAATGGCCTTGGACATGTGTTTAAGGCAAGTTAGAGAGGTGGCATTGCTCATGGACAAGTGTCCCTAGGTGGGCGAAACCTTGCCTTGTCTTACCTTGGTTTCTCCTCCATCCTTTCCTATATATGTGTTCCCTTTCTCTTGCTAAGGATCCCTTTAGTTCCTTAGTTCCCCTCTCCTTTGGTTGCACGACACCTCTTCCTTTGCAAAGCTTTGTGGCCGATCCGTATCTTTGGAGTCTTCTCCTTCTTCCTCTTGAGGTGGCCGAAGGTGTAGCTTGGTGCTAGGAGCTTGGAGCTTACTTAAGGCGGGTTACATAACTCCTAACCCTAACTATACTACCTTCTTCTACATTCTTGTATGTTTCATATGATCATAATCGGCCATGTATGTTCTAAGATAAGTTTCTTGCTTGTTGCACCTTTAATCTTGTTGTTATGGTTGAGGTTTTGTACCTTTGTACCCTAGTTGGCCGAACTATGTCTTAGGGTTTCCTTGTTGAGCAACACCCCTTTCCCTCCTTGGCCTAGAGAAGTGATCTTGAGCTCTAGTAATATGAGCAATATCCCTCTCTCGTTTAAGCTGAGAGGTGAGCTTGTGTTCTAGTTGCTTGAGCAACACCCTACTCTCACCATGGATTCGAGAGGTGAGCTTTTTGGTAGATGTAGATCTATGTTAAGGTTGATCCTTGTGGTTGCCCGAGTTGGGATAGAGTTTGTGCAAAACCCCTCTCTTGGTTGTTGAGAGGTGAGCCGATCTTCTTGATCAATCTAGGGTTTGGTGCCCTTGTGCTTGAGGTTGATGATGATCTTGTTGGATGAGGTTGTGTTGGGCGATATACCTTGGTCTTTGCCTTGTGTGTTGTCCGATAGGATGAGGCTAGCTTAGTTGGACGATAGGCTTTCCTTTGTTTCCCGTTTGAGTTGTACCCTTGGCGGTTGTGCCTAGATGTGTTTGTTTGATGGTGATACCTTTGTGTGTTGGGTATTATGCCTTAATGAGTGCCATGTCCGATACACCTAGCTTGGGTAGTGGCTTGGTGCCTGATATACCTTGAACGTTATGCAGCTTAGTAAGCTAGTCTTGTGTTGGGCATCATGGATTGGTGATGATGCCCGATGTAGTGACGTATGGTAACCCTAACCCGACACATGGATGCACGACACATGGATGCCCGACACATGGATGCACGACACATGGATGCATGACACCTGGTTGCACAACACATAGGGTTGCATGATATACCTGGTGGTGGTAGCCCGACATCCTTATTTTAGCTTGGCCGATATGTGGCTAGTATGCTTGGGCGACATGAGGGAAGTTACCCTACCTGATACCACCTCTAGTGAGGGTGCCCTGCCCATCACACTTCTTGTGAGGGTAGTGGGTACTTCTTGTGAGGGTCATGTTCCACCCGGAAACCCATCTAGATCTTTATCATGTGATCTCATTCTTGTTGTTAAGAGTTATGGTTTATGGTTTGTAAACCCTTGACATGTTTGATAGTAGTGAGGTGATTGATATAGTAGAACGCTCATATGTAAGCATGACATATTTGAAGCTTTAATGACATGATATTACATGTGTTTATGATCATCTTAAATCATGTATATATAATGATGAGTAAATGACAAGTTTGGAAGTATATGCGTTGCTTCACTTGATGATGTGACCCATGTCTATGTCCACAGGTATGAAGGCATGAATGATAAAGCACTAATGTTGCCCTATATTGACAATATGATCATTCTCTTAATCCTTGATGGCTTCAGTTATCTCTATGATTGTGTATACTAACCATGCAGGTTTTTTATGCAGATGCATAGCCAAGTAAAGGGCTATGAGGTATATATGTTTGAATAACACTGCATTGATGGTCACTCTTGTTGATGAGATAACTTGCATCACCAATATGATGTGTTTAGGTATGAGGACTTGAGTTTGGCTAAAGTGCCTAGTTGAGGTGTTATCCTCTGATGATGAGATCTGGGATTGTTATCCCCAGTGATGAGAATGCCTTTTGAAGCAGTGGTTTCTTGTGATGAGGGATTGAGATCCCGGGATATTGTGATGGTGGTAGCAATAATGTAGCTTAATGTTATATATGTGATACCACTTGTTTGCCCCAACAATCCACTTAAAATATACTAACTAATTATAGTGGAACATATCATGTAGTTTTTCCTGGCCATAGATCCATCATCGTCAGTAGCTGGTGATGGTGAAACAGGTTCTCCTGCGGGTTAACCTGGAAGCGCATATTATTGAATATGTGTGGTTTCTCCTAGCCGGAAATGAGGAGGTTAGAGTGCAACTTCGGTTGTAGACTCAATATGTATATGAGAGCATGGTGAACAGGCCCATGGCTCAGTGTGATAGAGCATGAATGCATTCATGGCTCAGGGAGCATGGTGAACTGGCCCGTGGCTCAGATATACTAGCGTCGAGACCTGTACCAAGGCGGGCTAGAGAAAGGGTAGCCTGCGGGAGCTGACCCTGTGGTTGAGGCCACTTAAGCATGAGACTGTGGTCCTGCTTTGGTTCTCATGCACTGACCACAAGGTGGGAGGTCATGGAGTCCGACTCTTCCATTGACCTTGTATGGCACCGGTTTGGGTTTCGCAATCGAAGGTTGAATTTGAGCGGTACGGCTCACTTCCTCAGGGCAAAATAACACGTAATCTAGCCGAATAGTTTTTATTGCTTAAGGAAAAACACGGAACATTGGTTGAGGCCTTGCTTGTGTAGTTGATCTTGTTATACATTGTAGTTACTTATACGTTCCTTATGTTATGTAGTAAGATTTTATAAATCTTATCTTGTCAATCATGTTCCATAAAGAAATACTGGGTTATATGCCTTCCATACATCTTGGTAAGCTCGATGGTAATAACAACCTTGCTCTATAGACTGCTCTTATTGTATGTTTTATCAGTTATCTGCTGATGTTGCTTTAACCTTTCTGAGGTTTTATGGTTCTGACGGGGAGTTATGTTTCTAGCTGAGACTGTGTGTCTCACCTCGTTGGTTTACAACCTTTTTAGGTGTTCACGCTAGACGTGGTGGTAATCGCGGGGTTGCGGCCGAGCAGTAAGACGAGCAGTAGAAGGTAAGAGATGGATATGTTGTTATTTTGGTTGTTTCGTAGTAGAGTCTTAGAGTCATCCCTGTACTCTCAGGTCCTCGGAGGTGTTTTGACGTTGTTTTACGATGTATAGCTGATGAAGCTTTGTATATCCTGCTGCTGGCCGGACATGGCCTATTATGTATGTATAAATAGGTGATGAACTCATGTGATGAACAGACAGCTGATCTTATAAGCTGTGGATATGCATCAAGACTTGTAAATGTCTATATAACCTGTTTTCTTGCAGGATTAGGATATGGATGTAATAGTTTCTTGGTTTTTCTGCTTCCCCAAATCGGTTCTAATTACCCCGTGTTTTTGGCAATAAGTGGTTTATGGTATTTTTCGCACATTTTTGCATGGCACCTCGTCGTCTGTGTGATAGTGGGATGTGTCGCCACACTATCATTCATCATCATTGTGTGAAAAGTCAAAGTTGTTGAGGAAATAATTAGAAAACCAGAAGATATGACGGAAGTCTGGCCACAAAGAGAAAGAGGATATGTGATAGGTTTATAGACTATTACCGTATGAGAAGTTGATTGAGATGGGTACTTTGAATATATCGACATTGTTCAACATATATGATTCTTGTGAGAGGCAAAACACAATTAATGAAGGAGAATGTTATTTTTCCCCTTTTTTCCTCGAAAGTCAGGAACTGAATTCTATATGTACTTCTCTTTGCAACATGTTTCCCTCTAATATTTTCCCCCCAACAAATTTCCAATTTCCCACTAAATTTTATTTCTTCTAAATACTATATATGTATCTTATTTCTCTTAGCAAAAATCTTCTCTCTCTAATTTTATTTATTTTTGCAATGTACTTGTTACCAACTAAGATTTTTTCCTTCTCATTAGAAAGCTCCTTTCTAAGAATATATCTCACTTCAATTAGATTTTTTGTAAAATAAATGTTTTCTCTCCATGTGTGTCATTCCCTCCAAGTAAAGAACCTCCTTGCAAATGAATTTCTTATCAAAAGTCTGATTTCTATCTAAAATTTTGTTTCCATCAAAATAAATAATTTGTTCTAAAAATTATTTCTCTTTAAGAATTAATTTAAAAAATAAAAATTAGTTATTAACATGACACATGTGCTTATACAACAGGTTGGAGTCTGTTGTATAATTGTAGTATATAACAACAAGTTGGAGTTAGTTGTATAATTACTATATATGACAATAAGTTGGAGAGTATTGTGTGATCTTAGTATATAACAATAGGTTACATCACATTGTGTGATTGTGGTGTAATACAATAGGTAACTATTACAACAGTTGAACGCATGTTATATTATTATAGTACATTATAATGGGTTAGAGTATGTTGTGTAATTATGGTCTATTACAATATGTTAGCATATGTGACTATTATAATGGCTTAGAGCATGTTGTTTAATTAGAGTCTTTTACAATGGTTTTGAGTATGTTGTGATATTGTAGTCAATTACAACAGTTTAGCACCTATTTTAGTATCACGTATACTACAATAGGTTAGGCCCATTTTATATAACATGTTTTGTATAAAATATGCAATATACAACATGCAAATTGACTTGTTGTAATAAATATGTTAACTACAACACAACCAGTAGAATTGTTTTATTTTTCTCAATATAAAAAGCATTTTCTGTAGTAGTGTCTTGGCCCAAGTGGCACCCTAGCCCAGTAGTGGGTGGGGAGGGTGCTAGCTACTGGCTCGAGGTCTCGCTGGTGGGCGGCCACTACCGCTCACCCTCCCCGCACAGGCTCTACTGCTACTCAGCTTCTAATCCACAATGGCATCCCAGTGGTAGGAAAGAGGCACATGGGATGTAGGCCACTAGACGCTTAGCCAAGCAGCCCTTCGACCACTGCTTGCCACTACAAATTTTATGATACCATTGGTTTTGTCAAGGAGGAGTGTGGAGGGTGCTAGTCCTTGGTGAAGTAGGGTGGTTTCATTAATGGCTATAGGTAGAAGAAGAAGATGGAATGTGAGCTATATAGCATAGAATTGATGGAAAGAGATAGGAAATGGATAGGGATGAAAAATGAAGTGAATGGGGCAATGAATTAGCATCAAGGGTGTGAGAATGGCTTAGATTGGTCAATGTAGCCCAAAGGTTGATGTACTTGCCCTGACATAAGGTAGAAGACAACATGAGGGTTGTTGGATTTGCATCAATCATAGACCACAATTCGATCTAATGGTTGGGAGAATGGATCTCGGGTCCCAAAATGGAGTTGTCTCATTGGTCGAGCGGGGCTTACATGCATTGCTAACTTGTTTAAATCATTTCAAATTTGTGTTTCTTTGACACTGTTGTAGGATTCATATCTTATAAGTCGTAACTCTGATTGAGATGAATTTTGTACCATTGGTTAAAACATTTCCGCTACTTCTTTAAAATTTTAGATCTTAGATGGTAACGTTGAGGGCACTCAAATTTGGAAATTCATGTTCAAAACTTTAATCATGCGCTCTTTAGTAAAACAAGCATAATGTGGTATTTATTCAATTCCACTTCACCAATCAAGTATAATGTGACTCTAAGTCATCTAATTGAGGGTGAGGAAGGTTATTCAAAGTCAACATGTACATTAACTGAGTGAGTGAGAAAATCTAGGTTATCACACTAGTGTTATGTTTTTGATGACTTATTTTATGTCTATAAACCCATAAACATCCTAAGATAAATAACAACTTATTCAAATAATTAGGTTAGGAGATCCTCTAAATTATTTTTCTCTAGTTTCTTTTGCTCATTAATGTTTAAAGACACTAAACCTCACATAATTTTATGTACTCCTATACTCTTTTAGTATTTTTTTAGTTTACGAGTAAAAGTAAAGAAGTGTACATATAAAAGTAACTTAGAATATGAATTTTAAGAGATTAAAGATGTATAAGTTAGGTGATTGATAGATAATGTTGAGTGAATACATATAACTCGTAAATGTAATGTCTTTTAATTTGAGAAGTTATATATATCCTTCACGTGTGTTGTCAATACATTAGTTAAACTAGCCACATTTCTTTAAAGGCTTATACATTGATATTTTTTAGATCTTTACTATCATAAAGCATTACTATTATGTGAGTCACTTATTAACATATAGTGATGGTTGATCTATAGTCATACAGGGGTTTCCCATGTAGTGTAGAGAATTCACGTGACAACTAACTTTCTCATTGTATTCTCTTATACCCAATTCCCTCTCTATTCAACTCGTCCTACTTAATTTGATTTCAATTTCATGGTTTGGATATTTGGATACCCCAATTTTATTACATGGACGATCAAATTTGCAATGTGCAAGATTAATTAAGAATATTGAATACAATGCCATGGATTAATGATTTACCATCTTGCAACTAAAGTTGAACCTAGCCATATTTTTTTCCTTGCTTTCTAATGTGTAAAAAAAATTAGATGATTCAAATATGAATCCAATGGTGCAAGAATCACCTCAGTCGGACTGTCGCATCCCAAGATATTACCTTTTGAACCTTACAATCAATAATTTTTTATTTAATTTAATTTCAAGTCTTAATGGGCCAAATCACGGCACATGACCCATATTGGGTGGAACCCCACCCACTTTCGCATGTTAGCAATCCGCTAACATCCTAATCTATACAATCAGTGCATTCCTTGTTGGATCAATGTGGGCCTTTAGATTTGAGTCCTTGGATCAGACCCCTAGAATAGACGGCCATGGTTACTTCTTCTACCTCTGTATAGATATCAACAAAGATGGTGTTGCAACCACCTAACACGTCTGTTACACCAACTTAGCCCACTTTTCATGCCTTCTTCCTCTAGTTTTAACCTTTTTTTTGCTTCCTACATCTGTTCTTTTCCTTCCCACTCTTTCTCCACCTCTCTTGTAGATGTCTTCACAAAGGAATGATCTACTTGATTCATAGGCCACCGGAGCTCCAGCGAGGCTTTAGGACCTCGCTCTGGTCATGTTTAACAACATCAAAGGCATCTAGAACCCTTAGGGGCCAGTACCGGATGCAACCAATGTTGAGAGGAGGCACCCCGTTCCTTCCTGTCTAGTTGTGCCATCATCTCCAACGAGTACAGTTATGCTACTGGCTATCCCTGAGTGACTCTACCCATCCGGTCACAATGATGGGGCAAAAACCATCGTGGCCCTAGGATCTAGGGTGCCATAAGGTGGAGGGCCTAGATCCAAGAAACACTCAGGTAAGAGGAAGGGTGCAAACCCGCTTGCGTGGACCAACGACTTCTGATTGGAACGTACCACCTTAGCAGGGTGACACCCGCCCTGACCCCGCCAAATGCAATCAATTGGTAACATCTTGTTTGTTTCAGTATAGCTTTTCGCCTAATCTTCTAAAATTGATAATTATCACATCCTTTGGCAAAATTACATGAATCAATGTACCAAATTGATCGTCTTAAAAAGACCTATAACTTAGGCATGGTTTCATGACTTGAATATGCTCATAGTACTCCTATTTTGCTAAAAATTGGTTCTTTGACTATGTTGACCACTTTTGATGCATGATTATGATGATGTTGTTAAATTTTATGCTCTATCTCCCTCATACCCCTCAAGTCAATAATGTGGATGATGTTTATACGAAGCCTTAATCACTAAGTATGAACCTTTTATGACCTTAATGGACTAGTATGAATCTTACTTAGGCTTTTATTGTCCTCTTATGTTAATATTGACCCTCTTGAATATGAAACATGTTCTACTCTCTTAAATCAGTAACATTATGATGTGAATGTGACACATTTGGCTAAGACTAACCCCTTTTGAAACATGATGATTTATGTGACTCAAATCCACTATTTTTGATCTGTTATGCACATATATGACTTGATTTCCTTTCTTATGCCCTAATCTCAATATGAGTCCTATAATTATGATATCCCCTCTCAAAATAGAGTTGATCCTTCTATTCTTGACCCCTTGCATGTGGATGTCCTACCTAAGTCATATGTTGACCCCTAATGGAATATGAACTATGTCGATGTTTGCATGTATGTTGAAATGTTGATACCCAAGGTTGGGATTATGACTCCTAGACCCTAGGGGACATCCACCTATAATTTAATGTGATTCTTATATCTTAATATTTCTATCTAATATCACATCTTATCCAACTATAATATCTTGGTTATCCATGACCTTGATTGCTACACTATGAGTCTTTTGACCCTAAAATATACTAATAAGAAACTTTGAACCTAACATAGCCAAAGCCTTAAAAATTAATCTAATTAGGGTTAATGATGAGAATTTAATATATGTATGCTATATTGTTCTTAAACAGGTGTTGTTTGAGATCTAGATGGTCAAGGATAGCTTATGAATCTCTGAATCAGGTATGAGATTTAATAAATATAGGACTATCTCTTTCTAGCTTTAAATGTGATACATATGCATGCTTGCTTACTAGCTTAAATATTTCCATTTAGTACTCTAGTATTATACTCGATGTTTGTCTCATATCATTGTCATATAACTTGCAAACATAATATAGAAACTTCACTATACAAACCTTGTCCACCTACCTGTATTCTCAGGGTAAAGACACGAGGTTGGACGTCCTTCTTGAGTTATCAAGATAGGGTGGACCATGCCAATAAAAGGGTTAGCTCTTGACAATGGCCTTAAGGTCCCTTATGTAGAAAAGGGTTACTAATCTTGAGCACCCTTATAGATTCTTTCGATGGGAAGTTAGTCAAAGCCTTATGATGTATGATGTTGTTGGTATAATAGGAGTAAAATGAAATAAAATATGGGCTCTCATTTTTCTAAATACTTAACTTATTTATTTTTATTCGTCTTCTTATACAACTCTTTTCAAATTATGCAAATATTATATATATATATATATATATATGTGTGTGTGTGTGTGTGTGTGTGTGTGTGTATCTTTCAGCCCTGTACTCAGCACCTTGTGTGTTGACCCGCATTGTTTCACATATTTTATAGGTTCGTAGATGGCTAGTAGTTGATGGGCTTGGCTAGCTATGTCAGGTGTACTTGTTGTAAGATCCCCAGTGTACATAAGAAGACTTATATATATTTGACTCTCAAATTGTAACTGAAATCTAGTAATAAAAGTATGTTGACTAATAATACTTGTTGAATGTTGAAATTATGATTGGTGCTTTTATCTTGTTATCTATTCATATATGCTAAGATTTACACTTCTACATTCACACTTTGATAATACCATGCTAGGGACAGACACCTAGGTCCTATCACCATTGACTTTGTAGTAATTTGAATTTAGAATTTTGGTAACAAATAGTTTCATGACAACTCCATTCATTGAGAAATGAATCATCTCTCTACTAGAATAAATTTAAGTTACCCAATTGCTTAGGGATAACAAAGCTTCAAGGGAGATTTTCTTCCAAAGGTTTTTAATCAAATTTGTTAGTATATAGTCTTCATCTTTATCCACTATAGATCCTACAATGTTAGAGAGAAAGAGTTACTACAGTAATATGTGAAGCTATTTCTTTCTTTTCTTATATATTATTTCATTTTTAGTGCTTTCTAAATTGGATGATGTTATCGATAGATGAAAATTAAATATCTTCATATTCTTTGTGTAAGTGATGCTAATATATGTGATTTCAACCCCTACCATAGCCTTTCATTATAAATATATATGGATAAAGTGAAGGCATATTCAAGTTAGTTAGTTTTATCACACCCTTGTATCCTAATTGTATGCTCTATGTTGGGATTACAAGATTGAGAGGCGGTGGAAGGTGTTTATTTGATACAAAATCTCATGATTGGGTTATTTTATTACAAAAATGTAAGTGAACTTGAAGGTGAAAGGTGGTCCCTAAATATTTGTATGTGGATGAATTGATCTCAAATTGGCTAATTTCATCACACTCATTTTGAGGGTCAAAACTCAATATGTCTCGAATGCACTACTTATCTTATGCATTGAATAGTTGATCATTGGATGATACTGGTAGGACTCTTCATGGGTATGTTGATGCATTGTCTGTATGGGTTGTCTAAATAGAATTAGTAGATGGGAAACCAATGGTAAAATATATAGTGTGATGATAATTTATCCTACTTTATTCTATATATCCTTAGCTATACCCTCACATTTATAAATATACCAAAATTCTTTGTAAAGTAACTACCTGAAATTCCTACTTCTATAAGAAATGACAAAATAAATTTATCAAGCATAATTTCTAAAGGTTCATGTTAAATTTCTTATGATGCATAGAATAAGTTGAAATTGTAACCTTATTTAATTTTTAATTTTGGTAAGTTCATTTACACAAAATTGTTCTTTGCTACGAAACTATAACTTTATTAACTCAGATTTGGATAATTCACACAATGGATAATATGTGGGAATCTAGATGATGTGAATCACATAAGAGTTAACTACAAATCTATATTTCTCCAAGGTAGATATAAAAGTGCACGAGCTTGTATCACTACAAGTGTTTTGGGATGATCTCGGGTGAGTATTACTTTTATGTATTCCCCCTAGGATGCCTACAAAATAATGGACTTTTTGGTGACACCTTGGGAGGATCGATATGGAGATAACTCAATTGTGGTTACTATGGATGAGTATTGTCATAGGTCGGCCAAAAAGAATCCTCACAAACTTCCAAATTAAACTACTCATAGTGTAAGGTGTATTCTTTATCTATCCTACTTATGATCATGCACCACCTTAAATTTATTCTACATTTTTTCAAAAAATAACTTGCCTCCAAGTTTTCCATAACATGTTCTACATGAGATATGAGCGGTTTGCCTTTTGATTATTAAGCATGTTGGCCTAAATCTAGGTTTAATACCCCATATTTTTAGTTTTATTAATCTATCTCAAGAACTTTAACATTTATAAGCATGTTTCACCCTACGGTTCATCATGAATTCAACATTTAGGTTCGGGTCCACCCAAACCTTTGGTGTCCCAATGCGATACTTTTCCCACTGGTTAGTTTTTGCCCATTCCCAACATAGTCAAGCCCGTTATACCTGATCAATATTAAGCCGCATAAGTTATGTGGATAGTCGATCCAAGATCTTATGCCATTTTTGTTTAGCTATGACCCAAGCCAAGGTATACCAATACCTATAAGCCCAACTATTCGATATTGTTATATGTATTATTGATTCTACATATGCACAGGTAACATCATTATTATATAAAATATGTGTCTACTATGAGATTTACTTATCTCCTGGTATTTGATTACACTTCTACATAAGTATGTTTAGTTACCATGTATTAGGAGGGTCGGTCCAGATACACTTGAAACAATTATTTTCTAGGCGGGCAATAACTATTAAATAACTTGAACACTTATTTGGGCTTAGCCTCACCCTTTGGCCCATTTAAAAATTCAAGTTCATTCCGGATTTTTTAATAAATCATTAACGTTACAATAACATTAGGAAATGAGATTGACATTCATCCATCAATCGAGAAAGAGACCTACGTAACTTCTATTTTTTCATAAAAAGTGTTCTGAAAAAAGCCCACATATAAGGAGAGGCAGAGGGAAAGAGCTATATGCTAACTTCGAGAGTCTAACTATGACACTGCTTAATCTACATGTCCACTAGAAAAGCCATTTAAATCGTTCAGTGTATGAGTTACCCAATAATGAAAGTTTCATTAGGGGACTAGAGGCCTATCAAAGCCTAAAGTTATCCTTTTTATACTTATTGTTATTAAGGACATTAGTGAGTATGGTTGTAAATGGGTAGGGTATTATCCATTTATCCACTATCCATACCATGTAGGGTAAGGTAAGGATAAGCATAGTTTTTACCCAACATCCATTTATCCTTTATCCGCTTTACCCCCATCTTAAGAGGGTAGGGTAAGAGATAAGTTTTACCCTACCCGCTTTACCCATTTACCCATTAGTATAAATTGGAATTTATAATTTCATATTCTAATATATGTACTAATGCCTACCAAAAATCTCGATAAGAAACACCACTACTTTCTCAATTTATACGATTATAATTCCCAAAATTTTAATAAGAAATGGGTAGCATCTACCTTCTACAGTCATATGTATCCATCAATAAGAAATAATATATTAAAAATGTTATGTCTTGTCTCTAGAGAAAATGTCATGTTAAATATTACTACTTTTTGTTGTATATCACAAAAAGTGTAATATTACTGCCGAAAACTAGCATTAAGAGTGCCGAAGATAGCAGCGTCGAGACTTGCACAGGCTGTCTTGGAAACAGTTTATCTACGAGAACTCTCTCATGGTTCCAATCAGCGGCTTATCAGTAAACGTATGGCATGACAGTTGGGTTAGACCTGGTTTACTCCTGAGAGATCATGCAAAGCAGCAAATACCAGAAGATATTTCGGACCTAAAAGTGAGCATCCTAGTTTTGGACTCAGGTAACTGGGATTGGGAGTTTCTAAAGCTCTGGTTCGAGGAGGACATTCTTAGATTAATAAAGAAGATAGACATCCCGATATGCCCAAAGGAGAAGGACATTCGAGCTTGGACTCATACCGTTGATGGGCGTTTCTCGGCAGGTTCGGCATACCATATTCTCAGGAAGCATAAGGAGAGTCAAAGCCAAAGAAACTGGAGTAATATGTGGAAGCTACAGGTGTCGGTGAGAATCAAAGTCTTTGCATGGCTTGTCTACCATGAAGCTTTACTCACAAATAACCGCCGCAGAGTCAGACATATGACTGCGGATGGAACATGCACAAGATGTGGGGAGGTAGAAGAAACGATCCTGCATGCGCTTCGTGACTGTTGCAAGGTTCGAGAGATATGGAGTCATTTTCTCTCTACTCAGGAAACAACACGCTTCATGCAAACTGATACAGTGAATGGTTGGCTTCAATTGGTTGTTGATGATAACAACAGACCCAAGGAATTGTTCTGGATTGTTTGTAACAAAATTTGGTACTTCAGGAACATCGAGATCTTTGAAGGTGAAGCCAAGTGCATTACTCATCAGGTTATCCATATCAGATCGTCGGTCCAGTTGATAAAGGAAGCCTGGAAAGGGCAAGCCGAGAAGCCATCGATAGCGTCTGGAAACTGGAGTAAACCACCGGAAAATGTCGTGAAACTCAACATAGATGCATCGATAAATAACAGGGGGCAGCAGTAGCTGTCGTTGCAAGAGATGCCGAGGGAAGCTGGTTGGGCAGTTGGACCAGGAGGATTCACACAACGTCAGCTACTGTGGCTGAACTAGCTGGCATACACTTCGCTTATCAACAAATAAAAAGGAATGTGTGTCCTAGTGTTTTAGTTGAAACTGATTGCCAAGTTGCAACGAAAATGTTAAAGGATGATGCCCTGAAATACCCCAAATTCACATACTGGTTAACCAGGCTATGTGAGGAACGACCGGAAAACATGAAGATTCAATATGAGCGGCGACTATGTAACTCAGTAGCAGATGGAATGGCAAAATTCCAGCTCCGGAGCAATTCACCCTAGCATTATTTCGATTCGCCCCCAACCTGTATTCTTAAGTATCATCTCAAAGATGTCCTTGTAAATAATACTAGTGTGGAGATGTATCACGATGTGGAGCCACAAATGGAATAAATAAGGAGGATTGGATTTAAAAAAAAAAAGTGTCTTGTGTTTGATGCAGGAAATATCATAGGAAATTTTAGTTGTAAATATCTTATAATGTCTTCATTTTATTTTACCCATTTCATCCTTACCTTACTCATTTACTTTGCGGGGGGAAATGTGCAAATAAGGGTAGGATAAAGATTTTTAGAAAAAAGATAATTACCCTACCCATTACCCGCACCTTTGACGTGGGTAAGGGTAAGAATAATCCTCTATCCTACCCTAACCTACCCATTTACAGTCAGCGAGAGGTCTAACTTATTACAACACAGTTTCAAAAAAAAAACTTATTACAACACATGAACCCGTGCCTTTATATGTTACTATAAACCTCGTTTTTCTCCATATGTTCCAGTTATAATTAAACTAATGACCTATGACTAACAAACCAACCAAACTTATCAATTGAGGCAATTGATAGATGTTAATGATGCGCTATTAATTAGTATAGCTCAAAGAGGGGAGATTCGGTAACATCCGGTGTATGCTCAAAGAGGGGAGATTCGGTAACATCCGGTGTATACTCGTTACAATGCACAGGGTGAGGGGAGTGACTGCGGTTCTATCGGATTTACGTGGGCTCAAGGGTTGGAATGGAGTGTTCCACGTAGTAGCATTGCGCGGCTCATCTAAGCATTTCAAAAGGCTTCTTGGGCCTTTAGGAGGTGCGTCACAAGACAACTAGGACTAAAGAAATCTCTGCCACATGATTAAAGTGATCCACTGACAACCACGGGCGATCGGTCTGTTACAAATTTGTTTGAGTACCGCAAAGAGCATTTTTATATGCTTGTTTAGACATATGGGTTTTGGGACCACTATCTAGTCTGTTACGTATATGGTCCCGAGATAGCCGAGGTGCCTCCTCCCAATACTGAATTTTACGGATAATAATTATATATTAAATAGCAATATATATATATATATATATATAGATAGATAGATACCATTTTTGCTACTTGAATTTAAATTTATACCAAAAATAGTAAAGATAAATGAATGTCCTAACATACTACTTTTAAATATTGGAATTACAATACTAATTCCAATAATTAATGAACACCAATACGTAATGTTGATAATGTAGCATATATTGTATATACATTGGTATTACAAAACAGAAAAGATAAAATTAGAAAATATAAAATAGAATAGTTCAGAAAAATAGCATTATCTAAGAAGTAGTTTATTAGTGAGTATTTTTATAAATAAAATTTGCAATGTCATGTAAATTACGGATTGACCCACGAGCGATCCATCTAAATAGAAAAGAAATTTAAAATTGAATATCATAGATGTGTACTTACTGGAATGTGATGACATGGATATATACTTGGCGAGAATTTGAGTGTGTTTCGTTTTGTGCTTACGAGCAATACATATTTCAGATACATGAACTCACATGTATACATATTAAAGAACATTTTCTTTGTAATTATCTTGCCGAAGTTAGTATATTTCTAATAATAATAAGTATTTTTTGGTATTTTATATTTACTTTATAGTTGTAGTCATGATAAGATCATTCTAATTGGATTTTATCTTTATATTGTGACAATTTAATTCAATTTTGATCATGTCTACGTGTGTTTCTTGTGTGTTGGAAATCTACTTGTATCAAGAAAATTGTCTTCTTATATTTGACTTCAAGCTGCAGTTTAATGCTATTCTTTTATGTTTTAACTCTAATTTACAACAGTAAATTGTTTTTTCTATTATGCTTGATGTAAAATATTGATTGCACACATATTATGACCCAAATTGAATCCAATCCGAATCACCTGACTAGTCCAAGTCTCAGCGAAGGGAGAAAAAGACTGGATTCCGTTAATTACATGGCTCTCAACGTCCGTTAAACGCTCATACACTTGTCAAAGCAGAACTTGTGGAGAAGAGAACAAGAAATCCACTATAAACCCTCAAAACTGAAGTTACACCGTAATGGGTGGAGGCAACCTAATATATATGCCTCCGTTAGAAACTCTCATGAATATCTCCCTCAATTACAAAAAAAAAATACAGAAGAGGTGTAGTCCTCTTTGATAATTAGTATTCTAGTGATGAGCTGAATCTACTTGCCGGTTTCCCACCAAGTACCCTGTACAGGTTGCTCTAGACAATAGGTTGTTCTAGCACTCCGTCACTCTAAAATGCAGCCCACCGGGAGCTTCAACCCTCGGAAAAGTCACCAGCTTGTTTCCTTCCACCTCCTCCCATCTGAACCAACAACAATACATCAAATTTTGAGTAAAACAATTCTAGCTTATCAAAACAACAAGGATTGGTAGCATCAAATGAGGACTCACCTATAACTGGTGACAAGATAATGTAAGAATGTGGATATTTCCACTACCCCCGACTCTTTCCCGGGGCACTGCCTGCTTCCACCACCGAAAAGCATGAAGTGCTGGTGTGACTCCAGGCTCTTATCCTGTCAATTTCATGAAAACCAAATAAGCACAACAAACGGATGACAATGACTGCATAACAGAAAAAACGACTCTGATCAAATAATTTCGTCACCTGCCATCTCCAAGGATTGAAACTGAGAGGCTCGGGATATAATGTGGAGTTGTAGTTGATCTCTCGGGTGTAGACATAGATTCTCCAATCTTTGGGAATTACATAGCCTGTCAAAGAGTTTGGGGTGCAAACTGTAAGCCAATTGTCTTTTTCTCTAATGTCAAGGTAATGTACAATATCTTTTCAGAATAATAGGATTCTTTTCAGTCCACCCACCGTTCATTTCCATGTCCCGAGTTGTTTTTCTCAAAACGCCGTTCACCACTGTGGCTAATCTCATTGCCTCGAATATAACCTGAAATATTTGCCCACCGATTAGCAAATTTCTTACTTGAATAAGTTAAAGGCCTTGTTGATGTGATGGACGAAAACATAGCTGAATGATGCATATAATTGACCACTTACAGCTCGTGTGAATTTCATGGACTTGTAGTCATTCCAGTCGATGGGGTCCTCTGGTGATTTCAGCTTCCTGATGTCCATGTGCTCTTCCTGCAGTAAATGATATAACCCGTTAAGAACATACAACCACACGAGAAAGCACAAAAAGGTTTGAGCTCTATCAGAGTCAATCAAAACACATACATACCCTGAGTTGCTGGAGAGCTTTTGGGTTATCATGGAGGTACTTGACAGTCATCATGGCAGTTGTCGAGACAGTCTCATAACCAGAATAGATGATGGTTATCAACAGATCTATGATGTGGTCGTCAGTGAGCTTCTCCTTCGAGTTATCATTGGTTCCCAAAAGGGACTCTAGCATGTCATGGTGCTTGTCGGGGGAGGCTCTCCTCTCAGAGATGATATCCTTGAGTATGGTTGTGATCCGTTTTCTGGCCTGTGATGTATATTGTGCTTGTTAGTAACCGCTAATAACAAAATTTATGTTATGGGACTTGTAAATATAATACGCATATTTACCTCAAGCCCCCGCCGGTAATTAGTTCCCGGTAGATCAATTGGCAGCGACAAGGATCCCAGCAGAAGCTTGAGGAACTCAGGCTTGAATGCTTCGGACACAGGACCGGTCTCCAGGCCCGCAATTTGTTTTAGAGATGAAAGGAAAGCCATCTGAAAGTAGAAGAGTTTGTGATTCAGAAAGGGGTTATAATTATAATAAACACAAAACATCTGGTGGTTGGTTTACAACTTCAAGCCGAACAAGAACATGCCCCCACTTTCTTTCGGTGTTGGGCTGTAAAGGTGGTCATCGGCCCATAAGATCATTCTTAAGTGTTTCTTTTGCAGAAAGAAGAAAAAGAAAATCCTAGGAATATCCTTTTTGGGGATATTGCAGGTTGTAAAGTGCAATAGAAAAACAGCTATAAGAAATTTAAATATATGCATTTGTTTATTGGAGCCATAATATCATTAGAGAATCATTAACACGAGCGGTTTAGTTAGTGATTGACATCCAAGCATTAAAGTTTGTATTATTGCTAAAACAACAAGCACAGTCTACTGGCCGTCATTATTAGCAGTAGTTAGAGAAGGCATGACATATCTATGTGAAGATGGAGTAACATGGGGTGGGGCTGTTTCCACGAACGGCACATTAATGGAGAGAGAGAGAGAGAGAGAGAGAGAGCTTCTTAGTAGTTACTGACCTCTTTGGTTTTTTCCTGAATGTCAATGGTGTTGCCGGCCCAATCACCAATGTGAGACCTCATGAACGCATCGATCTTGGGAAGTAGCTGCTCTCTCATTGCTGTTGGGCTGATGAGTGCAAGGAGCGCACCTCTCATGGCCTTGTGAAGGGGACCATGCACGGCTGCGATGTTGCACTCTCCGAGGATATCGAGCATCGACTGTGGGTAGCCAGGCACTAGGCCCTCCCTCTCGTTCATCAGGATGAACCGGTTGAGGTCCGGGTCCATTGAGACCACGGTTGGGCATCCCAGGATATGGGACTTGAATAGGTTACCATATCTGGCACGACAAATATAAATTGGAAAAATTATAACAATCATCTTTCTTTTCTTTTCCTTTCTAAATCATGAGAAAGGTAAGAAACGGACACATGCGAATAAGTAAAATCAGAAAATTACTGACTTAATTTCAACTCTTAGAAAACGGGAAAATGGTAACATCTGGAGGATGAAGAAGACATGTCAAATAAAGCATCAGAGCCGGTGCAGGAGCATCTTGATGAGTGCGCAAAAGAACGAAAGCCCTGGACTAACATAGCAGGGGACAAGTAAAAAGGGGAGTTTGCGGACAGACGAAAGTGCTGAACTATTTAAAGAAATTTGACCCGGATTCCAGGATACGAATGAGCAGACAGGCAATCGGAAATGTAAGCTGCACAAAGGCATGCAACCAGAACAGAACAAACAGACATAGTATTCTGTAATTGGAACAGCAGCACCTTTGAACAGAGATAGAGAGAGAGAGAGAGATGAGGATAGGGAGGTAGTAAGTAATTGAGAGAGATAAGGCACCAAGTGAGAGGAATAGAGGCAGTGAGTAATAGAGTTTGAGTTTGTAATTAGTCCCCGTTTTTATGAAAAAGAAAAGTAAAATAGGAGTGTATGAGACCACCAAACGAAGAGTATCTGCAACATGTTGGGTCTGGACACTGGACCTCCATACGATGAAGAGATTTTTGTAAAAACAACAAGAATCCGAAGAAACAAACATGTCTTCTGGAAACTAAAACAAGCACAGACTGTACTAGTACAGTACAAGTCTTTTTTAGTCATTTGGGAGGAAACAAAACCTGAGATTGTTGGGAAACAATATCGCTAATCAGCAAGTTTAGGCCTTGAACACAAGAGAAGAAAGAAAAAACATCTTGAAAGGCAGACAAGAGGCATTTGCATGTTTCCACGACCTCCCTATCTGGAGTGGAATCAACACCAAAACCCCACAAAATACTTGAAAAGTTGAAAAAAAGAGGAACACAACAGAAGAATAGGAATGGAAGTGGCCTTTCCTTGTCAACAAGTACAGGTAGGGAATCTCATAGCACTGAAACCCCCCAACCCTTTTGTGTTTTCCCAAGGAACAAAAGAAGTGGAAGGCACAGGAACGAAAAAGGGGTGGGGGGTGGGGGGGAGGGGAGAGAGAACTCTCATATGACAAGAGAAAGCCTCTGTTTATAAGGGCAGGGAAAAGAAGGTGGGGAAGAAGATGAAGAAGGAAAAGCTACAAGGTTTTTTATGGTTTACTGACCTTGCTCTCTGATTCTTCATAAAACTGGGCCCTTGCTTCAAAAACTCAGTGGTCTCCCCAAAGAACGGCCACCCCATGGTCCCTGGTGGCAGCCCTTTCTTCCTGTACCTTAACTCATTCCATCTCAACAGGGCAGTGCTTGCACAAGCCAAGACCAAGATTAGAGCAAGCAAAACCCAGAAGACAGCCATTTCTTCCTTCCCGTTCTGCTTCGGTTATGTTCTGACTCCTGCCCCTGCCCCTGCCTTGAGAGCTTGTTCTTAACAGCCAACACCTTGAGAAGAAAAACCCAGTCTTTTCTCTCTCACATCACAAAGACAGAGACGCTCGTGTGCACGGAAGGAAGGAAATAAAAACTCTCAACTAACTTATCAGAAATCCCAATCAATTCTGCACACGAGGAGATGCCTCTGCCTCTATCTCTAGCTCCGTGTGTGTTTGTATGTGTACTGAGATTGGATTCTTGACATTCCTCCTCCGCATGTACAGAGTATTTATAGACTCACCATCCGTCCTCTGTCCCCGTCCCTCCCTCTCTGCAGATCACTTAATGCACGGCTCGATGGAAAAAGGGAAACTTACCTTTTACAATGAAACCCAGGAGTTAATGGGGTCTACCCATCTGCCCTTTCTTATACTATATTCTGCCTTCGCTCCTGTACTCAGAGACACGGTTAAAAACCTCTCTACCCCTACCCTACCTCCTACGCCCCTTCACACGCACGCTTGGATGGCTGGAGTGACTCGGTTTACCAAGTCAAAATTTGCTCTGGAAATGATCTGGTCACACGTGTTTTGCGCCAGGCGCGGTTTACATGCAGGGCTAAAGTAGCATTGGAGGTTTGAGTGGGGAAAAACGTAGTTCTAGAGGCTCAAGTGGCGGTGGCTTAGCATAGTAGTTTTGAAGTGGTGCATGGGTGTGAGTTAACATAGGTCAAAAAATGAATGGATAAAAGGGAAAAAAAGATGAGGAGAGGTGATGTGAGAAAAAAGATATTTTGTTTACAATTTTTAATCTGTAATTAATTTTTAACGAATAAAAATCATTAGATTCCTTGTAAAAATTACATTGTAATAAGATCCATGTTGATATACTTTTAAGAAAAAATTGACATAAAATATAAAAGTGAGTGTTGTATATTTATACTTATTTTTATACTGACATGTTATCTTAAAAAATAAACATACAAAAAAAAGAAGATGAGAGAAGTAAAAAGAACAGGAGAGTGATGAGGGAAGTAAAGAGAGGAGATAAGGGAGGTGAGGAAGGAAGGGAGGTGGGAAGTGAAGGAAGTAAATGGAGATGAGAGAAGCGAGAAGGGAAGTAAACGGGGGTGAGGAGGGAAGTAAATGAAGAATTTTAATGTGACAAAAGGAGGAAAGTGAGGAGGAAAGTAATGAGAAAATAACAAATGCGCATAAAATGATCAAAAGTAGGTGTGAAAAGATAAAAATGTGCTCAAATTGATTTAAAAAAATGAGAACGAAATTGTCCAAAATAAAGATTGGGCTTCGAAATTGCAAAAATGGGTGTCAATGACTAACAATGGCGTAAATTGATCAAAAGTGAGTTTAAAGTGTTCAAAAAAATATTGAGTGAGAAAAAGTTGTTGTCAATAGACTTAAAACGACTCAAACTGATCAAAAGTTGGCATAAATTTACCACTAATGAGCATTAGGCGCATAAAGATCTAAAATAGATGCATATACACATAAATATGCATGTTTTAGGGACAAAGTTAACATTAATAGGAAAAAATACAAATAAAGTAGGTGCTCATATTCTTGATAAATATATGAACTTATTCTTGATAAATAAACGCCTATTACTTTGGACATGTGCTTATTGATGGCTAGAAGCATCTATAAATGATTAACATACGCTTAGAACTGAACCTACTTTGATGAATCATGTGTCTATTTTTTATGAACAAACACCTATTACTTTGGACATGCGCCCAAAAATGGGTAGAAGCACTCAAAATGGTGAATAAAGCCCAAAAATGATGAACCCATTTTTGATGAATATTCACCCAGAAATGTCTAGAAGTGCTAAAAATGACAAATATACGTCCACTAATGGATAAAAGTATCCAAAAATGACTGAAAGTTCCTTCAAACAATGAATACATGCTAGAAAATGATGAAATGTGCCTACTCATTACTTTCCTCCTATATCCTCATACTCCCTGTTACACCCCGATCTCACAATTTCCTCAAATCATGAGAATAGGGCATAAGATAGGACTTATATGTAACACAAAGAACACCCTTAACTTTTTTTTTCTTTTCTTTAAAACTCTTGTTTCCCCGCATTGAACCACATAGCATCTTAACAAAGGAATCTGAACATTTCTTTTACTAATCAGACTTCAATAGTAAAGATACATGTATAAACATTCATGATGTCTCTCACACCTTATGCACATAAAACTTGCTAATTAGCCTACATATCAAAAGAGGAACAATATTACACATCGTAATTACAACTCTCTCTCTTATCTCTTATTGAGGATCTAGAGTGACAAGGACCGACTGACTCAACTAATCTTGTACTTAACTCTTGTAGCAGATCTACACTGATGCTCTGACCATCTTCAAGTCCACGCAGTTAACCCTAAAATGTTTGAGTAGAGGGGTGAGCCTACTCGCTCAGTGAATGAGTACTTCAAAGAAACAGTCTAAGGCACTAATGTGATTACAGGTATAACTTTGAATAAACGTTATGAAATTTAACAACAATAAATACTACACTGAGCAGTTCTAAAACAATATAATTGAAATAACAAAGAATGTAAATATTGCATCCAAAGAATAACTACTAGAAGACTATGCTCTAGTCTTCCTTAGCTCATACATTCATAAGGAACTCTGTGAACCTATATGATCATATTTTAACTTATGCCCTAATCATATGCAGTGTACTCTGCATATAAAGATCCGTAGAGAACTACGATCCCACCGTACAGGACTTAGCGACACACCCGGGAAATGCTAAGTCTGACGCCAGCCCTGTTCTGCCACAGGACCCCAGGCTCTCCGGCCTGACTCATAGGCTCTCCGGCCTCAATGCACTACTCTGAGTGCTCTAGACTCCTCCTCTAACCTGAGTACACAGGCGGAGAGTCTCACGGGGTTACCTCCATGACTCCGCACGGATCTTGTTGCAATAACCCCTATTTTCTCCAGTGCCACCGTGACTCCGCACAGATTATTGTTGAACACTGCCTCTCTGTCCTCGTGCCACCATGACTCCACACGGTTAATGTTGCAACACGAGTTTCACCCCTACGAAGCAGATCTCTTGAAGGGGTTCTACGGTGTTAGGGCACCTAAGTCTAACATTAATATTATAGATACATGTAAAACAGAAATCATAACTCATTTTACATTTCCCACAAGGCTCACACGGCCTGCCCTATCAAATCATATAAAACATCATAGCTCATGTATTCAACATATACCATGTCTCAGTAACATCCCTTTCTAGGGCATGTCATATCTCATCACCTGCAATTTACGAGATATGTATTGAAATATAAGAAGCCCTGCAGTATGTAGATATCAACTCAGAGAGAACAAGCATATAAAATTAAATGCACTAGAAGCATACAATTCAACAGTTAAGTATCACAACATCTCATATCGAGATCTTTCATGTCACCATAACATGATTCATTGAACACCCTATCCTTAGGGTTTCATTTGTCTTATTCATTCATCACATGCCAACACCCTACTCTTAGGGTTTCATTCGCCTCATTCACCTTTTCATTTACCTCATTCACTTGTCACATGGCTCTCATAAGGATTTCATAGGATATAAGCATTCACTAAATAAAGATTGTTTTCAACAAATCATATACAATCGATATACGTATAAAACCATGGAAATTTAACTAAATTTAGGTTTCCATGCTATTCACTGAGATATCATGCACCAAGGATAAAATTCAAATAATGTAATCCATGAGGTACATCCTAACCACTTATAAGTTTACTAGTCCTTTTTAATAAGGTTGAAACTCTAGAGATATCTCAATTAGGTTAAACCCTAATTACGTCATATGGTATAAATCTGAAAAGCATTCTTACTAGGATGTGTTGTATACGTTTCTGATGTGAATCTACCATCAAAGAGTCATTCAAACAGAGAAGGAATCCATATCATATCAAATTGCAACAACTTAAATTAAACGGACATTTCAGGGTTTAGAATCACATACCAAGCAATTAGGGATTTGGATGCTATAATCAAATTCCGTGCATTATACTGTTTAAAAGAAGAACCCACTCACCCTAAGGTGTGAAAACACCTCAAAACTGCAGCTCAACTCAGGGGATCTCAAACTCATATCAAATCCCTAGCAAATCTCCCAATTCTTCTTCCATTCAACTAGGAAACCTTGAAAATGAGGGATTATGAAGAAAGGGTGAGAAAAGAGGGAATTTCGACATCATCTTGGATCAAATCAGAGCATGGACGGAATCTTGACATGAGAGAGAAGATTCACCATAAAAGTCTATGCAAAGGATCCAAACTTACTTGATTTCACCATTCCTCGGACAGCAAAACCCTAGGTCAGCAATTCCTCCTCTTTCTCCACTCAAGCCCTAACTCTCCCTCTCTCTCTAGATTTTCATTTCTCTGGGATGGATGACGAAGAATGAGAGCTGTGTGTGTGTGTGGTCGATCATATAAGTCAATTTGAGCTGCTTGGGTCAATTGCATATTGACCCAACACTCAACTTTAATTATATTGGCTGAATATTCAGTTATACAAAAGTTACTGTAATTCATTTATTTCAGAAATCAAACCTTCTCCAAAAATTATGGGAATTTCGAAAGTTGTTTATAATTGATCTATAAAGCTTCAGTTAAAATTTGAGATCATTTGGAGTTACAAATAAATAATTAAAAATAGAACAGTGCACTGCTATATTGCAGTCTGCAGCAGATTCGGTCGAGTTTGCCCTGCACAGAACTCGACCGACACCCTCACTGTAGAGATCAAAAGTCATCCAAAAATTATGCCAATTTAACAGAGTGTCTAAAACTGTGTTTTCAAGCACAGTTAAAATTTGAGATCAATTGGATATACCAATAAAAAGATAAAATTCAATTACCACATTGCTATATAAATCTGGAAATATGATCGGTCGAGTTTGAAACTCGACCGATAAACAGGTCAGAAAATTCTTCAAAAATTATGTATTCATATGTCATTAAAACCCTATTTTGGGCCGATTAGGGTCTATGCTTCTCAAACCCTAATTCTCAAGGCAAACGAACACTTAAACTTCTTATCATAGTTAAAACATCCTACTTGTGTTATCGTCATTAATTAGATTTCAAGAATGATTATTCCAATTAATCATGTAATCATCTTGGTAACTCTAGTTTACCAATTAAGCTCAGATGGGGTCGTAACAACTCTCCCCCCTTAGAATGTTTCGTCCTCGAAACATAAACCCACAAGAAAGATACATTCAAGGTTATTTTAAGCTTCTAAAGCCTTCCATGTCATTATATTCTCGTATTTTCATACCTGAATGTAGTTTTCAACATTAGATCTTTTAATTCTTTACTAAATCACAATATATTTCAAATAGTTCTCAATGATATCAAGCAAATTCTTTATGTCGCAGTCAAACATAGAATGCAAAGATAAACCACCACGCTTTCGTTGCGCAACTCTGATACAACTATCTCAACTTATGCGGCTCAGAAAGTTCTATTGTTCTGTATCACCTTTAAGTGACAAAAGCGAGTTCACCATGCTGTTTTAAACTTTAATAAAGTGCTATTCAAATAGCAAAATAGTCTTGAATTAAAAGACTAGATTCAACAATCAATTGCACAATACTACTCTTGGCATCCCCATTGGGTCATGGATGCAAGAGGTGAAACATTACCACCTCATTCCATACTATCCTGTTTCGATCCTGGGACCTGTGGGTTATGGGCCCACACACAATTCAAAGTGTAACCATCATATTATATCATTTTAGGGTTTCAACCATAGTAATAAAGTAATCCACAATCGTATCATTCATTCAAGCATCAATCATACTCAATTACCATCACTCAGTTATATTAGAGCTAGGTAAAACAAGCTACACCTCATTAGGGTTACTTGTCCAGACAATCTGATTATCATCCCTTTCTATTAATATGAGTGAATAAGTATGACTACCTTGTTCAGGGTATCTCTCCATGTGTTCTGACATCATCCAAACCGTATCACCATATCACAAATACACAATAGTAAGATGCATATCAGGTATGAATTACTACAACTATCATACGCCTTTAATTTAACATATAGCTTACACAAATACCCTGAAATCATATGTAGAACCAACTTTCATACCTTAATATGCCTTCAACAAATCATACATGTAAAAACAAATTCACATATTACACAAAGCTAGTGTTTTCCCATATCTCTCTGCTCATTCATTACTTCTTTACTTTTTTGCTACCTATCCTTTTCATATGATTATATACAATAAACATCATTAACATTGAAGTATTTAAGATAGGAATAGATTATTCATCATTCTTGCTATCACACAAGAATTTTATTTCTTATCGCACTTCATCATATAGTATGTCACTATTACATTCACTAGATGACCCCACCAAGGTAGTTATGCACCGTATATGATTAGTTTTCTCTTATCATTTCATTCCTACCTTACTCTCATTAAGGAATATCTGAAAGAGAAGATGGTTTTAAGACTTGGAATACTTGTATTCAAACATTCCCTTAATACATTCTCGTATGTAGATTTACTTAGTTATCAACAGAGATATTTGATTAATTAGCACTTGCTTGAATCTCACAACCTCTTTATTTTATAACTTCTCCATCATATTTCAAACCATATCTTACGTTTCATAGTCCTCTTACCATATACTACTCTTTAACCCGTCATCTTTAATTCTAATTTTTTTTTCTATTATGACCATGTTGCTTATTCATATGTATGGTCATGTATACCATGTTGCACATATTTCCTCCTTTATCTTTATACAATTGCGAAGTTAACGTTCTAAATTAATAGTCCTTCTATTAGTTTTTCCTCATGTTGAATACATTACATATTCTTCATTTTTAAATCAAGTGGATCATGCATGGGTCAAACATAGTTTCTCTTTCAATCAAGTTTTTCTCTCCTGAATACAGTCTACCTTTATATGACTTATTCATTCGTTAAACTACACCTATGTTCTTTGCTTTGAAACTAGTTTGTTGTTCTCGTCTTATGAATTACATGTTCATACGATTCTCTTTACTTTTACTCTTTTGAAGACTCTTTACTTCTATGGACCTATTGAATGCTCAACCCTATTCTCTACTTAGCCTTTGCTTTAGAGTTCATAAAAGCATTATACTCTATTCTATGATTCATTCTTCATGATTGATTCTTGCTATCTTGAACCATACATACATTTCACATATCTTTTCTATATTTCATATGTATAGTTCATATAATATTAATCAATAAATTGATTATGAACTTCATATCATGTTCTATTATTCCCAATTAAGGGTTTCTCATATGAGGCCCCAAAATTTGAACCTCAGATATCAGTTTCAACTAATTCTTAGTTGTTCTGATCTTGCCCATATGTTTCAACATCTTACTGTATGTACATTCTCACTCTAATGTGGGTCTAATTATCCAGAATCTATTCTTATTATACTATTAATAGGAGTCATTAGATCCCAGTAACGCATCCTGCCAGCCGGACCAGGCCAAACCTGAAGTCCTGAAGCCAAGAACTACAAAGGATTACTCAACTCCTATTCATCTCAGAAGTGTGGAAGAAAACTTATCCACTAACAAAAGCTCATTCAAAGGTCAATTCTAGTCTACTTGTTACAAAGAATGAAATCAATAAATGCTACAACTGCATAGTGTGCAACAATTCTTAAAGACCCATATATATTTCAAAGTACTGAATATTTCAATTCAAACATATAAGAGCATTTCTATACATTTCCAACAAAAACAACATTATGAAATGTAAGTTCTATCTCCTTTTACATTTATGCTCTTAATTCTTGTTTCTTTTCTCGTTCTCTAACCCTAACATTTCTAGGGTTCCGCTCTAGCCCATTCTTCCACTGTATACCTGGCCAGGGTATACGTGAAAGAATAGACAGAGTAGCTTGTACTGGTTGATCCAAGAACTCAAATATCGGGCCAGGATATCCAAATACTTAAATCCCCAAAGCTAACATCAAAACATCTCCTATCTGTCACACTTATGATGCTAACTTACTAACTTAATGGTCCTTGACAACTCACCCTAAGCTCTGATACCAAGCTGTTACACCCCGATCTCACAATTTCCTCAAAGCATGAGATTAGGGCATAAGATAGGACTTATATGTAACACAAAGAACACCCTTAACTTTTTTTTTCTTTTCTTTAAAACTCTTGTTTCCCCGCATTGAACCACATAGCATCTTAACAAAGGAATATGAACATTTCTTTTACTAATCAGACTTCAATAGTAAAGATACATGTATAAACATTCATGATGTCTCTCACACCTTATGCACATAAAACTTGCTAATTAGCCTACATATCAAAAGAGGAACAATATTACACATCGTAATTACAACTCTCTCTCTTATCTCTTACTGAGGACCTAGAGTGACAAGGACCGACTGACTCAACTAATCTTGTACTTAACTCTTGTAGCAGATCTACACTGATGCTCTGACCATCTTCAAGTTCACGCGGTTAACCCTAAAATGTTTGAGTAGAGGGGTGAGCCTACTCGCTCAGTGAATGAGTACTTCAAAGAAACAGTCTAAGGCACTAATGTGATTACAGGTATAACTTTGAATAAACGTTATGAAATTTAACAACAATAAATACTACACTGAGCAGTTCTAAAACAATATAATTGAAATAACAAAGAATGTAAATATTGCATCCAAAGAATAACTACTAGAAGACTATGCTCTAGTCTTTCTTAGCTCATACATTCATAAGGAACTCTATGAACCTATATGATCATATTTTAACTTATGCCCTAATCATATGCAGTGTACTCTGCATATAAAGATCCGTAGAGAACTACGATCCCACCGTACAGGATTTAGCGACACACCCGGGAAATGCTAAGTCTGACGCCAGCCCTATTCTGCCACAGGACCCCAGGCTCTCCGGCCTGACTCATAGGCTCTCCGGCCTCAATGCACTACTCTGAGTGCTCTAGACTCCTCCTCTAACCTGAGTACACAGGCGGAGAGTCTCACGGGGTTACCTCCATGACTCCGCACGGATCTTGTTGCAATAACCCCTATTTTCTCCAGTGCCACTGTGACTCCGCACAGATTATTGTTGAACACTGCCTCTCTGTCCTCGTGCCACCATGACTCCGCACGGTTAATGTTGCAACACGAGTTTCACCCCTAAGAAGCAGATCTCTCGAAGGGGTTCTTCGGTGTTAGGGCACCTAAGTCTAACATTAATATTATAGATACATGTAAAACAGAAATCATAACTCATTTTACATTTCCCACAAGGCTCACACGGCCTGCCCTATCAAATCATATAAAACATCATAGCTCATGTATTCAACATATACCATGTCTCAGTAACATCCCTTTCTAGGGCATGTCATATCTCATCACCTGTAATTTACGAGATATGTATTGAAATATAAGAAGCCCTGCAGTATGTAGATATCAACTTAGAGAGAACAAGCATATAAAATTAAATGCACTAGAAGCATACAATTCAACAGTTAAGTATCACCACATCTCATATCAAGATCTTTCATGTCACCATAACATGATTCATTGAACACCCTATCCTTAGGGTTTCATTTGCCTTATTCATTCATCACATGACAACACCCTACTCTTAGGGTTTCATTCGCCTCATTCACCTTTTCATTTACCTCATTCACTTGTCACATGGCTCTCATAAGGATTTCATAGGATATAAACATTCACTAAATAAAGATTGTTTTTAACAAATCATATACAATCGATATACGTATGAAACCATGGAAATTTAACTAAATTTAGGTTTCCATGCTATTCACTGAGATATCATGCACCAAGGATAAAATTCAAATAAGGTAATCCATGAGGTACATCCTAACCACTTATAAGTTTACTAGTCCTTTTTAATAAGGTTGAAACTCTAGAGATATCTCAATTAGGTTAAACCCTAATTACGTCATATGGTATAAATCTGAAAAGCATTCTTACTAGGATGTGTTGTATACGTTTCTGATGTGAATCTACCATCAAAGATTCATTCAAATAGAGAAGGAATCCATATCATATCAAATTGCAACAACTTAAATTAAACGGACATTTCAGGGTTTAGAATCACATACCAAGCAATTAGGGATTTGGATGTTATAATCAAATTTCGTGCATTATACTGTTTAAAAGAAGAACCCACTCACCCTAAGGTGTGAAAACACCTCAAAACTGCAGCTCAACTCAGGGGATCTCGAACTCATATCAAATCCCTAGCAAATCTCCCAATTCTTCTTCCATTCAACTAGGAAACCTTGAAAATGAGGGATTATGAAGAAAGGGTGAGAAAAGAGGGAATTTTGACATCATCTTGGATCAAATCAGAGCATGGACGGAATCTTGACATGAGAGAGAAGATTCACCATAAAAGTCTATGCAAAGGATCCAAACTTACTTGATTTCACCATTCCTCGGACCGCAAAACCCTAGGTCAGCAATTCCTCCTCTTTCTCCACTCAAGCCCTAACTCTCCCTCTCTCTCTAGATTTTCGTTTCTCTGGGATGGATGACGAAGAATGAGAGCTGTGTGTGTGTGTGGTCGATCATATAAGTCAATTTGAGCTGCTTGGGTCAATTGCATATTGACCCAACACTCAACTTTAATTATATTGGCTGAATATTCAGTTATACAAAAGTTACTGTAATTCATTTATTTCAGAGATCAAACCTTCTCCAACAGTTATGGTAATTTATAAAGTTGTTTATAATTGATCTATAAAGCTTCAGTTAAAATTTGAGATCATTTGGAGTTACAAATAAATAATTAAAAATAGAACAGTGCACTGCTATATTGCAGTCTGCAGCAGATTCGGTCGAGTTTGTCCTGCACAGAACTCGACCGACACCCTCACTGTAGAGATCAAAAGTCATGCAAAAATTATGCCAATTTAACAGAGTGTCTAAAACTGTGTTTTTCAAGCACAGTTAAAATTTGAGATCAATTGGATATACCAATAAAAAGATAAAATTCAATTACCACACTGCTATATAAATCTAGAAATATGATCGGTCGAGTTTGAAACTCGACCGATAAACAGGTCAGAATATTCTTCAAAAATTCTGTATTCATATGTCATTAAAACCCTATTTTGGGCCGATTAGGGTCTATGCTTCTCAAACCCTAATTCTCAAGGCAAACGAACACTTAAACTTCTTATCATAGTTAAAACATCCTACTTGTGTTATCGTCATTAATTAGATTTCAAGAATGATTATTCCAATTAATCATGTAATCATCTTGGTAACCCTAGTTTACCAATTAAGCTCAGATGGGGTCGTAACACTCCCTTCCTCTTAATCATTTGTATAGGGTGTGTATTAACATGTTTGGGCACTTATAATCATTTCTGAGTGTGTACTTATTACTCCTCTCTTCCCTAATTACTTACCTCATCTTTTTTTATACTTTTCTCCTCTTTCTTAATGACTTCCATCATTTCCCTTACTCTTAACTTGCTTGGGCTTTGGTACACAATGTACATGTATCAACTTTTATGGTTGCACATAACTTCTTTTATGGGCGCATATTAACATATTTGAGCATGTATATCCACTTATTGATGCATATCCTCATACAAGTGATTGTGTTAGCATTATTATTTGGATGCTTATACTAATTTATGGGTGTGTAATCCTTTTTATGGGCATATATCAACATATTTGGGCATTGATACATAGTGTGTGTGTCAACTTTTATAGACACATGTAACCTCTTATGTGCGCATGTCAACATGTTTGGACGTGTATACCCATTGATAGGTTTGTATCATCATGTAAGTGATTTTTTTATCCTTATTGTTTGGGCTCTTACACCAATTTATGGGCGTGTAAGCGCATATCATTATGTTTGGGCACATATAACCATTACTGGGTGTGTACTCATTACTCTCCTCTATTATCATCTTTCCTTATACTTCTCCCCTCTTTTTTCATGACTTTCCTCTACTCTCCTACTCTCATTGCATCCCTCTTCCCTCATTAATCCCCTCCTCATTCTCATACCTTCCTACTCTTTTTTAACGACTTCCCTCTTCTTCCTATTACTTCACTCCTCTTATCTCATTTCTACTCCACTTCCTTCCTCTCCCTCCTCACTTTCCACCTCTTTTTTTTCTCTCAAATAAAAAAAACACAAAAAAGAAGAATACAATAAGAGAGAAGGTGGTGGGGACAAAGAGGCAGAAAGTGAGACTAATGACAGAGGCTATTACAACCTCAATTTTGCATGTGTTTTCATAATTGAAATGTAATGATTTTGTGAATATGGACTTAATTAAAAAGGTGGTATGCTTTGCTTCACAAAATGGATTTCTTTGCAAATCTCCCTTTTGATAGGAATTTCGTGGTTCCTATTTATATATTAATCCAATAGTGGATATAAAAGAGAAGAAAAGAAGAAAAGTCCAAATTATGGAAAAAGATAAAAGATAATGGATATTTAGCAAAGTATTCATGAGAAATACTTGGAAATATCTACAAAGTGGCATTAATGGCCACAATTGAGTAAAATTCGTTTACATGTGATTTCTAATAGAAAGAGTAGTCAAAATAAAAGAAAAGGTAAAGGAATTTATTTGAATATAGGAATAAATAAGAAAAGGGATAAAAGATAAGGAAAAGGCTAAATAAATACTCCCAAGATGGGATTTCGAGCCATTAAGGTTCCTTGAGGTCCAAGGAATTCCAAGATAATAATTTAATAGCAAAGGAAAGAGAAAATAGGAAAGAAGGAGAGAGAAAATACATATTTTTATACATAATATTTGCTTTTTAAGTCATTCACTTGAAAATGAAGAAAAGGAGTTATTCCTTTTGAGTTTCAGCTTGAATATAAGTAGTTTAAGTCCTTATGGACTTTCTCTTAAAATTTGGGTTTAAAAGGATTCGTGGTTGAGGAGATATGAATTTTGAAATATTTCCTAAAGTGGAAAGGAAATAACATAATATTTATTAGATGTCACACGATTTTGGAAATAGGGACCAGGCCCTATAATATTCGCTTTGGATGTAGACAGTTCGATCACAGATCAACGGTTTCCATATCATCTCCTACCCCGAGCCAGTTCGGGAAAGGGGTATACGCTAGTCAAGAACCAACTTCTCATTCTCTCTCCTCTCTTCACGGTTTTCCCCAATTCCTTCTCCACTAGTTTCGAGAGAGTCAGACGGATCCAACGAGCCTTAATTTGTTGAGTTTCACGGCATATTTGGAAAATGCCCAATTCCCTATCCCGTTAGGACTGGGGGGGGGGCGATGGAAACACCCCTAGTCTCACCCCTCTGCCTATAAAAGGCCATAGAGGAATTAACCTTGACCGTGAGAGCCCTTGTACTCAGCTAATTTCATCTTATCTACTTTGGTTTATCGCCACCAAGGCGCTAGTTTCCCCTGTCCTCCGCCGACGAACATGCCTGGAATTGGCCCCCTTCTCGTGTATCTTGGTGCTACTCGAACCCTCAGACAAGTTTGTCTGAGCATCACGGAGGCACCGGTACTAGTTCCTGACTCTCCGGTGTAATGGATCATAGGGTCAACACCTTAGTTGACTGAAGACAGAGCATGCCCCGCGAATGAGGGGTGCACTGGAGGAAGAAGATGAATAGGAGGGAATTGCCTCCTTGCCCCCAGGCACGCGTGACCCTCAAGTCAGAGGGGTAGGGGCAAAAGTGTAGTATCACATTGACCGAGATACTAGTCAAGTAAGCCATGCGTGTGGAAAAGAAAGAGGCTGAAGGGATGACATGGTGATCTACTATTGGTCCAGAGGTAAATTGTTTAGAAAACTCATAACAAGAAATTGGGAACTCAGATTAAAGCATGTTATATATGAATTTTTCTCAGAAAAATGTGAGGAATCCATTAAAAATAGTTTTAGAGCTTATTTCCTATATAAATTCGAAAAGTAATGGAATTTATCAACTTTAATACTTTAATGATTAAGAAACCCTATATTGAGACAATTAATGTGATTAGTAGAGTTTAATGGATGATTAAAGTTGATATTAACATGTTAATGGTAAAAAGGTATATCAAGAACAAAAAGGATGAACTTTGCATGTAATGGGTTTAATTTAGAGTTTCATGTGCATAAATATGTTTTAATGGGCCTTGAAATCCTAATATTGGTAAATGCGACTCTTAATGGATTTAATTATTCAAAATCATGAATAAAACTAAACTATGATGATTCTAATCTATTTCGAGTATAAAAGTTCCTAATTGTGTATAAATATCCTTAATGTAGAAATTAGGGTTTCCTAATGGATAAAAGGTAGAATTAATGATAAATAACGTTCATATGTGAAATAGACCATAATGAACTACGAATCGAGGATAAATGAGCACAATGACTTTGTCATGGATTAAAAGGATACAAATGGTAGCTTTAATGAAAAAGATGCTTAATGGACTTAATTAATGATTATTTGTGTTGTTTCTGAAATTAAGGTTATATGTTGTTAAAAGGTAACCTTAATAACTTTCATGAAGGATAGATGAGAAATTAGGGTTTAAAAGAGTAAAATGAAGTAAAAACCCTAATTGCAAAGTAAATACTAAAAGAGGTAGAAATCCTAAAAAGGAATAAGAACCTTAAGTAGCAAGATGGTTTGAATAGATTTTGATAAAAAGGAATTGGATGTAATTTCAGGACTCTTGTACTTGCTTGATTGGAGGTCTTGATTGATTGGACTATTCTATCCCAATTCAGCCTAACATGTATGTGGTTAATTACGATTAATCACATTAGTTTTCCCGAAGGTTTCCCGGATGGTTAATCACATTGATTGAAACTAAACAGTTTGGATGTTCGTAATGCAATTATAAAGTCACTATGGTTATCACAATTATAAATACATGTGTATTCTCATACCTACATGCCACCCTGATCGAAGATGCCATAAATGTGACGATGCGTCTCGGGAAACGAGATCAACGAATGCGGAAGCGATTAACTAGCAGTGAAATTATTGAAAATCACAAAATTTTAAAACTTTTTGCACAAAGGTCCACAACCTGTAAGACTTTTTCATAAAAGAACAGGATAAGTTGTTTACAAACTGATCCATCATTACATCTATATAATATCACATCTCGAGTATTACAAACATCAACCACCTTATTAGCTGTACAAGGCAAGATACAAAAATCTCGAGGCATTAAGCCAAAAATCTCAGATCTATCTTTAAACATCTACTGACTCCTAGGACCTGAGAGTACAGAGACGACACAGGACATTCTATCTACAAGACTTGACAGACAGTGTCTCCACCTAACAATCACTGTTGTCCCTGATGTTGCTGTTGCTGTTGTTGTTGTTCACCCACTGATTGGTTCCTTCGTCCACGACGTCTACCTAAAAAGTCGAATCCCACGGGGTGAGACAATTTGAATAATTGTCCCAGTGAGAGTTATAACTCTTCTCCAGAAGCATTGTTATTGCAATAATGAAATAACATTAAGCAGTAGAACTTTAAACATTCAACAACAGGTTTAGCATTGTGTAAACTAGGTGAAGTAACCTCCTTTTAAGCAATCATTTCAATTATAACTTAATTGAATGAAAAGACATATAACAATAAGGAATATGAAGAACATGTATACTAGTTATTTAACTAGAGCACTATAACAATGTAACATCAATCATTGTTTCTCATAGTTCAACCTAAGCAATTATGCTACACGGATGATTATATTTTACAAACATATTTATGCCCAGAGGAGATGAGTTACACCTCTCATACTCCAACCGACCATTACGAAATCGCAATCGGTACCATACATAGGTCATCAGAAGAGCCGGATTCCTGTGACCTCATCTTCCTCAGTCAATGTGAGGATCATCATGCAGGACATCTTGTGTCTCTGCCATAATAGCTTTCCAGGGTATTTTGGCAACTTTGCTATTAGAGTTATAGTGGCGTGCTGTACTCTCTTCACCATCGAGGGATTTCTTGTTTATCTCACATCGATGTGGCATTAACAACATCATCGGGAGATTAGTGATACATCATCCCGACATAAACATATAATGAAGGTTTGGGAGATTACAGGTACATCTCACATCAAATCCTACATTAGGACGTAAGGATATTCGCGTCCATAACCCCCACATACTCAAAAGTATGTTCTCCAGGAGTTCACTTAGGAAAACCTGTTTCACCATCATTAAACTTCTGACAATGATGGATCTATGGTCAGGGCTCTACATGATATCATTATACTTGATTATTTAAGTACATTATAGCATTCTTTTAGCATCATGCATGTTTTCAAACATAAACCAATAAGACAATTGCTATAAAGAAATAGTACTGATTGTATCAAGTTCAATTCACATTTAGTTATCATTGGGATATACATCCCTAACCATTTCATCATTATGTTTCAAGAACATGGGTATTCAAACCCTTAAGTCACCAAAACACTTGTTATCAAGTATCATACTGTCCTCAAGTCATTTGACAGTATATACAAAATAAAAGCAATGTTGATATTTCATATGGCTCATATAGCCTATCAATCTCTTATGTTTCCTTTCACTATGCAACATAGCAAATCATTACATTCAAAACTTATAATGTACTTTCAACGAATGTGACATCATAACTCTTACCTGGCTATGTTCACCATTTCATAAAGACCTGCATAATTAATACATCTGATAATAAAAACATTATCTCTAAATCAGCACATTGCAAAGCAAGGATAACTTTACTATTCAAATGTTGTACCACTATGCCCTTATTAGGGTTAGGTTTTTCCATTTTTAATTCAATTAGGGTTAACCAACCCCTTTAACTAAATTAGGAATAGTAATTCCTCATTTCATAATTTAATCATGGAGTTTCATGCTTAAAAGCATAACTCAGAATTAGGGTTTACTGTTCACATCATCACATTACCCTAGATTAGGGTTTACTATTCACATTACATCACATTATCCAAGATTAGGGTTTACTATTCACATTTCAATAAATTAAGATTATACAATCATCATGTATGGGAATTACTTCTCTTAGTGCTCTAAAATAGGGTTAAGATTCATTAACCATCATAATTAGGGTTTCCATGATCTCACTATGAAGGATCATACCCTAATTAGACACATTCAAACATATTGGAGATTTATTGCTTGATTCTCATTCATATTGGGAGTCTTCTCTCTCCTCTTTCTATGAGATGATGATTACATTACCCTTGATTAGATTAAGTCAAATTAACCTTGACAACATAAGTTATGTCATCACCATTATAGTCATTAGGGTTTACTTGATCAAGGGGTATTAGTTACATTATCCCATCAAGGGTACTTTTATAATGTTCACCATTGGTCATAACATGCATTGATCCACTAATTACTTAGTCTCTTAATCACTTTAGATATCTATAAGGTTTAGGTTAGTCAACCACTAAACCATCTTGACCACTAAGGTATCAAACGTTCTTAACCTTTTTAGACCTCAAACAGTCTTGCACACTAACCCACCAAACGGTCTTGGATGGACCTTGAAACCGTTTGGTGGTGTTGACCGTTTGGTCCCTTTAAATTTTGAAACTATTTGATAAATTTCACATTCAAAACCGTTTGCCCAAGATGGGGTGAAGACCGTTTGGTCTTGTTGACCGTTTGGCCAACTTTGACTTTGAAATCGCATGGGAAAAATTGATCTTGAAACCGCATGAGCACCAAACGGTTTGGGATCGTTTGGTCCCAAAAAGTCTTGAGACCGTTTGGACCCAAACGGTCTTGAGACCGTTTGGTCCAAACCATCTCAAAACCGCATGGACCAAAAAGTATCTCAACCATTTCAATTCAGTTAGGGTTTCCAATGTTGAACCCCTCAATTGGTCATGCACTTGCTAACCATTTATCAATTGAGTCAATTGGATCAACCCTCTACTAATTTGACACTCAATTGACCCACAACTGATCACCAATTAGGGCTTGGATCAATTGAATTGGGGTTTGGAATCGATTACCCTTCAACACTCCTCAACATGAGTCTAATTGATTTGAAACCATTGAACCATCATTCAATTTGGTCATGACCTGACCCCAAACGGTCTTGGGATCATTTGGATTACCTCCAAACGGTCTTAAGACCATTTTCCCAAGTCAACACCAAAAACTAACTCAACCACTTAGGGTTTAGCTCATTAGATTGATCATTAGGTCAACAATTAATTGTACTACAACTTATTGCCTTTGAATCTTTAACCACTTAACCATAGTCAACCCTAGACCTACAAACGGTCTTGGGTGACCCCCAAATGGTCTTGGGATTGTTTGTACATTCTCCAAACGGTCTTGAGACCGTTTGCCCATTATTTCATCAAAAATCAAGTCATTCTCTTAAGGGTTGAACCTTAGATTAGGTCACCAAATCAGCACTTAATTGTTCAACAACTTGATATCATTGGACCCTCAATTGGTCAACCCTACTTAACCCTAGACCTCCAAACGGTCTTGGGTGATCACCAAACGGTCTTGAGACCGTTTGGATGATCCCCAAACAGTTTTGAAACCGTTTGGGCCACTCAACCCAAACTTCAACTTAATTATATTGTTGAAATCAACAACTAACCTGATTAGGGTTTAGGTGACTAATGTGCTTTCAATTGGTGATTCTCTTGGAATTACTTGATGATTTTTGGTGGGTGATTAGTCCATATTGTTTACAACAGACCTCCAAATGGTCAACGCATCCAAACGGTCTTGGACCATTTGCTTCCATGCATTCTTGGTTGAAACTGTTTGCTTTCAAACGGTTTGAAACCGTTTGCTCTCAAACGGTTTGGGAAACCGTTTGAGCAAGAGGTGGAGGACCATTTGCTAAAGTGGATTTTGGATAAACATTGGAAATAACGTCATCATCTTCTACCTCAAGAATAGGGGCTGTTCTTCACGGAAATACTAGCAAGAACACTTAAAAGTGTCTAAAGGAGAAGTATAAGCAACTATTCTAAGAGAAGAAGATGCAAAAGCAAAGCTTAAGGGTTAGAGTTATAAAACCCGCCTTTAGATCTGATCTAGAGCTCCAAGCTTCGTAGCTTTAATGGTGGGTGAAGCTACAAAGGTTGCCCAAGGTTCGTTCTTCAAGATTTGGATGGAGAAGATGGCTAGAAAGAAGAGTTGTGTAAGGAAAACTAACAAACCAACCTTGTATTAGAGTTTCCACCATGAATTCGAGCTAGGTGATGATCCATACTTACCAACTTAGCTTGGTCATCCTCCTCTGTTCTAGAGCTTCTCCTTAGTCGGCCAGAGAAAGAAGATGAGAAAATAAACTAAGGGAAACATTCCCTTGCTTTATGGAAAAAGGGTGTTTATATATTTTTGGATATTACCAAGGCAAGAAAAGGATAGTTATTTCTTTTATTTCTTAAACCCATCCACTCATGCTCACTCCACCCTTGGCCACGTTTCTTCCTCCTTTTCACATGAAAAACCTCTCTCTCATCCAAGGTTAAAGGAAAAGAAGCCATATATCTTAATAAGATATATATATATATATATATATATATATATATATAAAAGGGTCATTTTGCATAAAACTTGGTTATTTAAATATTAAGGTTATCTTTATTATTTGATCATTCAAATGAGGAACCCCTCTCATTTTCTTTTCTCTATTTGATGCCAAGAAACATGAAAGATACTCTAGAGGGTCTATTTTTCATGTTGGACCCTAGGTTTTAGGTAATTTGCACATTACACCAAAACTAGGTTTTAAAGCACAAGGATTGTTCTACAAGCTATATCTTGGTGCTCAAGCTTGGAGAATCCATACCACTACATCATATTCATTCTTATGATGTCTCATTATCTGAGGAACATCTTAACATATGCAATTTGCAGTTAACCCCTCAACTTGGGTAATTTGCACTATTAGTCCAAAATTAACAAAACATTATTACAACATTGTTCAAAAAGGACTAAAATGTAAATATATGTTCCTCAGAAGATTTAATTACATTTCAAAAGATAACCACAAACATCTAATAAATTAGTTAGGTAAAACACCTAGGGTTGGTTCATAACCCAGGTTAGGGATGTTACAAATTATCCACCCCTTACAAGGATTTCGTCCCCGAAATCAACAAAACATATTAAGAGAAAAGAGCAGGGTATTTCCTTCTCATCTCTTCCTCTAGTTCCCATGTGTCTTCTTCAACACCACGATGATTCCAGAGGACTTTCACAAGACTTATGTCTTTCTTTTTCAGCTTTTTAATTCTTTTATCAAGGATCGACACAGGTCCTTCCTCATAAGACACATCATCATTCAGTTCTACTTCCATAGGTTGTAGAACTGATTCTGTATCAGGATGACATTTCCTAAGCATGGAAATGTGGAACACATGGTGTAACTTCTGTAGTTCTGGTGGTAACTCTAGCTTATAAGCTACTCTTCCAATCCATTCAATGATTGGATAAGCCCCCATAAACCTAGGAGCTAACTTTCCTTTCCTTCCAAATCTCAGAACTCCTTTCTAAGGTGAGACTTTGAGATACACTTTGTCTCCAACCTAGAATTCTCAAGGTCTACGACGCTTATTAGCGTAAGATTTCTTCCTATCCTGTGCAGTCTTTATCTGTTGTTGTATTACTTTAATCTTCTCAGTGGTTTGCTGCACAAGATCAGGACCTAAAAGTTGATATTCATCGGTTTCATACCAACATAGGGGTGATCTACAACGTCTACCATATAAAGCCTCATAAGGTGCCATGGCAATGCTATTATGATAGATATTGTTGTAGGCAAACTCTATCAAGCTTAGGTGCAGATCCCAACTCCCCGTAAACTGAAGAACACATGCTCTAAGCAAGTCCTCCAAGGTATGTATAGTCCTTTCTGACTGTCCATCAGTCTGAGGATGAAAGGTTGTACTAAACCTTAACTGTGTGCCTAAGGCTTTATGAAGTCGCTCCCAAAAATGACTCGTAAACTGGGGACCTCTATCAGAAACAATGGTAACTGGGACTCCATGCAGCCGCACTATCTCATCAACATATAACTATGCTAGTTTTTCAGCAGAATAGGTTGGTTTGACAGGTAAGAAATGTGTTGTCTTTATCAACCTATAAACTATTACCCAAATGGAATCATGTCCTTTGGTTGTCCTGGGTAGGCCAACAACAAAGTCCATGGTTACATGGTCCCATTTCCACTGCGGTATGGGTAAAGGTTGCATTGTTCCTGCATGCTTCTGGTGTTCAGCTTTAACTTGCTGACACACAGGACACCGCATAACAAACTCCGTAATGTCCTTCTTCATTCCAGGCCACCAATACATATCTTTCAAGTTTCGATACATCTTGGTGCTTCCTGGATGCATAGCATACATTGAAGAATGAGCTTCCTCCAGGACTAACTTCCTCAAGTTATCCACATCCGGTACTATCATTCTATCATGATAACAGGCTACTTGATCATCTGAGTCATGGAAAACCATCTCTCTTCTCGCTACCATACTCCGATCTAATCAGTTGAACTACAGCATCAACTTGTTGTGTCTCCTTGATCTGTTCTCTCAGAGTAGGTTTTATATGCATCTCAGCTAACAACCCGGCTAACAGTGATACTTTCAACTGTACATTGTCTTGCCTTAAGGAGATAAGCATCTCTCTCCTAGATCATACCAAGGAATTCAATTGTGCTCTATCTAAGGCTGGTGTTGCTGATTTCCTACTCAAAGCATCAGCAACCACATTGGCCTTCCCTGGATGGTAATCAATTGTACAATCGTAGTCCTTGATTAACTCCATCCAGCGGCGTTGCCTCATATTAAGCTCATGTTGAGAAAAGATGTACTTAAGATTCTTATGGTCTGTGAAAATCTGTAATGTCTCTCCATAAAGATAATGTCTCCAGATCTTCAAGGCATGAACTACAACAACTAGTTCTAGACCATGTGCCGGATAATTCTCCTCGTGTTTCTTAAGCTGTCGGGAAGCAAAAGAAATCACTTGTTTATCTTACACCAACACAAATCCTAGTCCATTCTTAGAGGCATCACAAAAAACTATATATCCTTTTCCTTGTTCAGGTAACACAAGTACAGGTGCACTTGTCAATCTCTCCTTCAACAACTAGAAAGATTGCTGACGCTTGTCACTCCAGGTAAAAGGAACATCCTTCCTGGTCAACCTAGTCAAGGGTAAAGCTATAGAACTGAAGTTCTTAATGAACCTCCGGTAATAGCCTGCCAACCCTAAGAAACTTCAGATCTCTGTCGGTGTCTTCGACTATTCCCATAGCAGAACATATTCTACCTTTTTAGGGTAAACACGAATACCTGAGGCATATATTATGTGTCTAAGGAAAGAAACTTCTGGCAACCAGAACTCACACTTGCTAAACTTAGCATATAGCTTATGCACTCTTAGCAAAGTTAGAGCCTGAAGAAGATGTTGTTCATGCTGCTGAGCATCTCTACTATAGATCAGGATGTCATCTATAAAGACAAAAACACACTGATCGAGAAAAGGTCGAAAAATTCTATTCATGAGTTCCATAAATGCAGTTGGTGCATTAGTTAGTCCAAACAACATAACTGTGAACTCATAATGACCATACCTTGTCCTAAAGGCAGACTTTGATATGTCACTATCCTTAATACGTAGTTGGTGATATCCTGACCTCAAATCTATCTTTGAGAATACGGTTGCACCATGCAACTGGTCAAAGAGGTCATCAATCCTCGGTAGAGGATACTTATTCTTTATTGTTACTTTATTTAACTATCTATAATCAATGCACAACTGCATTGAACCGTCTTTCTTTTTAACAAAGAGGACCGGAGCACCCCAGGGTGAAGTACTCGGTCAGATAAAACCCTTATCAAGCAACTCTTGCAGTTGTTTCTTGAGTTCTTCCATTTCAGCAGGTGCCATCCTATATGGTGTTTGTGCTATAGGTTGCGTGTCTGGGATCAAATTGATCTCAAAATCAATTTCTCGAGGCAGTGGCACACCTGGAAGTTCTTTAGGAAATACATCTTCAAATTCCCTGACTACAGGAACTTTAGCAGGGTTAGGACTATCCATAGTAGTATCTACCACATGGGCCAAGAATGCATAACATCCTTGCCTCATCAGCTTCTCAGCAACCATAGCTGACACAAGACAGGTGGGTAAAATCTTTCTCTCTCCTTGAAAGATCCATGTGTTACTTTCATCAGTGAACACAACTTGCTTGGACTGACTATCCAAGACAACCTTATACCTTTCTAAGGTATTCATCCCAAGGATTATATCAAATCCATGCATCTCAAGTGGTATAAGATCCACTTGAATGTGATGTTAAGAAAAGAGGAGAATGCAAGGAGAACATACCTCCTGCAACACAGCAGATCCCATCAAGGGAGTTTCTAGTAACAAACTATTTGTCCTATGACTTGTAGTCAGGTTACAGTCACGAATTATTCTTCGAGTGATAAAGGAGTGTGTAGCACCCGGATCAATTAAAATAGATACAATGCAAGATGTAGACATATCAGAATATAACAATTCCATCTGACCTGCCACAACCCGAGGGTTGATCACTGCATCAGGTGGATTCATTGCGTAGAATCTTGCCGTTGCTTGTGGTTGATTCGGTGCTCGCTGACCTGGTGTCGATGATCCAACTTGGGATGCTTGTCCACGTCCTCTAGCTCCTCCTGGAAACTGTCTCCTTTGAGATCTTTGCTGACTTTGCCTCTGAGGTTGAGCTACACTCACTTCTCTGGTTCTACAATCCTTCATCAGATGCCCCATCTTTCCACATATATAACAACTTCTGTTCAGTTGTTGTGGTCTGGGTGGTCCTGTAACCGACATAGATGCTGAGATACGAGCTCCTTCTAACGGTAAGCTTCGTCCTCTACCCCTATTTGACGTCCACTACGTCTGGGTACTGAATCTAGGTGGTGGTGCAGGCGCAGAAAACCTAGGTTTCTTGAAGTCTTTAGATGAGGATCCTTAGAACTGGGGATACATCCTCTTGTTCTTGGTTTGTCTCTTCTCTGACACAGACTTCTCTATCCTACTAACCGACTCCACAAAGGTAGCAAACCTTTCCATGTTCTCCAGAGCAGACACAGGGGTGGTCAACTCAGCGTTTAACCCTTTCTCAAAATGTCTAATCCTTTCTTCATCTGTAGTTGCCATGTGCGGACAGAACCGCAACAGCTCCATGAACTTAGCCTCGTATTCGTTAATGTTCATAAGTCCCTATCTTAACCTCTCAAACTGAGATATTTTCTCATCCAAAAACGTCTTAGGGAAGTATCTGTTGATAAATTCCCGTCGAAAGACTTCCCATTCATCCTCTACACCAAGCATTTTCTGTTCTTCCATGGTCCACCAATGACCAACACTCCCTTTGAGAAGATATACAACATGTTTAACCTTCTTAGCTTCTGGGATGTTCAGGATTCTAAAGGCCTTCTCTAGTTCAGTTAACCACAAGTCAGCATTTGCTGGGCCAGCTATTCCCCCATACTCTGTGGCTCCAACTCAGAGAAGTCATTCAAATGTCTTGCCGATTCCTTGTCCTTCAGGATGGGTAGGTACCCTAGGTACATGTATAGGCATCCTATCAGTCATATGTATCATGGCAGTCATGAACTGCCCAAACATGGCTTGGACGGTTGGGTTTCCCATGTCAGTTGGATTGAACTGGGGTGGTTCAGGTACATGTTCTTCTATCTCTGGGTTTCTTGCACCTTCTTTGGGTGCAACAACACTACTCTCTGCAACATATTCCTCGTGTGGTCCAGACATCCTTAATCTTATCTTCTCCTCCTGATGAGCAGAAGACACTATCAGATATACTGGAAAATACTAGAACAGACTCAACAACCTAAGTCCTATGTCTCTGTAGACTCAGTGAACCTAGAGCTATGATACCACTAAATTGTGACGATGCGTCTCGGGAAACGAGATCAACGAATGAGGAAGCGATTAACTAGCAGCGGAATTACTGAAAATCACAAAACTTTAAAACTTTTTGCACAAAGGTCCACAACCTGTAAGACTTTTTCATAAAAGAACATGATAATTTGTTTACAAACTGATCCATCATTACATCTCTGTAATATCACATCTTGAGTATTACCAACATCAACCACCTTGTTAGCTGTACAAGGCAAGATACAAAAATCTTGAGGCATTAAGCCAAAAATCTCAGATCTATCTTTAAACATCTACTCACTCCTAGGACCTGAGAGTACAGAGACAACACATAGGACATTCTATCTACAAGACTTGACAGACAGTGTCTCCACCTGAGAATCACTGTTATCCCTGATGTTGCTGCTGCTGTTGTTGTTGTTCACCCACTGATTGGTTCCTTCGTCCGCGACGTCTACCTAGAAAGTCGAATCCCACGGGGGTGAGACAATTTGAATAATTGTGCCAGCGAGAGTTATAAATCTCCGCCAGAAGCATTGTTATTGCAATAATGAAATAACATTAAGCAGTAGAACTTTAAACATTCAATAGCAGGTTTAGCATTGTGTAAACTAGGTGAAGTAACCTCCTTTTAAGCAATCATTTCAATTATAACTTAATTGAATGAAAAGACATATAACAATAAGGAATATGAAGAACATGTATACTAGTTATTTAACTAGAGCACTATAACAATGTAACATCAATCATTGTTTCTCATAGTTCAACCTAAGCAATTATGCTACACGACTGATTATATTTTACAAACATATTTATGCCCTGAGGAGATGAGTTACACCTCTCATACTCCAACTGACCATTACAAAATCGCAATCGGTACCATACATAGGTCATCAGAAGAGCCAGATTCCTGTGACCTCATCTTCCTCTGTCAGTGTGAGGATCATCATGCACGACATCTTGTGTCTCTGCCATAATAGCTTTCCAGGGTATTCTGGAAACTTCACTATTAGAGTTACAGTGGCGTTCTGTACTCTCTTTGCCATCGAGAGATTTCTTGTTTATCTCACATCGATACGGCATTAACAACGTCATCGGGAGATTAGTGATACATCATCCCGGCATAAACATATAATGAAGGATTGGGAGATTACATGTACATCTCACATCAAATCCTACATTAGGACGTAAGGATATTTGCATCCATAACCCCCACATACTCAAAAGTATGCTCTCCAGGAGTTCACTTAGGAAAACCTATTTCACCATCATTAAACTTCTGACAATGATGGATCTATGGTTAGGGCTCTACATGATATCATTATACTTGATTATTTAAGTACATTATAGCATTCTTTTAGCATCAGGCATGTTTTCAAACATAAACCAATAAGACAATTGCTATAAAGAAAGAGTACTGATTGTATCAAGTTCAATTCACATTTAGTTATCATTGGGATATCAATCCCTAACCATTTCATCATTATGTTTCAAGAACATGGGTATTCAAACCCTTAAGTCACCAAAACACTTGTTATCAAGTATCATATTGTCCTCAAGTCATTTGACAATATATACAAAATAAAAGCAATGCTGATATTTCATATGGCTCATATAGCCTGTCAATCTCTTATGTTTCCTTTCACTATGCAACATAGCAAATCATTACATTCAAAACTTATAATGTACTTTCAACGAATGTGACATCATAGCTCTTACCTGGCTATGCTCACCATTTCATAAAGACCTGCATAATTAATACATCTGATAATAAACACATTATCTCTAAATCAGCACATTGCAAAGCAAAGATAACTTTACTATTCAAATGTTGTACCACTATGCCCTTATTAGGGCTAGGGTTTTCCCTTTTTAATTCAATTAGGGTTAACCAACACCTTTAACTAAATAAGGAATAGTAATTCCTCATTTCATAATTTAATCATGGAGTTTCATGCTTAAAAGCATAACTCAGAATTAGGGTTTACTGTTCACATCATCACATTACCCTAGATTAGGGTTTACTATTCACATTACATCACATTATCCTATATTAGGCTTTGCTATTCACATTTCAATAAATTAAGATTATACAATCATCATGTACGGGAATTACTTCTCTTAGTGCTCCAAAATAGGGTTACGATTCATTAACCATCATAATTAGGGTTTCCATGATCTCACTATGAAGGATCATACCCTAATTAGACACATTCAAACATATTGGAGATTTATTGCTTGATTCTCATTCATATAGGGAGTCTTCTCTCTCCTCTTTCTATGAGATGATGATTACATCACCCTTAATTAGACTAAGTCAAATTAACCTTGACAACATAAGTTATGTCATCACCATTATAGTCATTAGGGTTTACTTGATCAAGGGGTATTAGTTACATTATCCCATCAAGGGTACTTTTATAATGTTCACTATTGGTCATAACATGCATTGATCCACTCATTACTTAGTCTCTTAATCACTTTAGATATCTATAAGGTTTAGGTTAGTCAACCACTAAACCATCTTGACCACTAAGGTATCAAACGTTCTTAACCTTTTTAGACCTCAAACGGTCTTGCACACTAACCCACCAAACGGTCTTGGATGGACCTTGAAACCGTTTGGTGGTGTTGACCGTTTGGTCCCTTTGACTTTTGAAACCATTTGATAAAGTGCACATTCAAAACCGTTTGCCCAAGATGGGGTGAAGACCGTTTGGTCTTGTTAATCGTTTGGCCAACTTTGACTTTGAAATCGCATGGGCAAAATTGATCTTGAAACCGCATGAGCACCAAACTGTTTGAGACCATTTGGTCCAAACCATCTCAAAACCGCATGGACCAAAAAGTATCTCAACCATTTCAATTGAGTTAGGGTTTCCAATGTTGAACCCCTCAATTGGTCATGCACTTGCTAGCCACTTATCAATTGAGTCAATTGGATCAACCCACTACTGATTTGACACTCAATTGACCGTCAATTGATCACCAATTAGGGCTTGGATCAATTGAATTAGGGTTTGGAATCGATTACCCTTCAACACTCCTCAACATGAGTCTAATTGATTTGAAACCATTGAACCATCATTCAATTTGGTACCTGACCCCAAATGGTCTTGGGATCATTGGGATGACCTCTAAACGGTCTTGAGACCATTTTCCCAAGTCAACACCAAAAACTAACTCAACCACTTAGGGTTTAGCTCATTAGATTGATCATTAGGTCAACAATTAATTGTACTACAACTTATTGCCTTTGAATCTTTAACCACTTAACTATAGTCAACCCTAGACCTCCAAACGGTCTTGGGATCGTTTGGACATTCTCCAAATGGTCTTGAGACCGTTTTCCCATTATTTCATCAAAAATCAAGTCATTATCTTAAGGGTTGAACCTTAGATTAGGTCACCAAATCAACACTTAATTGTTCAACAACTTGATATCATTGGACCCTCAATTGGTCAACCCTACTTAACCCTAGACCTCCAAACGGTCTTGGGTGATCACCAAATGGTCTTGAGACTGTTTGGGTGATCCCCAAACAGTTTTGAAACCGTTTGGGCCACTCAACCCAAACTTCAACTTAATTATATTGTTGAAATCAGCAACTAACCCGATTAGGGTTTAGGTGACTAATGTGCTTTCAATTGGTGATTCTCTAGGAATTACTTCATGATTTTTGGTGGGTGATTATTTCATATTGTTTACAACAGACCTCCAAATGGTCAACACCTGGTCAGTGCATGCAAATGGTCTTGTATCGTTTGCTTCCATGCGTTCTTGGTTGAAACCGTTTGGTTTCAAACGGTTTGAAACCGTTTGCTCTCAAACGGTTTGGGAAACTGTTTGAGCAAGAGGTGGAGGACCATTTGCTAAAGTGGATTTTGGATAAACATTGGAAATAATGTCATCATCTTCTACCTCAAGAACAGGGGCTGTTCTTCACGGAAATACTAGCAAGAACACTTAAAAGTGTCTAAAGGAGAAGTATAAGCAACTATTCTAAGAGAAGAAGATGCAAAAGCAAAGCTTAAGGGTTAGAGTTATAAAACCCGCCTTTAGATCTAATCTAGAGCTCCAACCTTCGTAGCTTTAATGGTGGGTGAAGATCTAAAGGTTGCCTAAGGTCCGTTCTTCAAGATTTGGATAGAGAAGATGGCTAGAAAGAAGAGTTGTGTAAGGAAAACTAACAAACCAACCTTGTATTAGAGTTTCCACCATGAATTCGAGCTAGGTGATGATCCATACTTACCAACATAGCTTGGTTGTCCTCCTCTGTTCCAGAGCTTCTCCTTAGTCGGCCAAAGCAAGAAGATGAGAAAAGAAACTAAGGGAAACGTTCCCTTGCTTTATGGAGAAAGGGTGTTTATGTAACATCCCTGACCTGGGTTATGAGTTAACCCTAGGTGTTTTGCCTAAATATGTAATTAAATCCTTGTGATTAGCTTTGGGCATGTAATTAAGTTTCACAGAAACATATATTTCAGTTTTTGCTCCTTTTTATATAAAGTTGTAGTATTGTTTTGTAATATAGGGACCTATGTGCAAGTTACCCAGTTAGAAGGATTAACTTGCAATTTGCACATGTTGAGATGTCCCTCTGATGTTGAGAAATCACGAGAATCATTTTGGTAAAGTTGGAGGGATATCCCAAGCTTGGGCACCAAGGTGCAGCTGTGGAAGCAATCCCGGTGCTTGAAACCCTAATTTGGAGTAAAATGCAATTTACCCAAATTTAGGGATGCAATTTTAAAATACATCATCTAATGTATCTTTTAATACTCTTATCATCATTTAGAGAATAAATGATGAAAGGTCACTTCAATTGATTAATCAAGTTATGAAAAACACCTTTGTGATTGAATAATCAGGGTGTATGTACTATAGCCCTTTTTATGTGTGTGCTTTAGTAATAGGTTGATCTTCTTTGCCCTCATTTCTTGGCCCTATAAGAAAAGTTGTCCTTAGAATTAAGAAGAGAGGACGAGAAAAGAAGGATGGGGGGACTTAGTTGAAATTATGGAAAACTCATGAGCTAATGTTGAAAATCCCACCCCAAGTATATATACCCTCAACTTCACTTAGCAAGGAACCCCTCCCTTCGTTCCTTTCACTGTTCCTTTCAACCAAACCGACTAAGGAGAGCTTGGAGCTCAGGAGGACGACCAAAGGTGTGCAAGGTAGGTTTGGATCCCTCCTTTTGCCTAATTTCATGGTTAGAACTCGAATTCAAGGCCAAATTGATGACTAGCTCCCTTAACTCTACCTTTCTAGCCACCTTTTCTCAACTTTCCTTGGAAGGATCACCTTGGCCGACCTGTGGAAGCTCAAGGACGCCATTAAAGCTTGGAGCTCGAAAGCTTGGAGCTCAAAGAGCAAGCTTTAGGCGGGTTTTATAACTCTAAACCCATGCTTTGTTATATACATCTTGTTCATGTTTTTAGATGATAGTTCTTCTTCTTCTCTACTTTCCTTTGCTACCTTGCAAGAAAATCCGTGAGAAATCCTTTCTGTTCTTGAGCTAGGAGATGAAGACGTTATTTCCAAAGTTAATCCACTACTTTTTACTTTACCAAACAGTCTCCCCCAAGTGCTCACACGGTTTGCAAAACCGTTTGGTGAGCAAACGGTCTCAAGACCGTGTAAGGGCAAACGGTCTTCAAGACTGTTTGGCTACGTTGACCGAGCGTGGACCGTATAAGAAATCTGTTCATAATTATGTAGGCTAATCACCCACAAAATTTGAGATGATAACTCCAAAGGAATCGTGAGATATGGCCTTTTTAATCAACAACTTTAATTGAATTTACTCCTGATTTCCAATCTGTAGAAATCGCCCTTTTTGGGCAAACAGTCTCAAGACCGTTTGAGACCTCACGGTCTCAAGACCGTTTGAGGTCACACGGTCTCAAGACCGTTTGAGACCTCACGGTCTCAAGACCGTTTGAGACCTCACGGTCTCAAGACCGTTTGAGGTCACACGGTCTCAAGACCATTTGAGGTCACACGGTCTCAAGACCGTGTGAGGTCTCACGGTCTCAAGACCGTTTGGGGCCAAACGGTCTCAAGACCGTTTGGACTCAAACGGTCTCAAGATCGAGAGACACCAAACGGTCTCAAACCATGTGAGCTCTCTCGACCTTGAACTCAAAGTTGCCAAATGGTCTTCACCCCCTCTCAACCTTGAAGGTCACATGGTCATGGAGTCAACCCTAGCAAACGGTCAACACATCCAAACGGTCTCAAACCGTTTGGAGGATGAAGGTTGAAACCGTTTGAGGTTTTCAAAGGATGAATTCACTTAACCACTTGAAGGTGTAAATGGTGCTATGATGATCAAATCTAAACCCTAATGATAACCTAGGACATTAGGGGATTAAGTGACTAATGAATTAAACCATGATGTGATCAATGGGGTAAATTACCAAAATACCCCTGAAGGGTTCAATTGAGTAAAACCTTGTTCAAATCAAACCCTAATCACATGATAGTGATGGGTTGGCTTATGTTAACCAAAGAGGACTTAACCCAACTTGATCTAGAGTGGTGTTATCACCATCTACTAGTATGAGGAGAGAAAAAGTACTTTAGAGAGAGAAAGTACTTTAGAGAGAGAAAGTACTTTAAGAGAGAGAAAGTACCCCTTTTTGGGTGGAAACTTAAGTAAAGAACCTTCAATACACATGGAGGTACATGATTAGGGTATGATTCACCTATGTGAGATCATGGAAACCCTAATTATGATATATGATGAATCTTAAGCCAATCTGAGAGCATCAATAATGATGTTTCTCATACAAGATGATGATATGAGTTCAATTCACCTTAATGTGAATAGTAAACCCTAATTCAAGGGTAATGACATACATTATGAGTATAAAACTCTAATTGATGAGAATCAGAGATTTTAGCTCTTATGACAAGAGTGGGAAGTGTATTCCTTGTTTTGAATTACCTTTATCAGTTAAGCTAACCATGCAGGTTCTGATATGAAGGTGATCATATCCAGGTATGGATGATGATACTGTATTCACTGAAAGCATGTTATAAGCTTTATGAATAAGTAAAATATCTTGATGCCTTGTCAGTGGCATCCTATGATTTCATGGGCTGTGTGAGCCATGAATACCATCAAGGTCATGCTTTAGAGATGACTTGTGATGAGTATAATGAGAAATGATGATTGATGAAGAGTTAGGCTTGTTACATTTAGTATTCTCCTTTCATAGCTGCTATGCTACTGTTATTGTTTGAAGAACAATGTTTGATGTTAAAAGAATACTAAATGTACCTAACTAATCAAGTATAATGTAGAGCCCTGATCATAGACCCATCATTGTCAGAAATCAAATGATGGTGAAACAGGTTTCCTAAGGGAACTCCTGGATCACATACTATTGAGTATGTGGGGTATATGGATGTGTAGAACCTTACATCCTAGTGTAGGTGATTGATGTAGATGTGTAATCCGTCAACTCTTCACTACAAAACTCTACCGTATCAGTGGATGGTAAACATGAAACCTCCTGATGATGAAGAAAACATAGATATCCGTATCAGTGGAGATAAACATGAAATTTCCTGATGACGAAGAGAGTACAGAATGCCACTGTAACTCTAAAATAGCGAAGGACCAGTTTACCCTGGTGAGCTATATTAGTAAAGACACAAGATGTCCTATAAGTGATCCTCTTACTGACTGAGGAAGGTGAAGGTCATGAGAATCCGGCTCTCTTAATGACCTATGTATGATACTGATGTGACTTCTTACCGATCAGTTGGAGTATGAGTGGTATGCCTCATCTCCACAGGGCATAATGTTGTTTGTAAAACATAATCAACCACGTAGTATACCTGTTAGAGATAACTACGAGTTAGTGGATTGATGATACACTGTTATAGTGCTTATATTTCTTCATATCTCATAAATGTTAAGCTCTTGTTATAGCTGCAACTGCTATTGAATACTTTGAGAACCTTACTGTTTAAGTTATTCTTTGATGTTATAATAAAGCTTCTGGCGGAGAGTTATAACTCTCGCTGGGACAATTATGTAAAATTGTCTCACCCCGTAGACTTCAACTTTTTAGGTGGACGTCGGAGACGGAGGAACCGGTCTACAGGTGACCAGTCTCAGCAGCAGCAGCACCAGGAGCAGCAGTGAAATCTCAGGTGGAGATTTAGACTGCCATGTGGTGTAGTTAGAGTCAGTCCTATGTGTCCTCTGTACTCTCAGGTCTTGGAGTCTTTTGTTATGTGTTCTTGAGATTTTGATGTATATAATTACTCAAGAAGTAATTATCATGAGATGTAAACAATTTATCTGTTGTAATGAAAGAAGCTTTTATGGATTCAAGTTCTTGTCTCGAAAAGTTTTAATTTCCCGTGATTTTTGTCTTCCGCTATTTATCGAATCGCTTCCGCTAAGATTAAAACGTGTTTATATCATGGAAAGGAGATCAGAGCCCACAATTAGTGGTATCAGAGCCCAGGTTCAGTTGAGTCTACAGAGGCATAGGACTTAGGATGTTGAGTCTATCTTTAGTACTCTTTCCCTATCTAATAGAATCTTCTACTCCTCAGGAGAAGAAGATACTTAAGGATGGCTGAGCCACATGATGAGTACATGGCAGAGAGTAGTGCTAGTGCACCTCAAGGAGGTGCAAGGGTTCCAAGAATAGAACAGCCTGCACCAGAGTCACCAAGAGAGCCACCCCAATTTGACCCAGCCGACATGGGTAACCCAGCTGTACAGACGATGTTTGGGCAGTTCATGACTGCCATGACACACATAACCGACAGGATGTCCATGCCTGCACCTAGGGCACCTGCCCAACCTGAAGGACAAGGTATCGGTAAGACGTTCGAGCGACTTCGTCATGTCAGAGCTACCGAGTACTTTGGGACTGCCGACCCCGCAGATGCTGACCTATGGTTGACAGAGTTGGAGAAGGCTTTCATGATTCTTATTATCCCGGAGGCTGAGAAGGTTAGACATGATGTCTATCTTCTCAAAGGCAGTGCTGGACACTGGTGGAACATGGAAGAGAAGAAGAGACCTGGAATAGAGTTCTCGTGGGAAGAGTTTCGTCGGGAATTTATCAATAGATATTTTCCAAAGACCTTCCTAGATGAGAAGATCTCTCAGTTTGAGAGATTGAGGCAGGGCATGATGAACATTAGCGAGTATGAAGCTAAGTTCATGGAATTGTTGTGGTTCTGTCCGCACATGGCTGCCACAGATGAGGAAAGAATTAGGAGATTCGAGAAGGGTTTGAATGCTGATATGTCAACCCCTGTGTCTGCCTTAGAAAACTGAGAGAGATTCTCTACCTTCGTTGAGTCAGTCCGAAGGATAGAGAGATCTGTGGTTGAGAAGAGGCAAACCCAGAAAAGATATCCACAGTTCCAGGGTTCTTCATCTAGGGATTTCAAGAAACCTAGATTCTCTGCACCTAACCGTCCACCACCCAGATCGAGTTCTCAAACTCAGTGGTCACCAAGCAGAGGTAGAGGACGGAGTCAACCGCTTCAAGGGACTCACAGTTCTGCATCGATGTCAGTTACTGGACCACCCAGACCACAACAATAGGAGAGGAGTTGCTACAACTGTGGTAAAGTAGGACACTTGATGAAGGATTGACGTTCTAGGCCTGTCAGTGTGACACAGCCTCCGAGACAGAATCAACAAGGATCTCAGAATAGACAACATCAAGGAGCAGCTCGAGGACGTGGACAAGCATCTCAAGCTGGATCATCAGCACCACCTCAACACCAGGCGACAGCGAGGTTCTATGCTATGAACCCACCAGATGCAATGATCAATCCACGGGTAGTGGCAGGTCAGATGGAACTTTTATATCCTGATATGTCTACATCCTGTGTCGTATCTGTTCTGATTGACCCGGGTGCTACACACTCTTTCATCACTCGAAGAGTGATTCATAACTGCAATGTGACTGTTAGTCATAGGGCAGATAGTTTGTTGTTGGAGACTCCGTTGAGTGGGTCTGCCGTTTTGCAGGAGGTATGCTCTCCCTGCATCCTTTTCTTTTCTGACCATCGCATTCAAGTGGATCTTATACCGCTTGATATGCAAGGATTTGATATAATCCTCGGGATGGATATCTTAGAGAGGTATAGAGTTGTCTTGGATTGTGAGTCCAAGTTGGCTGTGTTTGCTGATGAAAGAAACACATGGATCTTTCAAGGTGAAAGAAAGATTCTGCCCACCTGTCTTGTGTCAGCTATGGTTGCTGATAAGTTGTTGAGGCAAGGATGTTATGCATTCTTAGCCCATGTGGTAGATGTTACCAAGGAAAGGTCCAATTCTGCTGAAGTTCCCATAGTCAGGGAATTCGAGGATGTGTTTCCTAAAGAACTTCCTGGTATACCACCACCTCGGGAAATTGATTTTGAAATCAATCTGATCCCAGATACAAAACCCATAGCCCAGACTCCGTATAGGATGGCGCCTGCCGAGATGGCAGAACTCAAGAAACAACTTCAAGAGTTACTTAAGAAGGGCTTTATCCGACCGAGTACTTCACCTTGGGGTGCTCCGGTCTTGTTTGTTAAAAAGAAAGATGGGTCAATGCGATTGTGCATCGACTACAGACAACTCAATAAAGTGGCAATAAAGAATAAGTACCCTCTGCCGAGGATTGATGATCTCTTTGACCAGTTGCGTGGTGCAACCATCTTTTCCAAGATAGATTTGAGGTATGGATATAATCAACTTCGTATTAAGGATAGTGACATATCCAAGTCTGCTTTTAGGACGAGGTATGGTCACTATGAGTTCACGGTTATGTCGTTTGGACTAACCAATGCACCAGCTGCATTTATGGAACTCATGAATAGAGTTTTTCGACCTTTCCTTGATCAATGTGTTGTCGTCTTCATAGATGACATTCTGATCTATAGTAAGGATGCTCAGCAGCATGAGCAACATCTTCGCCAAGCTTTGACCTTGCTAAGGGAACATAAGCTGTATGCTAAGTTTAGCAAGTGTGAGTTTTGGCTACCAGAGGTATCCTTTCTTGGACATGTGATATCTGCCTCGGGAATTTGTGTTGACCCTACAAAGGTAGAATCTGTTCTACAATGGGAACAACCGAAGACACCGACGGAGATTCGAAGTTTCTTGGGGTTAGCTGGCTATTATCGAAGGTTCATTAAGAAATTTAGTTCTATAGCCTTACCTTTGACCAAATTGACCCGGAAAGATGTTCCTTTTTCTTGGAGTGATAAGTGTCAACAGTCTTTCCAGTTGTTGAAGGAGAGGTTGACAAGTGCACCTGTACTTGTGCTACCGGAGCAAGGAAAAGGATATGTAATTTTCTATGATGCTTCCAAGAATGGACTTGGATGTGTGTTGATGCAAGATAAACAAGTGATTTCTTTTGCTTCCCGACAGCTTAAGAAACACGAGGAGAATTATCCGACACACGATCTGGAGTTAGCTGCCGTGGTTCATGCCTTGAAAATCTGGAGACATTATCTCTACGGAGAAACATTCCATATTTTCACAGACCACAAGAACCTTAAGTATATCTTCTCTCAGCACGAGCTTAATATGAGGCAACGTCGTTGGATGGAGTTAATCAAGGACTACGATTGTACAATTGATTACCATCCGGGCAAGGCCAATGTTGTTGCAGATGCCTTGAGTAGGAAATCAACAACATCAACCATGGATAGAGCACAACTAAACTCTTTAGTATGCTCTAAGAGAGATATGTTTATCTCTTTAAGGCAAGACAATGTATAGTTAAAGGTGTCATCGTTAGCCGGGTTGTTAGCTGAGATGCATATTAAACCTACCCTAAGAGAGCAGATTAAGGAAGCACAACTAGGTGATGCTGCAGTTCAGCAGATTAGATCTGAGTATGGAAATGAGAAGCGAGATGGTTTCCATGACTCAGATGACCAAGTATCCTGTTATAATGGAAGGATGGTAGTGCCGGATGTGGATAACTTGAGGAAGTTAGTCCTGGAAGAAGCTCATTCTTCCATGTATGCCATGCATCCAGGGAGCACCAAGATGAATCAGAATTTGAAAGATCTGTATTGGTGGCCTGGAATGAAGAAAGATGTTGCAGAGTTTGTTCTGAGGTGTCCTGTGTGTCAGCAAGTTAAAGCTGAACACCAGAAGCCTGCAGGGACAATGGAACCTTTACCCATACCACAGTGGAAGTGGGACCATGTGACCATGGACTTTGTTGTTGGCCTACCTAGGACAAGCAAAGGACATGATTCCATATGGGTAGTTGTTGATAGGTTGACTAAGACAGCGCATTTCTTACCTGTAAAAACAACCTATTCTGCTGAAAGGTTATCACAGTTGTATGTGCAAGAGATAGTGCGTTTGCACGGAGTTCCTGTCACTATAGTTTCTGATAGAGGTCCCCATTTTACAAGTCGTTTTTAGGAACAGTTACACAGGGCCTTAGGCACCAAGCTAAGGTTTAGTATGACCTTTCATCCACAGACTGATGGACAGTCGGAAAGAACTATACAAACCTTAGAAGACCTGTTGAGAGCATGTGCTCTCCAATTTACCGGGAGTTGGGATCTACACCTAAGCTTGATAGAGTTTGCCTATAGCAATAGCTATCCGCATAGTATTGATATGGCACCATATGAAGCCTTGTATGGTAGACGATGTAGATCGCCTTTGTGCTGGTATGAGACTGGTGAACGTCAGTTGTTAGGTCCTGATCTTGTGCAGCAGACCACAGAGAAGATTAAACTAATACAACAAAAGATTAAGACTGCACAGGATAGGTAGAAATCTTATGCTGACAAGCGTCGTAGACCCTTAGAGTTCCAGGTTGGAGACAGAGTGTATCTCAAGGTCTCGCCTTGGAAAGGAGTCCTTCGTTTTGGAAGGAAAGGGAAGTTAGCTCCTAGATTTATGGGACCTTATCCGATCATTGAACGGATTGGAAAGGTAGCATATAGACTAGAGCTGCCACTAGAGTTACAGAGGTTACATCCTGTGTTTCACATTTCTATGCTGAAGAAATGTCACCCAGACACCGAGTCAGTTCTACAACCTATGGAGGTAGAATTGAATGATGATATATCCTATGAGGAGGGACCACTGTCAATCCTTGATAATAGAATTAAAAGGTTAAAGAAGAAAGATATAAGTCTTGTGAAAGTCCTCTGGAACCACCGTGGTGTTGAAGAAGCCACTTGGGAATTAGAGGATGAGATGAGAAGGAATTATCCTGCTCTTTTCTCTTAGTATGTTTTATCGATTTCGGGGACGAAATCCTTGTAAGGGGTGGATAATTTGTAACATCCCTGACCTGGGTTATGAGTTAACCCTAGGTGTTTTGCCTAAATATGTAATTAAATCCTTGTGATTAGCTTTGGGCATGTAATTAAGTTTCTCAGAAACATATATTTCAGTTTTTGCTCCTTTTTATATAAAGTTGTAGTATTGTTTTGTAATATAGGGACCTATGTGAAAATTACCCAGTTAGAAGGGTTAACTTGAAATTTGCACATGTTAAGATGTCCCTCTGATGTTGAGACATCACGAGAATCATTTTGGTAAAGTTGGAGGGATATCCCAAGCTTGGGCACCAAGGTGCAGCTGTGGAAGCAATCTCGGTGCTTGAAACCCTAATTTGGAGTAAAATGCAATTTACCCAAATTTAGGGATGCAATTTGTAAAATACATCATCTAATGTATCTTTTAAGACTCTTATCATCATTTAGAGAATAAATGATGAAAGGTCACTTCAATTGATTAATCAAGTTATGAAAAACACCTTTGTGATTGAATAATCAGGGTGTATGTACTATAGCCCTTTTTATGTGTGTCTTTAATAATAGGTTGATCTTCTTTGCCCTCATTTCTTGGCCCTATAAGAAAAGTTGTCCTTAGAATTAAGAAGAGAGGACGAGCAAATAAGGATGGGGGGACTTAGTTGAAATTATGAAAAACTCATGAGCTAATGTTGAAAATCCCACCCCAAGTATATATACCCTCAACTTCACTTAGCAAGGAACCTCTCCCTTCGTTCCTTTCACTGTTCCTTTCAACCAAACCAACTAAGGAGAGCTTGGAGCTCAGGAGGACGACCAAAGGTGTGCAAGGTAGGTTTGGATCCCTCCTTTTGCCTAATTTCATGGTTAGAACTCGAATTCAAGGCCAAATTGATGACTAGCTCCCTTAACTCTACCTTTCTAGCCACCTTTTCTCAACTTTCCTTGGAAGGATCACCTTGGCTGACCTGTGGAAGCTCAAGGACGCCATTAAAGCTTGGAGCTCGAAAGCTTGGAGCTCAAAGAGCAAGCTTTAGGCGGGTTTTATAACTCTAAACCCATGCTTTGTTATATACATCTTGTTCATGTTTTTAGATGATAGTTCTTCTTCTTCTCTACTTTCCTTTTCTACCTTGCAAGCAAATCCGTGAGAAATCCTTGCTGTTCTTGAGCTAGGAGATGAAGACGTTATTTCCAAAGTTAATCCACTACTTTTTACTTTACCAAACGGTCTCCCCCAAGTGCTCACACAGTTTGCAAAACCGTTTGGTGAGCAAACGGTCTCAAGACCGTGTAAGGGCAAACGGTCTTCAAGACCGTTTGGCCACGTTGACCGAGCATGGACCGTATAAGAAATCTGTTCATAATTATGTAGGCTAATCACCCACAAAATTTGAGATGATAACTCCAAAGGAATCGTGAGATATGGCCTTTTTAATCAACAACTTTAATTGAATTTACTCCTGATTTCCAATCTGTAGAAATCGCCCTTTTTGGGCAAACGGTCTCAAGACCGTTTGAGACCTCACGGTCTCAAGACCGTTTGAGGTCACACGGTCTCAAGGCCGTTTGAGACCTCACGGTCTCAAGACCATTTGAGGTCACACGGTCTCAAGACCGTTTGAGGTCACACGGTCTCAAGACCGTGTGAGGTCTCACGGTCTCAAGACCGTTTGGGGCCAAACGGTCTCAAGATCGAGAGACACCAAACGGTCTCAAACCATGTGAGCTCTCTCGACCTTGAAGTCAAAGTTGCCAAACGGTCTTCACCCCCTCTCAACCTTGAAGGTCACATGGTCATGGAGTCAACCCTAGCAAACGGTCAACCCATCCAAACGGTCTCAAACCGTTTGGAGGATGAAGGTTGAAACCGTTTGAGGTTTTCAAAGGATGAATTCACTTAACCACTTGAAGGTGTAAATGGTGCTATGATGATCAAATCTAAACCCTAATGATAACCTAGGACATTAGGGGATTAAGTGACTAATGAATTAAACCATGATGTGATCAATGGGGTAAATTACCAAAATACCCCTGAAGGGTTCAATTGAGTAAAACCTTGTTCAAATCAAACCCTAATCACATGATAGTGATGGGTTGGCTTATGTTAACCAAAGAGGACTTAACCCAACCTGATCTAGAGTGGTGTTATCACCATCTACTAGTATGAGGAGAGAAAAAGTACTTTAGAGAGAGAAAGTACTTTAGAGAGAGAAAGTACTTTAAGAGAGAGAAAGTACCCCTTTTTGGGTGGAAACTTAAGTAAAGAACCTTCAATACACATGGAGGTACATGATTAGGGTATGATTCACCTATGTGAGATCATGGAAACCCTAATTATGATATATGATGAATCTTAAGCCAATCTGAGAGCATCAATAATGATGTTTCTCATACAAGATGATGATATGAGTTCAATTCACCTTAATGTGAATAGTAAACCCTAATTCAAGGGTAATGACATACATTATGAGTATAAAACTCTAATTGATGAGAATCAGAGATTTTAGCTCTTATGACAAGAGTGGGAAGTGTATTCCTTGTTTCGAATTACCTTTATCAGTTAAGCTAACCATGCAGGTTCTGATATGAAGGTGATCATATCCAGGTATGGATGATGATACTGTATTCACTGAAAGCATGTTATAAGCTTTATGAATAAGTAAAATATCTTGATGCCTTGTCAGTGGCATCCTATGATTTCATGGGCTGTGTGAGCCATGAATACCATCAAGGTCATGCTTTAGAGATGACTTGTGATGAGTATAATGAGAAATGATGATTGATGAAGAGTTAGGCTTGTTACATTTAGTATTCTCCTTTCATAGCTGCTATGCTACTGTTATTGTTTGAAGAACAATGTTTGATGTTAAAAGAATACTAAATGTACCTAACTAATCAAGTATAATGTAGAGCCCTGATCATAGACCCATCATTGTCAGAAATCAAATGATGGTGAAACAGGTTTCCTAAGGGAACTCCTGGATCACATACTATTGAGTATGTGGGGTATTTGGATGTGTAGAACCTTACATCCTAGTGTAGGTGATTGATGTAGATGTGTAATCCGTCAACCCTTCACTACAAAACTCTACCGTATCAGTGGATGGTAAACATGAAACCTCATGATGACGAAGAAAACATAGATATCCGTATCAGTGGAGATAAACATGAAATTTCCTGATGACGAAGAGAGTACAGAATGCCACTGTAACTCTAAAATAGCGAAGGACCAGTTTACCCTGGTGAGCTATATTAGTAAAGACACAAGATGTCCTACAAGTGATCATCTTACTGACTGAGGAAGGTGAAGGTCATGAGAATCCGGCTCTCTTAATGACCTATGTATGATACTGATGTGACTTCTTAGCGATCAGTTGGAGTATGAGTGGTATGCCTCATCTCCACAGGGCATAATGTTGTTTGTAAAACATAATCAACCACGTAGTATACCTATTAGAGATAACTATGAGTTAGTGGATTGATGATACACTGTTATAGTGCTTATATTTCTTCATATCTCATAAATGTTAAACTCTTGTTTCAGCTGCAACTGCTATTGAATACTTTGAGAGCCTTACTGTTTAAGTTATTCTTTGATGTTATAATAAAGCTTCTGGAGGAGAGTTATAACTCTTGCTGGGACAATTATGTAAAATTGTCTCACCCCGTAGACTTCAACGTTTTAGGTGGACGTCGGAGACGGAGGAACCGGTCTACAGGTGACCAGTCTCAGCAGCAGCAGCACCAGGAGCAGCAGTGAAATCTCAGGTGGAGATTTAGCCTGCCATGTGGTGTAGTTAGAGTCAGTCCTATGTGTCCTCTGTACTCTCAGGTCTTGGAGTCTTTTGTTATGTGTTCTTGAGATTTTGATGTATACAATTACTCAAGAAGTAATTATCATGAGATGTAAACAGTTTATCTGTTGTTATGAAAGAAGCTTTTATGGATTCAAGTTCTTGTCTCGAAAAGTTTTAATTTCCCGTGATTTTTGTCTTCCGCTATTTATCGAATCGCTTCCGCTAAGATTAAAACGTGTTTATATCATGGAAAGGAGATCAGAGCCCACAGTTTATATATTTTTGGATATTACCAAGGCAAGAAAAAGATAGTTATTTCTTTTATTTCTTAAACCCATCCACTCATGCTCACTCCACCCTTGGCCACGTTTCATCCTCCTTTTCACATGCAAAACCTCTCTCTTATCCAAGGTTAAAGGAAAAAATTCCATATATCTTAATAAGATATATATATATATATATATATATATATAAGGGCCATTTTGGATAAAACTTGGTTATTTAAATATTATGGTTATCTTTATTATTTGATCATTCAAATGAGGCGCCCCTCTCATTTTCTTTGCTCTATTTGATGCCAAGAAACATGAGAGATACTCTAGAGGGTATGTTTTCATGTTGGACCCTAGGTTTTGGGTAATTTGCACATTACACCAAAACTAGGTTTTAAAGCATAAGGATTGCTCTACAAGCTATATCTTGGTGCTCAAGCTTGGAGAATCCATACCACTACATCGTATTCATTCTTATGATGTCTCATTATCAGAGGAACATCTTAACATGTGCAATTTGCAGTTTACCCCTCAACTTGGGTAATTTGCACTATTAGTCCAAAATTAACAAAACATTATTACAACATTGTTCAAAAAGGACTGAAATGGAAATATATGTTCCTCAGAAGCTTTAATTACATTTCAAAAGATAACCACAAGAATCTAATCACTTAATTAGGCAAAACACCTAGGGTTAGTTCATAACCCAGGTTAGGGATGTTACAATAAGGTCAGGCCCAAGAGGGTAGACCAATGGGCACCATGAGAGGTGACCCTAGATACCAAGCTCGGGAATGAAAAGGTGGTCTATGTTGCATGACTATGGGGCACCATGAGAGGTGACCCCAGGCACCAAGCTCGGGGTTGAGAAGGTGGCCTTAAGTCAATGGCAAAAGAGAAACCCTAAAGGGGTATTCCAGGGTTAGGGCAAAAGTGGTAGAGAATAACACATTGAAAATGTAAATTGGTTTGCTAATTACCCTGATTGTGATAATTAAATTGTTAGCCATATTTGTGAAATTTTGGTTGTTCCCACATACCAGCATATTCCTATATGCTGATTGAAGTTTTGTTTGTCGGCGTTTTAGGTACAAGATTGAAAAGGACAAACAGTAAAGTGGCAAATGTGAAATTCAATAAGAATTAGAGTACAAAGGAGGATTAGTTAGAATAAACTCCTGTTGTGGATAGAAGTAGATATCCTAGTTTTGACAAAGGTATGCAAAGTTTAATTTTTTACAACCTTTCAGTTTAGTTCAGTAGAATTTGATAATTATTATTGATTATTTGTTGAACCTTTGATCCAGAAATTGGGATAATGGCTTTAACCTTCTTGTAAGGACCCTGACCTGCGTTTAGGGCTTACCTTGTTTGCTTTGCCTAACCTTGATGGTTTGATGTTTGCTAATCACCTTTAGTGGTGATTAGGGTTTGGTTGTGCTTTGTTGAGAGTTGGAGGTGCTACTTGCAAATAAACCTAAGTCTAGGGTTTTGGGAGCAAGTTTGTCACCTTGAGAGGTGTTCTTCTCTCTCTTTGCTTCCTCTAGGGTTGAGAGGAAGGCTTGGGCTTGTTGCTTTTGTTCTTTGGGCCTTTGTTGAGCTCGTTTGGGCCTTGAGGTGCCTTGTTTGGGCTTGTTTGGAGCTTGTGTCGGCCTAGAGAGGTGTGTGTCGGCCTAGGGTGTGTTTGTGTCGGCCAACAAGGAGGTGTGCCACCCTAGAGCAAGCTTGGTGTGTCGCCCATGATGCTTGGGCCAACCTTGGTCACGTTTGGAGGACACATGGTGCACCTCTTGGACAAGTGTCTTTTGGCTTGCAAGAGTGGTGGCTTGAGTTGGTGGACAAGTGTCCCTTGGGTGGGCGACACATAGCAAGAGTTTACCTTGGTTTCTCCTCCCCTCCTTTCTATATAGGTGGTCCCTTCCTTAGCTTGAGGTCCCTTTAGTTCCTCTCCTTCTTGTGCATGACACACTCTCTCTTTCCCTTGGTTGGTGGCCGACACACCCTTGAAGAATGAGCTTGGAGGTCGACACACCCTTGGAGAAGAAGAGTGGAGGCCGATACACCCCCCCCCCCTAGAGAAGCTAAGGTGGCCGATACCCTTGGAGCTTGAAGTGCACCCTCTTCCCTGGAGCTTAAGGCGGGTTGCATGACTCTAACCCTAAACTACTCCATCCTCTTCTTTCATATGTTGTTTCAATCTTGCCTTTATATGTTAGTAGTTGGTTCTTGTTTAGCTTGCATGTTGGCCGATCCATGTGTGTTAAGGTTTAGGAGAGCAACACTCCTTTCTCCCCTTGGTCTAGATGAGTGAGCTTGAGCTCTAATGCCATGAGCAACACCCCTCTTTCCTACCCGATTGAGGTGAGCACATGACTTAGTGGCTTGAGCAAGACTCTCCTCTCACCTTGGGCAAGATGGTGAGCTTGTATAGATGTCTTTGATAGATGTGCCTTGGTCGAGATGTGTTTGGGAAGGTGCTGCCCGACAGCCCTTGCCCTAGTTTAGCTTTGCACGACTTGAGTGAGCACGGTTCTTCCTGTTTGATCCTTGGGCGGGTGAGCAATCCGACCCTTGCACGCCCTGAGCCAACTCTGCCCGACAGGCTGCTTGCCCGATGGGGCTGCTCACCCGACATGATCTACTCACTCCATGTGTTCTGCTCACTCAGTGGGTATACTTGCTCTAAAGCCCTACACGCGTGTCGCCCAACACACCTGGTTCTGCTCGCCTGACACTCCTTTGCTCACCTCACAAACTTGCTCGCCCGACATTAGCCATCTCGCACGATATCTGCTTGCCCGGCTTTCCTTGGCTCGCCCAGCTGTGTCGACCGATACTATGTTGCTCACCTGCTACCTACCCGTGTCGCCCGACAGGCTTTGCTCTCGCGGTTCTACCCTGGTCGCCCAGTTCTGCCTTGCACGCTTGCTAGCTCTGCTCGCTTTGTAGCCTTGCTCACCCAGCATCTGTGTCGCCCGACACACACACCTGCACGCCTGGATGTCTCGCCCGATGTACCCTGAGCACCTTGGAGCTACACGCCCAATAGGGCTGCACGCTTGCCCTCGTTTCATGGTGGTGCTCTGCACGCCCGCTAGGGTTTAGTTGGGATGGGTCCTGCCCGGGATGACTTTTAGTGAGGGTTGTTGATATCTCTTGTGAGGGCACGGTCTGTCATGATGCTCTTATGATAACTCATTGCTTAATAATGAGAATTATGTTCTTATGGCTATACACATGCGTGTGTATGTAACTACTCTATGTCTTTAAGGCCAAAATAGGATCTTGAGCATTACATTAGGGTTGCTTGATAATGTGCTTACATGTGTATCCTTAAGATGAGGCATGGATATAATTATTAGTGTTATTGTGTGCTAGCAATGTACTTAACCCTAATTGTCATCTTATGTTGATAATATAAGGTCTTTTGATTATTCCCATGGATGTTGAATGATGCAGGTAATGCTTAGCCAAATGAAAGGCCATGAGAAATGATTATATGAGAATACTGATGACAGGTGTATGATATTACATGATGATGATGAAAGCCTTGAGAGGATATGGTACTATGTGATGAGGGATTGAGATCCTATGATGTGTGATGATCCTTGAGGTGGATATAGATGGTTGGCAAGAGGCCAAGTGATAACATGTGACTTGAGGTCCTTGTGATGGATCAATGTGATGTAAATTGTAGGAAATGCATAATGTTGAGTTTATGTTGTTTTCCTTTTGTTATGTCTTGCATGTTATACAACTTGGTTGAATCTTGCAATACATCTAAAAGATACTAATTAATCACAGTAAAATCTATCATGTAGTTTTCCCTGGCCATAGATTCATCACCAGTCAGGAAAGGGTGATGATGAAATGGGTTCTCCTGCGGGTTAACCCAGAGCGCATATTTTTTAATATGCGAGGTTTCTCCTAGCCTAAAGTGAGGAGGTAAGAGTGCAACTGCGGTTGTAGACTCAAGGGAGAGGTGAACATAGCCCAGTAATGATAAGGGCGAGGTGAACATAGCCCATACATATGATATATTGAGCATGAATGCGTTCATGGCTCAGAGCACAGTGTTTAGACACATGGCTCAGTTTTACTAGCGCCGTGACCTGTACCAAGGCGGGCTAGGCAGAGGGTAGCCTGAAGAGCTAACCCTGTGGCTTATGGCCACTTCAAGCATGAGACTGCGGTTCTTCTTATGTTATACTTATGTACGGACATGAGGCGGAGAAGGTCTTGGATTCCGGCTCTTCCATTGACCTTATATGGCACCGACTATGGGCTTCGTAGCCAAAGGTTGGAATTGAATGGTACGGTTCAATTCCTCAGGGCATAATAAAACGTAATCCAGCCGTTCAGTATGTACTATTTAAGACAAACACGAAACATTGGTTGAGGCCTTGTTTGTGTAGTCAAATTTAATTATCTTGCAGTTGCTTGTGCATTACTCCTAGGTGGTAAGTTTATTATATATATTCCATATCGTCAATCATGTCCCATTGAGAGGTATGCAGGTTATATGCCTTTTTGGTACAACTGGTAAATTGTATGGTACAGATGGCCTTGCTTTTCATAAACTGTTTCTGTTATATTCCTTATCAATATATCTGCTCATATAAATGCTTATCTGAGGTTTTGTAGTTTTGGCGCGGAGTTATGCCTCCCGCTAGGACAATGTTCAATTGTCTCACTCTGCTGGTTTGTACCCTTGTTAGGTGGTCGAGCTTGTCGTGGTGGTGGTCGTGGAGTTGCGGCCGAGTAGCGAGAAGATCGATAGAAGGAAAGCTTTGGAGATGCTGTTGTTTTGATGTTTTGGTGTAGAGTCTAGAGTCATCCCTGTACTCTCAGGTCCTTGGTGGTGTTTTGACGATGTTTTACGATGTACGACTGAGATTGTTTGTATATCCTGCTGCTGGCCGGATGTGGGCCTTTATGTATATAACAGGTGATGAACTCAGGTTACGACAGGACAACTGTTGCTCTAAGCTGTGGACATGTATCTAGGCTTGTGTGAAATATATGTAACATGTTTTCTTGCAGGATATGGACTGGAATGTAAAATGTTTCTCAGTTTATCAGTTTTCTGCAATCGGTTTTAATTAACCCGTGTTTTTGATAAGCTGTGGATATGGTGATTTCCGCACGTTTTCGCGTAACACCTCGTTATCTGTGTGATAATGGGATGTGTTGCCACAAGTTTGGTATCAGAGCCTTAGGTTCGCTGAGTCTATAGGGATTTAGGACTAGGTTGTGTTTGTTCTTATGTGTTTTCCAGATTTTCTCATAATAATCTTCTGCCCTCAGCGGAAGAAAAGCCAAGATGTCTGGAAACCATGAAGAACACGCTGCTAAGCACAGCGATGCTGCATCTGTTGATGGAGCAGTAGGCCAGGCACATGAAGATCGGGTGCCTGAGGTCCCCCAGCCTGACCCAGCCATTCTTGAACATCCTACCTACCAATAGCTTATGGGGCAGTTAATAGCTACGATGAATCTCATGGTTGAGCGATTACCAGTGCCTCCTTCGCGAGCACAGGTTCCCCATGGAGAAGCATCCGGTATTGGGAAGACCTTTGAGCGGCTTCGCCGAGTCAGAGCTTTGGAATATGCTGGTACGGCTGATCCAGCGGATGCAGATCTATGGTTGACAAGTCTTGAGAAGGCTTTCCGAATCCTCGACATCCCCGAAGCAAACAAAGTAAAGCATGCTGTCTACCTTCTGAAAGGTAGTGCTGGTCACTGGTGGACCATCGAAGAAGAGAAGCGGCCTGGTGAGGTGATCTGTTGGGAAGTATTTCGACGCGAGTTCGTCACCAGATACTTTCCCAAGACGTATCTGGATGAAAAGATCCATCAATTCGAGAGTTTGCGACAAGGAACGATGAACATCACCGAGTATGAAGCCAAGTTTATGGATCTATTGAGTTTTTGTCCTCACATGGCGACAACAGACGAGGAACGGATCAGACATTTTGAGAAGGGTCTGAGTGCTGAGCTGACGACACCGGTTTCTGCGTTGGAAAACCGAGAATGGTTTTCGACGTTTGTGGAATCTGTTCGGAGGATCGAACGTTCTGTAAGAGAAAAGAGAGAGTCTATGGCTAAGAAGAGACCTGCTCAGTTCCAAGGTCAGAGGTTTGGTGGCTTCAAGAAGCCCAGGTTTTCGGCACCGACAGCGATGAGAGGTTCTGGTAGACCGTCTCTGTGGGCTCTGATCTCCAAAGTCCGAGATAAACACATAAACTTCGAAGTAAACATAGCGGAAGCGATTCGTTTAGCAGCGGAATACCAAAAATTAGCGGAAATTAAAACTTTTTGAGATAAGGCATTGAAACCATAAAAACTCCTTTCATAGATTCAAGATAAACTGTTTACATCTCTATTAATTACTTCTTGAGTAATTAAACACAGCATGCTACAAAATCTCAAGAGAGGAATCAAAACTCAGACCATGACTCCAAGGACCTGAGAGTGCAGAGGACGCATAGGACTGACTATCTATCTATATAACTCAGCAGTCTGAATCTCCACCTGGGATTTACTGCTACTCTGGGTACTGCTGCTGCTGATACTGGTCACCTGGAGATTGGTCCCTTCGTCCTTGATGACCACCTAAAAAGTTGAAATCTACGGGGTGAGACAATTTAAAAAAAATTGTCCCAACGGGAGTTATAACTCTTCGCCAGAAACATGATTATTACAGAATAAGAGAATAACAGTACACAAAGAAGTCATATATATTTTAAGAGTAGTTAGAACAATGTTTCACATATTGTAATCTATTCCTACTACTAGAAGCAAAACATCTCTAAGTCAACCCACATATCTCTTTTCTTTTAGAAATAAAAGGACATGTATAACATTTATTTATTATAAATCCATCATCACCACACTGGCTCTCTTCAGGCTTAGATCATATATCCATCACCTGGAATTATAATAAGGGATATCATGGCCTGTAGCCATACCCTTTTCTACAAGGTGTTAGGATTCCAAATCCACAACATAACTGTATGATTAGTACACATGAAATCATACTTAACCATACTCAAGTGACACAAGGGTTATTTACATTCATCACCCATAAGTCTGCAGTTAAGCCTTTCATAGGATTATCTTGTAATAAAATTTCACATAGTAACACTCTATACTAGAATCACATTTCATAATTTATCATTGGGATATCAATACCTAAACATCTTATCACTAAGAATTCGGAAAGTGAGAGTCCAAATACCTGGACTAATTATAACATTTATTACCAATAACATATTATTTTATCTGGTCATCTAAATAATATGACCTTTGATGATCATCAGTGCATATTACTCATGACTCATTCAACCTATTAAACTCATAAGTTATCACTTATCAGATAACATACATGTTCTTGAACATTAAACATTAGCATAGTAGCTATGAAAATAGAATACTAAATGTAACAAGTCTAACTTACATTAATTATCATTTCCCAATTAGCTCATCACAAGTCATCTGTCAAGCATGACCTTGATGATACTCATGGCTCTCACAGCTTATCAATTTTATTAGATGCCACTTGCTAGGTAACAGAGTATTTCACTATTCATAAAGTTAATATCATACTTTCAATGAATATGAAATCATTATCATTACCTGAATATGATCATCCTCATATAAGAACCTGCTTGGTTAATTTAACTGATAACAATAAACAATTCATTTCAAAGAAGTTGTACTTTCCTACTATTACAAGAGTTAGGTTCCCTGAATCTCATCAATTAGGGTTTACTATTCACAATACATGTCATCATCCTAGAATTAGGGTTTACTATTCACCTATTGGTGAATTGATCTCATAACATCACCATGTATGAGAAACATCATCATTAAAGTCTTCAGATAAGATTAAGATTCATCAATTATCATAAATAAGGTTTTCATGATCTCACATAGGTGGATCATACCCTAATCATGTACATTCATATATATTGAAGGTATTTTACTTGGATTTCAACCATAATTGGGATTTTCTCTCTCCTCTTGCTCATAGGTGATGATTACATCCCTCTAGATTGGGTTAGGTCTAATCAACATTGATAAGCCTAGCCAAGTCATCACCATTGTAACCATTGGGGTTTGCATGATAAAAAGGGGTTAACTACTTGAATCCATAAAGGGTATTTTGGTAAAGTTCACCATTAATCATAACATGGGTTAATATACTAACCACTTGACCCTTAATGTCCCTAGGTATCATTAGGGTTTAGGTTGAACAACCATCAAACCATCTAAGCCTTCAAGGCATTAGGCAGACTTATCCTTAAAAAATCCCCAATGGGTTTCACACCTTCAACCTTCAAACGATCCTGAGATCGTTTAAGGTTGTAGACCGTTTAGCTTTGGTTGACTTCAAGACCGCATGACACTCAAGACCGTTTACCCTTAAACGATCTTGAGGTCGTTTTCCCAAGATGGGGTGAAGACCGTTTAGTCATAGTTTGACTTCTGAAGTCGTTTGAGCTCATTCGAACCTGAAGTCGTTTGAACTCATTCGGTCCCGAAGTCGTATGAACTCATTCGGTCCCGAAGTCGTATGAACTCATTCGGTCCTGAAGTCGTATGATCTCATTCGGTCCTGAAGTCGTATGATCTCATTCGGTCCTGAAGTCGTATGATCTCATTCGGTCATGAAGTCGTATGATCTCATTCGGTCCTGAAGTCGTATGATCTCATTCGGTCCCGAAGTCGTATGATCTCATTCGGTCCTGAAGTCGTATGGTCCTAAAAGCTCAAGATCGCATGGACCTCCAAGGTGATTCAAAGGGTAAACTCGATTAGGGTTCCTATGTTGAAGCCTTCAATTGGTCTCAAGCTTGCTAACCACTTATCAATTGAGACAATTAGGGTTAGCCTTAACCAATTGGTCACTCAATTGATCCTTAATTGATATCCAATTAGGGTTGGAGTTGGTTCAATTAAGGTCTATAAACCTTCAACCATCAACACTCAACAATGTGAATCAAATAGAAGTTGATCCCATCAATTGACCTCCAATCGGGCTCAAACTTGGCCCAAACGGTCTTGGGATCGTTTGGATAACCTCCAAACGGTCTTGAGACCGTTTGCCCAAGAATTCATCAAAATCTAAGTTGGTTTGATAGGGGTTGAACCTTAATTAAGTCACAAATCAGCAATTTGATTATTTCAATAACCCACTATAATTGGGCCCTCAATTGATCAAATTTCCTTAACCCTAGACCTCCAAACGGTATTGGGTTGACACCAAACGGTCTTGAGACTGTTTGGATGAGTTCCAAATGGTCTTGAGACCGTTTTCTCATCCATCCTTTGGACTCTAGTGAAAATTCATCAAGGTTTGATCTATTGAGTTGATCATCACATCAATACTTAATTGCAATATGATTTGGTACCTTTGGACCTTCAATTGGTCAAATATACTTGACCCCAGACCTCTAAACGGTCTTGGGTGATCCCCAAACGGTCTTGAAACCGTTTGGATGATTCCCCAAACGGTCTTGAGACCGTTTGGGCTAATCAACCCAAAATCACTAATTAACTCATTGGAATTTCAGCACTGATTTCAATTAGGATTTGCCCTATTAATCAACCTTCAACTCATAACTCGTTTGGAATTAATCCATAAAATTTGGTGAGTCATTAATCAACATCATTATGAACAGTAATACCAAACGGTTAACGCTTGCTCAACCATCTTAAATGGTCTTGAGACCGTTTTCCCAAAAAGGGAAATTTAAACAGATTGAAAATCAGAACTTAATTCAATTGGATTTGCTAATTGATTTGCTTATATCTCACGATTCCTTTGGAGTTAACCCCTCAAATTTTGTGGGTGATTAACCTACATAATTATAAACAAGATTCCCATACGGTCGTTGCTTGGTCAACGTGACCAAACGGTCTTGAAGGCCTTTTTCCTTCATACGACCCTGAAACCGTTTGCCCACCAAACGGTTGTGTAAACCGTATGGGCAATTGGTGGAGGTCGTTTGGTAAAGTGGAAATCTGTGGATAAGCATAGGAATTAACGCCCTTATCTTCTACCTCAAGAACAGTAGAAGTTCTTCACGATTTTTCTTGCAAGGATGCAAGGGAAGACAGGGAAGAAGAAGAACTAGAAACTATAGAAAAAGATGTATAATCAAAGCATAAGGTTTAGAGTTATAAAACCCGCCTAAAGGTTGTTCCTTGAGCTCCAAGCTTCCAAGCTTCAGGTCTTTAATGGAATCTTTGAGCTCCATAGGTCGGACAAGGTGAATTCTCCAAGGAAAAGTTGGAAAGGAATGGCTAGAAAGATAAAGCTAGGTGAGCTAGCCATGAATTCAACCTTGAAATCGAGTTTTCTCCATGAATTCAAGCAAAAGGGATGATCCAAACTTACCTTGAACTCCCTGGTCATTCTCCTATGCTCCAGAGCTCTGCCTTAGTCTGTTTGAGCAAGGGGGATAAGTGAGGGAATGAAAGAAACATCCCTTTGCTTGCAAAGGAAGGGTGTATTTATATATCTTGGGGTCATTTCCAACATAAGGACAACTAGTTTCTCCTTTTCTCTACTAGGTCCCTCCTTTCTTTTAGGCACGTCCCTCCTCCTTATTTATAAGGTAAAACTCCTTTTAAAAACCAAGAATTAAAGGCAAGGAAGGTCAACTTATCACTAAGGTGCACATATACATAAGGGTCTCCTTACTTACAACTTGGTGATTTAATTATAAAGGTACTCCTTATTATATGATTATTCAAAACAAGTGCCTCCTTCATTATAATAACTTTAAATGATGTCAAAAGTCATAAAAGATATTCTAGAAAGTGTATTTTACAAGTTGCACCCCATGATTTGGGTAAACTGCATTTTACTCCAAATTAGGGTTTTTAAGCATAAGGATCATTCCATAAGCTGCATCTTGATACCCAAGCTTGGAAAAATCCATCACGCCTCATCAGATTCACTCTTATGATGTTTCATCATCAAAGGTACATCTTAACCTATGAACTCTGCACGTTAAACCTCTTAACTGGATAATTGCACATAGGTCCCTACATTGCAAAACAATACTACAACATTGTTCCTAGGGGACAGGAATGGAAACATATGTTCCTTAGAAGCTTTTATTACCTGTTAAAAGATGATTACATGTGTTTAATTACCTATTTAGGCAAAACTTCTAGGGTTAGGTTATAACCCAGGTCAGGGATGTTACAGTCTCAGTGGTCTATGAGTAGAGGAAGAGGTTATGTTTCTTCGCCTTCTAAGGCACCAAGTTCGGCTTCTGTGGCGGTGACAGGGCCATCCAGGCATCGAGATGATGTTAGGACATGTTATGCCTGTGGTCAGACAGGGCATATCAGGTCAAGTTGTCCCTACAACGATGTTGAAGTGACGCAGCAGCCGAGACAAAACCTTCAGGGGTCAGAGAGACCACAACCCAGTGGTAGCAGAGGATGAGGACGCGGTCAAGCGTCTCAGGCTGGATCGTCTACTCAGGGAAGCAGAGGTCGTGGACAGCAAGCAACGGCTCGATTCTATGCTATGAATTAGCCGGAGGTGGTAGTCAACCCGTGAGTAGTGACAGGTCAGATGGAGTTATTTCATTCTGATATGTCTTCTTCTTGCTTTATATCTGCCCTGGTTGACCCGGGTGCTACGCACTCTTTTGTCGCCTATAGTATGCTTGAGAACTGTCGTTTACCTGTTAGCTATAAGAAGGATAGTTTGTTGTTAGAAACCCCTCTTGATGGTTCCTCTTTGCTTTGAGAAGAGTGTCCATCTTGTGTCTTGTCTTTCTCGAGACACCGCATTCAAGTGGACCTCATACCACTTGATATGCATGGTTTCGATGTCATCCTTGGGATGGATACCTTAGAGAGGTATAAGGTTGTTTTGGACTGTGGTTCCAAGAAGGCAATGTTTGATGTTGCTGGAGAGAAGTGGATCTTCCAAGGAGATAGGAAGATTCTTCCGACGTGCTTAGTATCAGCTATGGTGGCAGATAAGTTGTTACAACAAGGATGTGAAGCGTTCTTAGCTCACGTGGTAGATATCGTAGTGGATGCCAAGGCGAAAGATCCTAGCCTTGAGGAGGTGTCAGTTGTTCGTGAGTTTGCGGATGTGTTTCCTGAGGAGTTTCCTGGTGTTCCCCCACCCCGAGAGATTGATTTTGAAATCAATCTGGTACCAGGAACGCAGCCAGTTGCACAGACACCGTACATGATGGCTCCAGCAGAGATGGCAGAGTTGAAGAAGCAGTTACAGGAGTTGCTAGATAAAGGTTTTATCCGACCCAGTACGCCGCCTTGGGGTGCGCCTGTGCTGTTTGTCAAGAAGAAGGATGGTTCGATGCGGATGTGTATAGACTACCGGCAGTTGAACAAGGTCACAATCAAGAACAAGTACCCATTGTCGAGGATAGATGATCTGTTCGATCAGTTGCGTGGTGCTACAGTGTTCTCCAAGATCGATCTACGATCTGGATATCATCAGTTGAGGATAAAGGAGGATGACATACCGAAGTCAGCCTTCAGGACAAGGTATGGTCATTATAAGTTTGTGGTTATGCCGTTTGGGTTAACCAATGCACCTGCAACTTTCATGGATCTGATGAACATAGTGTTCCATCCGTTCTTAGATCAGTTTTTTGTAGTCTTTATAGATGACATCTTGATCTATAGTCGGGATAGGCTTGAGCACGAGCAACATCTCCGTCAAGCGTTGACTCTTCTTTGTCAACATCAGTTGTATGCCAAGTTCAGTAAGTGTGAGTTCTGGTTGGATGAAGTGGCCTTCTTGGGCCATGTGATATCCGCTGAAGGAGTCAAGGTAGATCCGAAGAAGGTGGAATCTGTTGCGGATTGGGAACAACCAAAGACGCTGACAAAAGTTCGTAGTTTCCTTGGTCTAGCAGGATACTACCAGAGGTTTATCAAGGACTTCAGTGTGATCACGTTACTGATGACGAAGTTGACCAGGAAGGATGTACCTTTTGTGTGGGATGATCGATGTCAGCAAGCTTTCCAGAGTCTGAAGGAGAAGATGACTAGTGCTCCAGTGTTGATCTTGCCAGAGCCTGGGAAAGGCTATGTTGTTTTCTGTGATGCTTCCAAGAAAGGTTTAGGTTGCGTGTTGATGCAGGAAGATCATGTGGTTTCTTTTGCCTCGCGACAGCTCAAGAAGCATGAGGAGAACTATCCGACTCATGATTTGGATCTGGAAGCAGTAGTTCATGCGTTAAGGATTTGGAGACACTATCTGTATGGGGAAGTGTGTCAGATCTTTACGGATCATAAGAACCTGAAGTATATCTTTACGCAACACGAGTTGAACATGCGACAACGGCGATGGATGGAGTTGATCAACGACTACGACTGCACTATCGAGTATCATCCTGGTAAGGCGAACGTGGTAGCTGATGCACTTAGCAGAAAGTCTTCTTTTTCTTCAAAGAAGGCACAGTTGAGTTCCCTGGTTTGCCATAGGCGGGATATGTTTGTTTCTCTGCGACAGATGAATGTGCAGATGAAAGTTTCCCTATTATCTGGTCTTTTCGCACAGATGCAAGTCAAGCCTACATTGAGGCAGCAGATCAAGGATGCACAACAGACAGATGAGGCGGTACAGTTGATCAGATCAGAGTTCGGCAGCGACAAGCGTGATGGGTTTCATGAGTCCGAGGATGGACTAGTTTGCTATCGTGACATGATGGTGGTTCTAGATGCTGACGATCTGAGGAAGTTGGTGCTTGAGGAACCACATACGTCGATGTATGCCATGCATCCAGGTGTCACCAAGATGTATCATAGTCTGAAGGACTTGTATTGGTGGCCTGGTATGAAGAGAGATGTGGCTGAGTTCGTGGCTAGATGTGCGGTATGTCAGCAAGTGAAGGCTGAGCATCAGAAGCCGATAGGTACGTTACAACCTTTGCCAATACCACAGTGGAAATGGGATCACATAACCATGGATTTCGTAGTTGGTCTGCCCAAGACAACTAGGAATCATGATTCCATTTGGGTGATAGTGGACAGATTGACAAAGTCTGCCCATTTCCTGCCTGTTAAGATGACGTATACAGCAGAGAAGCTTGCTCGAGTATATGTGGATGAGATAGTTCATTTGCATGGTGTTCCATCAACGATAGTTTCTGACAGAGGTCCTCAGTTTACCAGTCGTTTTTGGGAACAGTTGCACAAAGCGTTGGGAACGCAGTTGAGGTTCAGTACATCCTTTCATCCACAGACAGATGGACAATCTGAAAGGACTATTCAGATTGTGGAGGATCTCCTTCGTGCTTGTGTTTTACAGTTCCTAGGCAGTTGGGATGTACATCTGAGTTTGATAGAGTTTTCCTACAACAACAGTTACCAGCGAAGCATCGACATGGCTCCTTATGAAGCTTTATATGGAAGGAAGTGCAGATCTCCTTTGTGTTGGTACGAGTTTGGAGAGTATCATATTTTGGGTCCCGAGTTAGTTCAGCAGACGACAGAAAAGATCAAGGTGATACAACAACAGTTGAAGGTAGCACAGGACAGACAGAAGTCTTATGCAGACAATCGCCGACGACCGTTGGAGTTCCAGGTAGGAGACAAAGTGTATCTTAAGGTCTCGCCTTGGAAAGGTGTGCTGAGGTTTGGTCGGAAGGGTAAGTTGGCACCCAGGTATATGGGGCCTTACCCAGTCTTAGCACGTGTTGGTAAGGTGGCTTACGAGATAGAGTTGCCTCCTGAGTTGCATAGGTTACATCCAGTGTTCCATGTCAGTATGGTAAAGAAAAGTCATCTAGATTCAGGCACAGTGATATAGCCAGTTGAGGTTGAGCTTGATGCAGATGTGACCTACGAGGAAGGTCCTGTGACGATTCTTGACAGAAGGATCAAGAAGCTGAAGAGGAAGGATCTGGTTCTTGTGAAAGTTCTTTGGCAGCGTCGTGGCGTCGAGGAAGCCACGTGGGAGCTTGAGGAAGAGATGAGGAGGAAGTATCCCTCACTTTTCTCTTCGGATTTTGGGGACAAAATCCCTTAAAGGGGGTTAGATTGTAAGGACCCTGACCTGCGTTTAGGGCTTACCTTGTTTGCTTTGCCTAACCTTGATGGTTTGATGTTTGCTAATCACCTTTAGTGGTGATTAGGGTTTGGTTGTGCTGAGTTGGAGGTGCTACTTGCAAATAAACCTAAGTCTAGGGTTTTGGGAGCAAGTTTGTCACCTTGAGAGGTGTTCTTCTCTCTCTTTGCTTCCTCTAGGGTTGAGAGGAAGGCTTGGGCTTGTTGCTTGAGTTCTTTGGGCCTTTGTTGAGCTCGTTTGGGCCTTGAGGTGCCTTGTTTGGGCTTGTTTGGAGCTTGTGTCGGCCTAGAGAGGTGTGTGTCATCCTAGGGTGTGTTTGTGTCGGCCAGCAAGGAGGTGTGCCACCCTAGAGAAAGCTTGGTGTGTCACCCATGATGCTTGGGCCAACCTTGGTCACGTTTGGAGGACACATGGTGCACCTCTTGGACAAGTGTCTTTTGGCTTACAAGAGTGGTGGCTTGAGTTGGTGGACAAGTGTCCCTTGGGTGGGCGACACATAGCAAGAGTTTACCTTGGTTTCTCCTCCCCTCCATTATATATAAGTGGTCCCTTCCTTAGCTTGAGGTCCCTTTAGTTCCTCTCCTTCTTGTGCACGACACACTCTCTCTTTCCCTTGGTTGGTGGCCGACACACCCTTGAAGAATGAGCTTGGAGGTCGACACACCCTTGGAGAAGAAGAGTGGAGGCCGATACACCCCCCCCCTTAGAGAAGCTAAGGTGGCCGATACCCTTGGAGCTTGAAGTGCACCCTCTTCCCTGGAGCTTAAGGCGGGTTGCTTGACTCTAACCCTAAACTACTCCATCCTCTTCTTTCATATGTTGTTTCAATCTTGCCTTTATATGTTAGTAGTTGGTTCTTGTTTAGCTTGCATGTTGTCCGATCCATGTGTGTTAAGGTTTAGGAGAGCAACACTCCTTTCTCCCCTTGGTCTAGATGAGTGAGCTTGAGCTCTAATGCCATGAGCAACACCCCTCTTTCCTACCCGATTGAGGTGAGCACATGACTTAGTGGCTTGAACAAGACTCTCCTCTCACCTTGGGCAAGATGGTGAGCTTCTGTAGATGGCTTTGATAGATGTGCCTTGGTCGAGATGTGTTTGGGAAGGTGCTGCCCGATAGCCCTTGCCCTAGTTTAGCTTTGCACGGCTTGAGTGAGCACGGTTCTTCCTGTTTGATCCTTGGGCGGGTGAGCAATCCGACCCTTGCACGCCCTGAGCCAACTCTGCCCGACAGGCTGCTTGCCCGATGGGGCTGCTCACCCGACATGATCTACTCACTCCATGTGTTCTGCTCGCTCAGTGGGTATACTCGCTCTAAAGCCCTGCACGCGTGTCACCCAACACACCTGGTTCTGCTCACCTGACACTCCTTTGCTCACCTCACAAACTTGCTCGCCCGACATTAGCCATCTCGCACGATATCTGCTCGCCTGATTTTCCTTGGCTCGCCCAGCTGTGTCGACCGACACTATGTTGCTCACCCGCTACCTGCCCATGTCGCTCGACAGGATTTGCTCTCTTAGTTCTACCCTACTCGCCCAGTTCTGCCTTGCACGCTTGCTGGCTCTGCTCGCTTTGTAGCCTTGCTCACCCAGCATATGTGTCGCCCGACACACACACCTACACGCCTGGATGTCTCACCCGATGTACCCCGTGCACCTTGGAGCTACACGCCCGATAGGGCTGCACGCTTGCCCTCGTTTCATGGTGGTGCTCTGCACGCCTGCTAGAGTTGCACGCCCGCTAGGGTTTAGTTGGGATGGGTCCTGCCCGGGATGACTTTTAGTGAGGGTTGTTGATATCTCTTGTGAGGGCACGGTCTGTCATGATGCTCTTATGATAACTCATTGCTTAATAATGAGAATTATGTTCTTATGGCTATACACATGTGTGTGTATGTAACTACTCTATGTCTTTAAGGCCAAAATAGGATCTTGAGCATTACATTAGGGTTGCTTGATAATGTGCTTACATGTGTATCCTTAAGATGAGGCATGGATATAATTATTAGTGTTATTGTGTGCTAGCAATGTACTTAACCCTAATTGTCATCTTATGTTGATAATATAAGGTCCTTTGATTATTCCCATGGATGTTGAATGATGCAGGTAATGCTTAGAAAAATGAAAGGCCATGAGAAATGATTATATGAGAATACTGATGACAGGTGTATGATATTACATGATGATGATGAAAGCCTTGAGAGGCTATGGTACTAAGTGATGAGGGATTGAGATCCTATGATGTGTGATGATCCTTGAGGTGGATCTAGATGGTTGGCAAGAGGCCAAGTGATAACATGTGACTTGAGGTCCTTGTGATGGATCAGTGTGATGTAAATTGTAGGAAATGCATAATGTTGAGTTTATGTTGTTTTCCTTTTGTTATGTCTTGCATGTTATACAACTTGGTTGAATCTTGTAATCCATCTAAAAGATACTAATTAATCACAGTAAAATCTATCATGTAGTTTGCCCTGGCCATAGATTCATCACCAGTCAGGATAGGGTGATGATGAAACAGGTTCTCCTGCGGGTTAACCCGGAGCGCATATTTTTGAATATGCGAGGTTTCTCCTAGCCTAAAGTGAGGAGGTAAGAGTGCAACTGCATTTGTAGACTCAAGGGCGAGGTGAACATAGCCCAGTAATGATAAGGGCGAGGTGAACATAGCCCATACATATGATATATTGAGCATGAATGCGTTCATGGCTCAGAGCACGGTGTTTAGACACATGGCTCAGTTTTACTAGCGCCGTGACCTGTACCAAGGCAGGCTAGGCAGAGGGTAGCCTGAAGAGCTAACCCTGTGGCTTATGACCACTTCAAGCATGAGACTGCGGTCCTGCTTATGTTATACTTATGTACGGACATGAGGCGGAGAAGGTCTTGGATTCCGGCTCTTCCATTGACCTTATATGGCACCGGCTATGGGCTTCACAGCCGAAGGTTGGAATTGAACGGTACGGTTCAATTCCTCAGGGCATAATAAACCGTAATCCAGCCGTTCAGTATGTACTATTTAAGACAAACATGAAACATTGGTTGAGGCCTTGTTTGTGTAGTTAACTTTAATTATCTTGCAGTTGCTTGTGCATTACTCCTAGGTGGTAAGTTTATTATATATATTCCATCTCGTCAATCATGTCCCATTGAGAGGTATGCAGGTTATATGCCTTTTTGGTACAGCTGGTAAATTGTATGGTACAGATGGCCTTGCTTTTCATAAACTGTTTCTGTTATATTCCTTATCAATATATCTGCTCATATAAATGCTTATCTGAGGTTTTGTAGTTTTGGCACAGAGTTATGCCTCCCGCTGGGACAATGTTCAATTGTCTCACTCCACTGGTTTGTACCCTTGTTAGGTGGTCGAGCTTGTCATGGTGGTGGTCACGGAGTTGCGGCCGAGCAGAGAGAAGATCGGTAGAAGGCAAGCTTTGGAGATGCTACTGTTTTGATGTTTTGGTGTAGAGTCTAGAGTCATCCCTGTACTCTCAGGTCCTTGGCGGTATTTTGATGATGTTTTACGATGTACGACCGAGATCGTTTGTATATCCTGCTGCTGGCCGGATGTGGGCCTTTATGTATATAACAGGTGATGAACTCAGGTTACGACAGGATAGTTGTTGCTCTAAGTTGTGGACATGTATCCAGGCTTGTGTGAAATATATGTAACATGTTTTCTTGCAGGATATGGACTGGAATGTAAAATTTTTCTCAGTTTATCAATTTTCCGCAATCGGTTTTAATTAACTCGTGTTTTTGATAAGCTGTGGATATGGTGATTTCCGCACGTTTTCGCGTAACACCTCGTTATCTGTGTGATAATGGGATGTGTTGCCACACTTCTGGTCTCCCTTAATTGGGGGTTACCGGGAGGTGGGGTCGTTACATTTGGTATCAGAGCCTAGGTTCCTCATTTAGTATTTAATAATTATTAAATTTTACAAATTTTATAGAACCGAGGGAGTTATTAGAGGATCTTCCAAAAGACAGAGGTGTCTAGAAAAGGATCACGTCCGGGGCCTGGCAATATTTTCCTCCGCACCTCTAGTCGGAATACGAGGACTCCCAGATTAATGTGACTGTCTGTCCAATGTCTCAAGATTTGACTCAAAATAAGATACCTTTAGGACTCTCTCATCTTGTTCATCCCTTCTCACCTCAAATGTTGTTAAGGATTATAAGCATTAGGGTTTTCTCTCTTTTCCTCACCCTCTTGAGGTATGGGTAAGGCTGATAAGGTTTAAGGAATCCTCCACCAAATTAATAAAAAGCATGTAAATAAGATGTCATGGACATAAGCTTAATAGAGTAAGTGTAAAGGAATATATACATGCTTAGGTTGTATGGCATAAGTTGTCATGCCCTCAGGATCGACCTGAGGCTGGACCTTCTTGTCAGGAGGATGAGTAAAGAGAGTTATTCTTGGAGGTAGAGATCTCCATTACAAGTAGAGACCTAGCACATCCTCTGAGGATGATGCTAACCCTAACCCTAAGAGGTGGTTAGAAAGAGAGATGACACGATGAGTTAGATGTCATGGTAGACCTGGTGTGGGGGTGGACATGCCTTTGGATGCCCATATGAGCCATGAGAGGTTGGATGACCGAGTACCTTTGGCGACCCAACCCTGAGAAGGGTCGTGCATGTTAGAGTGAAGGATAGCTCCTTCATTGATGAGGTTAGAGAATAACCTATGGAAACCCCATGAGCTTATATGAGCATGGCATAGTATGCACCCAGAGTACGTCAGTAGTGTGAGCAGTAGGTTGAAACCCTGGCCAAGGTAGTATGTTGGATAGCTGATGAGATAAGCATAAAGGGCTAGGGATAACCTTGAGAAAACATAAGTTTGAACATAGGCTTGTTCATGTAGATGTTTTCTTGTGAGCTCGATCCATCTTCATGGAGAGAGGACCTTTAGTATAAGGCTGGTTGTGGAGTTAGCTCTAGAAAGAGAGAGCAGGATCCAAGCAAAAAGGTTGGAAGCCTAGACTCTGAGATATGAGGAACAATGGGGAGTAGAGGATGATGCGACCTAAGTGGATAATAGTGGTTGCCTCATACTGACGATATCTTGGTTGCCATTAGAGGAACCAAACCCTAGAGAGAGGATGAGACTGTTGGTACCTCCATATAGATGAGAAGAAGAGTTCCTTTAACCATGAAGAGGTTTAGTAACAGGTTGTGAGGCCTTGTACCTTATTGACTGCCCTTGAGGAGGACTCAAATATGAAGTGTTTCTCGAATAAAAAGATCATGGGAAGAGCATGACATACCTTGGACATGCTTGGTTCGTGGTTAAAGGTTGAGCATGCAGTTGGACAGCTGTGGCATAAAGAAATGAACCTAGGGTTCTTAGGCCTAAGAGGGGAAGTGGTGTACCTGATGCTTATGATGAGATTTGAGTTTCTATATATTCAAGCATGGTACTCCTCATGGTTAGAGGAGAGGGAACCCCTTAAATTTAAAGGTATGTTTGATGAACCCCTCACAACTAAGTTGGTCTAATGTTGAGGATGAGAACAAGTATGACCTAGCATGGTTTTTAGGTGTCTGCTTGTGCCTTAGTAGCTTGCTACGGCTAAGCATTCTCATGTGGATGCAGACCCTAAACATAAGGAAATTTGTGACCTTTGTTATCAAGAGATGAAGTTTCCTCCCACCCTGGGAGAGGGACCCTTTGAAGGGTGTATACCAATTTGTTGACTTTGGGGTAACCTAAAGAGGTCTCATAAGATCTTGAGAAGCTAAGTGAAGAGTACATGATATGAGAATGAACCTGTAGACCCATAGATAACCATCTCTAAGTGCAAATGGATGTGTTACCATGGAGGTAATCGGTATGGGGTCTGACCAAGGTAGGAAGGTCACCATGCATGACCCCTGTGAAAGGATGAAAGTCATCCCAGGAATGCAGAGAGAGATATGGTGAAGGCTTGAGTAAGGTTCTAAGTTGGACATGTACTATAATAGAATCCTAAGTCTATCCTAGGGTCAGGTAGGGATAAGACTGATGGAAGTAGGAGTTGCCTAATTCCCTAGTTGCACATGAACATAGGGTCGGGAGGTAACAACTATCATTGTCTGAGGGCCATGGGTTAGGAGATTGATCACCTTCATGAACTCATGGGGACCAAAGGGCAGATGATTAGGGCACTCTCTGGATGCATAAGGGAAGAGGGATGACCCCAAAAGTGTCGGCACCCTATAGACCTAGAGGAGATGACCAAGGATTGTGTGGTGATCCAAGTAGGTTCGAGACCGGTTTTCCATGGAAGTAACTTGGATATCGAAATGAATGTGATGTTGAGACATAATTTGCACGTTTCAACTTAGATTTGAAGGTGTATTGGCAAGGTGGGATGAACCATCTTTACTCTTGGAATGGGAAGAACTCTGTATTTAGACTGCAGCCAAATGCTTATTTCCTCTTGTTATGGGAGTGAGAGATAGGACAGTACACATGCCATACAACAAGGATAAAGAAGATGTGAGTTGGAATGTTGCTATGAGGTATGAGGACAGAGATGATAACATACACTTGCGGAATGCATGATACATGGATGGTTTACAAACATTAAGAGAAATACGGTAGTCATCTTGTGAGGATGTTTTACCATGAGCTGTGTGGAATTTTCAAGTTATACAAGGTTGAGTGTGATAGCCAAGGGGATGAGCTCAGAGTGTTCTTGATGAAGATAGACTTAGAGTTGATCTGAGGTAATAAGTGAAGGTGTATGTCTTCAATATTTCCTATCACTTAAAGATGTGAAGTGGTAATGGATGTCTTGGTTGAGATGCAGCTACTTAGTTTAGCTAGAGGCTAGAAGAGGTTGTTGGGTTAGCCCTAAGTTTGAAAAAGGAGATATGGTTTTGTTGATCAAGTTAGTGGTTTCTCAGCTAGCCATCCTAGGGCTTATCATGATAAAAGGATGGTTGTAGAACCTCAAATGTACTTCTCTGGAAAATAAGGTGATGAAACCCCGACTAGAGTGGTTTAGGGTTTCCAAAGAATCAATCTTGAGGAATCATGACATATAGGAGGTCATGATTTAAGATCACCATGGTACTACGAAGATAGTAAGTGATAGTAGTACTTTGGATGCCTAAGATGAAGTTGCATGTGGTATGTTGCCACACATGACAGGAGGTGAATGATGAACACCAATAACCCAGTGTATTGATATAAAGGATAAAGAGTCCCTCAGAGAGAATGGGAGTTTATCACTATAGATGTTGTGGTGAGTCTCCTTGGACTAAGGAAGGTCAGGATGCCATATGGGTTATGGTAGATCGCCTTACCTAGATGACATGAGAAAGAAGGAATATTGTCAAGGGACGGTTTCGGTTGAACTACATGTGAGAAAGAGATGATTCAACTATACCATGATGTGAGTTCAAAAGTTCTTGAGTATAACCTAAATATACACTTCCATAAGGTGGAAGTAGATACATGAAGAACTCGATGCTAGTATATTTTATCACCACTAGCTAATGGTTAGTATGATCTAGACTAGGGGGTCTGATGAAAACATGTGTGCTTGTTCAGGGTGATACATGGAGACAGTTTTTATCCTATGTGAGATGTGCTGATAACCATTGTAGCATACAACTCTCAAAAACATAATTAACTAATGCGGAAGCGTTCACTAAGCAGCGGATTACCAAAAATCACTAAAAATTAAAACCTTTTTATCAAAGATCCATCAAAGGAAAAACTTTCTCACATAGAATCAAAGTAACATAATTACATTCTTGTTCACAGGTACATATTCTGTATCATCTCCTTTTGAGAATTACAAGCATTAACTGTCCTGTCAAGCTAAACACAGGAAGTATAAAATCTCGAGGCACTGAGCCAAAATCTTGAAAGCACTAACTACTATTCCGAGGACCTGAGAGTATAGATATGACACATAGGACTCTATCTATACAAGGCATGACAGCTAGTGTCTCCACCTGAGACTTCACTACTGTCCCTGTTGCTGCTGCTACTGTCCTTCTCCTACTGAAGGATTTCTGCCTCCTCGTCTGCGTCCACCTAAAAATGTGGTTCCCATGGGGGTGAGACAATTGTAAATTTCCCCAGTGAGAGATATAACTCTCCGCCAGAAACATTATTATTGCAGCTTAAGAAGATAAATATGCACATAGGAATCATATTTGTTTGGCAGCAGTTAATCTAATGTCTAACTGATTAGAATATTATTCTTATCTAAAAACATTGCAGTTGTAACTTGAAAGAACAACATATCACTTATCCTCTAAGGAATATGAAGAACATGTATAACATTTATTCACTATAGAATCATCACCACAACATTAACTTACTTCAGGCTTGGATTCTAATGTCTGGTATTGTCATAGTGGAGTCATGGCTTGTAGCCATACTCTTTCCACAAAGTATTGGGATCTTAATCCCTCGACTCATCAAGCACAATTCCACTTCTTAACCAGTTCATCATCATGATTATAGAATCTAGGTATTTGAACCCATAACTCACCATAGAACACTTGTTACCACTTATTAGGTAACTTCTTAACTTCATATCATCTGACCCAGGGGCATTATAATTCTTGCTACACAAAGTATTGCACAAAGTTCATAAAGCTCATACCACCTCTTATTACCCCTTAATAGGCAATAAGGCATATTATGGATTATGAAGCTCATAAACAATCTAAGATAGTTAGCACATCATGTGACACACAAGACTCATTTATTGTAGGTTACCTCTCACTAAGCAATAAAACATATGAAGGCTTATAAGGCCTACAAAACATTTTCAATATATAGATCATCATAGCTCAACCCTGGTTATGATCATCCTCTCAACATATCTGCATGATTAGTAATCATGATACAATTACATATCATTACCATGCAATACAAGGGTTATCTAATTACATTCAAAACCCATTAGTCTGTATTAGAGTTTCACATAGGATTACTCTATATTAAGACTTCACATAGCATCATCTTGTACTAAGGTATCACATAGCATTAACTTATGTTAGGGTTTCATATAGCATTACCATGTATTAGGAATTCACATAACAAGGAATCAATATGAATAACATAAGTATTCAATCATACTCATTTATTCTCATCATTCATCATTGAATGTATTATCAACACAAAGTATGAGTTACTCTCTCATCTTTTCCAAAATATGATTACATCATAGTTTATAGGTTTGGAATAACCTTTTCATAAGGCATGTTAGCATACATTCAACAGAGTGCATTACATCTCAATGTAACCATTGACATGACACATCTCATGTGTCATTCATCCAATTGCATTTGGACTTATAACACATCAAGGTATATCAGTATTGGAGTGTTGGATGTGATATCTATCATATCTTGATGTATCACTTCCCTCAACACCTTTATCTTACTTTGAGTTTATACACTTAGTTTGTATTAGGGTATTCCCCATCCTGATACTTTATGCACTAGTTCATCACATTTATCATGTAAGGTATTGGACATTAGTCACTCACTTAGATTATACAATCGTTGCCAATGCTATGGACTCATCCTTGAGTTAGGAACTATTAATATAAGGATATCCACCATCAACCTCTCTAGGGGTTACATTTTTCATAACATTATTCACTATTCCATTATTAGTAATAGTATTCTCCATATTTATAATTTGAGGATTCACATAGAATATTCCATACGTTTATGGATTTCACATAGTAATACTCTTCAATAGAGTTTCATATAATCATCCTTCTATGTAAAGGATTCACCTAGTATTATGTGAAATTAAGATTTCACAACACATCACCCAGTGCTAGGTCTTCACATAGGATTAGTGGTACTACCCTATATTAGAGTTTCATGCACCTTACCCCATTTTAGGGATTAAGGTTTTCTATTCATATCCAAGTAAGGTTTCTCTTACCTCATACCCAAATTAGGGTTAGGATATACAATTCCCATTAAATTAGGGTTTCCTTCATTGTTACACTCAGTTAGGATTACATCATCACCCTGGATTTATGATAACACTCAGCTTTGCCCTAGGTTAGGGTTTCACACATAGTTTTGTTCTAGTTAGGGTTTCACACATTGCATTGCTCTAATTAGGGTTTAGGCTCATTGATTAGGGTTTCATGATCTCATTATTATGGATCAACCATTATCACATAGTTTACTCATAATGAGAGAATTAGGGCTTAATTATATAAGCATTCATCTCTATCATTCTATCTCTCATCCTCTTTAGTATGTTAACTACTCCAAGATTAATCTAGGTTAACTCTTCACTTGAGTACACATAGCTAGGGTTAACCTTCACAATCATCATGGGTCTACATATTTAATAATCACATAGCTGATTGATCTTTGATCATATTAGATGTCCAAATGGTCTAATAAATTAAACCATCAATTATATAAAGAATTCAAAAGGATTGACCAATTAAACTTTCATTTCCATAAAGTGATCAATTGGGTTAACCATTGAAATCTTCAAATGCATTAAATATCTAAATAGGTTCACCATATTGGACCTTCAATTACATGAGGTATTCAAATGGATTAACCATGTTGATATTCAAAAAGTTAATTTACTTAGATCCTCAATGATCTTGGTTCTCATACATCAATTGGTTGAAAACCATTTGAACAAGTTGTACTTGAAACTAATTGAACAAAATAGATGTTGAAACCGTTTGCACTTTGGGTCACAAAACGGTTTGAGATCGTTTGGTCCCAAACGGTCTGGAGACCGTTTGGTCCAAACCTCCTCAAATCCGCATGGACCAAAAAGTGTCTCAACCACTTCAATTGTATCAGGGTTTCCAATGTTGATCCCCTCAATCGATCTTATACATGTTAGCCAATCATCAATTGAATTAATTAGGTCAACCTTCAACTGATTTGACCCTCAATTGACCCTCAATTGATCATCAATTAATGCTTGAATCAATTGGTTTAGGGTTTGGAATCAATAACCCTTCAACATATTTCAATGTGAGTCGAATTGATTTGAACCCATTGAACCATCATCCAATTTGGATATGACCTGACCCCAAACGGTATTGGGATCATTTGGATGACCTCCAAACGGTCTTGAGACCATTTTCCCATCACATCATCAAAATTCAAGTCAACCCAATAGGGTTTGGATCATTGGATTGATCACCAAATCAGCAATTGATTACACTTTAACTTAGTATCTTTGGATCTTCAATTGCATAACCATACTCAACCCTAGACCTCTAAATGGTCTTGGGTGACCTCCAACCAGTCTTGAGACCGTTTGGATGAACTCCAAACGGTCTTGAGACCATTTTGCACATCCAACCCTTGGATTCTAGTGAAAAATCATTAATGTTTGAGTTATTGAGTTGATCATCAAATCAGCACTTAATTGCAAAGTGATTTGGTACCTTTAGACCTTCAATTGGTTTTGAAACCGTTTGGGTCAATCAACCCAAAACATCAACTCATTCCAATGCAAAATCAGCACTTAGCCGATTAGGGTTAACACCATATCTTTTGTCCTTCAATCACTTAACCATATCCAACCCTAGACCTCAAAACGGTCTTGGGTGACCCCCAAACGGTCTTGAGACCGTTTGGGTGATCCCCAAATGGTCCTGAAACCGTTTGGGTCAATTAACCCAAAAAGTCAAATCAATCAAGTTGAAAATCAGCACTTAATCCAATTAGGGTTTTTGCCTAATTTATTAGCCTTCAAATCATGATTCCTTTGGAATTAATCCATCAAATTTGGTGGGTTATCAACCAACATGATTAGAAACAGGATTCTCAAACGGTTAACCCTTGGTCAACTCTTTCAAATGGTTTTGAAACTGTTTGACCGTTTTCTCTCAAACAGTTTGGTGAAACCGAATGGGCAAACATGTTGAAACCGTTTGGTCTAACTATTTGGGGAGTTATGTGCTTATGATGATGTCATAATCATCAAGCTACAAACTCACAAAATCTACTGTGATTTACATGGATATTGCATCAATCAACCAAATTTAATTTCGGAAATGTAAAAATGATCACCAATTGATAAGGAATTGATTGCAATAATAAAATTAAGGCTTCAAGTTATAAAACCCACCTCCAATTGAGCTCCAAAGCTCCAAGATCACGGCAAAAATGGTGGATGCAACTCCTTTCACCATTCCAAGGCTCGTCCTCAAGGTTTGAGTGAAAAGGAATGGTTAGAATTGAAGAGGAGATCGAAATAGGAAGAAATCCATAATTTATTTTCGATTTCCACCATGGAATCAAGGTGAACTGGATCAAGAACCTTACCAACAGGTTGGGGGTCGTCCTCCTGACCCTTCCAATCTCCCTTGGTCGTTTCCCAAGCAAGGAGAAGAAGTGGGGTCGAAAAAGCCTTCCATTTGGCTTGTAAAAGGTTCTTTTATAAAAATTCGATGAGAGAGAATGTACTTTACAAAAATCCAATTAACCCCAAAAATGTGGCCGCCTGTTCCCCCTCATCTTCCTTAGGGACGAGGATATCTTGTTTGCCTCTTATTCCTCTCAATTATCCATGATTTAAAGAAAAGCAAATCAAACACCTTAAAACATTTTATATTAATATCCATATGTGAGTGGATATTTCTTTTTCTTATAAAATTGTGTGTGAGTTATCCACTCCCTTGGATATTTTCGTGGTCCTTGCAAGGCTCAAGGACGTCACATACACATCTTAATCAAACCATTTTAACTTTGGTTGCAGGCCCTTTAATTAATACATTTATTTTTGCCCTAAATCAAATTAGGGTTTTAGTTAGGCATTAATCTTAATTATTTTAATATCAAGATTCTCTCTCCTCCAACTTAATTCAAACGAGGCGCCCCTCTCATTTTATTTGCTCTAAATGATGCCAAGAAACATTAGGGACCTTATTGAAGTGGTAATTTGCATATTGAACCCCAGGTTTTGGGTAAATTGCACTTTACACCAAAACTAGGATTTAATGCACAAGGATTGCTTTACAAGCTTAATCTTGGTGCCCAAGCTTGTGAAAATCAAATCACTACATCATATTTATTCTTATGATGTCTCAACATCAGAGGAACATATTATCATGTAAAATTTGCAAGTTAACCCCTCAACTTGGGTAATTTGCATTTTAGTCTAAAATAAGCAAACATTGCTTCAACATTGTTCAAACAGGACCAAAATTGAAACATAAGTTTCTCATGAGCCCTAATTACTTTTACCAAGATAAGATTAAGCATATACTCAACCTTATTAGGTAAAACATCTAGGGTTAACAGATAACCCAGGTCAGGGATGTTACAAATTATAAACCCCTAACAAGGATTTCGTCCCGAAATCCCAAGAAAAAGGAGGGACAAATTTATTCAGTTATCATACGCTTAAGTCTCCACATAATATCTTAATATTATGGAGATATCATGGATTTTGTAATCCACACAAAGTTCCTTTCATTAATTCAACCTTATCAATGTTTATGTTTATGCAAAACATAAACCCCTAACATATGATGTCCATATTATTGAAGAAAGAAGCATAAAAGAACATACTTTAATCATCACTCAAGAATATTTATCAAAAGGGAAAACATATATATCTAATAGAGATAATTCACTCAACAATCCTTTATTCATTTAGGAAAATTCACTTAGCAAACTCTATGTAATTGGGAATGTTCACATAGCTCTTCCTTTTAGTTGGGAATGTTCACATAGCTCTTCCTATTAATTGGGAATGTTCACATAGCTCTTCCTTTTAGTTGGGAATGTTCACATAGCTCTTCCTTTTATTTGGGAATGTTTACATAGCTCTTCCTTTTAGTTGGGAATGTTCACATAACTCTTCCTTTTAGTTGGGAATGTTCACATAGCTCTTCCTATTAGTTGGGAATGTTCACATAGCTCTTCCTTTTTGTTGGAAATGTTCACATAGCTCTTCCTATTAATTGGGAATGTTCACATAGCTCTTCCTATTAATTGGGAATGTTCACATAACTCTTCCTATTAATTGGGAATGTTCACATAGCTCTTCCTTTTAGTTGGAAATGTTCACATAGCTCTTCCTATTAATTAGGAATGTTCACATAGCTCTTCCTATTAATTGGGAATGTTCACATAGCTCTTCCTTTTAATTGGGAATGTTCAAATAGCTCTTCGTTTTAGTTGGGAATGTTCACATAGCTCTTCCTATTAATTGGGAATGTTCACATAGCTCTTCCTATTAATTGGGAATGTTCACATAACTTTTCCTATTAATTGGGAATGTTCACATAGCTCTTCCTTTTAGTTGCATTATACTCTCTAGATTGTTTCAGAATGACTACTTGATCAGAGTAATAAAAAAGATAACAATCTAAGAGTTTCATACTTGCCTTATCTTCAATAATCATATACCTGGCCAGGGTATATAAGTATTGGGATTAGGTAGTATGCACTTTATCTGCTATCATATTCCTCACTTTTCATATCATTATACACACAAGATTTTTCATTTCTTGAATTTTTTTCAGGCATCATTTCTATATCTCATCTTTCAACACATAGATAAGGGAGATTATAAAGCATTTTAAGGAATCACTAAGTAAAATGTAGATTCTCATCTTCCTTATGTCCTTATAGGAGTAGTTAAAGGAATCTCAAAAACAACTACTTTCATATCTTTAGCACATAAAAACATGAAATGAAGTATCAGGATGAATATATTTCATCTAAGTATTACCCCTCAAGGTCACCTACAACATTAGGTTGATTTCATCACATAGTGTCCAGTTATCTCATGTTGCTGCTTTTTCCTTCTCTTAGTGACTACTGCCCAGGTGCACTAGGCATTTATTGCACTGGTGACACCAAAAACTTTGGCTTTTCAGAATATTTAGGCAAATGTCTCTAAAATTATAGAAACCTTACCTTAATTCTCAACTTATTTCCCCTCCTTGGGCACTACTATCACATATGTACTATTTGTCCAAACTTATGGAAAAATCTATTTTCTCACCATATATTAATCTTTCCCACATATCCACTGTTCCAACATGACCATGTCACTCAGGAATCCTTTCAAAGTCCAGAGTTTATGCATTAAAGACTGGTAACTTAGGTTGTAATACTAGTATCTAGTCTTCTATATGCATTACTGTTGTCCTATCCTGCCCTTCAAGAGCATAATATAGGATCCTTTATCCTAATTAGGTCAAGGTGGGAATTCTCAGGCACTTATTCTCCTCTTGCCTGATCCCATGCACCCTCTCCTGGTGCAACAACATTGCCCTTAGCAATGTGTTCCTCATGTTCTCCAGTCATTTTCAAGTTCTTCTTCTCCTATATGAGCAGAAGATACTATCAGACTAACTGGAAGACACTTAGAACAGACTCTACAACCTTAGTCCTATGTCTCTGTAGACTCACCGAACCTAGAGCTCTGATACCACTTAATTGTAGCATACAACTCTCAAAAACATAATTAACTAATGTGGAAGCGTTCACTAAGCAGCGGATTACCAAAAATCACTAAAAATTAAAACCTTTTTATCAAAGATCCATCAAAGGAAAAACTTTCTCACATAGAATCAAAGTAACATAATTACATTCTTGTTCACAGGTACATATTTTGTATCATCTCCTTTTGAGAATTACAAGCATTAACTGCCCTGTCAAGCTAAACACAGGAAGTATAAAATCTCGAGACACTGAGCCAAAATCTCGAAAGCACTAACTACTATTTCGAGGACCTAAGAGTACAGAGACGACACATAGGACTCTATCTATACAAGGCATGACAACCAGTGTCTCCACTTGAGACTTCACTGCTGTCCCTATTGCTGCTGCTGCTGTCCTTCTCCTACTGAAGGATTTCTGCCTCCTCGTCTGCGTCCACCTAAAAATGTGGTTCCCACAGGGGTGAGACAATTTTAAATTTCCCCAGTGAGAGATATAACTCTCCGCCAGAAATATTATTATTGTAGCTTAAGAAGATAAATATGCACATAGGAATCATATTTGTTTGGTAGCAGTTAATTCAATGTCTAACTGATTAGAATATTATTCTTATCTAAAAACATTACAACAGTAACTTGAAAGAACAACATGTCACTTATCCTCTAAGGAATATGAAGAACATGTATAACATTTATTCACTATAGAATCATCACCACAACATTAACTTACTTCAGGCTTAGATTCATATATCTAATGTCTGGTATTGTCATAGTGGAGTCATGGCTTGTAGCCATACTCTTTCCACAAAGTATTGGGATCTTAATCCCTCGACTCATCAAGCACAATTCCACTTCTTAACCAGTTCAACATCATGAATATAGAATCTGGGTATTTGAACCCATAACTCACTATCGAACACTTGTTACCACTTATGAGGTAACTTCTTACCTTCATATCATCTGACCCAAGGACATTATAATTCTTGCTACACAAAGTATTGCACAAAGTTCATAAAGCTCATACCACCTCTTATTACCCCTTAATAGGCAATAAGGAATATTATGGCTTATGAAGCTCATAAACAATCTAAGATAGTTAGCACATCATGTGACACACAAGACTCATTAATTGTAGGTTACCTCTCACTAAGCACCAAAACATATGAAGGCTTATAAGGCCTACAGAACATTTTCAATATGCAGAACATCATAGCTCATACCTGGATATGCTCATCCTCTCAACATATCTGCATGATTAGTAATCATGATACAATTACATATCAATACCATGCAATACAAGGGTTATCTTATTACATTCAAAACCCATTCGTCTGTATTATAGTTTCACATAGGATTACTCTATATTAAGACTTCACATAGCATCATCTTGTACTAAGGTTTCACATAACATTACCCTGTATTAGGGTTCACATAGCATTAACTTATGTTAGGGTTTCACATAGCATTACCCTGTATTAGGAATTCACATAACAAGCACTAGTGCAGAAACAACATTCAATGTCACTTTTCTAGGCGTCGGTTATTTAGGAAATCCGACGCCTATAACATTCAACGTCGGTGATGTAGGTCATCCTACGTCTATATTCAAGACACGGGTACCACTTTGTATTCAGTGTGGGCTGGGTAACACAAAACCGACGCCTAAAATTGCCTGCGAAATCCAATTTTCAAGCGAAAAAAATTTGGCCCCAAAGTGTCACATACAGTGTCAAATTTTTAGCATCAAACTGACGCCTATATAAAATGAAAATTTGTGCGAAAAGTTCCATCTTAGGTGTCGGTTATCCTTTGATAACCGACGCCGATAATGGTTCCCGCCAAATTATTTAGGGCAAAATTTGTCGAATTGGACGTCGGTTGTTTAAGTAGAATCGACGCCGAAGAATTTAGGTGTCAGTTTTATGTTATAACTGATGCCGAATACCCACTTAATAAAACCTCAAATGACCACTGTTCCCCTTTCTTCTGTTTCATCGCGAAGCAACTGTTTCGCCCCTCTGCTCTTGCTGCGTCGCCACCCGCCCGCCCGGTGCTGCTCGCCACCTACTGCTGTCGCTCGCCACCGACGCCGGACGCCGCTGTTTGCTCTCCGTCGACGCCGGACGTCGCTGTTTGCTCGCCGTCGACGCCGAATGCCGCTGTTTGCTCACCATTGATGCCGGATGCCGCTGCTTACTGCTCTGCGTCGCCTCCACTGTCCTCTTTGCCGCCGACCGCCGTCTTCTTCCTTGCCGCCGCCCCCTGTCCTTCCTTGCCGTCGCCACTGTGCTCCTTGCCATCACCGCTGCCTACTCTGTGCTCGCCGCCGTCCTCCCTACCGTGTCGCCTTCCTGCTGCCCACCGTAGCCTCCTGGTAGTAGCCGTAGCCTCTGTTCTTCCTTCTCCCTAGCTCTTTACCTACAACAAATACGACCGTGGCTGTGTTGGCCCACCACAGCCGTGCTGGGCAGCACAGCCGTGGGAGGCCAACACAGCCACGGCTGTGTTTTCTGTTGGTAAGGATATGAAAAAATCTATATGTAATGCTTTATGTAAATTCTAGGATACGAACAAATCTTTTTCTTGTATATATTTGTGCTTCTAATCCTAATGCTTGACCTAATTTAGTAAATTTTGATGCATGTTGAAATAAGATTTACACTTGTCCATTCTAGCATCCTAATTTGATTTGATTAAACCCTAACATTGATGAAACCCTAACATCAATTGTGATGAAACCCTAACATGTACATATCTATTATTGTGTTTGTTGGCCTAGAAACCCGTCCAAGATTTACTCATTAGGAGTAAATCTTGGATAGTACCCGGTTTGGGACTGTTCTTGAACACCTAATCTCACTTAGGATGTAAGTGTATAATGTGTATTGGGTTTTCAAGAAAATTTCTATAGAATTTCCTCGTTTTTTCTCTAAGTACATATGTACTTAGAGAACAGTAGGGAAATGCTGCCGAATTTTTTTTGAAAACCCAATACACGTTATACACTTACTAGTGAGATTAGGTGTTCAAGGATGGGATAGGTGGTACACATTTATTATATATAAGAATGACATCACATGTGTTTATTGGCCTAGAAAGTGAACAATCATTGTTCTTTATATTACTTGTACATTGGTATAAATTAGAATGAACAATCACTAAATTATATATTGTTTGTATGGAGTCCGACTTCATTGTAGATAATAGGAGTAAATCTTGGATAGGATGTAAGTGTATACCCTAATCTTGTCCTAATATATACTTGTTTTCTCTTTGATCATAGAATGGATAGATCATGGATGTCCATTAGCAATCGATGCACCCCAGTGTTTATATCTGGTCTTGATCAGTTTATTAGATTTGCTGAGGAACATAGGAAAAAACCTACAGACAGGTTCTACTGTCCATGTAGGCATTGCGGTAACAACTTGAAAGTCAGCACTGGTGAGGAAATAAAAAGTCATGTCATGTGCAACGGGAGGCAAAACAAGAAGGGTGAAATAAAGAAGCCCGTAACTACTGAGGCGGCTGCGAAAATGGTAAAATACAACTCTTAGAGCAATCGTTTGAATATTGATTATTTGTGGTGTTAACTTACCAATTTCTGTTGATGGTGATTAGCGGGAGCTGCACGAGCAGAGGAAACAAGGCACGTTCATCCCTCAGGGCACAAGGGATGAATTGACAGTTGCTATGGGTAACCCAGAGCATCCTGGATGTGTTAGGGGTGCAGGCGCTGGTGTGGGCATCAAAGTATTCTTTGGGCCATCCCAGTGCAAACCCAGAGCGGGACTTTCACAAGAAGAGGTAACCTATTCTTTTTTTAGAATGTTACTGCAAAAGGGAATTCAATAATAAGAAGCTAATGTTTCTTTTATCCATGTATAGGAGAATAAGAGAGTCGAGGATATAGTTGCCAAGAAGGTCAATGATATAGTTGCTGAGAAGGTCAAGGAAGAATTGCTGCGGTGGCAGGCATCTCAGGCTTCCAATCAGCCTATGGCGACCCACTCTTCTCCTGATGTACAGACTATAAGTAATCCTATAGACCCACCGCCTAACACGTCTACTGTAAGTATTGTTTATGACATTGTAGCTAGTCTTTTCAAGATGATAAGTTTTCAAGATGATATGTATATATGTATAATATTCTTTACGTAAATATGTAGGCATTGAAGCCATGCCACTTAAGAATGCAAGACTATGTTGTTGCAGAGGCGCAGGCTTACCCGTCCCTTCCTGGGACAATGTTTCACGGGACTCCAACGCCACAGGGCTACATTCGTGTGAGCCTGATACATGTGTTACCCGATTGGAGGGAAGCTACATTGCCATATCCCCACCCAGATATTGATACACTTGCTGAGGCAGAAGGCAGGGTGATATTGTGGCCCAAAGCAGATGTCGTCTACACTACTGAAATTGTAAGATAAATTTACATTACTTTAGATTGTTAATGTGTATATATGAGGTCAACTGATCTGAAATTATATATACAGGTTAAAAAGAAGACACCCGGAGCACCTAGGCCTCCACCTCCACTTCCTGCATTACCAAGTTGGGTTCCAACTGACCTAAAATACCCGTTAGGTCTTGCTTGTAGGGGAATGGCATGTTGGCTACGGGCACATAATATACATTGCCCTATAATTGTTTCTTTAGAAGCAGATTATGCAGGTCAATCATACGATAACTCTTTATTTATACAAGATATTATTGAGCTATTTACGTAAGATTGGCTGAATACATCAATGATAGAGACATGGATAAGGTGAGATCTTGTTTATACATCCATATACCTTGTGTAAGATCCAGTGATCTAGTTTCTTATATATTAATGCATACATAATACATGTTTTGCAGCTACTTAGTCGAAGATCAATGCAAACAATTTGCATTTGATCATGTGGGATTTTTGATTCCATCATTGATTAGTATGGTAGCTAAAGATCCTGATAGTGTTCAGCAATACTGTATAGATGCTTTTACAATTTTCGGTCAGCAAAAGAAGATGATAATAATAGCTCCATTCAATGTCAAGTAAGTTTACTTTATTTATAATTTGGACTTAAGAAAATTCCATTTTTATTGTGCATTTTGAGTTATTAATTTTTAACTTTTTTACCTCTAGCGGTAGACATTGGGAGTTACTAGTTATTATCCCCGGGACGTTCACTGTTTATTATCTAGATCCTGCGGGAAGTACATTGAACACTAAAATTGGACACATAATGAGAATGCCATTATTCTGGTTAGAAATATTTGATTTTTATATCCGTTAACATATTTTATTACATTACTATTTAATTATGCAATTTACTGTGTTACATTAACATGTAGGGGTTTAGATGCATTCAAAAATGCTGGAGGAAATGTCCCAAGGAGAAAGAACCAGCCAATAATTTAGGAGAACGTAAAAGTAAGTTCCCGACTCCAATGTATATATTATTTATGTGAACTGTGCTTAGTTGTATTTTTTAATATTTTGTATGTTTCAATTTATAGTGTGCTACACAAGACAACGACTGGGCATGCACATACTATGTGATGCGATTTATGCAGATGATTATCCGACATGCCGCATTGGATATTAATACCATACATGATGTATTATATATAGTCTCATTAGTTAGTATGAAATATATCAATCTTATTTTTATATTATTACTTATATATATACATCATTCTCTTTGTAGGTGTTTAAAACTGACCACACTATAGGCAAATGCTTAAAAAATGTACATACTCCATATACGATGGAAGCATTAAATGAAGTAAGAGAAGAATGGGAAAAGCCATACAAGCAGTGGCGATTGTAAGATATAATTGGGATGCTGATAGCGATGCTGAATGATATTTTGTAAATGAATATTTATGAATGTTTATACATGTCTGAATGTTTCTACATGTATTTGAATGTTTCTACATGTGTGAATGTGAGAATTGAATTGATGTCTGAATGTATCTACTTGTGTGAAAAAATATTTGTTGATTTTGCAGGTTTGTGGCATGTTTGTAGGCTGATATCAATGGATGTCATAAACCTATAGTTTAGAAAACTAAACTGCAGGTTCTCATCCTACTGACCAGCCACAGCAGGCCTGCAAACAGATAAGAAAAAAAATTAAAATATAGGCGTCGGTTATTTATAGAACACCGTCATCAAAGGCCTACAACGTCGGTTATTGGATAAAACCGCCACCTAATGTGACAAACAATCCGACCGTACAGGAAACCACGACCGTGGTAGAAATGGCGTTGCTTATTCGTATAAAACTGATGCCTATAGTAATAAACACGATCGTGCAGCGAAACACGACCGTGTCATCTGGGAGTATGGCGTTGGTTGTTCAGTTGTTAACTGACGCAAAAAGTGTCCTAGGTGGTGCCCTTTTTGTGGCGCGAACCCTATAGACGTCGGCTGACTATATATAACCGAAGCCTATTAATCATATAGGCATCGGTTATAAAACTGATGCCAAAGAGTTCGGCCTTTAGCGGCACCCACATAGGCATCGCTTGAAAACCGTCACTAAAAGGGGTTAAACAACTGACACCAAAGGCGTGTTCTGTAGTAGTGAAGGAATCAATATGAATAACATAAGTATTCAATCATACTCATTTATTCTCATCATTCATCATTGAATGTATTATCAATACAAAGTATGAGTTTCTCTCTGATCTTTTCCAGAATATGATTACATCATAGTTTATAGGTTTGGAATAACCTTTTCATAAGGCATGTTAGCCTACATTCAACAGAGTGCATTACATCTCAATGTAACCATTGACATGACGCATCTCATGTGTCATTCATCCAATTGCATTTGGACTTATAAAACATCAAGGTATAGCAGTATTGGAGAGTTGGATGTGATATCTATCATATCTTGATGTATCACTTCCCTCAACACATTTATCTTACTTTGAGTTTATACACTTAGCTTGTATTAGGGTATTCCCCATCCTAATACTTTATGCACTAGTTCATCACATTTATCATGTAAGGTATTGGTCATTAGTCACTCACTTAGATTATACAATCGTTGCCAATGATATGGACTAATCCTTGAGTTAGGAACTATTAATATAAGGATATCCACCATCAACCTCTATAGGGGTTACATTTTTCATAACATTATTCACTATTCCATTATTATGAATAGTATTCTCCATATTTATAATTTGAGGATTCACATAGAATATTCCATACATTTATGGATTTCACATAGTAATACTCTTCAATAGAGTTTCATATAATCATCCTTCTATGTCAAGGATTCACCTAGTATTATGTGAAATTAAGATTTCACAACACATCACCCAGTGCTAGGTCTTCACATAGGATTAGTGGCACTACCCTATATTAGGGTTTCATGCACCTTACCCCATTTTAGGGATTAAGGTTTTCTATTCATATCCAAGTAAGGTTTCTCTTACCTCATACACAAATTAGGGTTAGGATATACAATTCCCATTAAATTAGGGTTTCCTTCATTGTTACACTCAGTTAGGATTACATCATCACCCTGGATTTATGATAACACTCAGCTTTGCCCTAGATTAGGGTTTCACACATAGTTTTGTTCTAATTAGGGTTTCACACATAGCATTGCTCTAATTAGGGTTTAGGCTCAGTGATTAGGGTTTCATGATCACGTTATTATGGATCAACCATTATCACATAGTTTACTCATAATGAGAGAATTAAGGCTTAATTATATAAGCATTCATCTCTATCATTCTCTCTCTCATCCTCTTTAGGATGTTAACTACTCCAAGATTAATCTAGGTTAACTCTTCACTTGAGTACACATAGCCAGGGTTAACCTTCACAATCATCATGGGTCTACATCTTTAATAATCACATAGCTGATTGACCTTTGATCATATTAGATGTCCAAATGGTCTAATCAATTAAACCATCAATTATATAAAGAATTCAAAAGGATTAACCAATTAAACTTTCATTTCCACAAAGTGATCAATTGGGTTAACCATTGAAATCTTCAAATGCATTAAATATATAAATAGGTTCACCATATTGGACCTTCAATTACATGAGGTATTCAAATGGATTAACCATGTTGATATTCAAAAAGTTTATTTACTTAGATCCTCAATGATCTTGGTTCTCATACATCAATTGATTGAAAACCATTTGAACAAGTTGTACTTGAAACTAATTGAACAAAATAGATGTTGAAACCGTTTGCACTTTGGGTCACCAAATGGTTTGATATTGTTTGGTCCCAAATGGTCTTGAGACCGTTTGGCCCACCGTTTGGACTCAAATGGTCTTGAGACCATTTCGTCCAAACCTCCTCAAAACCGCATGGACCAAAAAGTGTCTCAACCACTTCAATTGTATCAGGGTTTCCAATGTTGATCCCCTCAATCAATCTTATACATGTTAGCCAATCATCAATTGAGTTAATTAGGTCAACCTTCAACTAATTTTACCCTCAATTGACCCTCAATTGATCATCAATTAAGGCTTGAATCAATTGGTTTAGGGTTTGGAATCAATAACCCTTCAACATATTTCAATGTGAGTCGAATTGATTTGAACCCATTGAACCATCATCCAATTTGGATATGACCTGACCCCAAACGGTCTTGGGATCATTTGGATGGCCTCCAAATGGTCTTGAGACCATTTTCCCATCACATCATCAAAATCCAAGTCTACCCAATAGGGTTTGGATCATTGGATTGATCACCAAATCAGCAATTGATTACACTTTAACTTAGTATCTTTGGATCTTCAATTGCTTAACCATACTCAACCCTAGACCTACAAATGGTCTTAGGTGACCTCCAACCGGTCTTGAGACCATTTGGATGAACTCCAAACGGTCTTGAGACCGTTTGGCTCATCCAACCCTTGAATTCTAGTGAAAAATCATTAGGGGTTGAGCTATTGAGTTGATCATCAAATCAACACTTAATTGCAAACTGATTTGGTACCTTTAGACATTCAATTGGTCAACCATGCTTAACCATAGAACTCCAAATGGTCGGTTTTGAAACCGTTTGGGTCAATCAACCCAAAACATCAACTCATTCCAATGCAAAATCAGCACTTAGCAGATTAGGGTTAACACCATATCTTTTATCCTTCAAACACTTAACCATATCCAACCCTAGATATCCAAACGGTCTTGGGTGACCCACAAATGGTCTTGAGACCGTTTGGGGGATCCCCAAACGGTCTTGAAACCGTTTGGGTCAATTAACCCAAAAAGTCAAATCAATCAAGTTGAAAATCATCACTTAATCCAATTAGGGTTTGCCTAATTGATTAGCCTTCAACTCATGATTCCTTTGGAATTAATACATCAAATTTGGTGGGTTATCAACCAACATGATTAGGAACAGGATTATCAAACGGTCAAACCTTGGTCAACTCTTTCAAATGGTTTTGAAACCGTTTGCTCTCAAATAGTCTCAAACCGTTTGCTCTCAAACGGTTTGGTGAAACCGAATGGGCAAACATGTTGAAACAATTTGGTCTAAATATTTGGGGAGGTGTGTGCTTATGATGATGTCATAATCATCAAGCTCAAAACTCACGAAATATACTGTGATTTCCATGGATATTGCATCAATCAACCAAACTTAATTTCAGAAATGTAAAAATGATCACCAATTGATAAGGAATTGATTGCAATAATAAAATTAAGGGTTCAAGTTATAAAACCCGCCTCCAATTGAGCTCCAAAGCTCCAAGCTCACGGCAACAATGGTGGATGCAACTCCTTTCACCATTACAAGGCTCGTCCTCAAGGTTTGAGTGAAAAGGAATGGCTAGAATTGAAGAGGAGATCAAAATAGGAAGAAATCAATAATTTATTTTTGATTTCCACCATGGAATCAAGGTGAAATGGATCAAGAACCTTACCAACAGGTTGGGGGTCGTCCTCCTAACCCTTCCAAGCTCCCTTGGTCGTTTTCCAAGCAAGGAGAAGAAGTGGGGTCGAAAGAGCCTTCCATTTGGCTTGTAAAAGGTTCTTTTATAAAAATTCGATGAGAGAGAATGTACTTTACAAAAATCCAATTAACCCCAAAAATGTGGCCGCCTCTTCCCCCTCATCTTCCTTAGGGATGAGTCTATCTTGTTTTCCTCTTATTCCTCTCAATTATCCGTGATTTAAAGAAAAGCAAATCAAGCACCTTAAATCATTTTATATTAATATCCATATGCGAGTGGATATTTGCTTTTTCTTATAAAATTGTGTGTGAGTTATCCACTCCCTTGGATATTTTCATGGTCCTTGCAAGGCTCAAGGACGTCACATTCACATCTTAATACAACCATTTTAATTTTGGTTGAAGGCCCTTTAATTAATACATTTATTTTTGCCCTAAATCAAATTAGGGTTTCGATTAGGCATTAATCTTGATTATTTTAATATCAAGATTCTCTCTCCTCCAACTTAATTCAAATGAGGCGGCCCTCTCATTTTATTTGATCTAAATGATGTCAAGAAACATTAGGGACCTTATTGAAGTGGTAATTTGCATATTGAACCCTAGGTTTTGGGTAAATTGCACTTTACACCAAAACTAGGATTTAATGCACAAGGATTGCTTTACAAGCTTAATCTTGGTGCCCAAGCTTGTGAAAATCATATCACTACATCATATTCATTCTTATGATGTCTCAACATCAGAGGAACATATTATCATGTACAATTTGCAAGTTAACCCCTCAACTTGGGTAATTTGCACTTTAGTCCAAAATAAGCAAACATTGCTTCAACATTGTTCAAACATGACCAAAATTGAAACATAAGTTTCTCATGAGCCCTAATTACTTTTACCAAGATAAGATTAAGCATATACTCAACCTTATTAGGTAAAACATATAGGGTTAGCACATAACCCAGGTCAGGGATGTTACAACCACGATAGCCAGTATCGGGATGTAAAGAAGCTCTTAAGGGAGATTGTGTCAGTCACCATTTCATTAAGATGATGTTGGTGAAGGGATCTGGGAAAGGTCAGAAAAGACCACAGTGTGTGCAGATGAAGTCGCTTTGATCGTGCAATGGCTAGAGAAGAGAGCCCAGGGATGACATGAGTTGTGAGCTGATGCAATGTAGACTGACATGCAGTTCACTGTGGGAGAATATGTAATATGACAATCCGACCCCTCTGAGCTATAGCTGAGAAAGCTGAGTCCCCGATAACTGGGTCCATTAGAGATGATTTGGTTGAGAAGGTTATGGTTGACCTTACCTCTCAGGATAAAGTAATGCGTGATGTGTTCCATGAGTCAGATCTAGATCACTATGTGAGGTATCCAAGCCATGTGTTGAGCCATGAACCTATTCAGCTTTATGAGAGACTGAAATGTCATGAGTCACCTATGAGGGTACGATATACCAAGGTGAGAGAGAACACAGATGGAAGAATACAAGATGATGAAGGTTCTTGGGAAGCACCATGGAGAGGGCGAAGCCACATAAGAGCCATGATGGACGTGTGAAAGTCTTATCCTGCTTGTTTGTATGTTTGATGGAATTTTGAGGGCAAAATTCCTATCAGAGGGGAAGGATGTTACAACCTCAATTTTGCATGTGTTTTCATAATTGAAATGTAATGATTTTGCAAATATGGACTTAATTAAAAAGGTGGTATGCTTTGCTTCATAGAATGGATTTCTTTGCAAATCTCCCTTTTGATAGGAATTTCGTGGTTCCTATTTATATATTAATCCAACAATGTATATAAAAGAGAAGAAAAGAAGAAAAGTCCAAATTATGGAAAAAGATAAAAGATAATGGATATTTAGCAAAGTATTCATGAGAAATACTTGGAAATATCTACAAAGTGGCATTAATGGCCACAATTGAGTAAAATTCGTTTACATGTGATTTCTAATAGGAAGGGTAGTCAAAATAAAAGAAAAGGTAAAGGAATTTATTTTAATATAGGGATAAATAAGAAAAGGGATAAAAGATAAGGAAAAGGGTAAAGAAATACTCCCAACATGGGATTTCAAGCCATTAAGGTTCCTTGAGGTCCAAGGAAATCCAAGATAATAATTTAATAGCAAAGGAAAGAGAAAATAGGAAAGAAGGAGAGAAAAAATATGTATTTTTATACATAATATTTGCTTTTTGAGTCATTGACTTGAAAATGAAGAAAAGGAGTTATTCCTTTTGAGTTTCAGCTTCAAACTTGGAATATAAGTAGTTTAAGTCCTTATGGACCTTCTCTTAAAATTTGGGTTTAAAAGAATTCGTGGTTGAGGAGATATGCATTTTGAAATATTTCCTAAAGTGGAAAGGAAATAGCATCGTATTTATTAGATGTCACACGATTTTGGAAATAGGGACCAGGCCCTGTAATATTCTCTTTGGATGTAGACAGTTTGATCATGGATCAATGGTTTCCATATCATCTTCTACCTCGAGCCAGCTCAGGAAAGGGGTATCGCTGGTCAAGTACCAACTTCTCATTCTCTCTCCTCTCTTCACGGTTTTCCTCGATTCCTTCTCCACTAGTTTTGGGAGAGTCAGACGGATCCAACGAGCCTTAATTTGTTGAGTTTTGTGACATATTTGGAAAATGCCCAATTCCCTATCCCGTTAGGACTTGGGGGGGGGCAATGGAAACACACCTAGTCTTGCCCCTCTGCCTATAAAAGGCCATAGAGGAATTAACCTTGACCGCAAGAGCCCTTGTACTCAGCTAATTTCCTCTGATCTACTTTGGTTCATCGCCACCGAGGCGCCAGTTTCCCCTGTCCTCCGCCGACGAACATGCCTGGAATTGGCCCCCTTCTCGTGTCTCTTGGTGCTGCACGAACCCTCAGACAAGTTCGTCTGAGCATCACGGAGGCACCGATACTAGTTCCTGACTCTCAGGTGCAATGGATCATAGGGTCAACACCTTAGTTGACTGAAGACAGAGCCTGCCTCGCGAATGAGGGGTGCGCTGGAGGAAGAAGATGAATAAGAGGGAATTGTCTCCTTGCCCCCAGGCGCACGTGACCATCAAGTCAGAGGGGCAGGGGCAAAAGCGTAGTATCACATTGACCAAGATACTAGTCAAGCAAGCCGTGCACGTGGAAAAGAAAGAGGCTGAAGGGATGATGTGGCAATCTACTATTGGTCCAGAGGTAAATTTTTTAGAAAAATCATAACAAGAAATTGGGAATTCGGATTAAAGCATGCTATATATGAATTTTCAGCAAAACAATGTGAGGAATCCATTAAAAATGGTTTTAGAGCTTAGTTCCTATTGAAATTCGAAAATTAACGGAAGTTATCAACATTAATACTTTAATGATTAAGAAACCCTATTTTGAGATGATTAATGTGATTAGTAGGGTTTAATGGATGATTAAAGTTGATATTAACCTGTTAATGGTAAAAATGTACATTAAGAACAAAAAGGATGAACTTTGCATGTAATGGGTTTAATTTAGAGTTTCATGTGCATAAATATGCTTTAATGGGCCTTAAAACCCTAATATTGGTAAATGCGACTCTTAATGGCTTTAATTATTCAAAATCGTGAATAAAACTAAAATATGATGATTCTAAGCTATTTCGAGTATAAAAGTTCCTAATTGTGGATAAATACCATTAATGTAGAAATTAGGGTTTCCTAGTGGATAAAAGGTAGAATTAATGATAAATAACGTTCATATGTGAATTAGACCATAATGAACTACAAATTGAGGATAAATGAGCATAATGACTTTGTCATGGATTAAAAGGATAAATGATAGCTTTAATGAAAAAGTGGCTTAATGGACTTAATTAATGATTATTTGTGTTGCATCTGAAAGTAAGGTTATATGTTGTTGAAAGGTAACCTTAATAACTTTCATGAATGATAGATGAGAAATTAGGGTTTAAAAGAATAAAATGAAGTAAAAACCCTAATTGCAAAGTAAACCCTAAAAGAGGTAGAAATCCTAAAAAGGAATAAGAAACTTAAGTAGTAAGATGGTTTGAATAGATTTTGATAAAAAGGAATTGGATGTAATTTCAGGACTCTTGTACTTGCTTGATTGGATGTCTTGATTGATTGGACTATTCTATCTCAATTCAGCCTAATAGGTATGTGGTTAATTATGATTAATCGCATTAGTTTTTCCAAAGGTTTCCCAGATGGTTAATCGCATTAATTGAAACTAAATAGTTTGGATGTTCATATTGTAATTATAAAGTCACTATGGTTATCACAATTATAAATACATGTGTATTCTCGCACCTACATGCCCCCCTGATGGAAGATGCCATAAAGGTCAGGCCCAAGAGGGTAGACCAATGGGCACCATGAGAGGTGTCCCCAGACACTTAGCTCGGGAATAAGAAGGTGGTCTATGTTGCATGACTATGGGGCACCATGAGAGGTGACCCCCAGGCACCAAGCTCGGGATTGAGAAGGTGGCCTTAAGTCAATAGAAAAAGAGAAACCCTAGAGGGGTATTCCAGGGTTAGGGCAAAAGTGGTGGAGAATGACACATTGAAAATGTAAATTGGTTTGCTAATTACCCTGATTGTGATAATTAAATTGTTAGCCATATTTGTGAAATTTTGGTTGTTCCCACATACCAACATATTCCTATATACTGACCGACATTTTGTTTGTCAGCATTTTAGGTACAAGATTGAAAAGGACAAACAGTAAAGTGGCATATGTGAAATTCAATTAGAATTAAAGTACAAAGGAGGATTAGTTAGAATAGACTCCTGATGTGGATAGAAGTAGATATCCCAGTTTTTTACAAAGGTATGCAAACTTTAATTTTTTCACAACATTTCAGTTTAGTTCAGTAGAATTTGATACTTATTATTGATTATTTGTTGAACCTTTGATCCGAAAATTGGAATAATGGCTCTAACCTTCTGGTCTCCCTTAATTGGGGGTTACCGGGAGGCGGGGTTCTTACATAGGCGGTACATGTAACAAGTGGTGGTGGCTGGGGTAGTTTTAGTCAGTGATATTGCTACATATGAGACACAGTAAGAGGGTGTGAGTGTTCCCACAATTTAATCTTTTTTTATTGTCCTTCTCCCATCACAACCATGTTCAAGTTTTGACCCAAGCTTCGGTCTTTGTGCTTCTTGATTCCGACTGAGATTCTTCTTAACTATCTTACTTTACTTTTTCCCCGCCACTAATTGAAAGAGAAATTCTACACATAACCACTGCCCCACCTGGGCGCCTACCCGGACCTTGGGAATTCCTGCTGTGCCCCACTACCATTTAAAGACATATCTATAGCCACCTCCTTCTGCATGTCTCTACATGCAAAATCCATGCAAGAGATGATTATCTCTCCACCAAAAACAAATCTACCACATGTATTTTCCCTCAAACTTCGATTTCCCTCTAATGATTCCCTCTATTTTATTTCAAATCTCGTATATAGCTGCAGATCACCACAATCATCCCCCTCCCTGTTCATTTCTGCCCAACACTGAGCAAGTACTGTATGTACCATTTGTTCATGTTGAACCTATTCCTCCCAATACTAAGTAAGTACTGTACATACTATTTGTTCATGTTGAACCAGTTCTGCCCCTCTGATGCAAATACAGTACATACAAATTAGGTTTGTTACTGATATGAGAATAATAATTAGGTACTGTACTTATTGTTGAATTGTATAATTGATTAATGGTTTGTTGGGTACTATACTTTTGGTTCTTAATGAAATGAAAATCATAGTGGGATACTGTACTTAGTAATTCAATGTTCTAGTCATGTAAATAGTTTTGGGATATTGTACGTAGTAATTCAATGTTCTAGTCATGCAAATAGTTTTGGGATATTGTACTTAGTAATTAGGTTTGTTACTGATATGAGAATAATAATTAGGTACTGTACTTATTGTTGAATTGTATAAGTGATTAATGGTTTGTTGGGTACTGTACTTTTTCTTCTTACAGAAATGAAAATCATAGTGGGGTATTGTAATGACCCCACCTCCCGGTAACCCCCAATTAAGGGAGACCCGAAGGTTAGAGCCGTTATTCAATTAACAGGATCAAAGGTTCGACAAATAATCAATAATAATTATGAAATTCTACTAACTAACTGGAATTTGGTATAAAATTAAAACTTTACTTACTTGTGAAAATTTTGGAAATCTATCTATCCAGAGCTTGAATTATTCTATCTAATCCTCCTTGAAATTTATTCCTTATTTCCACAATGTGTCAGTTTATTGTTTGTTCTTTCAATTGTTGCTCCTAAAACGCCGACAAACAAAACATCGGTCAGTATATCGAAATATACTGGTATGTGGGAACAACCAAAATCTTACAAATATGGCTAACAATTTAATAATCACAATCAAATTATTTAACAAGCCAATTTACACTTTTCAGTGTGACATTCTCCACCGCTTTTGCCCTAACCCTGACATACCCACCTTAGGGTTTCCTTTGCCAATGACTTAAGGCCACCTTCTCAATCCTGAGCTTGGTTCCTGGGGGTCACCACTCATGGTGCCCACTAGTCATGCAATATCATAGGCCACCTTCTCATTCCCGAGCTCGGTGCCTGGGGTCACCACTCAAGGTGTCTATTGGTCTACCCATCTGGGCCTGACCTTTGGCATCATCCATCAGGGTGGCATATAAGTGCGAGAATCCATGCTTCTATTATTAATGTGATAATCATAGTGACTTTATAATTTGCAAGTATGAACATTCAAACTGATAATTTGCATTCAATGCGATTAACCATCTGAAAAATCCTCGAGAAACTAAGGCGGTTATTCATAATTAACCACATACCTGATTTGCAGATTCAACAAGCTATTAATAATTCCAAGCAAGCAAGTAATCCAAGAAGCAGTTCGACAATCATAGAATTCCTAAAAAGCATATGTAACCTATTTACTACACTTTACCAAGAATATATCTATTTAATTGACTTGGATTCACTTTCTAGGGATTCTAATCCTCATTGGGGTTTTATTAGGGTCCTTTTTTATCTTTTTACAACTTTCCTCATTTATACCCTAGAACACTAGTTCTAATTGCAAAACCCTAATTACTCACGTATTCACATTAAAGCCTTTTTATCATCTACTAGACTGAGGTTAACCTAAGCTTAAGTTAGGGTTTCTAAGCTATTATGCATCTTCATGCGTTCAAAACCTTAAAACAGGCATGATATCATCCTATTATTCTCCACAAGTTATTACATCCCAAAATACCATAATTAAGACATTAAACCCAATTTCTAAACATAATTAGGGATTCTAAGTGTTTAATCATTCTTATTCAGAATAAAACCCTAAAACAAACAAGAAACATCCAGATCTGGTTCAGGTTCATCATTACCTATTTGACAGGTTGTAATTACTCAATTTCATCCACTAAACAATATGAACTTAACCAATATGTTGAATTAGGGTTTCTTAATCTAATACATAAGAACTTTTTATTAGATTAACACACTTTTACAAAAATGAACAGATTCTAGTTCTCAAACCAATTTTAATGTGTTCCTCGTATTTTTCTAAGAAACTTTCATATTTTAATCTTATTCATCCGAGCTTCCTAGAAGAAGTTATGATTTTTGCAAACTAATTCATTTTTCTGGATGATCAGTTATTTTTAGAAAAATCATTGACCATCCGATATGTGGTCCAGAGGACCACGGGAAATCCAATGGCCCTGAGCAATCTGCCTAACTCGCGATTTAAGGGGGAAAAAGACAGTGTTGCCCTTACCTTCATTACCGGCGCCAGGGACAAGCATGTCTTTTCCTCCTATCTCCTTCAACCTTCGCACGCGCCGCTATGCTCTGCGATCTAGGTTCTTGACATTGGTCAACTGGGTAGTTGACTTCGAGACTCGACCCCTCCCAGCATCCGAGAAGGTCACCACAACCTCCGCCCGGCTTCCCCGAACTGGATCAGGGTCCCAATTTCTCTGCTTCATGCTCAAGTTGCTCGCACGGAAGAGCTCTTCTCCGGCGAGGCCTACTGCTTATACGAGGGGGAGAACAGAGCCAATCGTCGAATTGAAGGTGCCAAAACAAACGTCGTTGCACCCTGATCTCGAGGGAAAAAGTAGAGGGATGGCTCGTGATGCCCTGGGCTATCCCTATATATAGGGTCGGCCACAGGTGTCAGTCGAGTTGGGAAATCCCTCCATCGGTGACCAAACCCCTGACAAATAGGGTTGGTTCTCATCGGAAACATCTCCTGAAGACAACAGGTTCCTTCTCAAAATCAAAGGAGCTTTCCTTTGTGAGAAAGTATCCAGACTTGGATCTTGCCAAGCTTGCTCTGTGCCAGACTCCCCATGCCACTGGGATTTAACCCCAGTCATTGGATCGACGATCCAATGGTCACCATTAATCTGAAAATCGGGATTATATTTCCAATCTAACTGTGACATGTGATTATTATGCAATTAAGGTCCACACTTTAGGATAGTTTCTAAATTGCATATAATGAAATCCGTGCATCATTTTGCAACCAAATTTTGAGGGAAACTTCCTCTTGGCTTTATCTACTCTCATACCAAAATTGGGTTCCAAATTCCAAAGGAAAATGACTTTTTCTTCAAAAGTACATTATTCTTTAGTAAGACTTATTTAATTGATATTTCCTCTTTCTTATTTTCTTATTTCTCATTATTTCTATTCCTTGTAATCCAAGAAAGCAAGTGGGGTTCGAATTATTACTCATCATGACCAAACTCTCACTTCTCTCTTTATTTCTTACATTATCTTGTTTATTTCTTATTAAAATATCTCTTTTGAGGATTTCTCTTTATTTCTCTTTTATTTTCCTCATTGCTACACCTTTTATTGTTAGGAATTCTTGGGATACGAAAATCCACCAAGGTTAACTCAATTGCACCTCTTTCCACTTATTTTCCTCATTTTATCATTGTTTTCAATTTCTTTCTTAATAAAGAAATACTTAATTAATCGTTTCTTTTCTTATTGCCTTTTCTTTGCAACTTTGGACTCCTTGGAACCCAAGGAACCCAAGAGGCACGAAATCCATCTTTGGATCACATTCTTTTGCCTTCTAGAGGTTTCCACATCTTTCTTTTCTCAAATTCTCAATTATTCATTAATTAATTGAATTTCCTTGTTATTAGGCCCAATAGCCAATAAAGCCCACAAAACAATCATCAAGGCTATTGTAAATGAAATCCATTTATTCAAAATAGATTATATCATTATTCGTTAAAATATCTTTAATATGAGAAATTACATTCCTCACCAAATGAACCCAAAATTGGGGTTGTAACATCCTTCCCCTCTTATAAGAATTTTGTCCTCAAAATTCAACCAAGCAAACAAACAATTTAGGATAAGACTTTTCCATGTCCATCAGGGCTCCCATGTGGCTTCTCCCTTTCCATTGTGCTTCCCAAGAACCTTCATCATCTCATATTCTTCCATCTGAGTTCTTTCTTATCTTGGTATAACATACCCTCATAGGTGACTCAGGACATTTCAGCCTCTCATAAAGCTGAATAGGTTCAGGGCTCAACACATGGCTTGGGTACCTCACATAGTGCTCTAGACCAGACATATGGAACTCATCACACATTACTTATCCTGAGGGGAAAGGTCGAACACAACCATCTCCACCAATCCATCTCAAATGGACCCATGTATCGGGGACTCAGCTTCCTCACTTGTAACTTAGAGGGGTCGGATTTTTACATCACATATTCTCCCACAGTGACCTGCATGTCAGTCTGCTTTGCATTAGCTCGTGACTCATGTCGCCTCTGGGCTCTCTCTCTCTCAGCCATTGCATGATCAAAGAGACTTCATCTGCACCCACTATTGGTCCTTTTTTGACCTTCGTGAGGCCTCCTTCACCAACATCATCTTAATGAAGTGGTGACTGACACTACCTCCTTATAGAACTTCTTTACATCCTGATACTGGCTAGGGTGGTTATCATCACATCTTTTATTGGACAAGAACCGTCTCATGTATCACCCTAAGTGAGCACACATGCTCTCATCATACTCTCTAGCCTAGATCCATTAGTTAGGGGTAACAAACTGCACTAGCATTGAGTTCTTCATGTATCTACTTCCACCTTATGTAAGTGAACTTTTAGATTATACTCAAGAACTTTTGAACTCACATCATGGTGTAGTTGAACCATCTCTCTATCTTAAGTAGGTTCAACATAATCTGTCTCTTGACAACATTCTTTCTTGCTCGCGTTATCTAGGTAAGGCGATCTACCATAACCCATACTACATCCTGACCTTCCTTGGTCCAGGGGAGACTTACCACAATTCCCATAGTGGTGAACTCCCATCCCCTCTTGGGGACTCTTTATACTTTATATCCATGCACTGAGTTACTGGTTTTCGTCCTTTTCCTCCTAGCTTGCATGGCTACATGCTACATGTAACTTCGTTTTAAGCATCCAAAGTGCTACTATCACTTACTATCTTTGTAGTTTCACGGTGTGTGGTGATCTTAAAAACATGATCTTGTATATGTCATGATTCCTCAACATCGATACCTTGGAAACCCTAAACTACTATCATCAGGGTTTTATTACCTTCCTATCCAAAGAAGTGCATCTGAGGTTCTACAACCATCCTTTCATTGCATCAAGGACTACGCTAACTAACCAAACAACCATTTACTTGATCAACCATCATTGATACATCTGAGTGTTAGCCAAACTTATCTCTTTTCCTCGACTTAAGGTCAACCTCAACTTCTTCTAGCCTCTAGCTCAACTAGGTAGTTATATCTCAACCAGAGCATCCAATACCACTTCACATCCTTAGGTGTTAGGTAATGTTGAAGACATACACCTCCATGTATTCTACTCATTATCTCATCTCATCTCTAAGTTTATCTTCATCAGAACACTCTGAGCTCATCCTCTTGGTTATCAAACTTAACTTTGCATAACTCATAGCTCATGATAACACATTCTCATAAGATGATTACCTTGATACTCTTATCGTTTGTACCTATCGTTCACTTCGCAAGGGTACATTATCATCTCTGTCCTCATTCCTCATGACAACGTTCCAACTCACGTCATCTTTTATCCTTGGTGTATGGAACGTGTGCTGTCCTATCTCTCACTACCATAACAAGAGGAAATAAACATTTGGCGGCCGTCCAAATGCAAAGTTCTTCCTGTTCCACAAGTAGAGATGGTACATCCCATCTTTCCAGTATGCCTTCAAATCTAAGTTGAAATGCGCAACATGTGACTCTACAACACGATCATCTTGACATCAACGTTACTTCCATGGAAAATTGGTCTCGGACCTACTTGGGTCACCCCAAAATCCTTGGTTATCTCCTCTAGGGAATTAGGAAACTAGGGAATTAGGAAACTCCTACTTCCATCAGTCTTATCCCTCCCGGACCCTATGATAGACTTAGGATTCTATTATAGTACATGTACAACTTAGAACCTTACCCAAGCCTTCATCATCTCCCTCTGCATTCATGACTGACTTTCATCCCTTCATAGGGGTCATGGCAACCTGCCTACCTTGGTCAGGCCCCATACCGGTTACCTCCATGGTAACACATCCACATGCACTTAGATATGGTTATCTATGGGTCTACAAGTTCATACTCATACCATGTACTTTTCACTTAGCTTCTCAAGATCCTATGAAACCACTTTAGGTTACCTCAAAACCAACAAAACTGGTATACACCCTACAAAAGGGTCCCTCTCCTAGGATGGGAGGAAACTACACTCTTGACAACAAGGTCACCACCGTCCTTAGGGTTTACATTCACATGAGCATGTCTAACCAAGCAGCTACTAAGGCACAAGCAGATCACCTATCAAACCATGCTAGGTCATACTTGTTCTCATCCTCAATATTAGACCAACTTAGTTGTGAGGGGTCCATCAAACATACCTTAACTTAAGGGGTTTCCTTTTCTCTACACATGAGGAGTACCATTCTCAAAACTATAGAGACTCAATACACTACTTCCCCTCTTAGGCCTAGGAACCCTAATTCCACCTTTGGGTATCCAACTGCATGTTCAATCTCTTAACCATGAATCAAGCATGTCCAAGGTATGTCATGTACTTCCATGATCCTTTTATATGAGAAACACCTCTCCTCAAGGACAACCAACTAGGTACAAGGCCTTACCACATGTTACTAAACCTCTAAATGATTTAAGGAACTCTTCTTCTCATCTATACTAGAGGTACAGAGGTATTAACAAACTCATCCTCTCTCTAGGGTTTGGTTCCTCTAAAGGCAACCAAGATATCATCAGCCTCCAGGGATCATGCATGAGGCAACCACTATCATCAACTTAGGTCACATTATCCTCGACTCCCCACTATTCCTCATATCTCAGAAGCTAAGCTTCCAACCTTCTTGCTGGGGTCCTTCTTTCTCTCTCCAAAGCTAACTCCACATCCAACCTTCCTACTAGAGGTCCCTTCTTCATGAAGTCTCAAGCTCACAAGCATACCCCTATGTGGGTGAAGCCTATGCTTAACTCATGTTTGGCTCAAGATTATACCTATCCCTTTATGCTCATCCCATATGCATACTGGCAGGGTTTCAACCTACTCCCATCCACTGACGTACTCTGGGTGCAAGCTATACCCTACCTGCAACAACCCATAAGGTTTCTATAGGTTCTTCTCTAACCTCATCCATGAAGGATCTATCTTTCGCTCAAACATGCACGACCCTTCCCAGGGTTGGGTTGCCATAGGTACTTGATCATCCAACCTCTCATGGCTCATATGGCATCCAAGGCATGTATATCCAAACACCTGGTCTACCATGACATCTAACTCATCATGTCATCTCTGTCTCTCTAACCTCTACTTAGGGTTAGGGTTAACATCATCATCAGAGGATGTGCTAGGTCTTTACTTTTAATGGAGGTCTCTACCTCCAAGATTAACTCTCTGTACTCATCCTCCTGCCAAGGAGGTCTATCCTCATGTCTCTCCTGAGGGCCATGACAACTCGTGCCATACGACCTAAGCATGCATCTATTCTTGCGCTCAATCTATTAAGCTTATGTCCATGACATCTTATTTACATGCTTTTCATTAATTTAGTGGAGGATTCCTTAGACCTTATTAACCTTACCCATACCTCAAGAGGGTGAGGAGGAGAGAGAAAACCCTAATCCTTAAGGTCCTTAACAGAATTTGAGTTGAGAAGGGATGAACAAGATGAGAGAGTCCTAAAGGTATCTTATTTCGAGTCATATCCTAAGACATCAGCCAGACAGTCACACAATTTGGGAGTCCTCATATTCCGACTAGCGGTGCGGAGGAAAATATTGCCAGCCCCAGGACGTGATCTTTTTCTAGACACCTCAATCTTTCAGACAATCCTCTAATAACTCTCTTGGTTCTATGGAATTTGTAAAATTTAATAATTATTAAAGATTAAGTGAGGAACCCATGCTATGATACCAATTGTAACGACCCCACCTCCCTGTAACCCCCAATTAAGGGAGACCCGAAGGTCAGAGCCATTATTCAATTAACAGGATCAAAGGTTCGACAAATAATCAATAATAATTATGAAATTATACTAACTAGCTGGAATTTGGTATAAAATTAAAACTTTACTTACCTATGAAAACTTTGGAAATCTATCTATCCAGAGCTTGAATTATTCTATCTAATCCTCCTTGAACTTTATTTCTTATTTCCATAATGTGTCATTTTACTGTTTGTTCTTTCAATTGTTGTTCCTAAAATGCCAACAAACAAAATGTTGGTTAGTATATCAAAATATACTGGTATGTGGGACCAACCAAAATCTTACAAATATGGATAACAATTTAATAATCGTAATCAAATTATTTAACTAGCCAATTTACACTTTTCAGTGTGACATTCTCCACCGCTTTTGCCCTAACCCTGGCATACCCACCTTAGGGTTTCCTTTGCCAATGAATTAAGGCCACCTTCTCAATCCTGAGCTTGGTGCCTGGGGGTCACCACTCATGGTGCCCACTAGTCATGCAATATCATAGGCCACGTTCTCATTCCCGAGCTCGGTGCCTGGGGTCACTACTCAAGGTGTCTATTGGTCTACCCATCTGGGCCTGACCTTTGGCATCATCCATCAGGGTGGCATGTAAGTGCGAGAATCCATACTTCTATTATTAATGTGATAATCATAGTGACTTTATAGTTTGCAAGTATGAACATTCAAACTGATAATTTACATTCAATGCGATTAACCATCCGAAAAATCCTCGAGAAACTAAGGTAGTTATTCATAATTAACCACATACCTGATTTGCAGATTCAACAAGATGTTAATAATTCCAAGCAAGCAAGTAATCCAAGAAGCAGTTCGACAATCATAGAATTCCTGAAAAGCATATGTAACCTATTTACTACACTTTACCAAGAATATATCTATTTAATTGACTTAGATTCACTTTCTAGGGCTTCTAATCCGCTTTGGGGTTTTATTAGGGTCCTTTTTGATCTTTTTACAACTTTCCTCATTTATACCCTAGAACAGCAGTTCTAATTGCAAAACCCTAATTACTCACGTATTCACATTAAAGCCTTTTTATCATCTACTAGACTGAGGTTAACCTAACATCAGTTTTATACAAAGGACTTCAAATTATAGATCACGAGCAACCATTAACCTTAAGTTAGGGTTTCTAAGATATTATGCATCTTCATGCGTTCAAAACCCTAAAATAGGCATGATATCATCCTATTATTCTCCACAAGTTATTATATCCCAAAATACCATAAATAAGACATTAAATCCAATTTCTAAACATAATTAGGGTTTCTAAGTGTTTAATCATTCTTATTCAAAATAAAACCCTAAAACACGCCAGAAACATCCAGATCCGGTTCAGGTTCATCATTACCTATTTGACAGGTTGTAATTACTCAATTTCATCCACTAAACAATATGAACTTAACCAATATGTTCAATTAGGGTTTCTTAATCTAATACATAAGAACTTTTCATTAGATTAAGACACTTTTGCAAAAATGAACAGATTCAGGTTCTCAAACCAATTTTAATGTGTTCCTCGTATTTTTCTAAGAAACTTTCATATTTTAATCTTATTCATCCGAGCTTCCTAGCAGAAGTTATGATTTTTACAAACTAATTCATTTTTCTGGATTATCAGTTATTTTTAGAAAAATCGTTGACCATCCGATCCGTGGTCCAGAGGACCACGCGAAATCCAATGGACCTGAGCAATCTGCCTAACTCGCGATTTAAGGGGGCAAAAGATAGCGTTGCCCTTACGTTCATTTACCGGCGCTAGGGACAAGGAGGTCTTTTCCTCCTATCTCCTTCAACCTCTGCGCGTGCCGCTATGCTCTGCGATCCAAGTTCTTGGCATTGGTCAACTGGGTAGTTGACTTCGAGACTCGACCCCTCCCCGCATCCGAGAAGGTCACCGCAACCTCCGCTCGTCTTCCCCAAACTGGACCAGGGTCCCAATTTCTCTGCTTCATGCTCAAGTTGCTCGCACGACGGAGCTCTTCTCCAGCGAGGCCTACTGCTTATACGAGGGGGAGAACAGAGCCAATCGTCGAATTGAAGGTGCCAAAACGAACGTTGTTGCACCCCAATCTCGAGGGCAGAAGAAGAGGGATGGCTCGCGACGCCCTGGGCTATCCCTATATATAGGGTGGGCCACATGTGTCAGTCGAGTTGGGAAATCCCTCCATCGGTGACCAAACCCCTGACAAATAGGGTTGGTTCTCATCGGAAACATCTCCCGAAGACAACATGCTCCTTCTCAAAATCAAAGGAGCTTTCCTTTGTGAGAAAGTATCCAGACTTGGATCTCGCCAAGCGTGCTCTGTGCCAGACTCCCCGTGCCACTGGGATTTAACCCCAGTCATTGCATCGACGATCCAATGGTCACCATTAATCTGAAAATCGGGATTATATTTCCAATCTAACTGTGACATGTGATTATTATGCAATTAAGGTCCACACTTTATGATAGTTTCTAAATTTCATATCTTGAAATATGTGCATCATTTTGCAACCAAATTTTGAGGGAGACTTCCTCTTGGATTTATCTACTCTCATACCAAAATTGGGTCCCAAATTCCAAAGGAAAATGACTTCTTCTTCAAAAGTTCATTATTCTTTAGTTAGACTTATTTAATTGATATTTCCTCTTTCTTATTTTCTTATTTCTCATTATTTCTATTCTTTGTAATCCAAGAAAGCAAGTGGGGTTCGAATTATTACTCATCATGACCAAACCCTCACTTCTCTCTTTATTTCTTGTATTATCTTGTTTATTTCTTATTAAAATATCTCTTTTGAGGATTTCTCTTTATTTCTCTTTTATTTTCCTCATTGCTATACCTTTTAATGTTAGGAATTCTTGGGATACGAAAATCCACCAAGGTTAACTCAATTGCATCTCTTTCCACTTATTTTCCATATTTTATCATTGTTTTCAATTTCTTTCTTAATAAAGAAATACTTAATTAATCTTTTCTTTGCAACTTTGGACTCCTTAGAACCTAAGGAACCCAAGAGGTACGAAATCCATCTTTGGATCACATTCTTTTGCCTTCTAGAGGTTTCCACATCTTTCTTTTCTCAAATTCTCAATTATTCATTAATTAATTGAATTTCCTTGTTATTGGGCCCAATAGCCAATAAAGCCCACAAAACAATCATCAAGGCTATTGTAAATGAAATCCATTTATTCAAAATAGATTATATCATTATTCGTTCAAATATCTTTAATATGAGAAATTACATTCCTCACCAAATGAACCCAAAATTGGGGTTGTAACAGGTATTGTATTTACTGAAATGATTTGGTAGGTACTGCATTGTAACTTTGACAAACTTAAATCAAGAGTAAGAGAGTGTGTACTGTACTTGGCGGAAATAAAAATGGAGGGAGATGTTTGAGGGGATTTGCTGCCATATACAAGATTCGAAAATTTGAATTTGAATTTTTTTTGTAACTTGTGATGGAATTAAATATATGTGGGTGGGTGAATACATTTTCTGCATTTTGCATGTGCTTTGTATGGATTTTGTATGACTTTTGTATGAGTAGTAATAAAAAAATGACTGTTGGCTATATTTTCCCTAGATCTGACTGGACTGCCGGGTGGGGAGCGTGGCATTACTCAATTAAAACAACACTGTTTCTCAGCCTGCAATTTGCAAAGCACTTCACTGCAGCATTACGTAAGCATTCCCTGTCTGGGAACAGTTTGCGTTGCGCTGTTTCTCTGTTCTTCCACTGCCTTAGCCATATGCTGTCTGTCTGATGAACTTTTGTGCGGAGGTTGGTTGGTGGGATAATATTCCATAGTGTACTGTTAACAACATACGGCACCCCGCAACTGGTGTCTTTAGGAGCATGTTTGGTGAGATTTGGATGCTTATGGGGTTACAAACTCGTGTCTTGGACACTCTGTTCCGTGATTAAGGAAGAGGGAATAGTAATCACAGCCATTGGTTCTTAGCCATCAACGCCAAATGGCAGAAGCCATCAATTCCTGCTTCCTTCCTTCCTCGCTAGCTAATGGCAGTGTAGTTATCAAAGGGCAGGTGCACATGGGCACCACCAGCACCCTTCAATCCATCAGAACAGCGAAAGGAGTAGGAGGGAGAAACAAAAGCAGCAGCAGCACCTAAGCAGGCATTTGGTACACAATATCAGAGACCCGACGAGGTCCTTCACATGCCTGCCTCTCTCTCAACTAGATCTGCTTATCCCGTGCGTTGGACACAGGGCAAGCGGACAAACCACTTACATCCACGGAAGGGTTGAGTATGAAAGGGAAGGGTAGATAGGGATATAGACAGAGAGAAAGCACAGCATACTAGGCCGGCCGTGACTGAGGATCGTAGCAAAAACAGCAGCAGCGCAGCAGGTCGACAACGACGATGGTAGTAGCTTTTAGCGTCTCGAACGTGCAAGCAATGAGGGGTTGGACTGGGTTTCCGAGAATATGCTACAACCCTATCTATCATCATCTATACTTTATAGAATGAATTTGAAGATGCGCTCTCCTTAATTTATTCTCTTCTCTCCTTTTTTTAAGCAATTTTTCCTCTACAAATATTTATTCTCACTCTCCTATTAACTTTTATTATCTTTAATTCTGTATTTCTCTCTCCATCCCACGGAAAAGGTTCATTGATTCTCTCCTTTCAAACAACCAACACAAATATCTTTTACCGTAGAGATCCTTTCACAGACGAAACCTCTCCCCGCATATTTCCAACAAATTTTATATATCACGTGCATGTGCACGTGTGTGTTCACTAATCTACATAGGATCGTCAGTCGTCCTTGTGCAAGTGTCAAAGCGATATCTTATTCCGGGTTTTCTTCGTTGGACCGAAATTGTAGGTCGCAACTGGCAAATGCCGTGGGCGATTAAATAATTTTGGTGGCGGCAAGGAAATGTCTATGGCTGTATTTGGCATACAGATCTCGTCAATTCAGATGCCATGGGTAAATTAAGGGAGTGGTATGTTAACTTTGTGTAAGATAATTATTGTTTGGGACAATCACATATAAATTTAAAGGTAAAATGTCCACTGTTTGGTACACAAGTAAGTAGTCTTTCTCTGTCTTGAAAAAGTCTATTGTGCCCTACCAAAGCATGTATTGAAAAATCTATTAGAGGGGTTCGGTAATAAACTGATATGAACGGTAGATTAACCTACATTCTGCTAAGCATTTCACGCGGCTCATTATTCGGTGAAAATCAAGTTAACTAATCTTTATGGCAGCTTATCTCTCTTCTAAACGGCATCACAAACAATAATTAATAAATTGTGTCAAACATAGTTATCATACCGGCCGGTGTTGTACAGGTGAAACAAACATAGCCTATGTCTTTGCCTCGTTTTTCTACATCGAAATGCAAAACAAACGGAGTTGACTCCCAACAAAAAGGATAGTCGTTATGGGAAAAAATAGAAATACGCAATAATTGATTGTTGATTAAACAGTTGTGTATATGATCACACCATTGCTATATGTAGTTCACGTTGAACCCATTCCGGAATACATATGGGAAGCCCAGCTAGTTGACAGCGCACGGGATGGTATGTGAGTTGACGGCACATAAGGAGAGAGAGAGAGAGAGAGATCGGGTTCGCTTTATATTTTTGGGGATTAAAAAAATAAAGTAGTGAAGTGTAGAATGAAATTAGAAAGAGACTACCAAATAAGATGTTGAACCGAAGATAACAAGACATCGAACTTGAGATAGCATAGACTACAAACAAAAACAAATTATTACTTACTACTTCCCTCACCCCTCTTATCTTCTCTCTCTTCCCACTACTCCCTAATTCCTCATATTTTTCTCTTTCTCTCTCTTATCACCAATTCCCTCCATTTGTATCTATGTGTTATATTGTGTTAGTCACTACAGAAAATAGATGAATTAGTTACAATTGTTATACCTATATATTCTTTATATGTAGTTAAAAATACTACTTCCTACACATAAAATATATGTAGATAGAATAATATAGCTATTTCATAAAATTACAAAAAAGTTCGCTTCAATTCCTTTTTCGCGCCATGTCGTCTTTCAAAATTTCGCCAACTTACTACTCCCTCCAATCTTTCAAAATTTCCGTCAATAACCATTCTAAACTTTCCTCCGGATACGGCCACCTTCGCTCTAATCAAAGCGGTAATACCCTTCCATCCTTCCCTCCACGCCATCCCTGACCCAAACCTAATTGGCTGAAATCGTTGATGTGTCTCTGTTATCTGGGCTGAGTTGAACCTAGATTGCAAGCAAACAAAATGATCAACAAACAATAGGCAACTTCCGGGCGAGCCCCACTACAACGACTCAAGCATCCGAGCCCCAGCGGTGACTCCAACATTCAAGCCCCAACGACAACTTCGGCACCCGTGCTCTGACGGCAGAGTAGAGGGATTGTACTGGGCGATCCGTGCTAGCAATAAAGTGGCATCCAAACTGTGCCAGGACATTGCCATCGTCCTGTTTTGACAACCATCCTCATCATCGTCAATTGGGCCGCCTTCCTCTTCTTCGTTCTTCACATAACTGCCTTGACAACACCTGAAGTTGATCCGTCCAGGAGACACTGCAAATCGGCCACATCTCCCTCCTCATAAGATGTGAACGTGGCGTTGAAAAGCTCTACAAGATGTAAACTTTTCTGTATACATTTGCTATATGTTGTTTTTAACACGGTAAACCTTCTCTATTTTTATAGAGGTGCTCAAGGAGTAAAGGACTCCTTATTTTCACACACAACGTCCATAATCTTCTGCCTGCCTTCACCCTCGTAATTGCTACTGATATTTGGAGTAGAGATTTATAGTATAATCTGCCTCTGTTGTGATTTCAAGTCTCTCATTAGAGGGCTAAAATCACCTTCAAACGACAGTTCTAACATTCACAGAAAAGCTCTCCATGCCATAGATCATGATCCATAGTGGCCTGCTCGCTTCTTGAGGCTGTCTTCACATTACTTTTCAATATATGTAAGTGATATGGACATCAAACTTCTCTTGACATGTAGATGAGTTGTAACAGATACGTAGTTGTTTCCCCTTTTTCTGTTCAAGATGCATGATTGATTAATTTTTCTATGGCTGATTTAGAAGAATAAACTATCTGATCCTATCGTTTCACTCCACATATTATACGAGGATGTCAAAACAGAACCAGCAGAATGCTGGGCGTGAACTTAAAATGCTCATATATACAATAGTCATGAGAGAGCTGTATCATAAGTACATGTTCACGTGTATAGAACTGAATGAATATATTTATTCAGTACATGCAACGAAGGTAAATATGATGTTGTATAGATATATAAAAAGAGATGATCGAAACTCAGATGTCATCCTTTAAGAATAACTTTGTGTTCTTAGTGCAGGTGATGCAATATATAAATTAGAATTTTAACAATGTGACTGATTCTGAACGATGAGCTTTGTTTCATGTTCTTAATTACAATGTACAACTTACGTTATAAGTTGATCAGTTTAGTACTATTTTCTGATTGTTCTCCTCTAATGATATGCTTTTAATTTTGGTATTGCGTACTTATTAAAGCACTTTGAACACAAACATGTTTATTCTATATTACAAATATGTCTGTTTTCAGAAACTGATTGTCTTGTTTTAGTAAGTGTATCAAATCTCGATCAATCAATTTATGTTGCCGCTGGAAAATTCTTTGTTGCATTGATAATTATGTCATATGAACTGTTAGCCTGATATTTTCATTATCATTCAAAATTTGACTGAATTATTAAACATATATATGTCCTTAGGATGCTTTCAATTCAAAGATATGTTGTCATCCATTTATTGATTTCCTACAGGTATATGTAGAGCCATATTATGCTTAATATTACTGCCCCAAGTGTTGAAGATACATGCTTCAATTTCTGTACCACATTTGGTTTAGTAACTCTCTTTTTAATGGTTTGGAATACATACGATATTTCTATTGATTCTCTTTCTATTTTCTAAGTGAGTTTTGGTTGCAGCTTCAGTTTCACTTCTGGTTGTATGATTCACATAATTGATACTCAGATCCCAAAGGTGGGCCTTGTAGTCCTACACTTCTCTTTTCTAATCCATTAGAGTGCCCAGATTTTATTTTATCATCTAACATGTTGCACGTTCCCTTATTAATAGATTCCACCAAGACTTTCTTTATGCCAGTTTCCCTTGCAGTCTCCTAACTAATACTAGAGCTGATGTTCAACTTCAACGACAGAAAGTGCAAAAGTATTCTTTGCCTTTTCAATGACACATTTACCATTATTTTGGTTTCTAATGACTACAAATTCCCCCCCCCCTCCATTTCTTAAATATTGCATATGAGCTGCTGTGAATTTAAATATATGTTCTAGGGTGAAAGCTATTGAACTTAAATTACTTGTGGTACGTGAAGAAAGCCTCATTGTATGTTCTTGTCTTATGCTCTAATTGTCTTTCTCATAATAAATCATCCTCTATAATTTCTCTTTGCCTTATGTTGTTGAATTTTTTTGACTTGCAACCATAATTTTGACTTCGAGTTTGATTTCCACATTTCTGATTCAAGTTGTGAGCCTTTGAAATTGGAAATTTTCCTTTTTTTGATTATTGGGAAAATATGACTTCTCAAATGAAGTTGTTGCTCCAGCCAACAACTCAGATGGAGATATAAGATGGATGCTACTTATCACAGCTGTTATCCGCTCATGATATTAGTTTAAGGGAAAGGCATTGGGTTACATATGAGGTGACATTCTTAAATATTATGAATATCATTTGAAATTTACCTTTTTGACTTCATGTATTGAACTGTACGAGCCTTATTTATTTTCTTATGTAGAATGGATTAACAACATTCCCTTCTAGCTTTCCCTATTGCAAGACTTCTTATTAGTGATTAGTGAAGTTGCTACTTTAGATCAAGATAGTCAACTCCTTGCAACTTCTATGAGGACATTGAAGAATCCAACACCTCCTCACTAGATCTCCCATACATTTCATCTGCAGTGACCTACCTAGAATCTGATGAAATTAGGAGTTGTGCAAATGTTATTCTTTCTATATATGTCAAGTCTCTTATCATGAAGAACAATTAGAAGCTAAGCCAAAGTTACCATTCGATATATGTTATGTCTTTGATGCTGGCTTGATTTCTGTATACTCCTGAGCTGGAATATGGCTAGAGGTAAAATAGACTCTTGTATTCTTGGGAATTATTAATCTTAAAACTGCTAAGATATATTGTTTTGAACTAGTAATTATGTGCTTATGTACTGCTTTTCTTGGTATGCATGTTGGCTCAATCATTTTTCCTTGGGACATTCCTTGTTATGTTGGAGGTCATGTTTGGTTACAACCATCAACTCCTTCAAAGGATGGCCCTTCAAGTAGAGGTTCACTATCCTACCCATAATTTAAACCCACTATCTGATTCTAAAAAATATATTTCAATAACTCATTGTGTTAGAGATTTTAATGCCTCCTAATGTACATGTTTGTCTTGCATTTTCCTATTATGATTGCAATAACCCCTCCATTCTGATGGTATGAAATTTGAACCTATAGGTTTTGATCCAAGTACAACTGCATCATGGTTTTGATTTCAAGCTTCTTGAAAAAGTTTTGAGGGATAGATTACAACGTGGGGTGAAAATTTGAGAGTGATGTAAACTTATATTCTCATTTAAGTCATTGTATACATATATCTTTTTACATGTTGCAAAATTGGGGCAAGGTTTATGCCCTCCCCTTGTGTACTCATTGCTTCAATATAAATAAAAGTATGGTTATTGACATCACAACCACAAATGGGTCTGAATCAATATTAATTATTTCTTCTTTCTATGAATACTTTTGTACATTGATAAGTTAATGACTGGTTACATAATCTAACTACAAATGCATGGACATGTAGTACATGATGTTTCTAACTACATACTAACTACAATTACAACTGTAGTAAGTGCAAACTTTTGCTACACATGAACTACACATAGAATTGTAACAAATGTCACTTCCACTTACATATAATAACTACAAATACAAATGTAGTCATCTATTTGACTACAATTGCAACTACATTTTTATGTGTAAGGATACTTTTTAACTACAAGTAGGGTTACATATGAATTTGTAGCTAGATGAATATCTAACTACAAATTGAAAAAATGTAGCAAAAACAATTAGCTACACAACTATTAGCTTCATATTCTAAATGTAAGGATAAATGTAGCTAAAGCTTTTAGCTACAAAATTTGGGGTTTTAGCTACAATTTTTTTTGTAGTTAAAGATCATTTTTTTGTAGTGAGTTTTCACATATTAATGTGCTATTCTGTACTACTTCCCCCATCTTTTTTGTTTTTCTCTTTCTTATCATGACTTCGATCTTCCATATTCAATCACATGTGTTATAATTAGTTTTTTTTTTCATACTAATGTGTCATGTTTCCCTTTATTTGTGTTCATGTGTGTTATTATTTGTTTCCAATCAAATATTCATGTGTTATTTCACACACACATACTACTTTTAGAGAAAGATATACAAGAGAGGACATGTGAGTATGAGAGAGAAAATAAGACATTGTACCAAAGATATCAAGATACCAGATAATGGATAATAAATCAACTATTGATAATAATATCACTACCATTAGTTCCATCCTCCCTCTTATTTCTTTCTTTTTCTCTTTGCCCACTACTACCCTCATCCGTTTGTGTTCATTTGTGCTATAATATATTTTCTATCACATATTAATATGTTATATCCCACTAGTTCCTTCACCCCTCATTTTTTTTTCTACTTCTCTCTTATCAATATTTCCTCCTCTATTTAAGTTTAAGTATATCATAGTTTGTTATTGTTACATATTAATGTGTTGCAGGCATCCTCTATTTGTGTTCACATGTGTTATAATGTGTTTCCAGTCAAATATCAATGTGTCATTTTCTACTTACATATTCATTTTGGGAAAAGAAGTTACAAGAGGAGGGAAGTGAGAATTGAAATGAGGTAGAGAGACAAAAAGAACACATTGAACTAGAGATAACAAGACATCAGACCAGCGATAACACATTGATTACAGACTACAACATATTATTTCTCATTACTTTCCTCCCGACGCCTCCTATTTGTATCTTTCTATCTCTTCTCGCTACTTTCCTCCTCCATTTGTGTAGACATATGTTATATTGTGTTTTATCACATGTTTATGTGTTATTTTATGTTCTTTTCCTTCCTCCATGTTTTCTCTTTCTTTCTCTCCCCACTCCTTCCTTTCTCCATTTATGAAATGAAAGAGGGAGAGGAAAATAAGACATTGGGCCACATATAACATGATACAAGTCCAGAGATAACACATTGATTGTAGATGAAAACACATTTTTCCACTAGTTTTGTAACATACCAAAATTTAGGTACCAAATCTATTTTTGAACTATGTATATTTATCCTCTCAAATGTGAGTCTATTTTGGTCTCATTCTAAATCTCATGTGATTATTTTTCAATTATCATATTATTGGTTATTGGTGTTTATCCTTCAAAATTCCTTGTGTCTAAATGAGTTTATCTTCCTCACATATGATAGATTTACAAAGTATATAACCTCTCAACTTAGCTTGAAGAAACATAAATCACTTGTTCCTAAGAATCATGAATAGACCTTTCATTCCCTTTATACCCTTAATTCCACACCTAATGGCTTCGGGATAATTATAGAATGATACCCACCATTGTTGGCAAGGAGAAAATAAAATTAAAGAAAGTTTAATAGGTTGATAATAGCCTTGAAATAGAGATTTACTACCTTTAATTATTAAAATGAGAATTTAACACTACGAAGAAAATTTTAAAATGTTTGGACACAAATGCTAGGAGATAAGGAATTTTGAAGTAATTAGAAAGTGAGGGGGAATTAATACTAAGTGTACTAGGATTAATAGGAAACTATGTCAATCCTCTCAAGTAGCGTCGTCGTCAGCTGTTACAAAGCAACAAAGTCCTTTACACCTCTTCCCCTATTCTTAACCATATAAACCTCAGTGCAAACCTTCCCCACACAGTAACCATCACCATCATTGTTCTAAACTCTAGGTTACAATAATCTCTAAGACTCCTTGCCAGAAATGACAATGAGGTCAGAGATAACCACCACACAGCTAGGCATGATTGAACCTGCCATGATCACTCCCATGATCTTCTTGACTCCCAATCATCACTTCCCCTCAGCTTGATCTTATAAACCCTAACCTTCTCTACCGAAAGAAGGACAAGTATTACCCCTAACTCCTGAACAACATCAAGTTTGGGACGTGTATGGATCAACCTTGAGGAATGCATACCAGCTAGTTGATAGTGCATGGGATGTTCTGTGAGTTAATGGCACATAAGGAGACGAGAGAGAGGGTACAGAGGGAAAGAGAAATAAAGGAGAGGAGAAAGCAGACTTCTCTTTATTTTATTGGTAATTGAAAAAATATGAGAGTGAAGTGTAGAGTGAAATTAGGAGACTACCAAATAAAATGTTGGTCCGAAGATAACAAGACATTGAACTTGAGATAAAAAAGACTAAAGACAAAAGTAAATTATTACTCACTACTTCCCTCACCCCTCTTATTTTTCTCTCTTCCTACTAGTCCCTAATTCCTCTTGTTTTTCTCTTTCTCTCTCTTATCACCACTTCCCTCCATTTGTGTCCATTTGTTTATATTATGTTATTTGTCCCATATTAATATGCTATTACATACTACTTCCCTCATCTTTCCTATTTTTCTCTTTCTTATCACTACTTCCATTTTCATATGTATTCACATGTGTTATAATTTATTTTTCTTTCATACTAATGTGTCATTTTCCCTTTTATTTGTGTTTGTGCGTGTTATTATTTCTTTCCAATCAAATATTCATGTGTTGCTTCACACACACATAATACTTTTAGAGAAAGATATACAAGAGAGCGGATGTGAGTATGAAAGAGAAAATAAGACATTGTACCAAAGATATCAAGATACTGGACAATAGATAACAAATCAATTATAGACAATAATAAATCACTACCACTAGTTTCCTCCTCCCTCTCTTTTCCCACTACTACCCTCATCCATTTGTGTTATAATATAAATTATGCCACATAATAATATGTTATATACAACTAGTTCCTTCATCCCTCACTTTTTAATCTACTTCTCTCTCTTATCAATATTTCCTTCTCTATTTGAGTTCAAGTATACATAGTTTGTTATTTGTCACAGATTTATTTGTTGCATGCATCCGATTTTTGTGTTCACATGTGTTATAATGTATTTCTAGTCAAATATCAATGTATCATTTCCTACTCACATATTCATTTCGGGGACAGAAGTTACAAGAGGATGGAAGTGAGAATTGAAATGAGGTAGAGAGATAAAAACAACCATTAAACTAGAGATAACAAGACATCAGACCAATGATAACACATCGATTATAGACTACAGTATATTATTTCTCACTACTTTCCTCCTGCCCTCCTATTTTTATCTTTCTCTCTCTTCTTGTTACTTTCATCCTCCATTTGTGTACAAATACATATGTTATAATGTGTTTTGTCACATATTCATGTGTTATTTTATGATCTTTCCCTTCTTCCATGTTTCCTCTTTCTCTCTCTTCCCACTATTTCCTTCTTCCATTTATGAAATGAAGAGGGGAGAGGAAAACAAGACACTAGGTCACATATAACATGATATAAGTCTAGAGATAACACATTGATTGTAGATAAAAACACATTGTTTCCACTACTTCCTCCCTCCTATTTTTCTCTTTCTCTCTCTTTGCGCCACTTGCCTCTCTATTTGAGCTTATATGTATAATAATGTATTTTTATCACATAATAATTACCGCATCCTCCTTCTCTCTCATTTATCTTTCTTCCTACTACTTCCCTCCTCCCTCCTTTTTCTCTCTCTCACTACCTCCCTCCTCTCTACTTGCTAATTTTCTTCTAATGTTTGAAAAAGTATACGTAATATCACATATTAATGTGTTATTTCAAACTAATTCCCTCCTCCCTCAATTCTTATATTTATCTTTCTCTCTCATTCCCTACTTTCTCCCTCTCCCTCTTATTTATTTCTCTTTCTCTTTCTCTCACTTCCCTCCTACCTCCATTCTTATTTTTATATTTCTCTCTTATTTCAATACTTCCCTCCTCATCCCTCCTAATTTCTCTCTGTCCACTACTTCTCTCCTCTTTTAATTTTATCTCTCTCTCACACACTACCTCCCTCCTCCCCATACCTAATATTTTCCTATTTATACCTCCTCCCACTATTTCTTTCATCGATCCTCCCTATACAGTTGATGTTGACACCAAAATCAAGTAAAAACAAGAACAATCACATTAGAGAGTCACTAGTTTTCCTTATGCAACTTGCCTCATGGGATAGAGACGGATGGGGTCCACTTTTGTAATCGCAAATTCACTATAGATAAAAATTTACATATAACTTAGGGATAAATGGGAAGTTCTAACTGGGGTTAATAGAGAAAATCTGATTTTATGCAACTTAAAACAAAAGGTTAATGAGTTAAACTTTCTTAGAAAGATATTGCAACTGATAGAGTAAAGCAAGTAATGGACAAGATAGACAAACACAAAAGACACAAAATGTAGAGTGGCTATGTCCTAAATGCCCATAGTTCATGACCTAGTTGTTGCCAACCAGGATTTTCCACTCTGTATTTTATTGCCTTTTGTATACTAATACATAGTATAATTATAGATGTCTTTTGTGGTTCAAGATCAGCCTCATGTTCAACTCAAGGATAAGTAATGTCTTCTTTGTGGGACACCACAAGACCACCCTCTTTGGAGAAGATCACAATCTACCTCCACCACTATTGGACACAACCTTCTCAAAAGAAGTAGCTTTAAATAACTTCTCCGCAACCTTCTCACAAGAAGTAAGCAATGTACCAAATAGGAAACACGAAGGAAGAAGGAAATTACAACTCCTTCTGGAAATATATACAATTGAAGCACTAATGAACAACTAATGATCAACTCCACATGGGTTTAGGCAATGCTACATTTTGTGGATTAGGACACTAGAGCTAGGCTATTTATATTTGCTTGGGAGCAACTGAATGTAGCAAATTAGGATTTTATACTTGAGAGAAATATCATGTAGATGGCTTACTCAGGTGTACTTTAGGTGTTCATATATCATTCCTATTTAGGAAATACTTCGAAATATCTAAGATAGTTATTGGGAGTGTTTAGGATGAGTTTAGCGAGGAAGTAGTCGTTATAGGATAGTTGAGTGAGATTAAAATGTATAATTACACACTAGCTGATTTTTACTACAGAACTATCCTATATCAAAACTAAGGTTGACAGAGATACATCTCAGTCAAATAAAAGTTAGATCAAAACACTGCATAGACTACATTCTATCTAGGTAATGTCAAGGTCGATCTAAAGTTTAACCAAGATGTATTTTGGTGGAATTAAAGTTTGATAAAAAAAATACTTTGTCCCAATAGGTCCTAAATTTTGAAAAATGACTCAAATGAATATGAAAATTTTATCTTCCTATACTAGTGGGAGTATACAAGTATACAATTAGATTTAGGATAGTTTTGGACCATTCATCACTTGTTTTTGCATCATTCCTATTAATTTATATAGTTTGCACCTATAAAAGCCATGATCAAGGTACAAGTTGATGTAAAACCATCCAAGCACAAAAAATATTGAATATTTTAGTCATTTGATCTTGTTTACGTTCCTTATTCACAGGACACACTTCAATTACATATTGGTAACACAAATGGAAAATATTTACATCATCAAACTCAGGGTGTGGAATATCCAAAACACCAAAAGTTTCACTTTTTGATTATGGCACATATTTCCAGAAGATATATTTAAGATAGCTAAACCAAGAAAATAATACATGTGGTTTTACATAAAATAAGAAAATTTATCTCATGTATTTTTCTCCCCATTTGTCAAAGTAAAAAAGGAGGACATACTTAACAAAATTCCATTTGACGAGTTACTCTTCTTCAATAAGATAATCATATGGAGTGGGGGCCTTAAACCTAAGTAATAATTGAAATGTCAAGGCATGAAAAACAAAAACCCACAACTAGATCAATGAACACTTATAAAGATGTTCCAATATCAATCATAGGAATGTGGAGTCCTTCACTATAAAGACACCCCATTGAGCATATAAAGAGACCAACAAAGACTCTATAAGCCAATGATAAAGAATATTAAGTTCATCATTATCAAAGAGACCCAAGAAAACAAAAATATTGTATTTTTAAAGGATATCTCAATACCAATGCAAGGATTGTTAAGTACTCCATGATAGATAGAAGCCATAAAAAAACCAAAGAGAACGCAATAAAGAATCTCTATACCTATATTTAAGGGATTTTAGACCCATAATTGATATAGAGACGCCATTATAAACATAAAACAACAAAGATATAAATTTAAATCACATGATTTGAGCTCCTATTAATCACATACTCACAAAAATTAAGATCCAAAGACCACTGAAATAAAAGTATCCTTTAAGGATTAGAACCATACTTACAATATGTATAAAAATTCATTTAAAATCCTAAAAATCATAGAAACATACAACAAAGCTAATATAATTACCAACTCCAAGATTCCCAAAATAAAAATAAGCATTATAGTCAAATTTAATTTTGACCCAACTGCCCCTTGGTCAAGCTAAATTTAGATTGAGTGGTCATCTACTAAAAAAGTTAATCCAACATAAATATAGACCTCTGGTAAACTTCAAAAGCAATTGCAAAACTAACATCAACCAGTAAGGACAAACCAATTTAAATATATGCAAATATGTCATGATCAAATAGATATCTAATGAATCCCATGATCTTTCAAAATGTCATCTAGAGAGATATTCTTGGAACCCAAACCATAATGGCATCACTCTTCCTCTTAAATAGGCATGAGAAATCATAGTGGCTAACTCTCACACAAGAAAAGCATGTATCATAGTTAACTGAGAAGAAGAACTAGAATTTGTTTCTAAAAATATAGGATTCATCATCATCTTCTTCTTCCTATTTTCATTTCTTAGAATACAACTAAGAGCACATATACCTATATGGCCATAATGAGAATGCATTATATTTTTCAACATATTTCTACTATTTGAAATTTATCTAAAATTCTCTTAAGATTGTCATTTTTCTTGTGAGTTTTTAATAGAAATTAAGAATCTCCTAGTACTAGAAATGTTATATTTATGCATAGAAACTCTATCATTTAAAACACCATTAATTTTAAGAATAAGATCATAGTCAACATGTGAGAAAAGACTAGGTTGTTTCTCCATATTACTCAAGTTATTTGAAATGAGTATAAACTTGAGTCTGAAAAGAAGTATTTTGAGAAACTACACCGTATATCTTTTTCTTTTCACTTGCATATTGATCATTTAGCTCATTTAGTTCAACATTCTAAGAATAAATAATAGTATCTAATTATTTCTCTTTTTTCTAATAATTTGAACATTTAATGATATAAGTTTAACAAGATTAATAAATTCATTTTTGGAAAAAATTGAAAGATATACCTCAACATCGTCATTTTATGCACCTTCTTTCTCATTTTCATCATTTTCATTATGTTCGACGATCATGATGAAAAACTTCATCCTCTCCATTTGACCCCAAATTTGAAGAGGAATCCTAGAAGCTTGATATGTCTTCTTCTTTTTATTCTTAGAATTCTTCTTATTAATCATTTTATTTTGAACATTCGTACTTCCAATTACCCTTTTCTCCACAAGCACAACATATAATACAAAAAGAATTAATGTTTTTGTTAAAAGAAGAATTTGACTTCTTACCTTTTTAGATAATTTCTTCTTCACTACTAGATGATGCACTTGATAAGTAAAATGGTTATTTTGAAACTCTTTCTTTTAGGGATATGCACTTTTTCTTAGAATCATTTTCTTCTTCATATTCCATACCACATTTTTGGATATTGACTTCATAAGTCTCTAAGTTACCGATAAGTTTCTCAAGATGCAAAGTAGAAAGATTTGAATATTCTTGTATGAAAGTAACTTTATTTTCATAATTTTAGGTTAGAAAATATAAAATCTTAGTAACAAGATCATAATATGCAAGATCTTTTCTAAGTCATCCCATGGAAATTTATAATTGAAGTAAATCTAGAGTACACTATATAAATAGTAACATGTTTCCTATGTGAAATATTGCTAGTTTATTATCAATCATATTTATTTTAGTATCCTTTACTTGCCTAGTCCTTCATGAGTAATAGATAGTTTTCTCCAAATATCATAAGTAGTTTCACAAGAGGAGATTCTATTGAACTTAATAGAAGATAAGAAAAAACATACAATACTTACGACTTTAGCATTCAATGTAGCATTTCTTATTGTAACCACATATCATTACTCAAGCATTGTTATTGAAGACACAAATTATAGGATGACCATCTTCCAAAGATAAAAGATAATATCTTGAATGTATAATGGCATGCACCTCTTCAAATATTTGTAGTTGGATTTATCCGAGAGGGTTGGTTGGTTGACATTCACACCTTCAAAGTTGAGTTGGCTCAAGACATTTTTTCACATATTCAAGAATTGTTAAATATCCCTAAAGACTTGCTATCATACCAATTGAAATATCTAGAGGAGGGGGAATAGACAAAATATCTTTTATGCAACTGAAAGCACAAGGTTAGTTAGTTACAACTTGCTTAAAAAGTTATTACACTAGATAGAGTAAATCAATTAATGGACAAGATTGGCAACCACACAAGACACAAGATGTAGAGTGGTTCTGGCATAATTGTTATTAGTCCAAAACCTAGTTGTTGTCAACCAAGACACCCCAATACATATTTCATTGCCTTTTCTATATCGATACAAAATATATTATCAGTGTCTTTGGTGGATAAATATTATCCTTCTTTTCAACTTAAGGATAAATATTGTCTTCTTTGATGGATGACCAAAAGAGCACCCTCTTTTGATAAGATAACAATCTACCTCTACTAGCATTGGATACAACCTTCTCGCAAGAAATAGCTCCAAAAAACTTTTTCACATCCTTCTTTCAAGAAGTAGCATGAAGCAACAAACCAAATAGGGAACAATAAGAGAGAAGGAAATATTAAATCTTTCTCACAAGATATACAATCCAAGCGCTAATGAACAATTCATGATAAACTCCACATAGGTTTATCCAAGGCTATATTTGGCGGAGTAGGACACTAGATCTTGGCTAGCTTAGATTTGCTCAGAAGTAGTTGAATATAGCAAACTAGGATTCTGAGATTGAGAGATAAATCATGTAGATAGATTTCTCAAGCATCCTTTAGGTGTCCATATATCACTCTGATATATTGTAACACTTACAAATGGCTAATATAGCTACTGGGAGTGTTTGGGATGAGTTTGGTTTAAAACTAGCCATTATAGGGTGGCTAGGTGGGATTAAAATGACTAATTAAACACTAGTTTACTGTAGAATTATCCTAAGTTGAAAAGAAGTTCGACCTAGATGCATCTCAATCAAATACAATATCAAGTAAAACACTACCAAGATCACCTTTGGTATAAGGTAATGTCCCAGTCCATCTAAAGTTTGTCTAGAATGTATTCTAGTCGAATTGAAGTTTGACCCAAAAACACTACCACCAATAGGTCTTACATTTTGGAAAATGGCTCAAATGAATATGTAAAAATTGTCTACCTATCTCAATGGATGCATGCAAGCATATAACAAGTTCTAGTATGGCTTTGAGATGATTATCACTTGCTCTTACATCATATCAAGTTGTACAATTTTCACCTACATGAAGAATAATCTAGGTACAATTTGATGTACACGCATCCGAGTGCACAAATATTGTATATTCTTAGTATTGGATCTTATTTGAGTTTCTTTATCACCTGGAACACTTAAACAACAATTAGTAACACAAATGAGAAATATTTGTGTCATTGATATTAGAGTGTGGAATATCAAAATTGGAAATAGAAATAATCATGACCTTATAAGATATAAAAAGTGACAAAATGTGGGATTAGATACATAACATTTCTTCAAGACAAACACAATACATGGTATGTGGATGTTTCCCTAGATCTAGGTTTCAAGAAGTTCAACATTCATTTTGGTTATGCATGCATTCAGTTCATCATAGTTTATCTGTCTCAAGTATGCAAAATTTCTAGGTGAGACATCTACATTATGTGTGTCAAGACTAAGTAATTATTCTGATTTTGATGGGAGAAAACATATTATTTGAAATACTAACAAGGTTTACACATAAAATATTACATATACTTATACTAGACCAATTTAGTTCACAAAAGTGTGCCTTTGTGTCTCATGAGTCAGATATAGAAACAAGTACTTGATATCGTCTAGACATGTCAGATAACATCACTAAGTTAAGTGATACTGAATTAAGATGGATGCGTGAGGATTAGTTAGGTCAAAGTTCATTTCGCTAAGCAACATCATGCATTTACATAAAAGAGTCACGTATAGTTCACAATAGTCATCACATGTAAGTTGAGGCTACTTAGATCAAAATTTTAGTATAAAGGTGAATCAAAGTCATTGATCTAGTAGTTATTAGAGTATTAACCATAAATGACTTAAGGAGAGTATAATAGGCATTTGGATTATTTAAGTGCCATTAAATTTACCATTTTAGAAAACTCAAGGAAATTCGGAGTGGATCTTTGGTCTAAGAGTATGACCATCAATAACTTGGTATTTTTCTTATTCAAATGACCTATTTGATCGATTTGAATAAAGAATGAATTAAATATTACTAATATAAGTAAAGCATTTTCTATAGTTTTAATTTGTGAGAGGGAAAGTAAATACCGAGTTAAGAAAACAAGGAGGTTCCACACGTCGCAGGTTCACAAAGAGTGAGGCACATGCGCTGGAGCAATGGAGCATGGGCTAGCGATGGGTAACAGGTGTCATCCTCATGTTGCATGGCGTCTTAATTTGTGTAGGTATGAGTGCAGGAAATATTGAAAAAGGAAGAGAGAGGGAGTGTGGGGCTGCATGCCACTGTGCGAGTGTTGGGTGAGCACTTGGTCAGGGTTGACCATGACCCTGTGGGAGAGAGAGTGGGTGAGACATGTTGGCTAAATTGGACATTAGATACTCTTTGTTTTGATGATGACAAATATTTCATTCTTCTGGATCTAACATGCTACTTGAGTATTTCAGGGTTCAAGAAAATAAGGAGATATTACTAAGTGGATAATTGAAGATCAATGCGCTTAAATGTTTATCTCTTCATAATTGCACTCAATGTGAAAACTTGTACAAGATATAATGTACAAGTACTTATATATCATGTAAATCAAGTGTTAGATCGTATCTATCCACTCAAAACCCTTAGTTAGGTCCCCCTAGAAATTAGAGTCGTTATTTTCCATTAGAACACACATTTGATAGGTGGTTCAAAAACATGAAACAATAACATTCTTGGTTGAGAAACTGGTCGACCAAGACACCCTCGGTCAAAGATATTATGGACCGAGAACCACCTCGGTCGAGCGTAGAGGACTGGTTGAAAACTTACATATTTGTGCTCTAAAGTATGTTTCAGTCAAACTTATAGTCGATCGAATAAACCTCGGTCCAAAGCCCAAGACCGTTAGACCAAGTAGTTGGGAGTTGGAAATAGACATTGGTACACATTTGCATTCAACCCAAGATCAGTCAAAGAAAATATCAAATGAGACATAGTCTGTCGATAAACTTGTCGACCAAACAACATTCTCGATTGTTCTTTCAAGCTCGAACAATTTAGCCATTGCTAGCCAACTACCTTCTACCTAACGGCTAGTTAAGTACCAAAAACACTCTAGAGACTTCCTAAAACGTCCCTAAGCACCTATAAACCATTCTTATAAATAGGAGAGGCCTTAGGACACCTAAAACACATAAGATATACTTGAACATCCATTTTAGTGAGCAACAAAGCTGAGAAACACTTGTTATCTTATTCTTTAAGATCTAAGTTTGTGTCCTATATCCATAGACTCTTAGCCACCATCTATGAAATGCCCATGCTAAGTGGTTTGAGAGGTCTAACACTTGATATAGGATCAAAACCCAATACTCCACTGGTGTACTTCCTTTCTTCTAATCTCCATTCACAAGTTATGCTACTTGTACTCCTTGGCTACTCCAAGTTGTAGAGGCTGCCCAAGGGAGCTTGATTGGAGCTACTTCTTGGTGGAGAAGGTTGTTCCAAGGATTCTTGAGGTTACTTCAAGAAGGCTACTTCAAATGAGGTTGGATCTACTTCTAGGTGAAGGCTATCTCAAGGTGATGGAGCTACTTCAAGGAGGTGAAGGCTTCTCTAAGGGATTGAGGTTACTTCAAGAAGGCTGCTTCAAGGAGGTTGAGGCTACTTCTAGGTGAAGGATACTTCAAGGAAGGTGATTGTATTTTGTTGTAACATCCTTGTGAGTTAAATAAATAAATCACTTTCAAAATCCCAATCAGAGAAAATTGGGTAGTGGACTGACAACCTTTGATTCAAAGGTTGGAACCACTCTACATCGAAGTGTCTTCCATGTTTCCTCCTCCTTTTTTGGTTTGAGTTTATAATTGAATTTGAAATATCAAAATCTCTATTCACCCCCTTGTATATCTTTCATTTGGTACCTGAGCAAGTCTTCAAGGATCCCTAACAGGTCTTGAAGAATGGGTGATAACTTGCTTAGCAACCTCAACCTTGAAGGAACTCATGTGACCCGACCACCTCCCTTTGATGAAAGAAACTACACTTATTGGAAAAGAAGAATGCAATTTTACTTACAAGGGATCAGCCTAGAGCTTTGGAGAATGGTGTCTTTACCTTATGCACTTCCTACTAGTAAATATGCAACATGGATTCCTGATTCGGTAAAGCAAGTTCAATTGAATGCAACATCGATAAGCATATTATATTGTTCCATCTTTATTGGTGAGTTTGATAGGATATCTTCATGTGAAACAACTTATGAAATATGGCATAAACTTTCAATTACTCATGAAGGTACAACTCAAGTTAAGAATACCAAAATTAACATGATTAAACAAAAGTTCAAACAATTATGTATGCAACCCAATGAGTCTATTAGTGAAATGTATGCAAGGTTTTCTTATATTATTAACAACTTAGTGTACTAGGTAAGTATATAAGTAATGAAGATCAGGTGTCCAAGATTCTTAGATACTTTCCTCCAAAATAGAAGCCAAAGGTGACGACCATTGAAGAAGAAAATGGCCTTACCACAATGAGGATGGGAAACTCATTAGCAATCTAGAGACACATGAGGTCACCCTTGAAGAAGAATAAAGAGTGGATGCCGAACTTCAAAAGGGAAAAAGAATAGACATTGCGTTAAAAGCTACAACCAAGACTCAATCAAAAGGCATCACTCAAGAAAGTGATGAAACAAGTGAAGGAGAAGATGAAGAAGATGCACTCATTGTAAATGGTAAGAAATATAAAAGGTATAAATCTAACAAAAATTCTAGTGCTTGTTCTTATTCCTCTTCTTCTCTTAGGTGCTTTCAATGCAGCAAGAAAGGACATATAAAGAATGAATGTCCTAAGGCCAAGAAAGGAAATAAATCTTCTTTCAAAAAGAAGACAAGGGAGATAAAACTTACAAAATAGCTTAGGATGAATCAAGTGATGATAATGGAAGTGGAGATGAGGAAGTGGAGTCTCTCATGGATAAGGAAGATGAAAATGAAGATTCAAGTGAGGTAAGTATTCTTGATTCATCTAAAGAGGATTAGTTACTAGTCTTGAAGAATAACATGATAAATATGTTGATTGTAAAAGGAAATTTAAGAAGCTTACAAAAACAAATGATGATTTGCATGCTAAATTGTATGTGCTTACTTCTAAAAATGAAAGTCTTATATCTGAAAAAGATACCTAGAAATCATCGATTATGGTCACAATATCAAATTGCTTGCTATAGAAACTAACTATAATCTTCTTTCTCAAGAAAAGGTTGAATTTCTTGCTAAGATAAATAATGTTCAAACTCAGAAAGAGATAGCTTATTATCTAGCTTAAATCAAGAAAAATTAGACATTAAAAAGAAAATGGATCAAATTGTTAAGTTGCAAAAAGATGTTAATAGTTTGAAAAATAATGATATTCTTGATAAAATCCTAGAACGTTCTGCTGGACAAATTGGAAGGAGAGGCCTAGGTTATGTACCCAAAGACAAATCATATCAAAATCCTAGAGATAGAAAGACACAAGTACCTAAGACCAAGGTCATGTATGTACCTAAAGACAATCTAGCTCATGACCATAATGCTAAGAAGAGAAATGAAATTGATTTTATTTGCTGTCATTATTTTTTACGTCTTGGAAATTATTCATTTTCATGCAATTATAAGAAAAATAAGGATAAAGATTTAGTTTGGGTACCAAAACTTACAGCTTAGAAATGTTGGACACTTAGTTTAGATTTGACCTAACTTTCATTTTGAAACTCATAATATCTTATCTCAACTAAAATAAGCTTTAATTTGTATATTCTTGTATGCTTTGGTTGCTTAATTGTGTTATCCAAAAATAATAGCATAATTTTTTTACATCAGAAATGTTAAATTTATTGAAATACCCAAAACTTCATCTCGTTCGACAAAGAACTCGATCAAGACCTCCTGTGGTCGAAGAAATAATTGACCAAAGGTAGTTTTGTCAAAAATTGTTTTTACTCAAAAATCTTATCGGTCGAAAAATAGTTCGATCGAGAACTCTTCCGGTCTAAGAAAAGTTTGACCAAAGATAGTTCTGTCAGAACTGTTTACTGAAAATAAAATCATTTGTTTACATTTAACTTTGGTGATTTAAACTATAATGAGCTCTTCATATTAATTTGTTCTAAAAACTTGAAATGTTAAAACATGTTAAATATTACTCCTAACCAAAAGGACCACCACATGGGTATCAAAATCTATCTATTTAGCAGTGTTGGGTGGTTGATAGTGGTTGTTCCAAACATATGACTAGAAACTAGGAGAATTTCCATATATTCAAAGAAAAGAAAAGCAGAACATTCACATTTGGAGATAATGCCAAAGGTAAAATTATTGGGATAGGTAATGTTGGTATAAATCTTCAAATAAAAATGTGCTACTTGTAGATGGATTGCATCACAACTTGATTAGTGTTAGTCAATTGTGTGACAGTGCCTATGATGTTCTATTTAACAAATCTTGTTGCAAGTTACTCATAGAAAACACTAATGATGTAGTTTATGAAGGAAAAAGAATAGGAAACGTTTTTATACTTAGACCTAACTCCATGCAAACTGTTGTTGGAAAATGTCTTCTTGCAAATGATGAATCTTTACAATTATGGCATAGAAAGCTAGGTCATGAAAGCTCACATGTTATAAAAAAGTTGCTTAAATATGATCTTGTTCATGGTTTACCTAAACTATCTTTTGATAAACCTGAAAATTGTGAACCATGTACTCTAGGCAAGAAATTTAAAACTTCCTTCAAATTTAAAGCCTTGCTTAGTACTACTAGATCATTAGAACTTATTCACATGGATTTATTTGGTCCCATGAGGACTGAATCTATTGGTGTTAAAAGGTATTGTTTTGTCATTGTTGATGATTATAGTAGATATACTTGGGTTCATTTTCTCTCTAAAAAAGATGATACTACTAAAATATTCATTCAATTTTGCTCTAAGATTGAAAACAAACTACAAAACAAAATATGCACCATTAGGAGTTATCATGGTGGACACTTTGTAAATCATGTCTTTGAAGAATTTATACATCCCAAGGGTATACACACAATTTTTCAGCTCCACACATGCCACAACAAAATGGGATAGTAGAGAGGAAAAACTGGTCCTTGGAAGAAATGGCTATAACAATGTTACTTGAACGTAATACACCTAAAACCTTTTGGGCTGAAGCAGTAAATACAACATGCTATGTATTAAGCCATGTGTCAATTCACTCTCATCTTAAGAAAAATCCTTAAGAACTCATTTTTAACAAGAAACCTAGAGTTGACTCATACCTTTAGTACACCTTGTTACATCTTGAACACAAAGGATGATATAGAAAAATTTGACCCTAAATCACAAAAAGGATTCTTTTTGGGTTATTCAACTTCTAGTAAGGCAGTTATGATCTACAACACTATTTCTAGAAAAGTTGAGGAATCAATTCATATCTAATGAACACGCAAAGTGCTGAAAATGAAATTGAAAATGACAACTTGACTGATATTACACATCAAATTGAGGATCCAACCCTATCCACAAAAGATGATAAAAAATCTAAATTTGAATAACATAACGATGAGACACAACTTCCTATTCCTAAAATAATTAAATATCACCCTCACGACTTAATCACAAGAAACCCTTTTATTAAAGTAAAAACTCAGTCATCATTTAGAGATGTTACAAACATGGCCTTTGTATCAATTGTTGGACCTAAAAAGATAAATGAAGCTCTAAAAGATGATTGTTAGATAATGGCTATGCAAGAAGAGCTAAATCAATTCACTAAGAACAATGTATGGGACTTAGTTTCTAGACCTTAAGACAAAACCATCATTGGAACTAAGTGAGTCTTTTAAAATAAACTTAATGAGGTCGGGGAAGTGGTTACAAACAAAGCTAGGATGGTTTCTCAAGGATATAATCAACAAGAAGGGATAGACTTTGATGAGACTCATGCACCTATAACTATACTTCCATTAGAATGTTATTAGCTCTAGATGCCCATAAAGACATCAAACCTTTTCAAATGGATGTAAAAAGTGTGTTCTTAAATGGAATCATAGAAGAAGAATTTTATGTTGCTCAACCACCTGGTTTTAAATTCCTAACAAGCTTGACCATGTTTATAAACTTAATAAAGCTCTTTATGGTCTAAAACAAGCACCCTAAAATTGGTATGAAAGACTTAAGAATTATCTCTTTGATAATGGTTTCTCTATTGGAAAATCAGATTCCACATTATTTTTTAAAACATATGAATCATATTTTCTAGTTGTACAAATATATGTTGATGACATTATCTTCGGTGCTTCAAATGATTCCTTATATAATAAATTTAGTGATATCATGCAAAAGAAATTTGAAATGAGTCTTATGGGTGAATTAACATTTTTCCTTAGTTTTCATATAAAACAAACACCTGTGGGAATTTTTCTAAGACAAGATAAATACACTAAGGATCTCTTAACAAGATTTAATATGGAAAACTGGAAACATGCTACTACACCTATGGCCACTTCTGCTAAAATTGACAAGGATGGAGATGGTGAACCCATTGATGATTCCTTATATTGGGCCATGATTGGTAGCTTGCTATACTTGACTGCATCTAGATAGGATATTATGTTTGCCGTTAGACTTTGTGATAGATTTCAATCAAACTGATGCATTCTCATTTTCAAACTGTCAAAAGAATTTTAAGATATCTTTTCAACACTATAAATTATGATTTGTGGTATCCTAAAGGTCAATCGTTGGATTTAAAAGCTTACACTGATGCCGATTATGTTGTTTGTCATCTTGATCAAAAAAGAACAAGTGGTGGTTGTATCTTGCTGGAAAGAGCCTTAATATCTTAATTTAGTAAGAAACAAAATCAATTGCCTTATCTACCACTAAAGTTGAATACGTTGCTGTAGGCTCATGTTGTGCTCAATTGCTTTATATCCAACAAGTTTTAAATGATTATGGTTTTACATTTTCATCTACGCCAATTTTCTGTGATAATAATAGTGCTATAAACTTGGATCAAAATCCCATTTTACATAGTCGTGCCAAGCAAATTGAGATCATGCATCAATTTTTGAGAGATCATATTGCCAAGAATAATAACTCTCTCCATCATGTTGATACAGAGGAACAATTGGCTGATATTTTTACCAAATCGCTTCCTTTGGATCAATTTCAATATATTAGAAAGAAATAACTTATTACCCCTCTAGAAGATGTCTTCTTTGATATATTTGATCAAGATTATTGATAAATTTTTTAGTTAAAGTGATTTTATTGCATACAATAATAAATTTAATCCCGTACAATATTTGTCTACAATGATTTACTATCATGAACATGCACTTAGTCAAGCTCAATCCATTCCAATTATGAAATACTACTCATAGTATCATATCCGATCAACAAAATATCTAGACCAAGAAAGTCCTCGGTCAAAAAAATTCTCGATCGAGTGTCACTCAGTGGGACCCTCGGCCGACTATTTCAATCTTAGCTAAGAATCTTCTAGATACTAATTTGATTGAAAATTTTCACCCATAGGTCCCTCGGTCAACAAACTTCTCAACTGAGTCCTCGACCGTTGTGAAAATTTTTCAAATACAACTTTGACCAACTAGCCGTTAAAGAGTCATTGGGGAAGAGAGCCATTGGGCGCTCGGTCGATGAGTTTTTTGACAAATTACAGTTCTATTTTACTATAAATAGCACCAATGTGGTCATTCTCTTCACAACTCAAGCACTCTCTTCTCCACGACCTCTCTAACATTTCTTAGAGCTATCTTTTAGCAACCTTCATCCCACTATCATATCTACCTCTTCTTCCACCACTCTTTGATCAAGATGGCATCCTCTTCAAATCGTGGTGGCAAGAAGAAAGTTGCTTCAAGGAAGGGATGCACACCTACTCCAGCATTGAGCATCATCAACGAAATCCCCTTCAACGATGCTACTGCTATAGAATGCTACTTGAAGCTCACATCCAAGTCTCCTCTTCCTCGATAGCTGGTGGAATTCAACGTGTAACGACCCCGCCTCCCGGTAACCCCCAATTAAGGGAGACCAAAAGGTCAGAACCGTTATCCAATAACCCGGATCAAAGGTTCGACAAATAATCATTAACAATTATTAAATTCTACCAACTATTCTGAAATATGGTAACAATAAAAACTTTGCTGACCTTTTTAAAACTGGGATTTCTAAACTTCTAGCCATGAAGATACTGATCTAACTAATCCTCCTATGTGCGTTAATTCTCATTTAGTTCCACATATGCCACTTTACTGTTTGTTCTTTTCATTGTACCTAAAACGCCAACAAACAAAATGTCGGTCAGCAAGAAGCTGGTATGTGGGGGAAACAATAATTGTGCAACTATGTTAACAATGTAGTCATCCAAATATCATTTAACATCCAAAATTATGTTTTAAGTAGTACTACTCAATCCTTGCTTATCCCCTATCTCTGTTCTGTCCCTGTAGTGGACATGGATACTACCTCTCTCATATGGTAGATCCATACCCCCATGGCCCTACCACACAGGTAGCCAATACCTAGGGTTATGGAGTCGCATGGCCCTACCCAAAGGTAGCCCAATTCCTGACTCATGATGACTTGATGGTCCTACCCCATTGGTAGCCATGTACTAAGTCATTCAATGACCTGATGGCCTACCCCATTGCTATCCATGTACTAGGTCAGCCCATTAAGCTATAGAGGGGACTAGGATCTGAGCTAGTAGGCACATCTCTTATGTGATAGTCATATTCACATTATAATTTGCATGAATTAAATTCATCCAACAATTAATTCAAGCCATGATATAAACATCGATAAAATCCTAAAAAAACTAATGCGGGATAATCATAAGCATAACCACATACCTGTTAAGCAGACTTGAATGCAGAAATAACTCAACCAATAAAGAAACCAGGAAAGTACACACAGGTTTGTGATGAACCTGATTTTAGGATTATGATACCAAATATAGTGTTTTAAGACCATGAGTTTCATGTAGATGGTTGATACCAAAATGAGGAATTGGTTATTCAATCATTGCATATTTCCACCCAAAAAGTGTAACTATATATGCAATTGACAATTCAAATATTATTTGAGTTCAAGTATGATGAATAGGTTTGATTAAATTGATTTGGGTACATATGAGTCCATGGGACCCGTTTAATAGTACCAATAACCTCAAGTGATATATTAGTGAACTTTGAGGTATTAGTATCATAACAAGTGTTTTTGGACTGGTAGGATCAAGATCTTTTTATTCATTGAGTTGGATTCAGATTTTTATGCACCCATCTATAAGGTTGGTTGGGAGCTTATTTGTATGACCAAGTAATGGATTTAGTGACTCAAACTTTGTTTGAAGATACACTATGATGTTATAAGCCTATGTTTAAAAATTTGAGAACGTTTGGAGATTTCTATAAAAAGATGTATGCATTTGAAGTTGAGGACATTAATGAAATATATGGGGTGGAACGTTAGTCTTTTAGTTATATGATTTAGTATCCATGAGATTGTGATGTCACACTGACCTACTCCCTTTCTTAGGCACGCCCACAACCTCTTGAGGTGTCTTCAACCTCTAACAAATTCGGGAAGAGCAACAGAACAACATGCTGATCCACCCAACCTCGATCACCTAGTCCATATTACACCACGCACTCGTCTAGCAGGCTATTCAGATCCGAGAAGTATGGAGATATCCAACAAACCCCGCCTTAGGTTGGGAGGTGGCGTATTTGGAGAGAACCAAGCTATGTCCCTAACACTTGTCTCCAACAGTGCGAACCAGAGAGATCGACTCCTCCTCCCTCACTCTTTTCATGACTACATTCTGCACTGACCAAGCAAAAGTGATCAGATCCCTTCCGCAACCTACTGCACTCTTAATTTCTTAGTCAAGGGATAATGATGGCCATCGAACCTGCAACCTGTGGTGGAGCTCGAGTGTTTTGGAGGAGTTTGGCCGACTGCACCACATATGGGTGATGCCATCCAGCTCATCGAGGAACGTCGACCATCCTTGAAGTGGATGCAGATCCAAGGTCGTACGAGAAGAAGACCTGCCACAGTCAGCGAAGACGGTGGATGTCGGGATGAAGGCGGAGTCAAGGGAAGATATCAAGGCATCCCTTTTGAGTTTATAAGATCTCTGGAGGTTCTTTGGGCCTTTTTGGTTCTCTGAGTGAGATTGATTCGAGCAGAAGGGTCGGTGGCCTATTTTCCCCTTTTTCCTCCATCCTGCGGTGGCAGGGAAGACGACCACCTAGAGGTAAGGGGGCTTTCAGCTCTGTCCAAGGAGCGAAGGCGCTGAACATGCAAGGTTGGAGTTTGACGCCAGCGTGGTTCCTCCCTGGGGAACTCACTTGCGATGACACTGAATATGGAAGACCCGAGGCCCGCATGACGTTGGAGCCTGATCGCAGGGTTCCTCTTCGTGAACTCAGGCCGCAACGACGCTCATGGACGGGCGCAACCCTACGGATGTGTTGGGCGGAAACTGCAGATTAGGGGTGTGCATAAGGTCTGGAAAGGAGAACCTGAGCCGAGCATCCCCTTCACCTGTGATTTCTTGCCGGCCGAAGAATAGGTAGCTAGAGGCGCCCTGCGCCTTGCGCGAGACAGGAGGGACTCGTGTGCGGGGGGAGAAGAAAGGAGTGGGCGGCCTGATCGACTACCCAACCTAAACGCCGGCCCAGGTATCAACTGGCTGGCCCAACCCTGATCCAACTGGTTGGCCGAACACCCCCATGAGGCGACGTGGCTTCCTTTTAGCCACTCGATCTAGAGCTTCACACATAAGATCAACGGCGTCAGTATTTTCAAACAAGGTAATTCTTTTTATATCCTCAGAAATATACCATATCTTAGAAATATGATTATAAATAGCTCCCTTGGCCAATAAATTACCCAAAAATATCCCTGGACTCAGAATAATATCCTCTACATTACTGGACCCTTAGATCAGACCTTTGACAAATAAATAATGATGATATTTAATGTAGATGATAATGCTTCTTTTTGAGATCATATTGTTGGTATAATTAGCATATCATGGAAATTAAATCTGAGAAAAATATTACTGAACCCTAGTATATGTGGAAACTAAATATAAACTCATATTTGACTATTATGTCAAAATGATAGGCCATTTATCATTAAAACCCAATTACATGTTTTAACCTCATATTAATTCTAGAAAATAGACCAATTATCAGAAAAATATGAAAATCGTACCAGACCTTAATAATGACTTTTAGATTAGTATAAAAATATTAGAAACCAGTTAAGGTCTGTTTGAACCTAGGTTTGACTAAAACCCTAATCTAGACCTAAATACCATTAATAATGGTGAACCCTGTATAAATGATGAATATTTGTTATTAATCAGGTGATGACCAGATTATCTAGATGATCATGGATATGTGAGAAATATCTGAACTCAGGTACGTGGGTTTTTATTAAGTATAAGACTAGTTTTCATGAATGCATAATGATATGATGTACCTTGGATGCTTGTGTTTGCATATAAATTCTTGGATGTGTATTAGTAGTATATGCTCCACAAAACATTAAAGAACATAAAAGAATATAGATGGTTTGTAGCTACTGAGTGGATATATGCTCTCTCTCTCCCTCAATCCTCTCTCTCTCTTCCTCTAAATATAAGTTCGGCACTCGGTCCCCATAGTACAAGGGATGGGGAAAAATGAAGTGCGACATCTCTCTCTCTCCCCTCTAAATATAAGGTCGACACTTGGTCCCCATAGCCCAAGGGGCGGGGAAAAATGAGGTGTGACACCACTTAGTAGTACAAACACATCAAAAGATATCTAAAATATGTGTTTACCTAATTATCGCTTTAAACAATGTTTTCTTGTACTCTTTTTTTCTCAAGTTAATGTAATTATGCAAGCATATTAGTATGTATCTTTCTACCCACATGCATAACACCTTGTGTGTTGATTCGTTGTTTCACATATGTTTTAGGTTCAGAGCTAGCGTGGAATAAAAGATGGGTAGTGAGCAGTTGTCCAGGTTGTACCTATTGTGTAGATCTTGTTAGCATACATATTTAGACTTGTGTAAAATTCTCTTTCAATATGTAATAATAAATCATTGTGTAATAATTCATGTTGTATAAATATACATGTTGAATGTTGAGAAATTTTATGGTTGTATGTTCATGTATGCGTATTATGCTTCCGCATCACTTTTTGATATGACTGGATGATGCTATCGGATTCTGACCTATCATTCCCAATAGGGTTTGGAGAAGTGAAAATCTGTGGACGTCACAAGGTTGATCCTGAAAAGGCATCCAATTCCTTTTTATCAAAAACTATTCAAACCATCTTGCTACTTATGGTTTCTATTCCTTTTTAGGGTTTCTTCCTCTTTTAGGGTTTACTTTGCAATTAGGGTTTCACTTCCTTTTTACCACTTTTACTTTATTTTTATCAAAATATCCATCAAACCCTAATTATCTCAGTTTCTTTCCCATTAAGATCTTAAGATCAGATTTGAATCACAAAACCCTAATTTTCAGATTACGATATCTTTTCTTCCCTTTTTCCCCACTTTAGGGTTTCTAAGGGTACTAATTACATTATTAGGTTTAAAACCCTAATTCTTGTAATTCCCTTTTCAAAACAGGTTAATATCCATCTATATCATCAAACCAGTTAATAGAGCTCGAATTTATTCACTTGCAAGATTAAATCTATTATTTATCAACAATTAGGGTTTCTAACTACAAATTATTACTTTTTCCCTCAAAATAGTACACTTTTACAAAAGTGTACTGATTTAGGCTTCCAAACCATTTTTAATGCATTCCTTTTATTTTTCTGATCAATTTACATGAATTAACTTTTCTCATTCGAGTTTTCTAGCTCAAGATATTATTTTAGCAAAGAAAATCCTTTTTATTGCTTTAGTTGCTAATTTCAAAAAATATGGATTGTTAGATCGATGGCCCGTTGGTCCACTCAGGATCCAACGTCCAGGGTCGCGTACACCTGGTCTAGCGATTAAAAGATGTAAAGGGACCAAGTTGCCCTTATCTATGCCGAAGGGGCGTCGGGGTATCTTGGTAAATGACCTGGTCGGTTGTCTTCTACCTCTGCTCAACTTGTTCGCGAGACAGGCTTCTCAGTCGAGTCAACTCCACCGTTGACTCCGGCCTTCACACTGTCTCAGACGCCAATGAAGGTTGTTGTGGCTTCGCCAGCCATCGCCGAACCCACTTAATCACTTGATTCCCTTCCGTGTGTGTCAGAGTCATCAGCCGAAGAAGCTTTCCACCTGGCGAGGTTTGCAGGTCGTGGAGGGGAAAGAACAAGATGATTTCCCAAATTGGCCACACAAACGCGCTCGTCGCCTCTCTCTGAACACACGAGTTGGATTTGTGAGAGCGCTGGTACCACGGAGCACCTCCCTTATATATAGGGTGGGAAGAAGGCTTGCTAGATTTGGGAACTTTCCCAATATGTGGCCAACCCTCGTCAAACCAGGGATGATTCCCTGCGGTTTTCTCTCCCGAGTTCAAAGAAAGCAACGACAACTTTGCACATCCATTGGATTGCGAGAAATCCAAGATGGAAGGTTCCTCCTGTAACTTGCAAAGTCCTAGTCCAAGCGGGACTTAGACGATGAACGATCAACGTTGGATTGAGATCCAATGGTCCACAAGGCACACGATCCAACAAAAGGAAAAATATATTCCTAATTTCAGGATAATTCCCAATTTTGTTAATATCTTGGAAAATTAATTTCTCCCAAACCATAACTCCTTTTTGTCTCAAATTTTAAGGGAATGTTTGTCTTGGCATTATCTAGCTTTTTACGAAATTTGGGAAACAAATTCCAATGGATGAGAAGGCTTCCCTTCTCTCCTAAGTTATTCATTAATTTACTCAAAATTAATTGTTATTTCTTTTCCCTTTGCTATTATCTTGTTATTTTGGGTCCATTGGACCTCAAGAAATCCCAAAGGCACGGATTCCCATATTTTGGAAAATCTATTTGCCTTTATCTTCTTTCGAAAGTCAATTTCTCATATTTCCCTTTTATTAATCAATTTCTTTTCCTTTTTAATTATCCTTTTAAGGATTTCTCTTTATCTCTCTTCTGTTTTCCTATTGAAATTCCTTTTAACATTAGGAATCCTTGGGATACGAAAATCCACCAAGGATAACTCAATTATATCTCTTTTCACATATTTTCCACATTTTATCATTATTTTCAATTTCTTTTTTAACAAGGAAATACTTAATTGGTCTTTTCTTTTCTTATTGCATTCTCTATGCAACTTTGGACTCCATGGGACCCAAGGCACCCAAGAGTCATGAAATCCAACTTTGGATTATATTCTTTTGCCGTCTCGAGGTTTCTACACCTTTCTTTTCTCAAAAACTAAATTATTAATTTACTAATTGAAAGATAGGGGAACCACATTTAGATCAAAATTGTTTAATAAAATTGTGTATTAAAATTGAATAGCGATTGCGTCAAGGACCTAAGAGAATCAATGTTCACAAGACTAATATCTTCAAATACTAGCCAATGTCAATGTTCCACAATTTTGTTTCAGTGGTTACATAGTCTTAGTTATTGTATGCATTTCAGTCTTGGGTATTTAGGTGATCCTCACCACCAATGTATACCCAATTTATGATGTAAATAAACACAAATCATTTTTCTGTAAAAAGGTACCTTTGACTTGGTAGGAAATATATAAAAAGTTATTGTCTTAACTTGATAGGAAACTAATGAATTATATTGTTATTGCGTGGCGTACACTGATGTAATAACTTATTTCATAGCAGATTTGGAAACAATATAGACCGACATGCAATTGTGATCTATTGGAAGGAACACAATAGGTATTAAGTGATGTACCTACTTAAGTTCACAATAGAGGGGCATGTGAAGACCATCTAAAGACTATTTCCATACTGAGCAGCAAGCAGTTGTGATATATTGGGAAGAACATGATGGCTGCACATGGAGATTAACCACAAGGAGCACCTACAGAGATGATGTCTAAGACCATTCCAACAATGAACGAAACCCACCGACTTATTCTGTTGTTGTAGATGACAGGGCATCGACTGGAGTCTGTGCAGATCTGGCATGTGAAGATCTGGCATATAAATACCATCGGGAGTTCTGAAATGGAAAGGAGGGGAACCAATACTTCCACACATGATCAACAATTATGTGAACATAATTAGTAAAAACTTGATTGTGATTATTATGGTACTATAGTAGATTAATTCAATGTGTATGTTAGAAGTTTGTATATAAGATGTTGCACATCAGAAATATCATAATCAAGTTTCACGTCTTATTGAAAATCACAGTTGAATCCTGAGTTATAGCAAGGTAGAATTTGAGAATGATGAAGGAAAGACAGATTCTTCTGAGAAATTAGTGGAAGCGTGCAACACATAATTGTCATGGAAGATCGATACGAAGCTACTGTTGGTGGTATGAGGCTATTCTTTCAAGGGAGAAGACACGACGATCTTAATTCCTATTCAAAAAAATTTCCCCAACGCTCCTACATGATTAATATCCATGCTTCAATTATTTGCAGATACATAATATAGGATTTTCACATAGCTCAATATAAATTTTTATCATTAAGATGATGACCTGCCAGCATACGGTGGTGGCAACGTCCAGTGGATCAGGGGTAAACGAATTAGAACTGGGATACCTCTACATATGGTCTACATCACTAGGAGCAGCCCTAAGGAGCGGGTTCCCATGTGATCGAGGTGATCAACAGATATTGGTAGGAATTGACAATGACTTTGTTCTTCAAAATGTCAAACTTCAAAATGTAGTACATGAGCATAGAGGACGACATCATCATGTGTGAATCCATGAAGATGCTAAGCTTCGACGATAATGTGGAAGAGTGGGTGGTTATCAGTCTCGGCCCTCTAGAATTCGTCGAGCAAAAGACATTGCTGGACTATATGAAATACAAGGCCCAGAAGCCAGATACCGAGACTGCCGCCTTCTTTAACATTGCAGACCCACAAGCATTATATACCACAACGGGTGGTGTTGTCGCTGCTCCACTGCATACTGCCACCACCGTTCGTGAACAATAGGAGTGCATGTCCTGCTAGAAGGAAGGTGATGCATATACGCAAAGGATGGGATGGAATTGGTGCACACTTATCTAAGAATAACAAACAACCTATATCAGGGCATATGTGAACGTAAGAGATAATAACAAATAACCCATCAAGAGACGGACTAATTGAGGGAATCCAAGCGGACAGAGATGAGTATTCATGCTTAGTAGAGTAGAATAGTAGATTAACCGTGCAATAATATTCGTACAATGGTGAAGGGATCTTACCTTAGTAAAGTCTTCATGAGTAGCTATCTACCGAACAGCACGACAATGTGGTTATGGGCAATGATAGGTTCTAGGTTTTACGCATGCTTGAGATCTATACTTCATCAAAGTTGATGCCACAATTGCGGGCTTCGCGTAAACGTCGCTCATCTCATCTTTTTCACTCTCAACGCCACATCTTCACAATTCATGATGATGTTATCCTTGTTCTTGCCGTAGTGGAACTCCATATAATTAAGTAAGGTCCAACCACTGTTCTTTGTGTTGTAGTGGAACCCCATACAAGTAAGGTGCAACAACCGTTCTTTGTGCAACAACCTAGGCCGTTTAATCACCTGCGTTCTTTGTCCAACACGTAGATTACTTTTAGGGTAGGGTACAAGAGTCCCGGCTGTGGTCGTTTCTGATGTGGAGGTCGTCCAGGAAGTGGATTCCAGCATTGATCGTTATTCTATTACAATAACGCACGTGAGAAACACATGGTAGGACGGCGACAAGTTTTTACTCCCTAGTGTTTAGTATGGTAATAGTAGATTATACATTATGCTTGATTATATTTAGAGTTATTGGAGTATTAAACGTACTTATAACAGTAGCATACATAATCGCGTCATCTTCTCATACGAGTTTATAAATAAACAATTCTGAAAGCGGGAATCCTTTAATTTTAGAGTTTGTAATATTTGATATATTAACATTAGATAAATTCATAAGATGGAGTTTAAGATAGAAGTTTAATTGTATTTATATCTCAGGTATATCTCTGAATCGTTTATGCATCGTGTTGCTCTACGTACATGTGTATTAGTATTAGTAAATTATGTATCTCAATAATACTATTTGATATATCTTAAATACCAATTGTACCCTGTAATGAACTCAAAATTCTAGAAAAATATATTAGAGCTAGTTGCAAATAGAGTATGGTAACCCTATTTTGGAAAGAGATGAAAATAAATAGGAGAAGCCACTTTGACAACATATAGCTTGACACAAACGTAAGAAGACTCCTTATCAATGTGGATATGAAATAATCTATTCATGCTTATGTAAATAGATGTACAACTGTGTTCATAAGCATAATCAAGATCTAAGTATTAACGTATGACTAAATATGTTGAGGAATTTTGGAGAAACTTATATATTCCTAGAAAGAATTAATGAACATCCTCAAGTCTAGTGACTAAATTAAATCATATCATATGACAGAGAGAGATTTGAAGACATAATAAAAAAAACTATCACCTAACATAATTGGAAACCTAGAAATTATTTGAGGAGAAAATATGTAATAGAAACCTAGATGGAAAAAACTAATATAGATTCCAAGTCAAATTGTGACAAGATTATTATTCTTTGTAGCCATCTCTTCATAACTTCTTGGTGCAACATTATGATTATGCAAATCCTTGGAGCCCTGAATGATTGAGGTACTAGACTCACTATTTTTATATTGAGTTATTAATTTCCTTATTGAATTCCATGTGCATTATTTAGTAGTGAACCCTATACTTTCGTAAGGCTTTCCTACCTCTTTGAAAGTTCACCACCTCAGATTGATTATTATTTGATTGCATTGAATATTATAATAGCACTTGACTTGATCTATTTGGAGTTTTGACTCCCTGGACTTTGGTCCCTTTAGGCTTTGTCCCCTTAGAGCTTTGGCTTACTTGAGGTAGGGTACGTTTCGCCGCCCTTTGCACATGATGTAATGGTTTAGTCAACCCCCAGTCGTCTGGTTAACATAGTAATTAGGCTCAATGTTGTTCATTCATAGATGATTGAACATAAGACATTGTTTCTCTTGAAGAAAATGATATGATAGTGATCAACCTTAATATTCAAAATTTAATCATTGCAAGTGTTTTAATAATTTGATATCTTAAACTATTTCACATAGCCTTGTGGAAATTTGATCTTGAAATACATATTGAAATATTGCTATCCTTGCTTTGATGAATTTAATCCATAAAATATTCCTTTCCTAGATTTGATATTACCTTGAATCATATTTAGTATCCATATTTTGCAAATAGCTTGATATATGCATTTAGTATCAACCATGATAACCTTTATTTTCCTTCAATGGGGTCCATGTGTGGTTTCGTTCTTTCAGAACTCATGGGTAGGTGGTAGAATAGTAATGAATTTGTATTCTTAAATTTCGTAATCATATTTGTAAGCTTCCACGACTCTATTGTACAAGCATGATTGTAATAAAGATTGGTTATATTTCTGATATTATTTTGTAAATATTCGACCGTAAAGATGGAATCTTTACACATTGAGTCCCTTCCCATCATTGTAGTTATCACTTTGTGCACAAGTATTATAATATCCATTACTTATGTTTATAGTAGATAAAATTTACATATTACATTGTACTACTTATGTCCAGATTCCTACAGATAGTTGAAGAACAAAATAGTTAATATGATTGGTAGAAAACTTAGGGTGATCCAAGTTAGGGTTTTTCTCATTTGATTTCTCCATATATATATGCTTCTAAACATCCTTATCGTTATCCTTATCCTTCTTTGTTAGGTTGCAAAATCTATATTGCATGATTCATTAATAAAGATAATTAACTATAATGTAATCCATGCGAGTTTCCTCGATCTTCTATACTTCCTCATAGTCGATCATTTTACCTAGATGAATTATCTAGATCATTATGCACATATATGTACTAGTAAAACTAAAATATATCGAGATCATAATATGCATAGTGGTTTGCATTGTACTAATCTTAGTCATATATATTTATTTTCTTGACTTCAAAAAGGTGTCTACATGCATGAGATTGGGTGTGTAGGTATTAACACATGTGTGACTAGGTAACCAACTATCCAACCGAACAGACATCTCAAACTATCTTTCATCCCTTTTTTTCATTAACAGTTTGTATGATTCTATTTGATATAGGAACTAGGATTGGGGGCAAGTACCTTGGTGGTTTGATTGTGGATCCTCCTGGATGGTTGTAGTAGCCCAACCGATGTGGTGTTGGTGTTGTTGATCATCGAGATTGTACCCGTTGATCGTGTCACCAGTAGAAGGGGAAGGAGGTAGGGCCAAGACTGGCGATGGAGCACAACTCCTGGTCACCGGAGAGTTGGGTAGACTCCTTTGGTGCTGCGTGTAGTAGCTTGATTGGTGGTGGCGGTGGTGATATGGTGTGGTTGTGATGGCTGTGATCTGTAATCCTGTCTAGACCGACAGCGTGGTTGCTCAAAGAGGAGAGGAGGAAGGGTGGTCTGGGAGATTTGTAGGTCAGTAGGTGGGAGCAATGGAGTCAGGGTGGAAGGAGGTCGAGGAGTACCAAGGTTCAGGAGGGTGCCATTGCGACTGGGGTTTGTTGATAGGGAGGAGGCGATGCTTAGAGACGGCTGTGGTTGTAGTTGGTGGACTGATAGGGCCTTTATAGGAGTGTTGACCCTAGGGCTTGCGTCTAGGGAGGTGTTGCACCCAGAGAATGGTGCTCCGACCATTTTTGTCTACAAGTTTCTTTTCTTGAATGGATGTGGCCGTTTTCCTCAGTTAATTCAGCAGAGAGGTCATTGGCAGGGAGGAAGAGGAGTAAAGGAGGGTGGGTGTAACCAAGGTGAAGAGGGGCATCAAGGAAATGGAGGTTGAGGTAGGGGATCACTCCCTTTTTGATGATTCTAAGTTGGTCAAAATAGTTATTCCCATCATTAATGTTGAAGTCTCATACTATATTTTTATTCAATTTTAAAGCCAAGAATTTCTAATGGGGTTCATTTAATCAATTGCTGGTCCAAATGGGATATTTACACCAACATATGGATAATTTGTATGATCAATTTTTAAAATATTTCAAATGGGTGCAATTATGAGTGCTTAATAGAAAAACAATTTCAAAGTTTGGAGGTTATGAATAATGGGCTCAATATTTAAATTTGACACAAAAATTCAGTATGTTACAACTCACCTCCTCGAAAAGGAGTTTTTGTCCCGAAATCTGTGACTAAGCAAAAATTTGAGGGTAATTCTTCACCATCTCAAATTGTAGTTCCCAGATTGCTTCCTCGAGACCATGGTGCTTCCAATGCACCTTCATTAATTGAATATCCTTATTCTTCAATTGCTTGACTCTCATGTCAAGGATGTTTATCAGATATTCTTTGTATGTCAGATCTTCACAAATTTCTAAAGTCTCAATTGTCAAGACATGAGATGGGTCCTTGACGTATTTCTTTAGAACAGAGACGTGAAACACATCATGCATTTTTGCATAACATGGAGGCAAAGCTAGCCTATATGCACATTTCCCAACTCATTGAATGATCTCAAATGGTCCTACATATCTAGGTCTCAACTTGCCCTTGATCTTTGACCTGTCAATGGATTTCAAGTGTTTTACTTTTAGAAAGACCGATTCTCCCATAAGGAAGCTTTTATCTATTATATGTTGGTCAACATACATTTTCTTTCTATCTTGTGCTGCCTTCATTCTTTTCTTAATCATGTCAAATTTCTCAACATAGAACTGTGGTTCTTCTAATTTTCGTAACGACCTTTCACCCACATCATTCCAATGTAAGGGTGATCTACATGGTCTAACATATTAGGCTTCATATGGAGGCACGGTCTGACAACTATTATTGTATGCAAATTCAGCCAAAGGGAGATATTTGTCCCAAGAGCCACTCCAATCCATGCTACAAGAATGAAGCAAGTCCTCCAAGATTTGTACTGTATGCTCAAATTGTTCATTGGTCTGAGGATGATAGGCAGTGCTAAAGGCCAATTGTTGACCTAGAGGTTATACATTGTCCATATTTTGATAATGACTTAACCATTCCATTCATATGTATCTAATATGTGTATTAAAGATTGATTTTAGATGTTAGGTACAAGAAAAGGATCAAAAATCCATAGCCCTAGATTGGGGCAAGTTCAACTCAAAAGAGATACAAGTGTGCAATTTTGGAAATCTATGTAAACAACCTTAGAACATTTTTGTAATCACTTGTATGGATGAATTGACTTGTAACTTAGTTGAGAAAATTGATTGGGACACTAAAAACCAAGTTTTAATCACTTTAGATGCACTTTATAAAATTGACCACATGCAGTCAATTGGTCGAGTTGCAAACTCGATTGATCCTCCTGGATCAAGTTTATGAAGATAGCATCGGTCGAGTTGTGGTTTCACAGAACTCGACCAATTGAGTACCTGACCAAATCGATCTTCATTGGTCGGTCGAGTTTTTCCAAGACAAACTCGACCAAAGATTTGAATATTGGCTTTGTCTTTTACTCTATCGGTCGAGTTACCTTTATTGAAACTCAACCGATTGCACTATATGAAATTTGTAGAAAAAGTGATTGTGACCATTTGTGTGTGTTTTGAGCAAAAACAGAGTCGTTGCTTTGAGCAAAAAATGGCTATTTTCGTATCTAAGTGTCCCAGAACTCAAAGGGGGCACCCTCAACTATAAATAGGACCTCTTAGAGTTCATTCCAAGGTTGCTCATTCACTACATGCTTGGTCCTATCTTAGTTGAGAGTGTTCTAACCCTTTGAGCCCCTTTCTATCTCTACCTTCAAGTCAAATTTGTGAGTATGAGTGAGATATGTTCCTTTGTAAGAGAGCTGCTCCATGTATTGATGTAAAGCTGTCCTCCATCATCTTCCTACCATCTTTCTTATCAAAGAAAAGGTTGAAGATCTTCTCTGAGTGAAGGAGAAGAGGTTGTTGTTCTTCAAGGTTGAAGAAGGCAAGGTGTTCCATATCTCTGAGTGAAGGAGATAGTCAAGGCATGCACTCAAGAAAGATAGGTAATCCCTTGAAGGTTGAAGACTTGAAGAAGGAGTGGGTAAGTCCATGTTGATGGCTAAAGACTCCATGGTTCAAGTGGGTAAGCTCCTTCTATAGGTTGAAGATCTTTGCTTGAGGTACTAAGCCCTTGGATGTGTGGTTGTTGTGTCTTATAATCTTATGATGGAATACAACAGTACCAAGATTGCAAATCCTAGAGATTAACCACCTCTAGGTAGTGGACTGACATTGTTCCTAGGTAGGACGTGGAACCACTCTAAACCACCTATCTAAGTGCTTGCTCTTCCTTGTCTCTCATCCTTGATGTGCTTGTTAGCTAATACATCAAATTGGTTGTGTGTTTAAGTTTTTGTACTTATTATAATTTGGTGGTGTAATCCTTTTTGTGAGAACTGTGAAGCCCTATTCACCCCCTCTCTATAGCCCTGATCCAACAAGTGGTATTAGAGTGGGTCTTTTCCAAGCTACTTCAACACGTAGGAGATGATGGGCAATTTGTCTCTTGGATCCCTCAACCTAGAAGGGAGTTTCTCCATGAGACCTCCGGTCTTCAACGACACCAACTTCCTATATTGGTAGAGAAGAATGGAATTCTACCTTCAAGATGTGAGCTATGAGATGTGGAAGGTTGTGCACCTCAAGAATGAAGACCCAAAGGGGGAAATCTCCACTTGGACTGAAGCACAAATGAAGCAAGTTAAACTCAATGCTAAAGCAGTGAACATCATCTACACAACCCTCACTCCATTTGAGTTCAGCCAGATATCTTCTTGGGACACCACACATGAAATTTGGAACAAGCTATGTGTCACCTATGAAGGTACGAAGAAGGTAAAGGAAGCTAAGATCTACATGCTTGGTGGGATACTTGAGAACTTCAAGATGGGTAAGAATGAGAGAGTGGCTGATATGTACACTAGGATCAATGTGATCATTAATGGATTGACATCCCTTGGGAGTGTTATGGATAAAGGAACTATCAACTCCAAGATCTTGAGATCTCTTCCTAAGAGATGGGAGCCCAAGGTTACATCCACTGAAGAGGTCAACAAGCTAAGTGAGTTGTCAACAGAGGAGTTGGTTGGTAACCTTCAAACCCATGAACTTAGGTTTGATAAGTAAGAATAAGAAGAAAAGAGAGAAGAGAAGGAGTCCAAGAAGATCAAGGACACAACCTTCAAAGCTCAAATTGAAGAGATGGTTCAGCAACAACAACTTGCTCTCAAGTCCCCTACTCCTTCCTCAAGTGAAGTTGAAGGCCCAAATGAGCATGAAGCAAACTACTCCATGGGCAAGAACTTCAAGGGGAAGCCTTCTTCATCAACTCCAAGATGCTATGAGTGTGGCCAAAAATGCCATTTCAAGAGTGACTGCCCAAAGGCCAAGAATAGCCATCACAAGAGCAGCCACAAGAAAGACAAGGAGTATAAGAGAGAAGGTAAGTACAAGAGGAAAGAAAAGTAAGAAAGAAGATCCAAAGATGCAGCTCATGCAGCTTGAGAGGAGTCCTCCTCAATCTCTTCAAGCTCTGAAGATGGAGAATGCCACCTTGCTCTCATGGCCTCTACAAGTGAAGATGTAGGTGAGGTAAGTGAGGTAAGTGAAGTCAATTTGCATGAGTTATCTAAGGAAACTCTTATTGATATGTTTAATGATTTCCGGTCATCTTTTACTAAATGCAAATCTAAAAGGAAAAGATTAGGCAAGATAGTAGATGATCTTTATGCTAAACTTGATAAAAATGAAAAACTGCTCCTTGATAGCATAGATTCTTTGCAAGGGCAATTTCTTGACCTTGAGCTTCAACATAATGGAGTACATGTTGAGAATGGGGTCTATCTTAAGACTATTGCAGATCTTAAGGAAGACAACCAAAAGTGCCAAGATGAGTTAGATGTTCTTAAAACTGAAAATGTAGAACTAACTCTCATTGATGATGCTAGGAAGCAAGAGATTCATGTTTATCAAAAGGAAATTTTGTTGCTTAAATCTGAAAATGCCAAGTTACTTGCTCAAGTTAATGATTTATCTTCTAGACCTATTTTGCAAAGTAATGAAGTTGCTAGCATAGCTTTAGAATGAGATTCCTTTCATACTAAATCCCTCTGTTTGGAGGACGACCTATTGCATGCTAGAGATGATCTTACTATTCTTTCTACTACTATCATTAACCTTAGTGATGATAAGGCCAAGTTAAGATCTTCTTTGCAAAAGTTTCTTTCGGGAAAGAAATCCCTCAATGATGTCCTATAACACTCTACTAAACAAATTGGTACTAGTGGTTAAGGATATGATGGGACTACTCTCAAAGGCAAGAGAAAGAGCAAGAACAAGGGTAAGAAGAAGAGTGTGGAACCTCCTATCTTCCATGGAGAGATTTTCGGCTCTAAGAACCCTATGGTATGTGTTCATTGTAAATGTGTTGATCATTACTCTACTTATTGTCCTTACAAGCCCAAGGGGACCAACTCAAAGATGAAATGGGTCCCCAAGCTAACCCTAGATCCCAAAGTTTGAGTTGGGTAGCGACATCCTTCTTTCTTGTAGGTTTAAAAGAGATGGATTGTTGATAGTGGCTTCTCAAAACATATGACAGGTGAATTCAGCCATTTCAACAAATTCATGAAGAAGAAAGGAGGATCAGTGACCTTTAGGGACAATAAAAAGGGTAAGGTCATAGGTGAGGGTGATGTAGGCAATGATCTATGTATCAAGAATGTTTTTCTTGTTGATGGCCTACATTACAACTTGATTAGTGTAAGTCAACTATGTGATAATGGATATCTTGTGTTGTTTACATCTTTAGAATGTTTGCTTCTAGATTCCCTCACTTACAATGTCATATATAAGGGAACTAGAAATGGTAATCTTTATGTTATTGTTCTTGACGATCTTAAGCCCGTACTTGATGGATGCATGGTAGTGGATAAAAATCATATTTCTCTTTGGCATCGTCATTTGGGTCATGTGAATATATATGCATCAAATGAATAAGTTGAGCAAAAAGGATTTGGTTTGAGGACTTCCCAAATTGGATTTTGAAAAGGATGAGGAATGCTAACCTTATACACAAGGCAAACAAACCAAATCCTCCTTGAAATCCAAAGGAGTCATGAGTACCAAAAGAGCTCTTAAGCTTCTTCATATTGATCTATTTAGACAAATTAGAATGCAAACGCTTCGTGGTTCCAAGTATTATCTTATTATTGTTGATGATTTATCTCGATATACTTGGACCTTCTTCCTCGTTTCAAAAAGTGATACTCTTGATGTTTTCTTGAGCTTTTGCAAACAGGTTGATTACAGAGCTTCTTGCCAGATTGTTTCTATTCACAGTGACCATGGGGGAGAATTTGAAAATGATCTTTTTGAACATTTTTGTGAAAAATCTGGTTACTCGCACAATTTCTCTTCTCCTCATACGCCTCAACAAAATGGGGTAGTAGAGAGGAAGAACATGTTGCTTCAATAGATGGTGAGGACAATGCTTCTCGAATATGACATTCCTAAGAAATGTTGGGCCGAAGCCATTAGTATCGCCTATTTTGTGCAGAATTGAGTTTTCACAACTCCTTCTTTGAAGAAAACCCCTATGAGCTATGGCGTGGTAGAAAGCCATATATGCATTTCTTTCATGTTTTCAGATGTCCTAGTTGTGTTTTAAACACGAAGGATTCTCTTGACAAGTTTAATTTGATCTTATAAGGCTTTCTTCCTAGGGTATAGCACTACAACCAGGGCTTATAGAGTCTTCAACATTGAATTGTCTAAAATTGAAGAATCTTTTAATGCTATGTTTATTGAAACTAACCTTGTTGTTGGCAAGCATGTTGTTGATAATTATGTTGCAGATGACTTGATTCCTATCTTGAAAGACCTCCACATCAACAACAAAGGTAAGTAGGTGATAGAAGCTGAAGATGAAGAAAAGAGGATCCCACTCCTCACTTTGCAAATAATCATCCCAAAGAGCTAATCATTGGAAACCCATTTGAGATAGTGAAGACACGAGCTGCCTACAACAAAGAACAAGCAGAAAACACCTTCATCTCACAGCTGGAGCCAAAGAACATAAAAGAAGCTCTTGGTGATGATGAGTGGATCCTAGCCATGCAAGAGGAATTGGAGCAGTTTGAGAAGAATCATGTGTGGACTCTAGTGCCAAGACCAAGTGATAAAAAAATCATTGGCACCAAGTGGTTCTACCGCAACAAGCTAGATGACAAAGGCAAAGTGGTAAGGAACAAGGCAAGGTTAGTAGCACAAGGTTACAATCAACAGAAAGGTATTGACTTTGATGAAACTTATGCTCCTGTTGCTAGATTAGAATCTATTAGAATGCTACTTGCTTTTGCTAGTTACAAAAATTTCTTGTTATATCAAATGGATGTTAAAAGTGCATTTTTGAATGGTACAATTGAGGAGGAAGTATTTGTTGCTCAACCTCCGGGCTTTGAAAATGACAAGCTACCTAATCATGTTTATTTATTGCAGAGAGCTTGCTATGAACTCTAGCAAGCACCTTGAGCTTGGTATGAGAAATTAAAGAACTTTTTGTTAGAAAATGGCTATGTCATGGGCAAAGTCGATTCTACTTTGTTTCTAAAACACACTTCTAGAAACTTTCTTATCATTCAAATTTATGTTGATGATATCATTTTTGGCGGGAGTGATCTTGATCTTTGCAAGGAGTTTAGTTCTCTTATGCAAAGTGAGTTCGAGATGAGCATGATGGGTGAGTTGAGTTTCTTCCTCAACATTCAAATCAAGCAAACAAAAGAAGGAAACTTCATCAACCAAGGGAAGTACACACATGAACTACTAAAACACTTTGGGATGGCGAACATGAAGTCGATGGATACTCCCATGTGCAATACTACCAAACTTGATAGAGATGAAGAAGGTGAGAAGGTAGATGAGAAGCTTTATAGAGGTATGATTAGAAGTTTACTTTATTTAACTACCTCTAGACCTGATATTATGTTTAGTGTTGGCTTGTGTGCTCACTTTCAATATAGCTCTAGGAAATCACATCTTATTGTAGTTAAGAGGATTTCGAGGTACTTAGCCAAAACTCAAAATTTTGGACTATGATATCCTATGTCAAGGGACTTTACTCTTATGGAATATAGTGATGCGGATTATGTGGGTTGTTTGGTTGATAGAAAGTGCACAAGTGGCACTTGATTCTTTCTAGGACCATGCTTGGTATCTTGGTTTTCCAAGAAATAGAGTATCGTGGCATTATCAACTATCGAGGTTGAATACATTGCAGCCGAGAGTTGTTGTGCCCAGGTCCTATGGATGAAGCAAATGCTCTAAGACTTTAACATACATTTTTATGCTTCTCCTATCTATTGTGATAATACTAGTGCAATCAATCTCTCTGATAATCATGTATTGCTTAGTAGAGCTAAACATATAGAGGCTTGCCATCACATTCTTTGTGATCACATTGCCAAGAAGGATATTTATATCACACATGTGGACACCGAAAATCAGTTGGTGGACATTTTCACTAAACCTCTAGGTAGAGAGCAATTTAACTTTATTCGATCTAAACTGCTCATTTTTGCTTTGGATGATATTGATATGTGATCTAGCTAGTTGTTTCCATCCTAAATGTTTTGATCATGTTTTTCCTCGTCTTGCTTGCCTATATATGCTTGAAATGTGCTTAACTTTCTTGTTGACATGCTTAGTTTTTACTTTTTTTTTGGTTTTTCTCTATTTCTTGGTTTTATCGCAAAATAGTACCCAATGATGAGTGATATGTGCCTAAGTATGTTCAATGTACATAATAGACTTGAAAAATGAATTAAATCATCATGTATATGGCTTGAAATTAAGACTGATGGTCTTAGGTCAGGTTGACCATCTGTCGAGTTACCCCCAGGACAAACTCGACCGATCAGGAGCCAAGAGTTGTTCTTCAGAGAACCAATCGATTGAGTTTCTGACTCTCAGAAATCGACCGATCTGTGGGCTGAAGTCACTTAAAAGTTAAGTTTGACTGACTAGTCTCCCTCTCAACTAGAGAATAGATGACCGATTCCTCTTCTTCGAGCCCCAAGCTCTCACCCCCAGCCCTTAACCTCCATCTCCTAGCCCTAGTTCGACCTAGATAGCTCGACCTAGACCTTCCCGAGCACTCCCTGGTGGTTTTTGAATGGCTTTTGAGGTTTGTTTTGCTTGTTTGCTCGTGTTCTTCCTCTTTTTTGCCTACATGGCATCCCAAAGGAGAAAACGACCTGCTCCAAGCAATGCACCTTCATCTTCGTCTTCTAATTACTTGATTCCTTTTGTCGATACCTTGTTTATCTCGATTGAGGCTGTTAATTGGTACAAGGAACTTCTTCTTAGGAGTCCTTTTCCTTTTCGTGCCTTGATTGATCCATCTCCTAGACATCAAGCGGTTATAGATCAAGTCGCTAGGTAGCTTTCCATTCACCACCTCTCTACCTTTCCTGTCGAACATGATTGCTTCAATAATTCCATGTCTAGCACTAAAACAGTTCACGAGTTCTATGCTAATTTGCGTTGGAACTATGACTCCCTCATTCCCCTGCCTAATACTCAAGTAATCCTCACGTCGATGATCATGGGAAAGTGTTTCCAAATCTCTGAGGATATATTAAATGTCAGCTTTTCCATAGATGAGGAAAATGAAACTTGTTGTAAGGATTATGGCTAGTATTTTGACCTTTTGGACCCAGAAGGTTTCTATAAGCAAAATGAATTGACTCTCCCTCATATTCATCATTACTTGAAGAAACCTGACGTTCCATACAAGAAGAAGAGTACCCTTCCTTCCTCCTCTCTTGACCTTAGGAAGCACATTCTGGCATTAGTGATCAACTACAATATTCATCTGAAGAGAAATCAAACAGATATTGCAGAGAACAATGCCGTCATTATGTATTGCCTTTTAGAGAACATCACTGTTAAGTGGGCCAGATACATTCTACACCACATGACCTGCTTTGACATTGGTAAGAACACCAAAGGCACCCACCCTCCCTACCCAGATTTGATTTGTGGTTTATTCCAGTTTTCCATTGAGAAATCCCTCTTTTCTAACTTTCATTACAAAGTAGCCAGAAAGGGTGTTTGTATCAGTGAGAACACAATTCAAAAGTCTGTGCCTGTGTTTTCCTCCTCTACCCCTGGTGCTTCTCCCTCAGCCTCAACCTCTGCATCCCCTGCCTCCTTATCCTGAGCTCCACCTCCTCAGCCTCCTCCTAGACCTAGTCGTGCTTCGTTCTGTGTATCAAATGAAACCCTTATGGGCTACATGATGCACCAACAAGCATACAACCAACAGGTTTAGGACCACCTACATCAGGATTTATGTTCTATCATGTTGACCATGAACCTATCCTGTGCTTCACCCTACCCCACCTACCAGCCATACCTAGGTAGTAATTATGCTTCATATGCATACAATCATTACTACCCTGCTCCCGAGCCTTCCATTGCTGCTCCTCCACCTCCACCTTTTGCTAATTGTAGCTTCACTCCTGCCTACCTCCTGTTGCCTGCTGGCCCCCTGGCCTCCTTGCTTGCCAGCCATGGCGACTCTACTCCGTCCTTTCCTCAGGACAATGAGCTTCATGCTCTTGATATGTCTTGGGCTGAGCAGAATGCTCATTGGCCCGGTCATGTTTTTGGTCCTCCTACTGATGAGGAGATGCCTGACCAGGCTGACGATGCTGAGGCTGATGATGACGACGACGGTGATGGCGAGGATGCTTCTGACGATGGTGATGGTGATGGTGCTGGATCTGGTGATGAAGGCACTGCTGGTGCAACCTCTAATGGAGACGAGGACAATGAGCCAGGATCTGATGATGATGATGTTGTTGATATAGATAGTTTATATGTTTATCTTGTTTCTTAGTTTTTAGCCTAGCATGTTGATCATATACATCCTTCTAGGCTATTTTATATAAGAAACATCTGCGCACATTTATCTGAGTTGTACTATTTTTATCCTATGTTTTCATCGCTTCTTGGTTGTAGTTGTTTTCTTGAGAACATGCATCTGAGTTGTAATATATGTGATGTACACTCTTTCTTTTTACTCTGATATATCTTATGCATTGGTTCCATCTTCTACCATATTTTTTATTATGACTGAGATTGTATGTTGCTTTCGTCTCTATGTGCCATATAATTGCTTACATGTATATCTGGTTGTTTGTGTTTTGGAGAAGATCTATATTTTTTTTCTCATCTACCCCACTACTTTTTGATAATGTCAAAAGGGGGAGAGATATTTTTCAATGGTTTGAAACTCAATCATACTATTATTCATTATTATACTATTGCTTATTTGCTTATGAGATCCTTTTCTTGTTCATTTGCTTATTGCAAAGGATTACATAGTGCATATATGCTATGATTACTATGTGTAGATAGACTAACCATGCAGGTTAGAGGAAGCATAGATTGAAGGGGAGCAATTCACATTGTTCACATCTTGAATCCCCTTGATTCACAAGGAAAAGGTATAACTTCTATATCCTTTTCAATATGTTTGAGGAATGGTTTGTCATTGTCAAAAAGGGGGAGAAGGTAGACCTAGAGATTATACATTGTCCATATTTTGATAATGACTTAACCATTCTGTAACGACCCCGCCTCCCGGTAACCCCCAATTAAGGGAGACCCGAAGGTCAGAGCCGTTAATCAATTAACAGGATCAAAGGTTTGACAAATAATCAATAACAATTATGAAATTCTACTAACTAACTGGAATTTGGTATAAAATTAAAACTTTACTTACCTTTGAAAACCATGGAAATCTATCTATCATGGTCTTGAATTATTCTATCTAATCCTCCTTGCACTTTATTTCTTTTTCCGCAATGTGTCACTTTATTGTTTGTTCTTTCAATTGTTGTTCCTGAAACACTGACAAACAAAACGTCAGTCATTATATCGAAATATACTGGTATGTGGGAACAACCAAAATCTTGCAAATATGGCTAACAATTTAATAGTCACAATCAAATTAATTAACAAGCCAATTTACACTTTTCAGTATGACATTCTCCACCGCTTTTGCCCTAACCCTGACATACCCACCTTAGGGTGCCCTTTGCCAATGACTTAAGGCCACCTTCTCAATCCTGAGCTTGGTGCCTGGGGGTCACCTCTCACGGTGCCCACTAGTCATGCAATATCATAGGCCACCTTCTTGGTGCCTGGGGTCACCACTCAAGGTGTCCATTGGTCTACCTATCTGGGCCTAACCTTTGGTATCATCCATCAGGGTGGCATGTAGGTGTGAGGATACATACTTCTATTTTTAATGTGATAATCATAGTGACTTTATGATTTGCAAGTATGAACATCCAACAGATAATTTGCATTCAATGCGATTAACCATCTGAAAAATCATCGGGAAACTAAGGCGGTTAGTCATAATTAACCACATACCTAATCCAGAGCAACTTGATTGTCCAAGCAATAAGGATAAAGAATCAATCAACAAGCAATCAACAATATCCTAAAATTAATGCATATGTTCCAAGTGTTATACTTTATCCAGAACATTCTAAAGCTAGACTTGGATTCCACCTTAGGCTTTCTAGACCACATTAGGGTTTTATTAGGGTTTTTGCCTCCATAACGCTTTTATCATATTAAATGCTCTCTTAGTTCATAAACCCTAATTTCAACATCATAAGCCCAATTAAAGTCGATTATTTCTCTTTTATACCAAAACTACCTCTTTTATCCTTATAAGTTATTTCAAGGTCATTATACTCAATTATTACCTTTAGTTTCTTTCAGATTAACAACTCATAATTCATGATGGTCTAATCCCATATGAACTCTATTTATTATAAATTCTACCTTGATTTAATCGGAAACCCTAATTTCTATATTAAGGTTAATTATCCACAAATTAGGGACTTTAATGCTCAAAATAACTTAGATTCAGAATATTCCAACTTTAATCATGAAATTAGTCAATTAAAGCCATTAAAATTCGAATTTACCAACATTAGGGTTTCAAGGCCCATTAAAACATATTTATGCACAAGAAACTCTAAATTAACTAATTATATGCAGAGTTCATCCTTTTTGTTACTAATGTTCCTTTTTATCATTAACAAGCTAATATCAACTTTAATCATTCATTAAACCCTATTAAATAAATTAATCAACTCAAAATAGGGTTCTTTAAGCATTAATACATTAAAGTTGATAAATTACACTATTTTTCGAATTTCAATCAGAACTAGGCTTCAAATATATTTTTATTGCATTCTACGCATTCTCCTGATCAATTTTTATATGTTGTACATTTCCATCGGAGCTACCAATCTTAAGATATGAATTTAACAAATATTTACCTTTTTGGACCAGTAGCAAATTGCCACGTCACCAACCCATGCAACGTTGATGCGGCTTGCTTTAAAACATTTTGAAATTCCATTTCTGCCCCTGCGCAAGTCAGTTGGGCCTTCAGTTCACGGAGGGTATAATGTTCCAGTGGCTGGGAATCTTCTTCAAGCTCGGGACAAACGAGCTGTGCGTGCCTGAAGCCCTAGGCGCGGCTTCCCCTCTCCCCCACTAGCCCCAAAGACCATTGGGAAGGGTTCCTCTGCCTCCGCCCTACCCCCACGCATTCAGGGGCGTCGAGATCCCACGACCAAGGTGGCCAGCTTGCGCGGGATAGGTCTGCAACCCGCGGCCCTGTTGGGGACCTCTGGTTGTTGCTGCGCCTCGGTTCTGGTATAGCCACGATGGCCACACAACTCTCTGACCTCCCGGAACACCGAACGATCGATGCAACCCATGATGGCCACTTTCTGCTCTGCTGGTAGGGTGATTCTCCATGCTTAGGGTTTGTATGCAAGGAACTGGAAGAAGAGCGTGGGTATTCTTTTTACTAGAACCAGGGGTTCTACCCCTTTTATAGAGGAGGTAATATACGCCCTAACGTGGCCCTCTAAGAGGGGACAAGTCCCACTCCCATAAGGACTCCTATTCCTTTAAGGAGAAGAAATCCTTCTCTCTATTCTTAATCCTTTTAATATTCTCTAATATTTGAGTATTTAGGAATTCAAAAACCTTTTCCTTTATTCTTTGGCTTTTAGTCCATTAGCCACGAACTTAAGTTTTCCTTAAGTAGAAAATACCACTAATTAACAAAACCACAACATTCATTAATTGTATATTCACATTATCTTTTTTTTTACATTATTGGTATTTCCTCTTTCCTCTTTCTTTATTAGGGCTCCTTGGACCCCAAGAAACTCTAATAATTCGAAATTCCTTTTTAAGGAATACTCATTATCCTTAAATGCATCAATATGCATTATTTCTCATTATCTTGTTTATTTCTTATTAAGATATTTCCTTTTTGAGGATTTCTCTTTATTTCTCTTCTATTTTCCTCACCAGTATTCCTTTTATTATTAGGAATCCTTGGGATACGAAATTCCACCAAGGATTACCCAATTATACCTCTTTTAACTTATTTTCCACATTTCATCAATATTTTCAATTTCTTTCTTAATAAAGAAATACTTAATTGATCTTTTCTTTTCTTATTGCTCTCTTTATGCAACTTTAGACTCCTTGGAACCCAAGGAACCTAAGAGGCACGAAATCCATTCTTGGATTACATTCCTTTGCCTTCTAGAGGTTTCCACCTCATCTCTCTTTTCTCAGCAACTCAATTATTCATTAATTAATTGAATTTCCTTGTTATTGGGCCCAATAGCCAATAAAGCCCACAAATCAAACAACAAGGCCATTTTAAACGAAATCCATTTATTCACAACAAATTATATCATTATTTTTCCAAATATCTTTAATATGAGAAATTACATTTCTCACCAAAGAAACCCAAAATTTAGGGTTGTAACATCCTTCCCCTCTTATGAGAATTTTGCCCCCAAAATTCTATCAAGCAAGCAAACAAACAGGATAACCTTTCATGTGTCCATCATGGCTCTTATGTGGCTTCACCCTTTCCATGGTGCTTCCCAAGAACTTTCATCATCTCATTTTTTTCCATCTGAGTTATTTCTTACCTTGGTATATCGTACCCTCATAGGTGACTCGGGACATTCCAACCTCAAAAGCTGAATAGGTTCAGGGCTCAGCACATGGCTTGGGTACCTCACATAGTGCTCTAGATCGGACTCATGCAACACATCATTTTATCCTTAAGGGTAAGGTTAAACACAACCATCTCCACCAATCCATCTCAAATAGACCCATATATCGGGGACTCAACTTTCTCAGCTGTAGCTTATAGGGGTCGGATTTTCATATCACATACTCTCCCACAGTGAACTGCATATCAGTCTACTTTGCATCAGCTCGTGACTCATGTCACCACTGGGATCTCTCTCAGCCATTGCATGATCAGAGCGACTTTATCTGCACACACTTGTGGTTCTTTTCTGACCTTCGCGAGGCCTCCTTCACCAACATCATCATAATGAAGTGGTGACCGACACAACCTCCCTATAGAACTCCTTGCATCCCGATAAAGGCTATGGTGGGTAACATCACATCTTAAGAATTGTCTCTAGGTATCACACTAAATGAGTACACATACTCTCATCAGACCCTCTAGTCTAGATCATATTGTCCATTAGTATGGGGTGATAAACTGTACTATCATCGAGTTCTTCATGTATCCACTTCCACCTCAAGGAAGTGAACCTTGGTCATACCCAAAAACTTTTGAACTCATATTATGGTGTAGTCAAACCACCTCTCTCTCTTATGTAGTCAACAGAATCTATCTCTTGACAATACTCCTTTCTTTCTCATGTTATCTAGGTAAGGCGATCTACCATAACCCATATTGCATCTTAACCTTCCTTGGTCGAGGGGAGACTTACCACAACATCCATAGTGATGAACTCCCATTCCCTCTCAAGAACTCTCTTTACCCTTCATATCAATATACTGGGTTACTGGTGTTCGTCCTTCACCTCTTGGCTTGCACGACCACATGCTACATGCAACTTTGTTTTAAGCATCCAGAATGCTACCATCACTTACTATCTTTGTAGTACCAAGGTATATCATGACCTCCTATATTGTTATGATTCCTCAGGCTTTATACCTCAGAAACCCTAAACCACTCTCAAAAGGGTTTTATTACCTTCCTATCCAAAGAAGTGTATCTAAGGTTCTATCACCATCCTTTTACTACTTCAAGGACTAAACTAGCTAACCAAACAACCATTAACTTGCTCAACATATCTTGTTACATCCGTGTGTTAGCCAAAACACATCCTCTTTCCCAAAAATAGGGTTAGTCGAACAACCTCAACTTCTTCTAGCTTCCAGCTAACTAGGCAGCTATATCTCAACCAGAGCCTTCATTACCACTTCTTTCCTTAGGTGTTAGGTAATGTTGAAGACATACACATCCATGTATTCTACTTATCACCTCATCTCAAACTGTAAGTCTATCTTCATCAAGAACATTCTGAGCTCATCCTCTTAGTTATCAGGCTCCACCTTGTGATTCCTTGTAACACTTGCAAAAATCCACCTAGTTCAAGATAAAACATCCTCACAGGATGATTTCCTCAATACTCTTAGTGCTTGTAAACCATCCCCGTCTCATTTGCTCCATAATGGTACATTATCATCTCTGTCCTCATTTCTTGTTCCAACTCACGTCATATTTACCCTTGGTGTATGGCATGCGTACTCTCCTATCTCTCACTCCCATAACAAGAAGAAATAAGCATTTGGCGGCCGTCCAAATACAGATTTCTTCCTATTCCAAGAGTAGAGATGGTACAACCCACATCACCAGTACACCTTCAATTCTAAGTTGAAACGTGCCATCATCTTTATATCTACATTACTTCCATGGAAAACTGGTCTCGAACCTACTTGGGTTACTACACAATCCTTGGTCATCTCCTCTAGGTCTATAGGGTGCCGACACTTTTGGGGTCATCCCTCTTCCCTTATACATCCAGAGAGTTCCCTACTCATCTGCCCTTTGCGTCCCATGAGTTCATGAAGGTGATCAATCTCCTAACCCATGGCCCTCAGACAATGACAGTTGTTACCTCCTGACCCTATGGTCATGTGCAACTAGGGAATTAGGCAACTCCTTCTTCCATTGGTCTTATCCCTACCTGACCCTAGGATAGACTTAGGATTCTATTATTGTACATGTCCAACCTAGAACCTTACCCAAACATTCATCATCTCTCTCCTTACATTCATGGACTGACTTTCATCCTTTCATAAGGGTCATGGCAACCTGCCTACCTTGGTCGAGCCCCATACCGGTTACCTCCATGGTAACACATCCACATGCACATAGAGATGGTTATCTATGGGTCTATAGGTTCATTCTCGTGCCATGTATTCTTCACTTAGCTTCTCAAGATCCTATGAAACCTCATTAGGTTACCTCAAAACCAACCAAACTGGTAAACTTCCTACCAAAGGGTCGCTCTCCCAGGATGGGAGGAAACTACACCTTTATAACAAAGGTCACAAGCATTCTTAGGGTTTACTTCCCTATGAGCATGCTATACCAACAACTACTAGGTCGCACTTGTTCTCATCCTCAACATTACATCACCTTAGTTGTGAGGGGTTCATCAAACATAACCTTATCGTAAGGGATTTCCTTTACCTCTACACATGAGGAGTACCATGCTCGAAACTATAGAGACTCAAATCTCATCATGAGCATCAGATACACTGCTTCCCCTCTTAGGCCTAGGAACCCTTGGTTCTCCTTTGGGTATCCAACTACATGCTCAACCTCTTAACCATGAATCAAGAATGTCCAAGGTATGTCATGTACTCCCTGTCATCCTTCTACTCGAGCAACACATCAGGGTCGAGGATTCTTCTAGGACAACCAACCTCACAACAGGTTACTTATACCTCCTCAGGGTCTAAGGCACTCTTTATCTCATCCAGTAGGTAACCAATTATACCATGGGTACATAGAAGCATCGTCCTCTCTCTAGGGTTTGGTTCCTCTAAAGGTAACCAAGATATCATCAGCCTCCAGGAATCAAGCATAATGCAACAACTATCATCCACGTAGGTCGCATCATCCTTAAGTCCCCACTATTCATCAAGTTTCGGGGTTTTAGACTTCCAACCTCCTTGTTGGGGTCCTGCTTCCTCTCTCTAGAGCTAAAACCACCTCCAACCATACCTACTAGAGGTCCCTTCTCCATGAAGGGTCATATTCTCAAGCAACCCCTATGTGGTTGAAGCCTATGCTCAACTCATGTTTGGCTCAAGAGCATCCATACCCCTTTCATCAGCCATCCATCATGATCTCTTAACCAGGATTTCATCAAGCTATACCCTACTTGCCTAAGCCCATAGGGTAACTATATGTTCTTCTCTAACCTCATCCACGAAGGAGCTATCCTTTGCTATGGCATGCATGACCCTCTCCAGGGTTGGGTCGCCAAAGGTACTAGGTCATCTACCCTCTTATGGCATCCCAAAGGCATGACCAACCAAACACTCGGTCAACCATGACATCTAACTCATCATGTCATCTCTCTCTCTAACCTTCACTTAGGGTTAGGGTTACCATCACCCTCAAGAGATGTGCTAGGTCTCTACCTTTAATGGAGGTCTCTACCTCCCAGACTAACCTTCTCTACTCATCCTCCTAACAAGAGATCTATCCTCAGGCCTTTCCTGAGGACGATTACAACTTTTATCATACGACCTAAGCATGTATCTATTCTTTTACGCTTAATCTATTAAGCTCATGTCCATGACATCTTATTTACATGCTTTTTATTAATTTGGTGGAGGATTCCTTAATCCATATCAACCTTACCCATACCTCAAGAGGGTGAGGGGAAGAGAGGAAACCCTAATCCTTAAGGTCCTTATTAGAATTTGAGTTGAGAAGGGATGAACAAGATGAGAGAGTCCTAAAGGTATCTTATTTTGAGTCATACCCTAAGACATCGGCCAGGCAGTCACACAATCTGGGAGTCCTCGTATTCCGACTAGCGGTGCAGAGGAAAATATTGCCAGCCCCCGGACGTGATCCTTTTCTAGACACCTTAGTCTTTCGGACAATCCTCTAATAACTCCCTTGGTTTCTATAAAATTTGTAAAATTTAATAATTATTAAAGATTAATTGAGGAACCTATGCTCTGATACCAATTGTAACGACCCCGCCTCCCGGTAACCCCCAATTAAGGGAGACCCGACGGTCAGAGCCGTTAATCAATTAACAGGATCAAAGGTTCGACAAATAATCAATAACAATTATGTAATTCTACTAACTAACTGGAATTTGGTATAAAATTAAAACTTTACTTACCTTTGAAAACCTTGGAAATTTATCTATCCTGGTCTTGAATTATTCTATCTAATCCTCCTTGCACTTTATTTCTTTTTCCGCAATGTGTCACTTTACTGTTTGTTCTTTCAATTGTTGTTCCTAAAACACCGACAAACAAAACGTCAGTCAGTATATCGAAATATACTGGTATGTGGGAACAACCAAAATCTTGGAAATATGGCTAACAATTTAATAATCACAATCAAATTAATTAACAAGCCAATTTACACTTTTTAGTATGACATTCTCCACCGATTTTTCCCTAACCCTAGCATACCCACCTTAGGGTGCCCTTTGCCAATGACTTAAGGCCACCTTCTCAATCCCGAGCTTGGTGCCTGGGGGTCACCTCTCATGGTGCCCACTAATCATGCAATATCATAGGCCACCTTCTTGGTGCCTGGGGTCACCACTCAAGGTGTCCATTGGTCTACCCATCCGGGCCTGACCTTTGGTATCATCCATCAGGGTGGCATGTAGGTGCGAGGATACATACTTCTATTTTTAATGTGATAATCATAGTGACTTTATGATTTGCAAGTATGAACATCCAACAGATAATTTGCATTCAATGCGATTAACCATCCGAAAAATCATCGGGAAACTAAGGCGGTTAGTCATAATTAACCACATACCTGATCCAGAGCAACTTGATTGTCCAAGCAATAAGGATAAAGAATCAATCAACAAGCAATCAACAATATCCTGAAATTAATGCATACGCTCCAAGTGTTATAGTTTATCCAGAACATTCTAAAGCTAGACTTGGATTCCACCTTAGGCTTTCTAGACCACATTAGGGTTTTATTAGGGTTTTTGCCTCCATAACGCTTTTATCATATTAAATGCTCTCTTAGTTCATAAACCCTAATTTCAACATCATAAGCCCAATTAAAGTTGATTGTTTCTCTTTTATACCAAAACTACCTCTTTTATCCTTTTAAGTTATTTCAAGGTCATTATACTCAATTATCACCTTTAGTTTCTTTCAGATTAACAACTCATAATTCATGATGGTCTAATCCCATATGAACTCTATTTATTATAAATTCTACCTTGATTCAATCGGAAACCCTAATTTCTATATTAAGGTTAATTATCCACAAATTAGGGACTTTAATGCTCGAAATAACTTAGATTCAACATATTCCAACTTTAATCATGAAATTAGTCAATTAAAGCCATTAAGAGTCGAATTTACCAACATTAGGGTTTCAAGGCCCATTAAAACATATTTATGCAGAAGAAACTCTAAATTAACTAATTATATGCAGAGTTCATCCTTTTTGTTCCTAATGTTCCTTTTTATCATTAACAGGCTAATATCAACTTTAATCATTCATTAAACCCTATTAAATAAATTAATCAACCTGAAATAGGGTTCTTTAAGAATTAATACATTAAAGTGTATAAATTACACTATTTTTCGAATTGCAATCAGAATTAGGCATTCTCCTGATCAATTTTCATATTTTGTACATTTCCATCGGAGCTACCAATCTTAAGATATGAATTTAACAAATATTTACCTTTTTGAACCAGTAGCAGATCGCCACGTCACCAACCCATGCAACGTTGATGCGACTTGCTTTAAAACATTTCGAAATTCCGTTTCTGCCCCTGCGCAAGTCAGTTGGGCCTTCAGTTCGTGGAGGGTATAATGGTCCAGTGGCTGGGGATCTTCTTCAAGCTCGGGACAGACGAGCTGCGCACGCCTGAAGCCCTAGGCGCGAGTTCCCCTCTCCCCCACTAGCCCCGAAGACCATTGGGAAGGGTTCCTGTGCCTCCGCCCTACCCCCACGCATTCAGAGGCGTCGAGATCGCACGACTAAGGTGGCCATCTTGCGCGGGCCAGATCTACAACCCACGGCCCTGTTGGGGACCTCCGGTGGTTGCTGCGCCTCGGTTCTGGTATAGCCACGATGGCCACGCAACTCTCTGACCTCCCGGAACACCGAACGATCATTGCAACCCATGATGGCCGCTTTCTGCTCTGTTGGTAGGGTGATTCTCCATGCTTAGGGTTTGTATGCAAGGAACTGGAAAAAAGCATGGGATTTCTTTTTACTGCGAACCAGGGGTTCTACCCCTTTTATAGGGGAGGTAATATACGCCCTAACATGGCCCTCTAAGAGGGGACAAGTCCCACTCCCATAAGGACTCCTATTCCTTTAAGGAGAAGAAATCCTTCTCTCTCTTCTTAATCCTTTTAATATTCTCTAATATTTGAGTATTTAGGAATTCAAAAACCTTTTCCTTTATTCTTTGGCTTTTTGTCCATTAGCCACGAACTGAAGTTTTCCTTAAGTAGAAAATACCACTTATTAACAAAACCACAACATTCATTAATTGCATATTCACATTATCTTCTATTTTTTGACATTATTGGTATTTCCTCTTTCCTCTTTCTTTATTGGTGCTCCTTGGACCCCAAGAAACTCTAATAATTCGAAATTCCTTTTTAAGGAATACTCATTATCCTTAAATGCATCAATATGCATTATTTCTCATTATCTTGTTTATTTCTTATTAAGATATTTCCTTTTTGAGGATTTCTCTTTATTTCTCTTCTATTTTCCTCACCAGTATTCCTTTTATTATTAGGAATCCTTGGGATATGAAATTCCACCAAGGATTGCCCAATTATACCTCTTTTAACTTATTTTCCACATTTCATCAATATTTTCAATTTCTTTCTTAATAAAGAAATACTTAATTGATCTTTTCTTTTCTTATTGCTCTCTTTATGCAACTTTAGACTCCTTGGAACCCAAGGAACCTAAGAGGCACGAAATCCATTCTTGGATTACATTCCTTTTCCTTCTAGAGGTTTCCACCTAATCTCTCTTTTCTCAGCAACTCAATTATTCATTAATTAATTGAATTTCCTTGTTATTGGGCCCAATAGCCAATAAAGCCCACAAATCAAACAACAAGGCTATTTTAAACGAAATCCATTTATTCACAACAAATTATATCATTATTTGTCCAAATATCTTTAATATGAGAAATTACATTTCTCACCAAAGGAACCCAAAATTTAGGGTTGGAACACATTCCATTCATATGTATCTAATATGTGTATTAAAGATTGATTTTAGATGTTAGGTACAAGAAAAGGATAAAAAATATAAAGCCCTAGATTGGGTCAAGTTCAAGTCAAAAGAGCTAAAAGTGTGCAATTTTGGAAATCTATGTAAACGACCTTAGAACATTTTTGTAATCACTTATAATGATGAATTGACTTGTAACTTAGTTGAGAAAATTGAATGGGACACTAAACACCAAGTTTTAATCACTTTAGATGCACTTTAGAAAATTGACCACAGGAAGTCAAACAGTCAAGTTGCAAACTCGACCGATCCTCTTAGATCAAGTTTCTGAAGATATCATCGGTCGAGTTGTGGTTTCATAGAATTCGACCGATCGAGTACTTGACCAAATTTATCTTCATTGGTCAGTCGAGTGTTTCTAGGACAAACTTGACCGATGATTTGAATATCGGCTTTGTCTTTTACTCTATCAGTCAAGTTACCTTTATTGAAACTTGACTGATTGCACTGTGTGAAATTTGCATAAAAGTGATTGTGACCGTTAGTGTGTGTTTTGAGCAAAAATAAAGTTGTTGCTTTGAGAAAAAAATGGCTATTTTCATATCTAAGTGTCCCACAACTTAAAGGGGCACCCTCAACTATAAATAGGACCTCTTGGAGTTCATTCTAAGGTTGCTCATTCACTACATGCTTGGTCCTAGCTTAGTTGAGAGTGTTCTAACCCTTTGAGCCCCTTTCTCTCTCTACGTTCAAGTCAAATTTGTGAGTATGAGTGAGATAGGTTCCTTTGTAAGAGAGATGCTCCATGTATTGATGTAAATCTCTTCTCCACCATCTTACTACCCTCTTTCCTATCAAAGAAAAGGTTGAAGATCTTCTCCGAGTGAAGGAGAAGTGGTTTCTGTTCTTCAAGGTTGAAGAAGGCAAGGTGTTCCAGATCTCCGAGTGAAGGAGATAGTCAAGGAAAGTGCTCAAGAAAGATAGGTAATCCCTTGAAGGCTGAAGACTTGAAGAAGGAGTGGGTAAGTCCATGTTGATGGCTGAAGACTCCATGGTTCAAGTGGGTAAGCTCCTTCTATAGGTTGAAGATCTTTGCTTGAGGTACTAAGCCCTTGGATGTGTGGTTGTTGTTTCTTGTAATCTTATGATGGAATATAAGAGTACCAAGATTGAAAATCCTAGAGATTAACCACCTCTAGGTAGTGGACTGACATTGTTCCTAGTTAGGACATGGAACCACTCTAAACCACCTGTCCAAGTGGTTGCTCTTCCTTGTCTCTCATCCTTGTTGTGCTTGTTAGCTAAGACATAAAATTTGTTGTGTGTTTAAGTTTCTGTACTCAATATAATTTGGTGGTCTAATCCTTTTTGTGAGAATTGTGAGGCTCTATTCACCGCCCCTCTAGAGTCCTTGATCCAACACCAATCGAGTACCCAATTCATCATGAATCTACATCCAGAGTCTGGAAGTGAATTTCAGATCTCAATTAGAAATGGTCATCTTTGGAATCCGATGCAAACAAATTATTTCTCTGATATATAGTTCAGCCATGGCAGATACATTCATCATGGTTTTGAAGGGCCATAAGTGGTCTGATTTTTTGAGTTGGACAATGATGACCCAATGTAATGACCCTCAAAATTTAGTCCCAAAATTCCTTGGTATTTAATAAAGGCAAAACCCTAAATTGAAAGAATCCATTTTCCATATGATGATTTATGTACATACCACGCTTAATTTGTATTCCAAAATGAGCTAAATGTGCCAAGTGGACCTTGAGTTGAATCATTTACATCAATACTTAGTCATATTAATGTCATGTATAATGCATGAAAACCTAACCCTAATTATGTAATGGTGACTAGTTGGGATTAAATGATAGTTTGGTTCATTATACAGGTATAATGTGTCTCACATGTTTGTATATGAGTAGATATTAGAATAATAGAACTTCTCTTGGATTTTGGTAATAAAACACCTTTTCAATGATTATTAGTGTGCTAATTACCCTAAGTAGCTAATGATGTAAAACACATGTTTACCTAACTCATATCTGAAATCTAATTAGATAATTGAATTCCTCATGGTAGAATTAGCTTCCCTACCAAATTTGGTTGGATTTGGATAATCATAGATGCTCCAAAATATTTTAAGAAGAAAAGGGAAACATAATGTCAATTTATGACCTAATTCTTTGGTAATGTATATGATTATCTCGAAATTTTTGCCAATTAACAGACACACGTTGCTTTAAAAAAACCCGGCTCTTTGCCACCCATTTGATCTAGATCTAAGGGCAGGGACCTCATCCCCTACCTCCCGCTTTACCCGCACAAGGAGAGGGAACAGAACCCCGAGCCGTTGCCAACGATTCCTCAGCCCCTTCTCAACGGTTCCTTGTTATCTCGACACCAATGATTTTAGGAGGTTATTTTGAGTTTAAAGAGCCCCCACTCGAACCCTACCTCTGATCATAGCGAAAATGTCCAAAAACCCTCTCCCTCCAGTCCACGGTGCCGCCATCCCCATGCCAACTAGGTTCATCGAACTGAGATATAGCTACCCAAAAAGCAAGTACAACTATATAGTAAGTTTCCTCCACCTACAATTTTGGCCGAAGCCACGTGAGGAAACACCATCATCCAGGTCTTCTTCCCCATCATTGGTGAGCTCCAGCGTGAGTATCATGTCATCCCAGTCCATTTCCGCCTCAAGTAAGCATCCTTACCCTTCTCCCTTTCATACCCATATCAAAGTAAGCACCGTTACTCGCTAGTATTCTCGACCGACAAACCATGCTCCTAGTCAGCTAAGCTAGTCTCTGACTAGGCGTCTTGGCCACAGAAAACCATGCCTTAGATTTAGTAGGATTTTACAAAGATGGCCCGATGGTTATATCACTCGAATCGACACTGTTTTGTTGTTGTTCAGTTCGAGCTTCTTGCTCTGTTTCTGAAGACCTCTGCGTCAGTATCAGGCTATAGATACCTAGTTGTACACTTTGGTCATTCCGTTGACTTTGGATGGCCCTCACCAACTTATCGGAGGTGCCGTCTCTGGGTTGATCTTATCTTTGCTTGATTTTAATTCTACCCCTACTGGTCGGCCATGGCGGAAGCCTGCTCTTGAGCTCTTGGCCACCATTTGGCCTCTTCAACAGGTCACTGAGACTGGGATTTCACAATGAACCCAAGGCATAGTTTTTATAGTCTTCACTTGCTTTAGATTGAAGTTGTGGATCCCGATTTCTTCTGATTATTAGGTTGAAATTCCAGCTCCAGTGTTCGGAGCCGTGGCCAAGGCAAGAAGAAGCCTGACATAGTTTTGACCTATGCACCCGCACGGTCTGACTTAATGTGTCATACATTACTGGGGTACTTTTGACATTTTGGTGACTTCCAATATCAATACGAATGAGAGTTGTCCCAAACATGTTTGGACTCATATGCCCTATCACACCTCCTATCTCAGATTTATAATGCGAGGAATAAGTCGTCTTTTGAACCTTGATTTTTTGGATTTTCTAAGAAATGTCTTAAATGATTTTCCTCGCCTCTGATTGGTCAGAATATATCTGATCTTTACAAATTCATGGAAAGTAATATATAGCTCAGATGGGGACAATCCATATATGATTTTTGATCAATTTTTCAAGACCTATCGAATGGTCAAGGTTTCAGATCTGTTTTCCCAACCAAGATTTCATGGTTTATTGAAAACCCTAAAACCCTAGGCTTAACCAGGATAATTAATATACTTATATGTTGAACAAGATAATTAGGAATGATCAGGACACACACTTTTATTCTTGTATCTCCTCATCCTCAGGTAAGTGGGTCCATGTACTTTGAGTATTTAGTATACGTTTTCAATCTGCCTTATGCTTATTTTATCATGATGATCAAAGTTACTATATGCATATCCATGTACTTCAATTTGAATTCTTCTTGCATTAATGTTATTATATGTTTCTGATGCTTTCCAGTTCTATTTTAGATAATTGTGCCATTGTAAGGTGAAATTTCTTTAAAAGTAAAGGATTATTAAGTAAACGGTGAATCATGTAATTAGTTGCAATACTATTTATCCTCATCATGTTGATGTTGAGGGTATGGGCTTTATGACCCCCCATTGGTGCATAAGTGTCAAGGACATCATAATCAACCACCAAGATTAAGTTATGTGAATCTAATTTTTTTTTTGCTAGCTTCATGTAATTTCCTTATTGCCAAATTATTACATAGTACAACAATACTCAATGCCGCTTACTCTAACGTAGTTTTTATTGCATGCATGGCTGGGGGCGGGATGACCGCATGTACAAAGAAACTTTCAAAAAAGGGCTATATGAAGGTCATCTAAAGGAATAGATCAATGTTTCCTAAAGATGCACATGGTGGGGTTCCATCTACGATAGAAGATCCTAATGTTATAGATAACTCCATGTATTAATTATTTTAATCATGTATATCCTAGTTAGCTTCAATTCAAGAAACCAATTGTGAACAATGTATAAATCAATTTCAATATCAATGCATGGTGTTTGTTTACTTTATTTGCAATGATTATTATGATTGTGACATTCCTTTTGAGAAAGAGTACCCCATATTATAGACAGTGTGGGTGTTGCTTCCATTGGTACTTATATGCTTGAAAGGGGTGTTACAAAATGGTATCAGAGTGAATAAGTAGATGGCCACCATGTAGAAATGACATCCACATGTTCTAAGCCATATGCATAGAAAATTAAGTTCAAGATATGGGAAACCAAAGTAGGTTCTAGTCATAAGACACAAGTTAGATAAGGGTTAGGGTTATGTGCCTCAATGTTTTAGACTTTGTGTTAACTTTGAATTGGTACATAGCATGCTCTCTCTTCTTCCCAAGTGTTTGTGGTATGGGACACAAGCTCATTGGGTTTTGTACAGAGAATGCTATGTGCAAAATCATACTTATCTCGTCCTCTCAAGTGCATGTGGTATGGGATACGTGCATGAGGGAGGTGTTGAGACAAGAGTTGACAATAAAGTTTGACACACATAGTCATATAAACATAATTAATTACATAATAAGACCAAATATGCATACAAGAGGTACAGGGATACGAAAGAAAAATGATGCACATGCTACTAAATAATGTTTTCTTCTATTTTATGCTTATGTGTCCGGATTGAACATCATGTGTTATTTCTATGCTTATGAATTATGAAATTATGAAAAATCATGTCTACATATAAGAAATAATGTTATGTTGATGATTGTCCTCTGAATCATGTTATGTGAGCCTTCATTGGCCTTATGTGAGCCTTAATTGGCCTTATGAGCTCTATGGGACCATTATGTGGGCCTTAACCGGCCTTATTTGAGCCTTAATCGGCCTTATGTGAGCCTTAATCAGCCTTATGTGAGCCTTAACCGGCCTTATGTGAGCCTTAACCGACATTATGTGAGCCTTAATCAGCCTTATGTAAGCCTTAACCAGCCTTATGAGCACCTTGGGTGCAACCAGGAGAGTGACTATATCAACTCTAACAAAATATCCTCATATTATGAAATTATGTCAAGATAATGAAGTTCTCATGAAATTATGTTAACTATGATTAAGTCATGTCTTAAGTATGTTAATGAGACTCTAAGATAATATTAGAGATTTTACATGCACATACTAAGTGAAACCCTAAGGTGGGTAGTAATTGGAAATTTAGGGGATGAAATTTCTATAAGGTGGGTAGGTTGTAATGACCCTCAAAATTTAGTCCCAAATTTCCTTGGTAATTAATAAAGGCAAAACCCTAAATTGAAAGAATCCATTTTTCATATGATGACTTAAGTGTAGACCACACTTAATTTGTATTCCAAAATGAGCTAAATGTGCCAAGTGGACCTTGAATTGAATCATTTACATCAATACTTAGTCATATTAATGTCATGTATAATGCATGAAAAACTAACCCTAATTATGCAATGGTGACTAGTTGGGATTAAATGATAGTTTGGATCATTATATAGGTATAATGTGTCTCACAAGTTTGTATATGAGTAGATATTAGAATAATAGAGCTTCTCTTGGATTTTGGTAATAAAACTCCTTTTCAATGATTATTAGTGTGCTAATTACCCTAAGTAGATAATGATGTAAAACACATGTTTCCGTAACTCATATCTCAAATCTAATTAGATAATTGAATTCCTCATGGTAGAATTAGCTTCCCTACCAAATTTGGTTGGATTTGGATAATCATAGATGCTCCAAAATATATTAAGAAGAAAAGGGAAAGATAATGTCAATTTATGACCTAATTGTTTGGTAATGTATATGATTATCCCAAAATTTTTGCCAATTAACAGACACACGCTACTTTAGAAAAACCTGACTGTTCTCCACCCGTTTGATCTAGATCTAAGGACAGGGACCTCATCCCCTACCTCTCGCTTTACCCGCGCAGGGAGAGGGAACAGAACCCCGAGCCGTCGCCAACGATTCCTCGGCCCCTTCTCAACGGTTCCTTGTTATCTCGATGCCAATGATTTCATGAGGTTATTCTGAGTTTAAAGAGCCCCCACTCGAACCCTAGCTCTTCTCATAGCAAAAACACCCATAAACCCTCTCCCTCCAGTCCACGACACCGCCATCCCCAGGACAACTAGGTTCATCGGACTGAGATATAGCTACTGAAAAAGCAAGTACAGATATATAGTAAGTTTCATCCGCCTACAATTTTGGCCGAAGCCACGTGAGGAAACACCATCGGCCAGGTCTTCTTCCCCATCATCGGTGAGCTCCAGTGTGAGCCTCCTGCCATCCCAGTCCAATTCCGCCTCAAGTAAGCATCCTTACCCTTCACCCTTTCATACCCAAATCAAAGTAAGCACTGTGACTCACTAGTATGCTCGACCGACAAATCATGCTCCTAATCAGCTAAGCTAGTCTCTGACTAGGCCTCTTGGCCGTTGTTTGGCCACAGAAAACCATGCCTTAGATTTAGTAGGATTTTACAAAGATGGCCCGATGGTTATATCACTCGAATTGACACTATTTTGTTGTTGTTTAGTTCGAGCTTCTTGCTCTATTTCCGGAGACCTCCGCATCAGTATCAGGCTACATATACCTGGTTGTACACTTTGGTCATTCCGTTGACTTTGGATGGCCCTCACCAACTTATCGGAGGTGTCGTCTCTCTGTCGATATTCTGTTCGCTTGATTTTGATTCTACCCCTATTGGTCGGCCATGGAGGGAGCCTGCACTTGAGCTCTTGGCCACCATTTGGCCTCTTCAACAGGTCACTGAGATCGGGATTTCACAACGAACCCAAGGCGTAGTTTTTCTAGTCTTCGCTTGCTTTAGATCGAAGTTGTGGATCCCGATTTCTTCTGATTAGTAGGTTGAAGTTCTAGCTCCAGTGTTCGGAGCCATGGCCAAGGCAAGAAGAAGCCTGGCATAGTTTTGACCTATGTATCCGCACGGTCTGACCTAAAGTGTCACACATAGCTGTGGTACTTTTGACATTTCTGTGACTTCCAATATCAATACGAATGAGAGTTGTCCCAAACATGTTTGGACTCATATACCCTGTCACACCTCCTATCTTAGATTTATAATGCGAGGGAAAGTCATCTTTTGAACTTTGATTTTTTGGATTTTCTAAGAAATGTCTTAAATGATTTTCCTCGCCTCAGATTGGTCAGAATATATCTGATCTTTACAAATTCATAGAAAGTAATCTATAGCTTAGATGGGGACAATCCATATATGATTTTTTATCAATTTTTCGAGACCTATCGAATGGTCAATGATTCAGATCTGTTTTCCCAACCAAGATTTCATGGTTTATTGAAAACCCTAAAACCCTAGGCTTAACCAGGATAATTAATATACTTATATGTTGAACAAGATAATTAGGATTGATCAAAACTCAAACTTTTATTCTTGTATATCCTCAACCTCAGCTAAGCGGGTCCATGTACTTTGAGTATTTAGTATAAGTTTTCAATCTTCCTTATGCTTATTTTATCATGATGATCAAAGTTACTATTTGCATATCCATGTACTTCAATTTGAATTCTTCTTGCATCTATGTTATTATTTGTTTCTCATGTTTTCCAGTTCTATTTTAGATAATTGTGCCATTATAAGGTGAAATTTCTTTAAAAGTAAAGGATTATTAAGTAAACGGTGAATCATGTAATTAGTTGCAATACTATTTATCCTCGTCATGTTGATGTTGAGGCTATGGGCTTTATGACCCCCCATTGGTGCATAAGTGACAAGGACATCGTAATCATCCACCAAGATTAAGTTATGCGAATCTAAAACTGTTGTTTAGCTAGCTTCATGTAATTTCTTATTGCCAAGTTATTACATAGTATAAAAATACTCAATTCCTCTTACTCTAACGTAGTTTTTATTGCATGCATGGCTGGGGGCAGGATGGCCACATGTACAACACAACTTTCAAAAAAGGGCTATATGAAGGTCATCTTAAGGAATAGATTAATGTTTCCTAAAGATGCACATGGTGGGGTTCCATCTATGATAGAAGATCCTGATGTTATAGATAACTCCATGTATTAATTATTTTAATCATGTATATCCTAGTTAGCTTCAATTCAAGAAACCAATTGTGAACAATGTATAAATCAATTTCAATATTAATGCATGGTGTTTGTTTATTTTATTTGCAATGATTATTATGATTGTGACATTCCTTTTGAGAAAGAGTACCCCATATTATAAACAATGTGGGTGTTGCTTTCGTTGCTACTTATATGCTTGAAAGGGGTGTTACACCCAAACTACATCATAGCTAGCCATTTTTCTTCTTTAGGAATCCAGTGACAAAGTCCATCGTACTCTTATTACACTTCCATTTAGGAATTTCAAGACTTGCAGAAAGCCTCCTGGTCTCTAATGCTCTATTTTTACTTGTTGGCACATCATGCATCTAGACAAAAATTCAACTATGTCATTTTCCATGTTATTCCACCAGAATGCACGTTAGAGGTTTTTATACATCTTCGTTGTTCCATGGTGAATGGTATATTATAGTAAACAAGGCTAGAAATTAGTATTGTACTAACCAAAAGTAGTCCTAATTAAAAAATCAAGAGAACAACTAACAAACCAAGGAAAAAGAAAAGGAAACTAATTCCTCTAGTTTTCAAATTACACTAAGAAGGCAAACAATGAACTAAACTAACAAAATCTAGCATAGGAAACTAAGAACAAACACAGATTACTCCATGAAAGGTTGATTAACATGAATAAGGAAACACCATTTAAAAAAGCAAGGCATCTAACTAAGATAACACTAATTAGGAAATTAGCAATTATGATTTTAAACAATTAGTTAGGAAAGTGGGACGTTTGAGGGGAAATGTGACTACAAAAATAGTTAGGGTCATATCATGTAGCACATTCAATCAAACTATGGTATCAAACCACACAACATAGTGGCATGATGGTGACTTGCCCTATACTATTAGTTTACTATAGGACGTATACAGTCTACATAGAGGAACTAGTGTCTATTACCATGTATCTAACCTTGCTAGGTTCAATCAAATAGTTTATAGGTGCAATTCTATCACAACCATAATAGAATAGTTCTCTTGGAGTGATTCTTCTAATGTACTTAGTGGAAAGGCATGGCATGCAGTGTATAAGAAAGGTATTTCACCTCCTTTACATTCCATTCAACCTATAGACGCACTCTTTTATAAGTATATTAGGTGATGCACTATTAGAAATTTAGATCTTACACTTAAGGATCAATGAGTAGAAGGATATGTAGGAAGAGGGGCAATCTAGCTAAGGATCCACTAGTAGACTTAGGAGCTTTTCTTCATATAATAATAGAGAAAGCATTCTTCTATATGTAAGTGGTTTAAGGAACCAATTACCATAGAAAGAGATGAGGAGTCAGATATTCCAAATGAATTTTAAGAATTTAGAATAATAATTCCCTAACATGGTATTAAAGCCACATTTTATTACCCCAACAATCCGTAAATGGATCTTAGCTACTCATGACAACTTTAAATACAAAAAAGGTTGGGGAAAAGATATATAAGAATCCATAGGGCCTAAAGTAGCAGTTGACTCATTCTCCAACTGTAGCTAGCTTGAGAACTCCCCTCTTCCTAGGTGAAGTTCATGGAAATGGGATATACTGTGGCCAAAACACTTAAAATTAGGGTTTTGGGGTGGAAGATGATGAAATGAGGGTGGAAAGTGGTAGGTCATGGTAGGTGGCAGAAATGAATGCCCAAAGAAGTTGGAATTGTGCTTCTCCCCCAGTAATTCTTACATAGTGTCTGGTACATAGGGTTAACTGGGTATAAGATGGTAAAATGGAAGTAGAGAAGTATTAGGATTAGATGGGTAGCACAACCATGGTGGGTGAGTATGGGAATGGTCGTGGTAATGGAAAACAACCTTGTTGTAGGGTGAAATGATCACATGAATTTTGGGTTTTAGGGTTGAAGTGGAACAACCATAGTGGGCATCAAGACTGTGGTGGTTCAGCGATAGAATGACTAAGACGAGTTCTGGGGTCATGGTGTAGGAGTTGAGGAGGGTGTATTTCTTGGAGAACAATTATCTAGGGAGTTTGATGCCATTGTCGTGCTAGGTGCACTACCGTGCTGGGAATTATGCACATGTCCTTACTACCTAAAATTTACGTGGTGGTACGCCTTATCTTGATCGAACTTTATCTTTCAGCTATGATTTTGGATTCTCTAGCATGGTTGTGGCTGGGTACCAAAGGAAGTTTTAGGGGGTTTCCTATAGCACTTTGGTTCTTGAACTTGATCGTCCATGGATCTTTTTACTTCAATGCATTCTTTGATCACATGGGGTAGTTAGGAGTCATTTTGGCTTCATTTTGACTCCTCCAAGCCTACAGAAACTCTAGATTCAAGCTTCTTCACTCCCTTCAATCAAGAAGTTGTCAATGTACTTAAAGATCATTCAAATAAGATCCATAAGTTCATTTTGTATAAATACCAATTATTGGGTAATACTTTCATTATCTATCAAATATATGTGAACAATAAGCAATATGACACAAGATGAACATCCAATCAATGGCTTCATCACCACCCATAGCTTAAAATATACTTGTCTTTGTATATGCTTCAACTCAATCTATCTTCAATTCAATCAATCAAGAAATGGTATATTCATTAATTATGATGGATTTTTGTTAAAAATTCCCAAGTGTGAATTCATAAATTCAATCCACAACTTCCCTTTTATCTTTCACATTCTAAAAATAATTTAACGACTAAAAAAATCATACATGACATCAAACACATATATAAGAGATTTATATTCATTAACCTCCAGTTAGGTTGTTTCATGCATTGAATGGAAAAAAAATAGTTAGAGATGATGTTTCAGTACTTGGAAACATTTGATCTTATCCTTCAATCCACTTCACGTTTCCCACATGGCTTTTTATTGGGATGTGTAGGGATAGGGTTGATTTTCCCTAACCTGTGGGAATGAAATTGGAAGAGAGAATTGTTGAAAGAAGTGGTGATGCTACTACAAGAGAAATGAGGAAGGCATATTAATCTCATTCTTTTTGTGTGTTTTAGGTCATTCCTTGGGGACATTGAGTTGTTATTTCCTAGTTTTTGAATTTTTATTTTTTTTATTTTTTCTCGTCTCCTAATTTTGTGTTTTAATTAGATTCACTCATTTATTATAGGAAACCAACTCAAGTATATCCATTCACTCTATAGATCAAGAATCTCCAAAATACTCTAGGAATTAGAAGACAAAGGAGGCCTCATATGCATACATCAATCTCCCATAATTCCAACTGATCGACTGATATTCACAATCAGTCGATTCAGTAGCAAGATTTAGACATCTAGAATTTCCAATTGGTCGAATTGTCACCCTATTCGACGAAACTGACATGAAAAAGTGAGGACTTCTACTATAGTCAAATCGGTCAATTCACCTCAAACCGATCAATTGAATTGCATTTGAGTCTGAGCCTCAACCCGTCGAGTTGACCGATTGGACCACCAACCGAATCAAATGACCTACATAAGAACCGAAGTGTTGACTTACCCCAGTCGACCAACTTGGTCCCCAACCGATCGGCCAGAGTGACAGACCTAGTCTTTGCAGCCACTACCATGATGTGTTTTTAGGGTTTTATGACCATATTCCTTCCCTAAGAAAGGAGAGGGCATGTTGAAAACATAAAGGACCATCCCCGATCATAACATAGCCTTCTTTAGGTGAACATATCAAGAAAAGGAGATAAGGATCTATCATCTTCTT